>CM041637.1:17542611-17623000 GCA_023333625.1 Bothriochloa decipiens
TAGGTCTCAATCATATGATTTGCTGAATTAATGGCGGATTATGTGCTGGTGCTCTAATAAATTGGTCGGTTCTGTTACAACTAGCACATGAACAATAGAACAAGAACATCATTAGTTATGTTTCTAGCTCAGCAGAAGTTAGAGGAGCACAATGTAGCAAGCTAATTAGTCCATCCAGATTGTCATCATCGGCCTTACCAAAATAGTTTCACTTCTTGCACATGAACAAGAGATAGCATAGGGCAAGTACAAGCATAAGTAAGAACAAGATGACCACATTTTTCCAACAGCCATGCTTATCAATAGAAAGGGGATCAGTGGGTAACAACATAGGTGCTGCCGATGACATCCCAGATGAGGCATCAGTGGGTAACAGCAGAGGTGCTGCAGGTACCCTTTCATTGAAAGCTCTAAGAGCTTCATCATAGCTGCCATACTTTTGATATATGACCCCTTCTTCCTTTAGTACTTGCTTAGCACACTCATACCAACTGAAATAAATGCCAGGTTCCTTGCCTTCAAACACCACATAACAAGGCGCCATTGTCTGAAACAAATGACATGTACATCATGTAATTTTGGCCTCAGCTTTGTAATTCTGTTGGATTTAGTTACTCAATCATAGTCACTGGTGGATGCCAACCAAAACAAAACAGAATGCAAACAACAGCATAATTGGAAAACCAGAAAACTTGCAAGCCTGCCAATCAACACTTGTACTCACAGGGTTGCACTCACTGCCATCAATCATCATGGATGTTGTTGCAAAGCAAGGCATGCGAGCAAGGTGATCAAGGCAAGCATAGGAAAGCAGATAAAACAACAGCAACGTACAGAACACAGCAAAATGGCATCCACCTCATGTATGTTATTGCATCATAGGCCATAAATTTCCCACTATTACCACCACCACCAGCAAAATGGCAAATATGAAACAAAAGTAATGAATAGAGAAGTAGGAAGCCACAATTGAAGCAACTAGAAGAATGCAAATATGAAATAAAAGTAGTGAACAGAGACTACTATTAAGCTGTTACAATAAAAGCAGTCGACAGAGACTACTAACCAAGGGTTGAAATGGTACCCAAAGTTCTTACCAGCTGTTAACCACCCTCCCAGCCAAAGTACACCAACAAGGTTAGGTGTCAAAAGAGTGAGAACTGTCCAGAAAAGCTACTAGATGTCAAAAGCAGTCAAAAGAGGAGAGAGTGGGTGAGGAGGGTGGAGGAACTATACATCTCTACAGTCAACCCCCTCCTGGCCAACACTACCTTCATGTAGTGCGACTAGATGTAGTAGTTTTTAGCTAGGTAGTTCCTAAGCCAAATGACCCTATGGGCATCACTCATGTTCACAAAGCCCCTGCCTTGGGCCTTGTTGTCTAGGAGGAAGGTGTAGGCAACAATAAGTGCCTCCTCAGAGAATCCAGGCATCTCCATCACAGCAAGGTACAGATTGGGATCAACATGGGCAGGCCCAGTCTCCCTAAGAGCATTGGCCACATTGTTCACAGCATCACTCATGTTAGTCAACATCAGAATCTCATCCTCAGAGAAGTTCCCTCTCTTCCTCTTTGTACCAGCAGCTGAGGAGGTAGGAAGCACTTGAGCAGCATTGCTATCCCCTCCCTGTTCACTAGGGACTGTTGTAGGGGTCACAGGAGGGGCATCAGCCTGGTTCTGCCCTAAGGCTTCACCAGACCCAAGTGCAAACTTGCCTGTGGCCATGGCATTACCAAAGATAGCCTCCATCTCACAGTAGAACCTAATAGGGCAGTTAAGAAACTCTGCATCTTTAGGATGGTCCTGCATGGTTGGCCAAAGATAATAGATCAAGGCAAAGATAAGAAAGGATATGAAGGTCAAGGCAAAGATAAGAGATCAATTAGCTACCTTGCAGTGGCCAAGGTAGTGCTCTTGATCAAGCATGATAGCATGATTCTGATCATCCCAAAGAGCAGCACTAAGGTCCTTGAGTTTGCTCACCCTAGACCACTTCTGCCTCCATTTCCTCAAGTGGTTGTACACTTGAGTGTTGCTAACAACCTCCCCACAGAACTCCTTAAGGGCTTTGGCCACAACATTCACATCCTTGTCCTTGAAGACCTTGTCAGGCTTGCTGCCATCACTAACAAGGGCAGCCATCCTCCTAAGAACAAAACCAGAGGTGGTGTTGGTCCACCTCATTGCCCTCACAGCCCCAGCCCCAGCCACAGGAGCAGCAACATCAGTAGGTGGTGGTGCAACTGGAGCAGCATCAGCACCAGCTACAACTGGACCAGCAGCACTAGCACCAGCAGCAGCATCAACAGGAGCAGAACCACCACTGATGAGCTGCTCCATGACTGAAGAACCAGCAACAAACCCACCCTCAAATGGAGATGAAACCATCCTAGTAATGTCATGTTTGACAACACACAAACTTAATCAAATAATGTGTAACAACATTGTAGAAACATGAACAGAATGGATAGAGTGAAACATAAACAACATGAATAACAGAATGGATGAACAAGTAACAGCATGAATAACAGGATGAAAGAAACAATAGAATGGTCTCAGCCTTGTCCACCAAATTATTACATCAACATCACACACACATGAGTTCCACAGCAGGGTACAACAGCTATTCAACAACATATTACATCAAGTAGTGTTTGTCCCCCTCCCTTCCCACATAGCATTGCAAATGGCATTCCTTATTTCAGTCATTTCAACAGAGTCTTGGTCTGGATGAGCTGGGGGCAGGTTGGTTGGATCAGATGACCCTGTGAAACCTTCCTCAGCAGGCACTACTTCATCAATACCAAAACCTAGGATCCAATTGTGTAAAATGGCACAGGCAATAACCAGCTTCACTTGTGTCCTATACTTGTGGAAGGGCTTATTGTCTAAGATCCTAAACCTGCCCTTGAGTGCTCCTATACCCCTCTCCACAGTCACTCTAAGTGATGAGTGCCTAAGGTTGAACAGCTCCCTTGCATTGGTGGGTCTATTCATTGGGCCATACTCAGATAAATGGTACCTAACCCCCTGTAGGGAGGTAGGAAACCAGTTTTGCAAGCATACCCAGCATCTACCAAGAACATTTTACCTACACAAGACATCTACTATGAGATTTGTGTTAATAGGCCATGGAATATGTCATAGTAGATGTAAAATGTGGTTGTGCAATTACCTTCTGGCAAGCTCAAGCCATCTGCCTTGGCTACAGCATCTGCCAAAACAGTTGCATCATGGGCAGAGCCCTCCCAGCCAGCCAGGACATAAGTGAATTTGAGATCACAATTCACAGCCACCAACACATTTTGGGTGGGATCCTTTTTCCTACCCCTGAAAGCTTGTTGCATGCGCCTAGGAACCCTTGCTAGGAAATGTGTGCCATCTATAAAGCCAATTACATCCTAAAAACCTTGTGTCAGTCATTGCAACATGTCTAATTTAACTAATGAACCTAGGATGTTCATTTACCTTGAAATATGGATTCCATCTATGGCTTCCAAGTATCTTTGGGTGAGTGCTTGTGTTAGCTGGCTTGATCATTTCATTCCTAAGCTCACCCACAGCATACAACACTTGATGGAAGTGCTTGTGGACAGTTTGGATGGACCTCCTAAAGGACTGGTGGACAACCCTAAACCTCTGGTTGTGCCCTACAACATGTAAAAACATGGCAACCTGCTCCTCCACTGACACCCCCTCCCTATCAGTGACAAGACTCCTCTCTCTAAAAGTGCTCACTAACCCAAAAAAGGCAGCTCTCTTCATCCTAATCATAGAAATACACTCTGAATCAGTGGAGTGGTATATCATTGCCAGTGTTCTCTGTCTATGCTGTTCATTTTCATCCCTAATCAGAGCCAGTGCTATAGGGTCAGGCTGGGGGGTTTCAGGTTCAGGGGTTTTCCTTTTCAGCCTACTGGATACAAAGGAAACCATAACAACAGTCAACGCAGCTGCCTTCCTAGATAGTATGTCACGGCTCAAACACAGATCCATCTACAAACATGTAAAAATGTAACATGAATTCAGCTTTGTACCCTGCTAAGGCATCAACATGAATGTGAAATGAATGCATATGAAAAGCACGGCTGCATCTTGTAAGTGATGCCTCCCAGTGCTATCTTTGGACTACATCATCGACCAATCAAAAACAGTACTACATAAGCAGTGAACCCAAACTCATCAAGAACAACAAGATAATAGAAACCGAAACAGATTAAGAACATAGGTACTAAAACCAAACAGATTAAAAAAATAAGGTATAATAAACTTTAACAGAACAAGAACATAGGTACTAAAACCTAACAGATCAAGAACAGGAAGGTACAATAAACTTAACAGATCATGCACATAGGTAGTGAACCTAACAGATCAAGAACCGTATAGTAGAACAAACCCTAACAGACCATGAAGAAGATAAGTAAACCGTAACACATGAAGAACAGGAAACCACAGATCATGAAGAAGGGGGTGGATTTCACCTTGCCTTGGGGTCACACGAACAGAGAGGAAGTAGATCTGGAAGTAGAGGATGCAGATCGAGAGGAAGACGAAGAAGATGCGCACGGAGAAGAAGAGGAAGACCAACGCCACGGAGTCCCAGCAGCAGCCGGGGCGGGGACACCGCCACGAACCTCGGGGCCGGAGCGGAAACCAGCCGGAGGTCGCCGCCGCAGCCACGCGCCACCAATCACCGCCGGTCTCTCACGAGGGAGGTGGAAGAGCAAGCAACGAGAGGAAGAACTCCAGTGGAGAGTGGCAAACCCTTATAAAGGCAGGCGAAATCGGCGTGCTTTCGCTTCGCGCGCGGCAGCCATGGCGCGGGAAGGAGGTTTCCCCTTCCCGCCAGAGCCCGCGCGAGCCACCCCGCCGCCGCCCGAAATCGCCCGTGAGCGCCGCCACGAGCTCGGCTCGGAGGAAACGATGAAAATCGTCGTTTCCAGAGAGCCAGGCGGAGAGGGGACTTTTGGCTCCCCAGAGCCAGGCCACCTCGCGAGCCAACGCCGCAAACAGACCAGGTTGCAGCCCACGAGCGCAGCCGAGCCCGTGGGCCGCCCTCGCAAACGCGCGCGAAGTGGACGCCGTATCTCTATCCGAACGCCGGACGAACCCTCGGTCCGAATCGCACGGATACGCAGGCCGATTTGGCACGTCCACGTCGGGCCGTCGCCGAATGGCGACTGCTTCAGTTGTTCCAATGCAGTCACGGCTCTGCTGAAACATTGAAGGCTTCTGGCAGCCCAAGTGCCTCCGAGATCGGCCCGGCCCCATAGAGAGTGGGCCATTCTGGAAGGAAGCCAGCGGACTGGAATTATGGGCCGGGCCGGTAGAGACTACTCGTACATGGAGGGAGCATCCGCCGCCGCAAGCTCCTCGCCGACGCGGATTAAACCCTAGCGGGCAGCGGCGATTCCTCCTCTCCAGTCTCCAGCAGTCCGGCTCGATCGCGATCGGAGGAGACAAGCAATCCATGGCCGCCCCCACCGCGGCCGCGCCGCTCGACGAGGGCACGGCGAAGAAAGTCCTTCCCCAGGCTCGCGATCCCGCCTTTGTTGCCCCAGCTGCACAGCTTTTTTTTTTTCTTCTTGCCGTGCGATTCTTTTTCTGAAAAAAGTACGTATCTGATTTGGTTTGCCCCAGGTGGAGTTCTACTTCAGCGACAGCAACCTCCCCCGCGACAAGTTCCTGCGGGAGACGGTCGAGCAGAGCGATGATGGATGTAAGGACACCTCGCTTGCTCGCTCCATCTCCCTGCTGTTTGGTTTTGTGGGCGAGCTGAGGATGAATTTTCTCTTGTTTTTGCCGACTGTGCAGTGGTGAGCTTGCCCTTGATATGCTCCTTCTCGCGGATGAAGTCCCACCTGGGGCTGGACGCAGACGTGAAGGCTGAGACTCTGCCGGAGGGCACCGTGCTTGCGGTTGCTGAGGTGCTCCGGCGCTCTGCGGTCCTTCGGGTATCAGAGGATGGTACGCCAATTCCTGCCCTTCCCTCACTTTTTTCAGGAAGTTTGGTTTAGTTCTATCAAATGCTAAACACCTGAGCTTTGTAGCAGAGATTTAATGTAAAAGAGTTTGTATTTCTCAATCTAGTTGAGATTTTAGATCTACTATTCTCCATTAAAAATATCGAAAAATGTAGATCCCTTGAGCTCGAATTGTGAACAAGCTGTGGCTAGTGCTTGTATATATGGCCCACAGTCTTAAGATGATGCTGGCCTTGGCTTGCGCTTGATTATGATCTCTGCTTTACGAATATTTTACTGGAAAGTGGAGTTTAGTATGAACTTCTACTGTAAGTCGAGGGGAATGGTTCTGTAGATTGAATAGTTGATTTAAGAGGCGAATTGGAATGAAACTGTGTCAGTTCACTTTTACTCGACTTCAATTGCAGGAAAGAAGATTGGCAGAGCTAGTGAACTCTTGAAGCCAGATGAGATCATAGAACAAGTAGACTCTAGGACCATTGCTGTATCTCCGCTGCCTTACAATGTGAAGCAGGAAGACGTCCAATCTTTTTTCACAAATTATGCAAAGGTGCATTCTATCAATTTTCATTCAAATATCGCTGTTAATGTGCTCCTGGTTGCTTAGGAAATGGATTTAATGAAATAGAAATATGATGTATGATAACCAGCTGCATACATTTCATTCAATTTGTTCAATATGGCAGATCAAGATTTTGAATTTGTAATAAAAAAAAAGCAGCATGGTGAACTGCCTAAGAATAGGTAATTGGTAAATAAAATTATCTGTTCTGCTCTGCTGTGTCCCCAGTTCAGGTCCTTGACTGCATATTTCTGTTCTATTATTAGTATCCTTTTGCAGTATTGCTTGCTTCCGATGTGAAAGATATCTGGAGACTTTATGATGCCCTTCTCAAGTTATATACTGCTAATGTTCAATGGAAGTAGAGGAATTGTGCATTTGTGTTGTGTAATTAACATAACACTTTATGTGCTTCTGTGTAAATTCATAGGTAAACAGTGTGAGACTTCCACGCAATATTGCCAACAAAAAACACTTCTGCGGGACTTCTTTGGTTGAGTTTTCTGAAGAAGAGGAAGCAAAAAGTATTATGGACAATGCTTTAGTATTTGCAGGGGCAAATCTGGAAATAAGGCCAAAGTAAGCCACTTTTCTATCTGTACAAATAAAACACATGCTCATTAGTGCTTTCATAAAATGATCTAGCTTCCTGCCTTTGGGAACTTCCTTTCCTTTCTTTTTGTTGCCATTGGAATGTATTATGATAGGTTAACCAGTTTTCTAACTATTTTGAATCTAAGTGAACATCTTTATTCACACAGATTTCCTGTCCTGATTACTTTACATGTTGTTGGTATTTTAACTCAGTGACATCTTTGATATTTGACTGTTACTTGCCTGAATTATGAAGGAAGGAGTTTGATGCTGAACAGGAGTCCAAAAAAGAAGCATATGAAAAGGCACACCCAAGAAAGGACAACCAGGATGAAGGGTGAGTAATCTGTATCTTACAGTCTATTTGGTCAATTATTATTATTTTTGTCTCTTATAGTCCTTGAAATTTGGTTGCAGCTATCCAAAAGGTCTAATTGTGGCCTTCAAATTGAAGAAGACCACGGTTGATTCTGTGGTGCAGCAAGATAACACAGACGAAGGGAATGACTCTGCCACGAAATTAGAAGTTTCCAGTTCCATGGAAAAACTCTCAGGCCAGGGGCCAGAGTCCACCCTTGAGAGCGATGGTACTAAGCAAGGGAAGTCCTCAGATGACACGACCAAAGAGGAAGAACTAAACACTGGGGAGGCTACAGAATCTGAGAAGTGTATTGGTGATGCCCCTGTAGAAAGTTATAAACATGGTGATGGTGAATCACTGAGCAGGGATGGCAAAACCATTTCTGGCAATGTGAATGTGAAGAACCAAATATCAAGGGAGGATCTAAAAGAAACATTCAAAAAATTTGGAACTGTTCGGGTAATGATAATTCATGCCACTTTCTGGATGTTCTGTTGGTTTAACAATAATACTTCCATTTTATTGTCTTGAACTGATGGTATGGGTTTTGTTTTCACCTTTCTGGCCTATCACGTTGATAGGAAGTATACCACTTATTCACCTATGCTCAATAAGTGTCAATAAGGACTCAAATTTGAGTTTAGATTACATGGTTAAATTCTTTGATTGCCTTATATTTCTCACTCGAATATGCAGCTGCATATCAATATATTAAGAATAAAAGGTCTCTAGACAACTCATACAACCCCTGGTGGGGAAAATTTATTGTTTGCCAGTTGCACTTGTGTGCTCTGCCTTTAATTAAGTGTTTCTCATATGCCATAAATTTTCAAAAGATTAAAATGTATCAATTAGTCCATCACCTTTTTCGTCTGTGTCACTTTGGTCCATGAACTTCGAAAGTGCATTTTTGGGTCCAAAAGCTTGTTAAGTGGTGCATAAATAGTCCATACCTTTTGTTTTGTGATTAGATCTGACATATTTTCTTTAAATATGTTTCCTCCTGAAGTATGTGGACTTCAGCATCGGGGATAATTCAGGATACCTTCGCTTTCAAGATTCTCAGGCAGCTGAAAAGGCCCGCATGTCTGCTGCACTTGCTGATGAAGGTGGCTTGATAATTAAAGACCACATTGTTACTTTGGAGCCTGTGACTGGTAAGAACAACAGCTGTTCTTTATTGTCTTTGACTTTTTGAATCTTGAATTTAATTTATTCTGTTCATTTACGAGCTCAAAAAGCAAAATTTTGACGGTTTAACCACCAGTTTCTGTTTAGTTGTTTTTGCAAGTCTAATAAAATTTCGATGCTATGGCAGTATTCTTTTTCAGACGATTCAGAATCATTTTCTTTTGGCTTGTCTTGATATTTATAAAGATGCTATTGACTAATTTGGCTTTACCCAATCTAAACACACTTCTATTTTACCACAAGGGGAAATAGTTGCTAGTGCAGATAAAGTTTTTTTTTTCTTTTTTTTCGGGTTTGGTTTTCTTCTCATAGCTTATTAATGAATATTGAATAGCATTCTTGCTGGAGAAGTTGTTATTCCGTGTACTTGGTGGGATCAGTTTTCATCAATGTTTGGCAATCATAACTGAATGAACTAGATAGGAATTATATTTTCAGATCTTAGATAGTACCTTCTATCTGTTTTTGCAGGTGAAGCTGAGAAGGATTATTGGAACACAATTCGCGGCATTCAAGGAAAGTACAAGGATAGTAGAAGCTACAAGGGAAGGTATTAGTGTGTTCTCAGTCAACTCTGTTTTGTTTGCACTGTATTATCTCAAGAAGTTCACAAAAGAACTCTCCATGCGCTTCATGATATGTTTAAGCAATTCTCCTCATGGAAGCTGACACTAACATAAATGGTACATTTGCGAAGCTGACACTAAAATAAATGATACCTTTGCTAACTATTGCAACTAAACCATGCCACTTTGTTTACCCAATATAATACCTAGGCTAACTGTTGAAGTTGACACCTGACACCTTAATTTCTCAGTATAATTGATTCAGAGTAAATTGCAGTTTTTTTCTTTATGTTAAAAGGAAAACATGCACCCAAATTTGCCTCAATGAGGACTTGGAATTGAAACCTGGTTGGTTTGGGTGTACATCTACACCTGGCTGAGTCTCAAATTCCTTGAAATTACATATATGTTCAGGTAAAACTAGGAGCACCACTTTCAAGTGAAAGCCCTTGGGTTTCTGCTCTTAAATCTGGCAGACCCAACAAGGTCTCCAAAATCCAAGCTACACTTTTGTTTTTACTAGAAAAGAAAGTGATGTGATCTGGCAGTTTTGCACAAGGGGCCTTGCTGCAGTTTCCTACTTATTTGTGTTGAACAGTCTTATTTGTATAGGGCCGTACACCATCTTCAACAAGACTTGTCATTACCTTTGTGGAAGATAACATGGCTTAATTATTCTTTGTCCTGGTAATTTCTAGGGCTTTAAAGAACCAGAGAGGAGGAAGGCACTTGAACGGGAAGCGAGATAGAAACCCTGAATCGGAGAAGAATTCTAACAAGGCCCAGAAGGTTGAAGCTGCTGCGTGAGGTTAATTTAGGTACCTTAGCTCGAGTTGAGAAGAAACATGCTATGCCAGACTTCACTAGTCTCCAAGTTTGTAGAAGTGACTTGTTTTTCAGCTATCATTTTCATTTTGGTCGTTTTCCCACCTCCTTCGATGTTCATCTCCATGCTATAATCCTTTTGTAATGGCTTTACTGTGATACAAGGGGTCACCCAATTTCGTCAAAAAGAAAGGGGTCACCCAATGGCGTGTAAATTGAATGTGCACCAGGTATTCCTCTAGGTCTTTTTTTGGCATTCTCCCGTCGGCTTCCCAAGTGATGACGGAGATGGTATTTTGCATTAGCATCTAAATTTGCAGCAGCGCGACTGCCTTCCCCCGTTTGATATAGTTTATACTTCTACACAGCAAGCGTAGCGACCAAATAACACGACCAGCAACAGCAAAAGATCCATTCAAAGGCAACAAGAATCTCAACACCACATTTCCCTCCACCGAATGACTGATGTCTCGAGGACTCGCCGGCGACAGGCGTAGCGACTATTGGTACCAGCTGACGCGAGCGGCGAGAGGAGCCGAAGCACTAGGACTAGGAGGAGAGTGAAACCAGTCGTCCTCCGTCCGTGGGCGCTTGGGAGAGCCTGCCGGCGTGCCGTGGCGAATCGATGCGCCTTCCCGCCCGGCGCGGCGTCTGTGACTGTGAGCGACTCGGGGGCTATACAAGTCAACAAGCTCCCGATGGGCCGGACGCACGCGACGGAAAGCCCATTAACAGAATACGGCCTAGTTTCGGTTTCTTCGCTCAGGTTTGGCCGCCCGCCTGCACCCGGATTTGCGTTTGTTGCGGAGGCAGGAGTTACACCAACTCGCCTAGCCAGGGCGGAGCGTGGAGTGAGGGAGCTATAAAAGAAGGGGCAGGGCACCAGAGCAACTCATACCTTTCTCGGCCTTTTGGCTAAGATCAAGTGTAGTATCTGTTCTTATCAGTTTAATATCTGATATGTGGACCATGTGTCCACTTCGATATTAATCTAATTTTTTATGGGTGAGGATCCACCACAGTTGCTTGCCACTGGGGCCCTCGAGCGTCGTCCAGCCGTTGCACTGCTGGTAGGGCCTGGCGCACCCCAACCGAAACAAAGCAAATTTTATTCTGGACCTGGCCTAGTTAGATGGATAGACTTGCTGTCTTCCGTCATTCTGGGCCAACTAAATCTAGCAAGGTTGGCCCATTGTTGTATCTGGCCGAACTTAAATCTGCGGGGTTATGCAAATTGATCTTCTGTGATTTGTGCGGTTTATAAACGGTGACCAAAGTTCAAATCGACACCGTTCAACACAGGTTAAAGCAAAAGAAAAACATCAAATCTTTACGATTCATTGTTAGCAGGCGCTAACGTTAAGTGGTATTATAGGCACCTGATACTGCAACAAGAAGCAGAAATGTTCAGACAGAGCTGAAGCACGTATCTACGAAATTGCGCAGACCAATACAAAACGTTTATTACACTAATTTTTTAACCGAGAAAACGTGTCTACAATGTTGCCATCAGCTCTCAATGACACCTGGTGCGTGATGACCCCGGCAACTATCTCGGGTTGCCATCAGCTCTCAATGATAGGATCTGAACCTAGCCAAAGTTGGTCAATGGAGCCGGCTATACATACATCAACATATTCAATATTTCTGGTGTGCATTCAATACTTCCAATGCATTTTTTGTCTAGTATAAACTAGGCAGACCTAAGTGGAAAAATTAGCAACTATTCAACCAAGAAGAATTCTCAACAAATACTTCTCGAAGATCATAGGAAATGTTTCTCAATCAAAATTGAGAATCCCTTAACATTTGAGAAAAAAAACTAAAAAAACTCCAATATTTGAATTTTAGTAAAAAACTTTCACAACATATTTGTAAAGGTAGTTGGAAGGAGAGAATCGAGAGTTTGAGAGTGCCGAGAATACAAATCTGTGTTCCTAAAAGCGGAAGTCCATGGGAAGCGAACATAAATTCTCTCTTAATTTCCTCAAGACCTAATTTACTCGGTAAACTACTGCTGCTCATTTCCATGTCCCATCTTTAATACTCCTACGCTACATGATTACAGGAAGGCCAAAGTGATCATTATCTAAAAAAAAAGGAAGGCCAAAGTGATTGGTTGGCCTAAAGATATGGCTATCAGATACTGTACATGGCAACAAGGAAGACCAAAGTGATTAGTCCAAAGATATGGCTAGCAGATATGTCTAAACAATTTCATGTTCCGTCTTAATAGTCGATCCGGAAAGTTGCAAAATCTAGTAACGACATGCATCCGTGATCCAGCCGCGGGCCGGCAAGGCCGCAATACCAAGCAAGACAGCAAGAGTAACCATCATGGAATTCCAAACGCTGAGAACAGAGCAAAGACCACACACACACAGCAAGTCAAGTCCACTACCACTAGTAATTCCATGCCTCCTCCCAATAGTCGCCAAATGCACGGCCGGGAAACTTGAAAATCAGTACCCCGTGATCCGGCAGCTCGCAACAGTGTACCATTCGTGGCAGCAACACTCCAAATCCAAACCGATCACCAAGATCGTCAGAGCAAAGGTCACACACAGATCAATCGGCATGCAGAACCTGTTGCTGCTGCTGCTGTGCCAGCAGGGTGTGCGGCGAGCCGCGTCTGGAGTCGCCGGCGCCGCCGCCGGAGGGATCTTGTCGGTCCCTTCGGCAGCGTTCCTGGTGCACTGCCCCACCCGCTGCGGCGACGCGGAGTTCCAGTACCCGTTCGGCACCGAGCCCGGGTGCTTCCGGCAGGGCTTCGAGCTCACCTGCGACAACACCACGCAGCCTCCCAGGCTCTTCTGGGCCAACAGCAGCACCCAGATGCTTGGCACGGACGGGACCGATCACTACTTCGCCTACGCCTCGATCGGCTTCAACATCACCGTCGCGCCAGGTACGACGAGTGCCTACACCAGGTCCTGGGAGTCGCCCGCCCAGGGCTTCGTCATAGACTCTGACACCCACATGTTCCTTGTCAGTTGCGACGTCGAGATCGTCCTGATCGACACTGGGACGAACCTGACCATTGGTTCTTGCTCAAGCTCCTGCCCGGGCGACAGGGCGACCATGGCCATGGAGCCCCAAAACAATTGCAATGGGGTCGGCTGCTGCAGCATCGCCTTGCCAGAATACCTCCGAGGCTTTCGGTTCACGCTGTCAAGTAGGGATGGCGTCCGAGCACAACCAGATGCTGCTGGTTCCTCCACTGCAAAGGTTTTCTTAACTGAGGATTATGTATTCAACGCAAGCGACATTTACTCGAGCTGGATAAACCAAAGTGTGCATACAAGCTTGGAGATTTTCGCAACGGACCAACCAAGTTGTGAAATTGCATCTGCGAATAAGGAAACCTATGCATGTAGCCCCGGCAGCTTATGCCAGACAGGACAGTGGGGCGGTTACTTCTGTTACTGCAATCCTAGTGTCGGTGGAGACAATCCCTACATTTTGGATGGCTGCATCGAAGGTTCGTGACACTGACCAAATCCTAATTAATTAGTGCAATGGAACAACTAAAACTTCATATATATCATTATAGATGCACATGAGAATTTGGAAGATCTCAGGTCCCTATATTGATAAAGCTTTCGGGCGGCTTCATTCGGCTGTAGCTCCTCTATGTACTGTAATGAGGAACTGTTTTTTTTTTTTTCACTCCTAGCTCCCGAAATAAAATGAGCTGAACCTACTATATATATGTTTAGTTTTACTGGCTCTGGCTTCTCCGCGTATTGTAGCAAGGAGCTAGAACCGTTTGAAGCTCTGCCAATTGCTAAACAGGGCCTTGAAACATGTCTCCTCTCACTTTATGGTCAATAACCATTTAGCTATATATGGTGTATTAATTCTTTCTTCTTTATTTACATATATGCTTGTCAATAGTTCCCCCCTCATTTTTGGAGCAGGTTACGATCCCGTTCCTAAAGGAAATTGTAAGAGGTCATGTGGAAACATGTCCATCCCTTTCCCTTTTGGGTTAGAAGAACGTTGTTGTGCACACCAGAAATTTCAACTTAGTTGCGTGTCAAATCAGACAGTTGTTCTTGACCGAGGAGATGGCACAAGATTTATGGTGACCAAATTGTTAGTGAATGATGGATATCTGGGTGTAACCATCATGCTTAATGATTCAAGCAGCAGCGATGACCAGGTGATGGTAATGCATACCTCCAATGGGGACTTTGATTGCAGTAAATCATCAAGAGAATCCATGAGGAGTTTTATTGAATTCACCCAAGAATTTGATATCAAGATGAGGTGGGCTGTTTCCAACTTAACCTGCGCAGCAGCCTCGCAAAGGAAAGGAACTTATGCGTGTGTCAGCGCACACAGCGAATGCCTTAATGTCACCCATGGGACGCTGTACCTAGGTTATCGTTGCAAGTGCTCGCAAGGTTTTGATGGGAATCCATACATCCAAGGTGTAGATGGATGTACAGGTTCTCTCTCTGGGTCTCCCTCTCATGTTTTGGAAACCATAAACTTAATTTGTAGTTATTTCATACGATTTAGTACAAACCCGTGAACTTCTTAGTAATGTCTCAAGAGACTCTTGAGTCATTGACGCCTAACATTCCAACTGAGTTTATTATATCCTAGCATTCACCCATAATTAAGGATTTAAGAAATACTCCATTTACAGTACTTTAATTATTATTATTTAAACTTTTGAATGAACAGGATAGAAAGGTAAAGCATCTGAGCATGGGACCATATATTCGTTGGCTAGTAGTAATGACCTCTAGTGGGTGATGAGTGTGGGGGGATAGTTCATGAATATGCTTGCCTAATTAGCAACACTCCTGATAGTGAATGCTAGCCTATTAGCAATATTTGTTTTTGCTAATAGTAATTAATGAACTCTAATGACGGTAGCAAGGTTATAAATTTGAGCCTCTATATTGACAGTTCTTTTTTGTTTGCGAAATGGCATTTACTTAAATCAATTTTGCCTCAAACCTTTGTTACCTATGTCTTTGACTGATCTCATGCCTACCTTGTCTACCTCTCTAAGTAAACAGAACAGTCGAAAAAAGCTTATAATTTGTTCCTTGTGAGCATTTTTCTTTGTATATATGTATTATCTCCAACCAAGATTTGTATAGTCTCTCATTATAGTGATTTCAAAGAACTTGATGATGGCTCATTTCATTCTATTTTATTTGCAGATATTGATGAGTGCTTAGAGCAAAATGATTGCGATGGGATATGTCATAATACTCTAGGAGGGTACTATTGCTCAAGTTGTCCTCATGGTAAGGTGTTTGAACTAACAAAGAGGAAATGTGTCACATCGGCTAAGCAACACAATATTCTTCTCGGTGAGTTATATATACCCTACATATGTACATTTGAGCTATCAAAATACATATTCATGTAGTTGTAAGATTGATGATAAACAATGCAATATTTTCATGTAGGCATTTCAATTGGAATTGGTTGTGGCCTTGGTTCCATAGTTTTTGCATTCTGTGTAACTATGCTCGCTAGAAAATGGAAGCAAGGAATGCAGAATAGAATCCGAAGGGTACTTCAAGAAAAATAAAGGTTTATTGTTGGAGCAATTAATCTCAGATGAAAGCACCACAGACAAGACAAAGATATTCTCCTTAGAGGAACTAGAAAAAGCAACCAACAACTTTGATGCTACTCGTGTTCTTGGTCGTGGAGGGCATGGCACCGTTTATAAAGGAATCCTGTCAGATCAAAATGTGGTAGCAATTAAAAGATCAAAAATTGTGGAGAAAAGTGAGATAGACCAGTTTATTAATGAGGTTGCTATCTTGTCTCATATCGTCCATCGCAATGTTGTGAAACTTTTTGGTTGTTGCTTGGAAACTGAAGTCCCCTTGCTCGTTTATGAGTTCATATCCAATGGCACACTATATGATCTCATTCACAATACTGCCAGTGGTCAATGCTTGTTGTCATGGGACGATCGGATTAAGATTGCAATAGAATCGGCAGGGGCACTTGCTTATCTGCACTCAGCTGCTACAATACCGATTTTTCATAGAGATGTGAAATCGTCCAATATACTCTTAGATGCCACCTTCACCACAAAGGTTTCTGATTTTGGTGCTTCAAGATCAGTTTCACTTGATGAGACTCATGTGGTGACTATTGTCCAAGGCACATTCGGTTACTTGGATCCAGAATACTACCATACTGGCCAACTAACCGATAAGAGTGATGTGTATAGTTTTGGAGTGATACTTGTAGAACTTTTGACAAGAAAGAAGCCAATTTTCATAAATCATTTTGGCATGAAACAAAGCTTGTCTCATTACTTTGTTGAAGGACTTCAAGAAGGAGCTCTTACAGAAATAATAGATTCTCAAATTGTGGAAGAGGCAGAGCAAGGGGAGATCAATTATGTTGCTTCACTCGCACAAGCATGCTTGAAGACCAAAGGAGCAGAGAGACCAACTATGAAAGAAATAGAGATGAGACTGCAGTTCCTAAGAACTAAAAGGCTAAGAAGAACACATAATTTTCCACAAAGCAACGGCGAGGTTGACAATTTATTGTGCCCACAAGGTAGAGAGTCCGATGCACAACTTGATCTTGTCAATGCCGCCCGTTTACCTTCTGAAGAGACCTCTCGAGGCTACAGTCTCGAGAAAGAATTTGCAGCCTCAATCAGTTTGCCACGCTAGCAACAAGATATACTCCGTATATATGTATGGTCAATAACACAACACAAACAAGTTACTAGGATACGATGCACCCGAGTTGTTGTATATTTTCAAACAGTATGCTATTTGGTTGTAATATAGTACTACCTCCATAATCCATTGTAGGATTCGAGATTTGTCCCACAAAACTTGTTGTAGCTTTTTTTTTTTGATAATGGTGTTTAATATTTTTTGCTGAACTTGGTAGCATGAGATTAGCTTGGGTAGTTTTGACTGCTCAGATAAGAAGTGAGACAACAACGTCGATCGTGACACGCCGGCGGTCTCATCTCAAGCACCACTAGGCAGCAGCCAAATGCAGCTCTTCGTTTGCTTGAAGCGACGGCTGCCACGCCACCTCTCTTTCAAACCACATTCGTATCGTCCCATTTGACCACTCCGCGAGGGAGCGCGTGACCAGCGAGAGCCATTGCCCGCTGCCCTTCCCGGCCATCAATGCAATTGATCGTCTGCGGACCATGGGTGTGGGCGTCTCGAACAGACCTTCTTGACAAGAACAAGTGAGGCCGCCCAAGGTAAAACCGAAAAGCAGCATCAAACAGCTACGGTTGAGACGTGAAAATTTGGATGCTCACTCCGCCAAGAAAAGGGCCAGCGAAGGAAGCAACGTTTTTGTCCAGGCCAAACCATTTTAGATTTTGGATCAAATTTATACAGAAGATAATTAATATTTATGACAACAATTAGATATACTTTTAAAAAATATATTTCATGATGGATACGACTATATTTGTATATTCTTATAAACATATATAATTCTTATTAGACTCATCATGAAATATATTGAAAATACAAACTATAACGAGTTGGTTGAGATGAAGAATAAAATTAAACTTGAAGAGTGACCCAAGAGTCAGAGCCATTTTATTTGGGTGCCTCGCTCCCTAACAAACCAAGGGTCTATTTAGGCGGGCTTCTTTGAATTTGGCTCTGCAGTGTAGTGATGAGAGAACCCGAAATCATGGTTTTCCCTAGGTCCATGTTTATATTTTGTGACGTAAAAATGGCTTCTCGTAAACGGTACTAGTTGTTGGTGTAGGAAGATAATTACAAAAAATTGTGTCCATGTCCTAAAGGGTTTGGTGAGTTTGTACCACCAATCAACAAGATCCTCCATACGACAAGCCAAAATAGTTTAAAGCTTGATCTAGGCAGGGAAGGTTTCTTGTCCCCTCCAAATTCTTTACCCCCTGAGGTCCTGTTTGTTTCATCCTCGATTGAGAGGATTAAATTCCCTCCAAGTCAAAATCTTTTTCAGTTCTTAAGCATCCCCAATCTCCCTTAATCTTCATGGTTTAGGGATCAAACGGACAAGGTGCAATGGGTAGATACCCCAAGTTCTTGCATTAATAAAAAGACGCTAGTACCTTGGGTCCTTTTTTCTATGGGTTCGAATTCTAGCCGTGAAATTTGAGCAGCAGCTAAATTCTCCTTGCATTTGAACTGGTAATCCAATTTATTCGCCTCCCCAATTCTGATCCAAGATCCAACCATAGCCTTAATCATTTGGGCAAAGTAACATGGCATCACCGATCTGATCCTGATCAAGACCACATGCGGATGTTGTTGTCGCCATCGCCAAATTCACGTGCCTTCCAGAGAAAAAAAAAATCATCAGATCACATCACACCTCTGCCTGGGTCCCTTCCTGCTGGGGCCCCACGCCCTTGTCTCGATCGACAAGTTATCACAATGCCACGAAGAAACGCCAAGTCTAATCTGGAATCCAGTCGGAAAAAAAAAAAAGTAAATCTGCGGAATCCTTGCACGCCGCCACTCTCCCCTCTTTTCTGAATTCCTTCTCCGTCGCTGTCGCCGCAGCTGCCTGCTTGCCTGCCTCAGCGCATCGCGGGGAGTTCCGGGATAGCACAGCGCCTCCCCCACATAGCTCCTCCATTCCCCAGATCGAAACTTCATGTAAGTATTGCCGTGATTCTTGCAGTTTGGTTCCGCTGCGGTGATCTTTTGCCGTTTCTGAGTCCGTTGCTGATTGGTCTGCCTGAATCTTTTTTGCCAAGACCTGAAATTCGAGAGTTGTAGTAAGTTTAGAACACGAGTCAATACCGAGTACCGAGTACTTTGCAAGATCCGCGTTTGGTCTAAGCTAGAATCTTTGCTATTACTAGTCCTATATATATATGATATATGATACAATTTTGTAGTTTTTCCTCCGTTGCTGAATCTTCTCCATTAATTTTCTATATGCAGATAAACCGGCCTTTTTTATCTGATTGGGCACTGAATCTGGACAAAAAGACATAATTTAGCTGTAGAAACAAAAAGTGGGAGAGTATTTTTCAGAGTTTAGAAAAGGGCTGCTTTGAGCGCTGAAGGCAGAGAAAGGCAAGAAGCTTTTAGCAGCGACAATGCTCTGGTCAATGGACCCGCAGGTGACCGTCCATGGCGACTGGGTGTCGGCCGTGGTGCCGCTGATGAAGCTGCTGTGCCTGGCGGTCATCGGCCTGGTCCTCGCCAACCCGCGGGTCCAGGTCATCCCCAGGGCCACCTTCAAGCTGCTGAGCAAGCTCGTCTTCGCGCTCTTCCTCCCCTGCCTCATCTTCGTCCACCTCGGCCAGTCGGTCACCATAGACAACGTCCTGCACTGGTGGTTCATCCCTGTCAACGTGCTCATCAGCACTGCTATCGGGTGTGTTCTTGGGTACATCGTTTGCCTGATCTGCCGCCCGCCGCCGCACCTGATCCGGTTCACGGTGATCATGACTGGGTTTGGCAACACGGGGAACCTCCCGATTGCGATCATTGGGTCGGTCTGCCATACCAATGATCATCCCTTTGGTCCTGGATGTGACACCATGGGTATTGCTTATGTCTCGTTCGCGCAGTGGGTTGCGGTTATTCTTGTGTACACTTTGGTCTACCACATGATGGAGCCACCGATGCAGTTCTATGAGATTGTTGGGGAGGGGAATGAGATACAGGAAGAACCCGAGCAGATCAGCAACTACAGTAGGTCTCTGCTTCATGAGGCGGAATGGCCAGGGATGGCTGACAAAGCAACTGAGCATTCAAAGACACCATTCATTGCAAGAGTTTTCATGAGCATTTCAGGTTCCTCACAGAACACGTTTCCTGATATTGATTTCACTGAAGAAGGAACTTCTGGTGCTGGACCTAGCAGCCCTAAGTCACTCAGATGTTTGGCAGAGCCAAGAGTGGTCAGGAGGATCAGGGTTGTAGCTGAGAAGACTCCGATTCAGCACGTCCTTCAGCCACCGACAATCGCCTCTTTACTTGCCATCATCATTGGCATGGTTCCTGTCTTGAAAGATTTTGTGTTTGGGGCTGATGCACCGCTCTCATTCTTCACCGACAGTTTGGAAATCCTAGCTGCCGCTGTGGTTCCATCAGTGATGTTGATTCTTGGAGGCATGCTTGCGGAAGGCCCAAAAGATAATGCCTTGGGCATGAGGACTATCATCGGTATAATTGTGGCCAGGCTTTTGGTTCTCCCATGCATTGGCATTGGTGTTGTGACCCTAGCAGACAAGTTGCATCTACTTGTTGAGCAAAACCATATGTACCGTTTTGTGCTTTCCCTCCAGTACTCCACGCCAAGTGCTATCTTGCTTGGAGCAATTGCCAGTCTCAGAGGCTATGGTGTTAAGGAAGCATCCGCCCTTCTATTCTGGCAGCATATTTGTGCAGTGTTCTCTCTTTCCCTCTACCTGATTGTATACTTCAAGTTGTTTTCTTTCATTTGAAGACAACGGCCATCCATCCAGTTCTGGCATATATACATAGCGTTCATCTCGGGACGGTGGTTGCTTCAGAAATAGGATACTAGAAGAATGTTTTTTTTGGTCTCGTCCCCTATCAGTCAAAAGTGTTTATAATTTTGTAGTTATTTAAATTTCAGTTGCCTGTATTGTTTGCAAACAAGAGATACAGTGATTGTCTGTTCATTTTGGTCAATATATTGATGTGCGTTTCATGATACTATTGTTGTATGCAAATCATTACCTGGATAAAATTTAGTGAATAACATTGTTGCCTGATGGTTAATATATGAAGATGCTTAGTGTTCAGTTTTCTCGTGGAAGACCCAACCATCAGGCATCCTTGCTATCTGACATCAAGGATGTGATTCATTCGTGTCAATTGACTTTGAGCATTCCTCGTTCGTTCTCCAGAAAAGCAGTCATGTTCTCTGGTCAGATTTTTTTTTTCCTTTTTTTGAACTGTGCATTCAGGTAATGAGCTTGAAATTTCCATCCATCCATAAGATCAAGTGTGAAACAATAATTTCTGGTGAACCATCCTCCTAAACTGTAGATGGATTTCCCGAATCGTTTTTGCCACTGCTAAATGCATACTTTGCTAGAACCAGCCTCCTCCAAGCTAATAACATTGCTAACCGAGGAGAAGGTTGAGTTCCCTAAGCGAAGTCAAGTTGCCAATGGAGGCGGAGATGGAGCCTGACAGGCCGTGTCCGCCAAGGTCTAGCTCCGTGACACGGCCCGGATGCTTCCTGCTGGAGCATGTGACGCCGCTCCACTGGCAGAAAGTGGTGGTTGCGTTCCACGATCTCAGAGCTCCGTCTGGATCGCCGGTGATGGCGTCCTTGAAGTCGAGGAGGGAGATCATGTCGCTGCTGTTGCCACGGAACGTTGAGCCACGGGCGACGCCGATTCCACCGCACGGTAGAAACGGTAGTAACGGAAATACCACAACCATGCCGAGTTTCATTGACTGCAAGAGCAAGACGCACTAAGCATGAAAATGTCAGCACATCTCCACTGCCGACTAAACATACATCACAAAACCAATAGTAAAAAAAGAGGAAATGAAAAACGTAGGACTGCATCTGCATATGGCCCTGGACAACTATTGCGACTCAATCTTCTAGCAAGTAGCCACGTATTTTTACCTCTGGTTGGGTCGAATTGGTCCACAGCCACAGGCGAACCACAAGGGGAATGGACGACGACGGCTGGTTCAGCCGTTTGTGCTTGGCTTCGCCAGCGGCGCCAATCGAAGTTCCCTGCAAGGCTGCTGCAATGGGCGGTCTGTTGCTCAGTTTGCTCCGGCTGATGGCGCGGTTTAAGAGTGTTCAGTTCTGCTGCATGCCCATTGCGCATCCACGCATTTGTCTTGCTATTCACTCATTTTCAGAATAGTCAGCCTGACCACTAACCTATATGTACAGCAGCCATGCCCGTCAAATTTTCTGAGCTGATGGAGAATCGGGATATATGATATATCTAATCCTCATCAGCTTTGGCAGACGACGATAAATGAGCTTTAAGAACTTGGGTGATTAAATTTAGCTCCATGAAAAGATAGAAGGAAGACAGGAGAGAGATTTGCAAGATACAAGAAGATGGGACGGTGAAAGACGTAGGTTTGTGTGGATGTATTGTATCCGCACAAGAACGGTTGTTTTTATGCATGGCACAAATAAAAGTTGTTTTTATGCAGTTCAATCATTTTGTCCCGAAGTTCCATTGAAGTTAAAGCTATGTTTTTCAATAAGCATTACCTTCTACATAGCACTCCAGGTCGAGAAAATGCGCATATGATAATCACCGAGTCTTGGTTCTTCGAACTAGCATACAACCAAGCTGTTTCGAACTTTCAGTGGCGTCAGTATTCTGGCGCCTCATTTAACTGATACAACAAGCTGCTTTGCAGCTATAAGGCCAGGGCTAACAATGGCACAATTGTACTAATGCTGATTCCAGATGAAACCCAAGCAGTTGCAGGTCAGTCGAGAGCCTTTTGGCACATCATCCGTGTGATGAGACACAACATACATAGACCTGGCGATGCAGATGCTGACTTCAATTAGTTCCATGTGTCGACAGGCGATGCGACTTCTGTATGGGCGTCCAGTGCACGGCGCAACTCTTCAAGGAAGTTCATCTATAATCCCAATAAGACCCAGAAAGCAATCAGAGGATACAGCAATTGGCAAAACGACATGTAGGAGGAAATCGCGGCAAGAATTTTACTCCAAGTCATACCTGATGAGGAAGCTTCAGGTGACCCCATGATGAGCTGCTAGATCCAGAATACATTACTGGTTTCTCTGGGCAAATATCAAGATAGCAAGTTAACAGCATTAGGCATCGAAAAAAACAGCATTACTATGTTTCCCTTGTTTTTCATGTTTCATTCGCACTGGCAACACTGACACAGATATCTATCTCAGGTGTCAGGTTGATATGATAAGTTCACCAGAATATAGTATTTGTAACATGCTATTGAAATTCCCATTTGATCAGGAGACACCTTTCCAGGTAGCATGCCCTAAGAAAACCGATTCAAAACTTTGTTTACCTACTGATATTTAATGTTGCAGAGCATGATATATATATAACACTACAACATCTCTAGTTCTCTACCCAATTCGAACATATTAGCTCTATGAGTTGCAGCAGAATATATGCACATAATCCTCTACCTAGTATGAGTGTATGACATTCTCAATTCGTAAGAGCCACTGCAATAGATGGAACAAAGCACAAGAATATAATGCCAACTTTCAAGTTGTCATGCATGTAATAACATATAAGAAGTAACTAGTAAGGTCCAATTTTTATGCTCACTGCCAGAGTGGTTCTCACTTATCTAACATTAAGACTGATATATTTGTTTTATCAGTAAATATGAAGAAATGTAGAGTTTAGAGTATATGTAGACTCACCTGACGGGTCAACTGTTTGGTCATTGTACATGTTCATTGCAGCAGTCCAACCTACATACTCAGAATAAAGGCTCACTGTAAGTGAACAATAACCAAGTTAATGAAAGAAATAGTAATGGACTAAACGATCACCCAACTTGATATTCTAAAATGTAGAACACGCAACCAGAAAACCAAGAATGAAATGCAAAGGTTACAGGTGTTCCATAATTTTTCTTACATATTGCAAATTTGAGTAACGCTGGGAAGGAAACACCCTAAGGTTACCATTACCACAGAAGTGACTCTCCAACCCTATTACAATGTAAGAGTACTAAATAGTGGTAGAATGCAGCACCTCTGAGTGCTCAAAAAGTTAGAACTTCTGGCACAGACATTTCAAAATGAGAGTATGCAGTTTTGCAGAGATACATACGGTCACTGAGAAGCTGTGAAGCCTCACTGGCAGAACATCCCTCCAAAGGCACTAGTCCTGTTTGATTGAAGTCATTCTGAACATTGCAGAAGAATGTTTCATGACGAACAATTGGAGGAAGGTTCTTTAATGAAGGAACATGACTCTTCTCCCCATCATTGTTGTAGGAGTAATTACCCCTATCGGCCTTATCTGTTTGGTGGAATGACAATTACAAGTGTCATAAGCAAGTTAAACAGGACTGCCTAACAACTTAATATATAGCATTGGCATATTAAGAGGCGTGATAACCATTAAAAAATACAGTAAACAGAAAATTCTAAGTGCAAACATATAAGGTTTCTGAAAAGCCACCAGTGATATCATTCAAGTACAACACAAATAATAACTTTTTCTCTTAATTATAGATATTGTGGTTGCAGGTGTCTTCAGTTTTACATTCTCTTTTACAGCTGTAAGTAAATGTGTTGAGTAACTTTTTTGGTGTGTGTGGACTCACACAACAATGTTAGTTTGTTATTAAAGGACCCTCTGTTATTACGAATTTGGAAGCTGGAACTATGTAACAGTTTGTCCATTCGAAGCAGAGCAACCACAAATATTTAACTATATGGACATTTCTAAACATATTCAGACAGTATTTGACATCAGAACACCCAGATGCTGGATCAGATCATCTTGCGTAAATTGGTGAACAGTAGGACCCCTTATGCGTCAACCCAACAAACCACAAAGCAAAAATAGCATGTGCCTAAAAGCATAGTGAAATACATTTGGTTGCCTCTAAAGAAATGCATAATAAAACCCAGTAAATGGATTATCAATTACTAAATCGGTGGGACCTTATGAATTATATGAACTCTGCAAACAAGTTGACGGAAAACATATCAAGTGACTAAAAAGCCTAACCAAATGTAAGTAATTTTATTGGAAAAGATGCACCTCCAGACTTGCGCCGGTTGCTAGCACGATTCCTGAACAATATTGAGAATAAAGACAACCATAATCAAATGACCATAAGCAGATACATGTAGCAAGATACAAAGCTAACGAAATGTCAACCCATACAACAAGGCAAGGCAGGCTTAATTGATGGTTTAACATTCAGACAACTCTAGATAATGAGAAGCAATACAGAAGTCACAGTATTAGATTGGAAATCCTAAGAAAAGAACTAAGCGGCTTATCAACGATGAGATCAACTCAGCGATCAGCAAACGCACAAGAATGCTACAGAATCGATTTATCCTCACACTGAACTCAACTTTCCAACTGTGACTACGAGAGATCACTAAACGATAGGCCCAATTGACATGGGTGATAAAACAAAAATCGAAGTCAGTAGGCATAATAGATTTACACATTTGTGATTAGATCAGATCCGAATACAAATAGCTAAATAGCTCAAGATAGGGTTCGGGCTGCTCAATTTTGCACAGCAGGAAGGGAAGAGAAGGAGCGGGCATACCTGGTGTGGTGGGTTCCCGCCGCCGGCAACGGGCCCGAAGAAGACATGGGCAGCTGGGCGTAGGGCGGCGGTCGCCCTAGCCGTCGCGCACACCAAGCGAACGGGAAGAGAGAAGGACAACAGCACAAGTGTGAACGCAGGAGAGTTCTTCGGAGGCAGACTCTCGGTGACTTCAGCGTGACTTTCTTTCGTCTCCACTCTCCAGCGTCTAATTACGATCCAACGGCTCCCACCAACTTTAAGGTGAGCTTGCAAGAATCAGCGGTTTCGTACTTGGAAATGGTCCTCTAACTTTAATCTTGTATATCCCTCTTTAGATGGAATAGTACAAGAATGAATTGTTAGTTGATTAATAGTTACAGTAGCTGTCTAAAAATTAAGGGTTGTTTGGATCTATTGCCATGTGCTAAATTTAGTGAAGTTTTTAGAGTCTCTTTTTGAAGTTTTTAGCACTCTTAGTGATTTGGCACACTTTTAACACTCCTTTTAAAATTCTTGTTTGGATCCCAGTGCTAAAAGTAAAGTGTCAGAAGTTTAGCACCAAATCTAAACAAGCCTATGTTGTTTGGATCTCATAACTAACGTATAAAACTATTTACACGCAAAAAATATTTATGTCCTTACCTACTTGCATACAAAAACTGGGAAGAAGCTTTTTTTTTTACTTTTTCATGATTAGTTGTCCTTATAGTCTCAATTGGATGGGTTTTGTTAACTAGTGGACTAATAACTAGTTGGAGGCTTAACTAAATACTAGTCCATCCTTTAGCTCATTGGCTCATTCATTTGGATTTTTATGAACCAAAAATTAGTGAACTAGTTGTTAGTCACATGAATTCAAATAGGACCTTAGTAGATCTATATCTTATTCAAAGTTAGAGAAGATACATCCTCATTTGCCCACCTCATCTCTTGGTCAGTGAGGTAAGTTAAATGTCTTTGCTATAGTAGTACAAAGGAGCTCAAAAGGTAGGTAAGTCGACTCATGTCACGTATGTCGTCTACCACAACAATGTCTAGCATGACCCAAGTACAACTTGAGGGGAGAGTCTTGAATTGTCGACTGTGGTGCAAAGCCAACACCCCCATTGTACTCCGGTTATAGTATCTGAGGGGTCCTCCCGCAACAACCGCGACAAAATCCAATCCAATTGGGAAAACAAAGTGATCCAATCCAATTGACTTATACCAAGAGAAAAACAGAGTAATTCAATGAATCCCTGCTATCGACGTTCTGTATGATCTCTTGTTCTCAAAATAGCACTTAGACGAATGAGCAAAGGTATTGAGTTTTTGTGGAATTGCAAAGGAGCTCTAAAACGCACACACGTCTCTAGTCACCGCATAAGTATTTATCTTAGAAAAAAATATATATGTCCGCATTGGAACCAAGATGATACTGGGAACAGAATCCGTAGCCCATGGACATTGGGAGCATCATCCGGCGACTGCGTGTGATGTGCTGAGTTCTTGCTAGAAATTAACACAAAGGTATAATAAGCTACGGAGTACATGGCTACATGCTCATTCATCATGGGAAAAAAATTGTGTTTGGAATCGGAGCAAGAGATGCAGATGGGCAAGTGTCACGCGGTTTGTTCATTCAGACGACTTGACGATGAAGTTGTGGCGCCTGATGGGGTTCATGGCGACGGGCGAGCCTGCGGTGCGAGGCCACGCCTGGAACTTGTTGTCCGTCTCCTGCCACCACTCGTTCGTCGCCACCGTCCGCGGAGTCGTGCCTGCAGACAACAACGCAGCAGTGAGGTCGAGTGAGGCTTCTTCAGATTCACATTCACTGGTGGGAAATTGATGGGTATTGGCACCTCACCTCCGAGGACCTTCCCGTCGGCGACGTAGACGCCGCAGACGTAGGCGAAGGCGAAAGACGCCGCCACCGACCCGATTACGTACTTGGTGGCCATGGATGTGCTAAGGTCCCGACGACCTGCCAAATTAAATGCACCGCGCGTTTTCAATTTCGATGACGCGAATTATCAGAAGTAATGACAGTATTTCGAAAAACAAAAGGTTTGAAAGAACTGTACATGCTAACTTGCATAGGTACAACAATACAAAGTCACACAAAAGAAAAGGTACAACAATACAAAAAAAAAAGGTTGAATCAAAATGACCGGTAATTAAGCAGTTGAGCATTCACCGTGTAAGCAACCAAGTGCGGAGTGCAGAGATGCTTGCCTTGGTAACAATAGCTAGCAGTAGAGCTGTAGTAGAGCGCAAGTAGTACGTCTGCAACCTTGCTTCCTGCTTCTGACGAGCAGGCGTCTTTATATCACTGCACTGCCATTGAAAGCGATTTGCTGGATCCTCAGTATAATAGCAATCTGTCGACGATGTTGCTTTTGAACTGTATGTCCGTATCTTATGAACGAAACCAGGGGGCGCCCGCTGTATCGAGGATAAATAAAGTATTTACCGGCGTCCATCGATCGTTAACAAATTGCTTAGTTGTCATCATCCTCGACTAGATCGATCACTCTTTTGCTTCGGTGCACAACTGTTCGTTCGTGCGCAGCTCTCTCGGTGAAATCGTGCGCTTAGCTATATGATCCACCCTTTGACTCTCTGCACAACAATGGCTGCTACGGATCGGACGAGTGCACGTGCACCGAGCACGGATCGAGGTGTATACGCATCCGGACCCTGAAGGCGTGACCCAGCGGCACGGCCTATCGGTGTCTCACCGAACGCGACGCGCCGCCGTCCTGGCTCCGGTGTGGGCTGTGGCTTGTCCGCCACGGGGGTCGCGCAAGCGCACCGGAGTCCTCGTCCTGTCAGCAAGCAACAAAATCGAGCAGTGTCCTAGCCGGAATAAGCAGTAGATCCGGGTCCTAAGACTACCCGCAGCAGCGGTGTCTGCAGCGGGGTCATAGAAAGCGTCCTGGAAAGCTTACGACGTGCCCCGGTCCTGCCTTTGTGCAGGAGGTACGGCGCCTCCGGTACACACCACTCGCGGGCCCGCGCTCGTCCAGCACCCGCCTCGCTCGCGCGCCTGGAGAGGGAAAAGGGGAGGAGCAGAGGAGGTCCAGCTGTTGCGCCGGACGTGGAGGAGAGGAGGGCCGGGGAAGAAGATGGCCGCACTAAGGGACCGGTAGAGGAGGAGCTCGCCCCGCCGGAGCCGCGCCGGGAGGGCCCGCCGGGAGGCCACCGGAGCTCGCCCCGCCGGCCGCCGCCTGCCGGAGCCGCGCCGGGAGGCCGCCGGAGCTCGCCCCGCCGCCCGCCGGAGCCGCGCTAGGAGGGACACGCCGGGAGGGCCCGCCGCCAGCCGGAGCTGCGCCAGGAGGGCCGCCGTTCGCCCTCGCGCCCGTCCGCCATGGCCACATGCAGAGGGAGGCAGAGGGGGCAGAGCAGGGTGCTGGTCTCGAGGGAAGATGAGACCGCGGGAGGGGTCTCGTCGCCGGCCCCAGGGCTCCTCGACGGCGTGGTGGAGGTGGAGGAGCAGCGCATGGAGGAGGGGCTGGGCCGCGGCAGCGTAGGAAGAGGAGATGAGAGAGAGGCTGCTCCCGTCTGGACTCTGGCTGGTGGGCGAAGGAAACGAGAGGTTTCCAGAGAGAGAATGGGAGGGAGATGGGGCCCGTTGGTATTAAAAAATTGTTAATATATGGATCCCATGATGGATAAACGATGCTGTAAAAAATAGCGTGGAAGAAATTAGTATAGAAAAGAGAATAACCACAGCTGTGCGTTTATTTCAGCTTCAGATGAATCAGTTGAATTAGGTAATAAATAGATAATAAATAGTAAAAGAGGAATAATAAATAATTAGTAGAATCAGAGCGAGCTAGAGCTGACACAAATGGAGCCTTAAAGATGAAAACAGAGAAACTTGGTTACGGGTAGTCGAAAAACTACGTGACCCAGGATTCCTAGGCTTTTCCCGAAAAGTCCCACGCCGGAAAGTTTCCCACTTCCCTCGTCCCGCATTCGATTCTTCCAAAACTCCGCCGCTTCGCCTCGCCCCTCGCTTCCTCCGCCGCCCCCATGGCGTCCACCTCCGGCACCACCGCCGCCGCCGCCCAGAACCCCAACCCCCTCAATCTCAACATCAAGCTCCCCCCATGGCTCGGCGGGCTGCGCTGCCCCTTCACCTTCCTCTGCCCGCCCCCGGCTCCCCCGCCTCCCCCGCCGCCTACTCCTCCCCCGCTGCCACCTCCGGAGCCCGTGGTCCCGCGGACGCGGAGGCTGCCGAGCCTGCGCGTGACCACGGAGTACGACAGCGAGGAGGGCGTGTTCGTGAACAAGGTGTCGTGCAAGCTCGCGGGGGACCTCGCCAAGCTGCGGCTCTCCTTCCAGAGCGACCCGCAGGGCCAGTGGCAAGGGGGCGGGGAGGAAGGGGAAGGGGACCCGCTTCAGCATCTCTTCGCCGCGCCGCTGGTGGGGCTCGTCACCAAGCACCTCTCCGTTCTCTACGACGTCGAGGCACGCAACGCGCTGCTCACCGGAGACTGCTCGCTTCCTGGAGGCACCGTCCAGCTCCGTGCTTCGCACGATGTCAAGGTATTGCGCGTTGAATTTGAGTCAAGGAATGTCTTTACAAGGGTCAGAAAATAATATCTGCATATTATTAGTTGCATTGCACTTTTTAGTGACTTTTTTTCATTCACTAGGTCATTTATATTCAAATTTGCTAAGTTGAAGTGCCAATGTAATATTGGGTTGCTGTCAGAAAAAATATATATTTGGTTTAATGTGCCTTTCCTTGGTTTCTCAGGCACAACAAGGAGAAGTTTCGGTGATCACTAGTTTGGGTGATCCGTTATATAAACTGGAGTTGTCATCTTTTGTGCCTTACAGTGGTTTGGTGAGTATCTAGGTTCCTTTACTGTTATTTTTTAAATCCTTTATAATAGTTTAGGTATTCTAACAAGGTTCAGAAGTCCTATTTGGCTGCTATCATTGTTATGTGTTCAGATAAACCTTGATTTATCGTTGTCATGGAATTAAACTAGGGAGTTAATCCTTGCTCTGCTATCACTTTTGCTCTTGGGAAATACTAGAAACACTACTCCTATAACAGAATAAAGAGGTTTGTAATATTAAAACACTGATCATTGAAATACTATTTTGACTGTGTTATGTTGTTATCTGAAATATTCTTGTACATTTTGACCTCTATATTCTCTATTTTTAGTTGCATCATGCAATGTACCATATATCTTAAAGTTTCAACATTTATGTTAAAAGGACAATTCATCAGTTTCTCGTTTGGCTAATAGTATATGGGATGTGAACCCTGTTAAATGAATAGGTTTCTCCTTTTTTATTTTATTTGTCAGCCAAGGGCAATGTTCCACTTTCCAATTGGTCAAGTTTCAGTAGAAGAGAGGAGAAATGAAGATGATGAGAAGGTGCTGTCTGTATATGGGATTGGAAAATCGGATTTCTTGGACGGTGTTCTTACTGCTCAGTACAGTGAAAATGATCTTAATCTAAGATATTGTTATAAGGTGAGCTATTTAATCCTTTTCTTTGTCTGTTTTTTGGGACTTCCTGTTAAGTTTGATTCTGTTCATACGTTTCCTGTGGTTGCAGGACAAGGAATTAACTTTTGTTCCAAGTGTCTCATTGCCTTCCAATGCAGTATCCATAGGCTTCAAAAGGCATTTTAGTCCTTCTGATAAGTTGAGGTGAGGCTACAATCATTGTTCTGTGATCATTATGTTGTGCCCATTTATAAATGCATCCACTAAACATTTTTTTCATCACAAGGTCTCTGCACTTTTAATGCTTCAGGTCTTTAACAAGTTACTTCCAGTAACTATATTTGAATTGCACTTGTTTCCATCTGTTTTGCTACTAATTAGCAAAGCTTTCTTGATGATGTGTTCATTAGAGAAAAACTAAGCCACCTTCAGCAATGAAAAGAATATTCAAAAAACTCCATTTTAGTCCCCGTGAAGTATCGTTGGAGTCCACTTAACCTGCTAAAGTGCAATTTAGTTAATGCCCTATTTATCTCAACCTAGATCACTATTCATATTTTGCTTATTTTATACTTATTTTGTCTGCATGGAGAGAGGGAATGCTAGCTTGGCTGGCTTTTGTCATGGAGACTGGTGCTTGGCATACATATTACCGCCTCGAACTCTTGGTTTCTTCTTGGCCTTTTCTCCTTCCTGTCATATCTCTGTTTGACTGTTTCTCTCCTACAGAGTATAGACATAGGGACTAGTTTCACGAAGCTTGTCTTGTTATCTTCATCAATTGACGTGTCCACCCCTGAATTTTGTTGCTTCAAACAACGCATCGATCACACAAACTCATGTAGCAAATTCAATTTAGATACAAGTTTACTGCCTTCTTCCTGTATTGGAATAGTTGCAGTATCTCCATCTTGCTATGGCTTCTTTGAATTGCAAGGAAGAGGGGCACTTGTACACGAAGATTCTCTATCTCCACGGTGCTTGTAACTGTGATGCTCCTATAGAGATTGTGCAGATCAGGTGCCAAACTGATTTCACTCATACAAACCCGTACTCTCTAACTAGCCGCCACTATAGTGCTATTGGGGGCTTTTGTTCTTTACTGGTTCCGGGGTGCAGATCAAGTGCCAAACTGATTTCACTCATACAAACCCATACTCTCTAACTAGCCGCCACTATAGTGCTATTGGGGGGCTTTTGTTCTTTACTGGTTCCGTAATGGTTGCTACCCAGCAGTAGGAGTGCATTTATTGTCTATTGCCTGCTTTTGGAGCACATTATGACTGCCGTAAGAGCAAAAATTGAATGGACTTGGGCTGTACTTAAGTGGAGTAAAATGGGTTTGTTCTAATATTCACTTACTTTATCTGCACAAGAATTTTGCTTCACAAAACCTGAAGGGTTTAAACTATTGATAAAAGCACTTTTGCATTTTTTAACTTCTGATCATACTTATATTTTTAATGTTCACTCAAGATTTTGCCATATATTTTAAGTTTATCTTCAGATTCTAAAAAGTCAGCAACATGCCCTGCCTGTATGTTGGTGGTATTTCAGGATCTTAACACTGCACTGCAGTGTTCTGCCTGCTAATTATTTTGTTACAAAGCATAATTAAATAACTACAAACAAAAATTGACTTATCTTCAGCAGTTCAGTGTCTTTCCCCCTATTTTGTTGGTTATTTTTTATGATTTTTCATCGAACACTACTATCTATGCAGTTGCTACTTGCAACAACTTATGGCCATCATATTCCCAGGAATAAAGTTGAAAGAAAATACTTGCAATTGTTTTGAAGGAATATTGCATGTTGCATGCATCATTACAGCTAGATTCATTTTTCTGGTGGTAACATTGACTTCCCCTCCTTTCAGCTATCATTACAGCTTCGACACTGATGACTGGAATGTTGTTTATAAGCATACAGTGGGTAAAAATTTCAAAGTGAAAGCTGGTTATGATTCTGAGGTGCGAGTCGGATGGGCTTCTCTTTGGGTATGGTACAGCAGCATCTCTTACTTTGGTTATAAGATACAGAGCAAATGAGTTTGAGAATAAGCAAAACTTGCATTTCACACTTCTTCCTTACTGCTGGTGTTTGCAACCTCACAATTATTCAAGTTGACACTATTTTGGGAAAAATGCAGTAATTGTGGTTTAGTTTTGCTATATGTAAAGATTGTTTTTGTTGTTGTTGTTTTTTTGGGGGGGGGGGGGTGGAATCCATAGGCTATCAGGTTTCAGTTATGCATGTCCGTTATTTTATTTATAGAGAACCTTATATACTAGTAGTTTAGGTACCAAGTTATTTTCTTGTTTGAACCCTGAAATGAGGATACTTGCTAAGGTATTAGAGTGCTGTTCGGTTGTCCAAAGCCCTGAGGCCTTACGCATGATATGATATTGCTGTTTCTCAATTTGTGCGGAATGCACTTATAATGATGAGTACATTGAACATAAGATATTGGCCATATTATACACCGAATATTTAAATCTTAGGGACTATAATTGTTCTTATTGGCACCTTTGGTAAAATGATTGTTTGAGGATAACATAGCGATGATTGTCATGGATCAACCTTTATACCCTATGTCACATTGACAATTAGCATTATTGAAATTCAAACTATCATGCCTTCTGATGGTTTGAAACTTTGAATTGCAATGACATGAGTAATATATTAATTTTATGGGATGCTTTTTTATGTTAGGTTGGAGAAGAAGGGGGCAAAGCAAAGACTGCGCCAATGAAAACAAAACTTCATCTTATGCTTCAAGTACCCCAGGATAATATCAGAAATCCTGCCTTCCTATTCAATGTGAAGAAACGATGGGATCTGTGACCTCATGTAAGCTATCCATTTATGTGGAGACCCCAAAGGCTGCAGCCAGCCTTTTATTGCGTGGGTCAACAATGACAACACAATCCCTAAGCTCTTTCTACTTATCATGTACTTTCAACTTTGTACATAGTATGCAGCACCAGAAGCAATCCAAAATTTATGTAAAGCCTACTGAAGATCAGGGTTAACCAATTCGCTGCCTGTGTACTATCTTTTCTTTTTGTGGGAACATAGAGCCTTTGCCCTCAGGGCGTTTGTACTTATTCTTTTATGGCTTAATGGGTAGAGCTTAGAGTACGGGGCTCCTTTCAGATTTTAGACTAGGCATTTGGGATTTATGTAAGAGACACTGGTTGAATATTGATTTATTCATATATCCAACAAATATCACATGATCCTACGTTGACCATAATTCAATGTTCAGTTGTCAATAGCCCATTGGAGCGTAAAGAATTTCAAAAGAATTAGTTGATTACTGAAGAAACTAGGGAGGCAAATGAGGAGCATGTAGTTTTATTTCTTTATTAGTAAATGTACTTTTATTACTTAATTAGTGAAATCCAGATCTTCCCAAAAAAAGAAAAGAAAAAAGTGGTCTACTCATGTCCTCGTCAGCCACCTATTTCTGCAAACGAACCGGTACATGGCTAGATGAATTCAAAATGTTTAGGCCAATTTTATAGAAACGTTTTCTTATCATAACTCATCTGATGTTGAGATAATTGAAGTTTTTAGAATTAAAAGTGATCTCGCCGGATGCTTTAATGTCGGCACATGAGGTTCTAAAGTTTGTTATAGTTGCAGACTTGTTATCTAATCTAAATGTTTTAGTTGCCTATCATAACTGCAACCTCTGGCCAAAAAAATTCTCAAAATTAAAATGGTTGAAGAATTATTATCTGACATCAACTTTCAACTATGTACATAACCTCAGAAATCTGAATTTGTGTTTGTTAACTACCTAAACTTTTAGGTGCAATTTGAATAAACAAGCGATGAAAAAAATCATTGATAATAATACTAAAAATACTAAATAGAAACTCAAATATTTTCTGCTGCCCTAGTGTAGGGTGTTCCCCCCTTCTAGAAAGAGGTCCTCTGGGCTAAGAAAGTTGCCCAACTTGGAGTGAAGTGGATGGTTGGAGGTGGCACGAGGATTAGGTTTTGGGAAGATGTGTGGTTTGGTAATGTTGGCTATATAGTTTTGGTCTTTGTATGTCATTTGCAATGAGTGTGGTAGTTCTATCTCAGAGGACTGGATGGAGTTGATCTCAAGTTAACTTCTTTTTTGAAAAAGTAATAGGGAAGCCCCCCTCCACCCCCCCCCCCCCACACACACACCCCCCTATTTTTTACTTCTTCTATTTAAATGAACAGGTAAACAAATACACGTCTAGGGAACAAGGCTTGTAAAAAGCTTAAAATAAAAAAGAGAAGTAACATCATAGACTACTATCTCGCAACACTAAAAATGGATCAGCAATGCTCCTCTTAACAAAGATGATCCTAACATTCCAAATTGCCCAGCAAGCCTGTGATAAAAAATTCCCTGAAGATGTGGCATCCGAAATCAGTTCTTGCCTGGATCACCATATCCAGAGGTGGGAGAGAGAGATCCTAGGTGGAGTGCCAACAGGCTAAGCTGAAGGGACACTCGAAGAAAAGATGTAAGCTTGTTTCTTCAGGTCCATTTGTACATAAGACACAAGAGTAGTCTTCGAGATACATGCTTTTCCTTCTCAATAATGTTCCTAGTGCTTAGTATGTCCTTGATCAATAGCCAAGCAAAGAACTTGTGCTTTTCTATCTTTTGCTTAATGAAAAACATGCCTAGGCATGATCTCAAAAAAAAACTTGTGCTTTCCTAAGATAATTGTTTCTAAACCCATATAAAGAGAGGGGATGCTTCCATAGAGCGTTGGAGGAAGGCCTTTTTTGAGGTGAACTCTAGGCCCCATTTGTAACTCCATCTATCATGAAGGTTACCATTTTATGTCATCAATCACCTGCTGAAGTTCGGTAAGCGAGGCTAAACCTTGCCCAGACAAAGGCAGGAAGAAGGATCTGCTCAAGTTAATTTTTACAAGGCCAATTTCTAAGAGACTTGTGGCCTTGTGGTTTGAGTTCGTAGGTATAGTTGAGAGTATCAGACTCATTGAGGATGAGGACTCATTTCTTTGGGCCTCCAAAGGGACTTATTCTGTTCATCAACCATCTTGGTGTACACTCTATGATGTTGCCTACTTCTGGATCATCAACCATCTTGGTGTACACTCTAGATATATGGAAAGCGAAGATGCCCTTAGGGTTCAAATATTCCTTTGGTTACTTTCTAATAACAGGATTTTGACACGGGATAACTTAGCTAAGCGAACAGAGATTAAGGATCTGACCTGTTTATTTTGTTGTGAAGAAGAGAACATTTTGCATTTATTCTTTTCCTATTGTGTGGCCTCTAAAATGTGGTTATCTCTGAGGCACTAAATATTAGATCCATGAATGACTATGAAGATGTTGCCTACTTCTGGATTTGTGAGAAGAAAAATAAGATCTGAAATGAAATTTGTGCCACGGGATTGTGGTGCATCTGGAAACCATGTAATCTGCTTTGCTTTCATGGCACATGCTTGACTGGGAGTCTGGGATGGAGTAGTCACTACGTACCAGTGGCGGATGCAGGATGAAAGAGAAGGGGGGCTAAAACAATGGAGATGTTAATTTCTATCAAGATTTAATGGTGATTTTATATTTTTGCTACAGTGATTTTAGTGCTAATTAGGTGCTTTAGGGGGGACTGGAGCCCACCCAGCCCCCCTGCAGATCCGCCACTGCTACATACTAAAAAAGTAAAGATTGTCAGGACGCTGTAAATTAAGATGGAAATGGATCTTCAAGTCAGGGGAGGAGGAGGAGCTGATGGTGATGGCCAAGGCGCTGGAGCAGAAGGCGATGGCTCCACGCCCCAGTTCGCTAGGACAAGAACAAGCCCTAGTATGCAGGGATCAAGGTTGGGAGCTAATGTCTCGCTGTCTAGGTGCATTGGTGGATGAAGGGGCGACGTCGACGGAGGTTGATGATGCCCATTTTGTTATTTCTATAGTGACAATTGTTGTCGAAAACCCTTTGAGGGATTCATGTGAAGATCATGTTCACGTTTGAATAAAAAACAAGGGGGGACTCTTCTCTAAAAATTCTCCTCCTCCTTTTCCTCATCTCTGGCAAGCTCTTTGGCTAATTAAGATTAATGGTTTAAGGTTTGAGGAGGATGGGGCTAGTGGTGGAGGTGAGCATGGCCAAGGCCGCCCATGGTGGGACTGGGAGGGGAGGATGAGGTGGTGAGCAGTGGTGATTACTGGAGAAAGAAGTACATGTGAGAAAAAAAAAAATAAAGCCCTCGCCACACGTGAGTGCCCAATAGATGGCCAAAAAAAAAAAATCTTTTGAAAGCAAGCTTCCCAATTCCATGTTTATTATTGAGAGTTGATGATACATTGGTCGCTCCTGCATGGCACGAACGCCTTAGCTTTGAATGAACAAACAAGATACGTGGTACAAACGTTACTCTTCGCCCAAAAAAAATGAGTAGCCGAGCAGCATTGAGGAGGCACCGAACTGCTACTGTGTTCCATACTTCCATGCCACATTACTTCCATGCCGAGGAGCATTGAGCCGGCCCCGACACTGCTACTATGTTTTTAATAAGGGATCCTATATTTTCTTGTTACAACAATAACGGATCCTATATGTCCACAGTGCACCAGCTAGAAGACGCCCACACGATTAACATGCAAGTATGCAACGCATGGATGCGTGAGCCGATCATCACATATGGAAACCTCTCTGAATCCGTCCGTCTCTGTCCCTCGCTGGCTGCTGCTGGCCTCTGAGTGGGTGCTGACTGCGGTGTACGAGTTGGCTAGTTGCGTGGGTTTGTAGCCAATAGATACCAAGAGATACGCTGTCGCTAGCCCATACGCCGTGCACTGATGAGGTCCTGACATCGTTGGCACTAGCTCCTGCAGGCCTACCCTGTAGTGTATTGGTGCGTCGGAGCCTCACAGGCAGCAGGCCACACACACATACTCCTATCTACCATCGTCGCTTGCTTTCTTTTTCGAGATAATTTTTTTTAAAGGAGATGGACGATCGATGTGGGGGTCCCATAGAACTGGACAAAAAGATGATTCGTCCATGAAGGCTGAAGCGAGGAAAGGGAAATTTATGTGGATGATTTTTGTACCGTGCACCGACTCACCGACTCACTGCTGAAGGCCCGCTCTATGTGCATCACATGCATGGGCCTTGCGGTTTTAGATCACAATATTAATATTCACATAAATTTAAGTTCCTCGATCATTTCAAAGAAGAAGAAAATAATGTAGCAGAGGCAAAAGAAGATATGAGGGGTAATAGTTTTATATTAACTTCATAGTGTTGTAGTCATAGTCGTGACCGTTTCCGGTGGAAGCTTTGACACCGAGGTGTTCCGAGGGATACTTTGCCGCCGAGGGGTTCTTGGTTGTTTGGACGGATGCTTTACCGCCGAAGTATGTTCAGGTAAGTCCTCCTTGCTGTGGTCCTGAGGCAATGGCCTTAGTGACTCGAATGAGCTATTGATTGCTGAGGTCGCGTTTCCGGTGGTGCTTTGCCGCCGAAGTCGCGGTTGCCCCCGGCGAATGCTTTGTCGCCGTGGGGGTTCTGGTGGATGCTTTGCCACCGTGGTCGTCATCTTTCCGGCAGATGCTTTGCTGCCGAGGTTGATTGGACGGATGCTTTGCCGTCTGGAGTATTGTCTATGGTTCTGATCACTGCTGGCTACCGAGGTGTGGAGATAGTTTTTGTATTAGGTGTAGCTGTTGGGGTTGTTAGGTGGAGGGTCCTCCAGCCCTCATATTTCTTACTTTTCGTTTGTGTTGAGGATCTCGTTGGTAATCTTTAGATTACCTATACGAATCCTTTTGTTTCACCTATGTGTAGGTCTATTGACCACTCTCTTCTACTTAATGAAAAATGGAATATACCTTGGTTAAAAAAAACTTCATAGTGACATATATGTTGGTGATTCTTGCAGTGTATTTGGGTAATCTAGATGTCAATTTAGAGGGGGCGTCTTTTGTAATAGTAAGGGTAGGTAAGTTACATAGTACAAATTTAAGAGTTATTCTAAAATATTTCTCAAATGTGAATAATTTATATACAAAATTAGAGGGTATTAGAAAAGGTGCGTATATTTTAGATAGATCTAATGACTGCTATATATGTGACGATGGTTAGAAACTAGTCTAGAAATTAAAGGCGTTCTATTTTTTTATTATTATGAAAACTTTTAGGAATCAATATTCTCTTACCATGTCTTGTGAGTTTTAATGTGAAGACTCCATTGAAAGTCTCATACCATGGAAGATTAACTTGAAAAAATTTGACCAACAATTATTTTAATTACATAGTACAATGGATTTGTGTTTAAAGTGCCTCTGAAATGTTATTGATTCTTTAGCAAATGACAATATATAGTAATAAGAGAAATTAATGGTCAGAGTTTAAAGTTCACTTTTTCTCTTACGAAATAGGAAGATCAATTCCGAATGAAGAGAGACCTTTTCATATACCAAAAAATGTACATACATCTGCTGTTCTCGACGTCTTTTTATTTCATATACCAAAAAAAGGTATAATAATATTTATGTTTTTGCTTTCCAGAGAATCGCGGTTGCAGCGGCGTTGAATCCGTTCGTAGTTGGAATTACTGATGCTGTGAAGATTGGTGATATCTTTAGAGCTGCAACCACCTTCGCTCCTATATGAATACATGCATTCCTCTACCCTAAGAGGCATGTACTATATTATCTTAGGCCAAGGACACTGCCTCCTCTGCAAACTCTCACTGCACTCTTTTATGCATGCTTATGTCGAACTAAAATATCTACGTAGCTAGCTATGTTGTATTCGTCTCTGGACAACTGGTATTATAATATTTAAACCGTATGTATTATCTATATTGCCTTTTCTTTGGTCATTGTACGTGCGCATGGGCGCGCGCAAATCACTAGTGTACTCATCAGTTGCCTTTTGATGTTGCGCTCGGAAGACGTAGTGTTGGGTTCGTGGAGTCACCCTATGCTTTATGTGATGATGCATCGTCCTTTCATCCTATAAATTTTGGTGCTATTAATTATTAGCTTGTTTAGAGGTGTGTTTGATGCTCGGAAGACGCAGTGTTTGATGAATCAACTCATTCAATTTCGCAAACCCAATAGAAACGTGAGGAATGAAAAGAGGATGAACCATCTTAACCTCAAAGCAAACACACCCTTGATAGAGAGATCAAGAAACCTGTGTACTAAGACACATACGCTCCCGACCTCCACATGGTGTTGCCAACGAACATCGGAGTCATCATTTCGCTCCCAACCTCCACGTGCTCGAAGTACACTCCCATGTCGGCTGGCCTTGATGTATGTAAATCACGACACTACAAGAAATTTGGACTTCTATGACCAATGTCATATGACAAAACACATTTTAGTCATAATAGGGATGCATTTGTGATAATTTTTATTTAGGTGACAAGTGATTGTGACTAAGTTGTAATTTAGTCATAAAAAATGTCATCATGTGCCTTTCCCATTCTCCGTGACAATAGTTGATGACAAAAGTCATGGAATATGATTGTCATAAATTAAAATTTATTTTTTTAAAAAAAACACCTTGGCACAATCACATGAGCATGTTTAGGTGGACAAGTGAGACACACGTGTATGTTACAATATTAACTTAAGAAAAAGAATAAAACTATGGTGCTTTTGAGGGATCGAACCCACTCTACAGGTGACAAACAAACCACTGAGCTACCGTTCCCCCTTATCATGTACACGTGTAAGTTTGAATATTAATAGGAAAAAAGACTAAAATTGTAGCACTTATACTACGATGAGGAGAGATCGAACCCTCTTAACCTCTTGCTCCCCAGGTAACGTTCAGACCACAGAGCTACGCTTGGCTTTCTATACAAACATCGATCTGTTTCTACTTGTACGCTTTGTATGGCTAGGAGGCATTCTCAGCACTTGGGAGGAGCCCGACACACATCTCGCACACGACGCCGCTATCCTTTTCCATCGCGCCGCCTGCTGCACCCGACGCCGCCCTTTGCCCATCGACCGTCCTGGAGCCGCCGCCGTCGGCCTTTCCACGTCGCTTTACTGGAGCCCCAACGCCGGCTGCTGGAGCTCGATGCCGCCGCCGCCCTTTGCCCAACGCGGCTGCTGGTGCTCGACGCCGCCGGCAGGAGGCTGCCACCGCCGACTAGAGTGCTTGTCGCTTTTGCTGGTCTGGTGATGACAAAACTTGTGCTTCTTGTTGTTGCTGTGACTTGCAATATCACTGAAGTGTGGCTGCTGTTGTTGGTGAACAAGTGTGACTGGAACCTGCCATGCTACTGTTGATGTATGGCTGGATAGGTAGAACTTGGTGGACCTATTTTGTTGTGATTCATGTGTATGGCTGGTGATGCTTAGAACCATTGTATGAACCATTGTATAGTTGTCGCTTCATTGAACCATTGTATGGTTGTTAATTGTATGGCTCATATGAACCATTAATTCCGGAGGAAATGACCAGTTTAGTGTCTAATTACTAATGTTGTTAAAAATATGTGCTTTTTTATTTATGATGATTCTTTATATGGGCTTGGGTTGGAATATTAGGTGCACATGGGTTGAAATATTATTGGGCCTATATGAAAAAAATAAAACAGCTTGTTAATAGTTGGGCTCAAATGGTTGGCTAGGCCATAGACTAGTTGGGCTTAGTTTAATTACAATTGTAAAAACCAGCCCATGGGCCAATCAGGCCAAATTTGATTTTTTGTCATACTAGTGCCACGTCATATGCCATGTCATGCACCACATCATACACATGGACACTTGTCATCATTCTATCTACTATATTATGACAAATATAGTGACAAATATTACAATGACAAACTACGCCATGGTCACTAAAATTAGTGATAGTTGGATCTGATAGTCACGGAAGGGGTTTAATGTCTCAACTTCTGTGACACCAGCCATATAGTCACAGAAGAGGGTACAATGACAAGAAAAAGACTGTAATTGTCACCATTAATTAGTCATAGAAGGCCTAAACTCTTGTAGTGCGAGTCGCAGTCCTTGAGTGTCACCGCCACCGACTCGCCTACCATGGGGTGGATTTAAATTTTAAAGTAAAAATGCACAGTGTCCTCAAACTTTTGTGACATTCTCATCTGGGTCCTCAAATTATCAAAGTGTCCATCTAGATCCCTAATCTACTATTGATGTACACAACAGTCCAAAACCTGCCACACTAGCATTAGCATCTGACGTGGCGATGCCTCCCATTACAACTTCTCAAAAAACGCATCACGGTTTTGGACGATGCTGATTCAGTTCTGGGCCCACATAATAGACAGAGGAAGGGGAACGAAGGACAACGACGATGCTCGACGCGGTAGGAAAGCAGAGTAGCGACCATGAGCTCGCCGGGAAGGGCTTCGTCGGTGGCGTGGTTGCTCTGGGATCGATCCTACGTGGTTGCTGGTGCTGTAGAGGCCAACCCACCGCTGTTGGTTGAGCTCTCTGTGGCGGCGACGGGGCCTGCCGAGACGGATGCGGCGGCGCGGGCTCGGGCGAGGAAGGTACGGGAGCCATCGTGCCGGTGCGGAGGCCGCAGGGTGGCCTCTGTGGTCCAAGAACAAGTTGATGCTGCCGGTGATCTGTAAAAATGGGTGAACGAGATGACCATTCTGTGGTCTCTCTGTACATGTTAAATAGATAGGGAAGAGCCCCCTACGTGGCTTACAATTCATTCAATGTTACAACATGCGGATGCTAGTTCTGTTCTTAGCAAACCGGTTACACCACAACCTAGACATGGACTAAGCCACGCCAATGTACATTTAATGGTCCTGAATAATCCTATGCATGGAAGCTACGCCATGTACATTTGATGGTGCAGAATAATCCTAGTCAAAGTCCTATATTTAACATAATCATCACGCACCATCCTTGACGCACTTCACTCGCACGTCCTCGAGGTGGCGCCAGGCGCCGACATGTCCGTGTGCGTGGCGGAGGACGCGCCCCGCTTTGCTCCCAGCGTGTGTCCTGGACGCGTCCGATGCGGTCGGGAACGTTCCTGAGGATGGTGGTTTTGTTGGCGGTGGGCGGGCCGGCGGTCACGACGGCGACTATCCTGCAGGTGTCGGCATGCTGCCGCGGAACCGGGGCCTGAAAGAGCTTAATTCGCCTTGGATTTGTGGCATGTGGAATTTGCATTGCAATGCTAAATAACATAGTTTTAAAAATCCGGCAAAATTTAGTAGACCAATTACATTTACATCGACCTGCTGATACTTCTAGACCCAGAGGGAGCCATACTTGCAGTCGCGGACATGATGCGCAATAGATGGTACGCGAGCCTCACCACGACGTAGGACCGCGTGCTGGCTCCCGCCGACACCGTCTCTGGCGCGCGCGTCCACGGCACCCGCTGACACCGCCCTGCCGTCGAGCGCCAGCTCGTGTTTCTCCTCGGCGGTGCTGCCCTGCTCCTCCAGGCTCCAGCTCCGCGGCGCGCCCTGCTAGTCCTGCTCTAGATGCCCGTGGACGGCGAGAAATGGCCGCTGCAGCACTGTGCCGCCATGCCGGAGACCACCGCGGGCTGCTGCCTCCAGTGCACGGGCGGAGATGCTGGTCATGCTCCGGGCGCTGGACGCTGAGCTCGGCGGATCGACATCGCCAAGGTCGGTCGCGTCGGCGGCGAGCGCGTGCACAGCCTCGCGCTGCCGCGGGTTGCCGTCCTGCTGAAGCGGTTCGCCAGGACGGCATACCTCTTCGCGGTTGTTCGTCGCTGGGGCAGGGCGCCGTTGCTGCTGGCCAGTGCGACAAGAGTCTGCACGCCATGACCCTGTGCACCAAGGACCTCTCCGGCAGACCGGCAGGAACTGCAAGGCATGTCTGGAGGCGGTCATTGCGTAACTGGCTAACTGCTAGCCAGGGGGCAAGGATGGACTTTTTTTTTCACGACGGTAAAACCGAATTTCATTACCAAGGTAACGAAAATACAAATGTTCGAAGTCGAAGGAAAAAACACCGAAGCTACGAAAAATACGAAACCACAGACACCTGATCGCCCAGAGAGCACCTGCCTGGGGGCATAACACCACGACACTGCAAACTATAGTCTAACAGAAAGATACTTTGCACCACATGTGCAGCAACCAGTTGACTAGAGAATAGCCAAAAGCAAAGCCAAAGTGTCGTAGTCTTAGAGCTTTCTGCAGGCTGGGATCTTCAGGTTGTATACGGCACCAGCTGGTTCTCTTCTTGAACACGAGCCTTCAGGTCTTGCTGATGAAAGAACAAAGCCGCCGTCTTCACCACCTCAGCGCCTTGGATCAGCTGCTCCTTCATGTCGTCCTTCATCAGTTCTGCTCAATATGTGAGGAAAGAGCACATCACGCACACAATTTTAGTAGGTGATTTAACTCTCTTCTTCTCAAAGCATACTGAGTTTCTAGTCCGCCAATAGCCAAACATAGAGCCGCTAACCCCACTATGTGCAACGAAGGGGGCTGAGGCAAGGACGGACTTGGGAGTGAGAAAGAAAAAAAGAGTAGGGGTTTTTTGAGAAGTTGTAATGGCCCCAATGTCTGGCATTGCCACGTTAAATGCTGATATTAGTGTGACGGGTTTTGGACTACCGGGGTACACTAATAGTATATTAGGGACCTAGATAGTCACTTTGATAGTTTGAGAACCCAGATGAGAATGCTTAGAAAGTTTAGGATCTGTTGTGCATTTACTCTAAAACTCTAAATTTTAAACCATGAGGCCTTGTTCAAATGTCCATATGCATCCACCTCGATCCTTGTGTGTTTGGAGTGTCTTAGCACTTTAGCAGGGCTAAGAGATGACTGCTTAATACGAAGGCAAGTCTTTGTTTTTACACCGGGGTCTCTTTTTATGAGTTGTTGTAAAACGTGTAAATGATGTGTAGAAATTAAGAATTACTGAAGGAGGCATGCCAGATGAACTGAAAATTTAAGAAAATAGAAAAATAGACATCTCTTTTTGTGATGTATAGACATATATTTATAAGCAAAATGTACCGTAGGTCCACTGACTTGCACAACTGTGTCAAATAGGTCTATCAACTATAAAACTAGGTATATGACTCCTTAAACTTGTGAATTTATTCACTCCAGGTCTAAATGCAAAATCAGTCCAGTTTTGCTAATGGTTATACACGTGTGGCACTCCATGTGGGATTATTTTGGTGATGTCACCGTCCAAGTCATCCGTGTATGATGTCAGAACTAATTAAGCATACGTACGTTCATTGGAATGTATGCACCTGCGTACATACCACGAATTCTGGAATGTTCCGGGTACACTTCAAACCAATTTATGGTCTAATATTTGGATTGATCAACCCGTGAAAGACAAATTCCCCCAGTTGTTCTTCTTTGCAAGAAAGCCCAAATGCTCTATAAGATTTCTCATTGCTTCATAGCTAGATAGAGTGTTCAGCCCTACCTTATCCAATTAGGCTATGAATCAACTAGAGGAGATGCAACGGCTTATGGAGGCTCGAGATTGGAATGAAGAGACCATTGACACTTGGAGCTATGAATGGGGGTCCAACAAATTGAGCAGTAAGAAGGCATACAAGGCCATGACTGAAGAAACTCAAAGCTCTCCCCTCTTCAAATGGCTCTGGGCAGCTAGCAATTTGGGCAACCAAAAGTTTTTCTTTTGGCTACTTGTCAGAGACAGGCTAAACACAAGAAACATTCTCAAAAGGAAAAACATGCATATCCCAGATTACTCATGTCCTCTGCAATGGCAATGTTGAGAAAACATATTTCCATCTCTTTTTTGGTTGCCAATTCAGCCAAGATTTCTGGGCTTCGGCCTCCATTATTTGGGACTTCAATCTCAATCCAGTTGACATGATACTCAAAGCCGCAAGTCTTTAACATCCTATCTTCAGAGAAATCTTGATAACATCTTGTTGGAGTATCTGGTGCACTAGAAACAAGATTATTTTTGACAATGAAATTAGAAGTATTGAAACCTAGAAAGCTCATTTCAAGCAGGAACTTGGATTGGTTTGTGCCAAAGCCAAGCCCTTGAAAAGTAATCTCATTAGTGCTTGGAGAGATAGCTTTAGTTGACTTTTAGTTTCTTTTTATGCTTTGGGTCTGAAGGCCTTGTAACACTTTGATGTAAATACTCCATTCTTTTATTCAATTAAAAAAGTAGGTCGGGCACTCTCCAACCGATTCGGTCAAAAAAAAAAAAAAACACACTTCAAACCAATTGAGTCGTGCCAGGCTGCACCATCCTGTGTATGCATCCTACGGCCGGTTCAGTTGCATACAGGAGTATACACGACTGCATTTGCTAGCTTCTTTGCTTGCGCGTCGAGGCATGTGCATGTGTGTGCATGGCCCTGTAAAACGCGCGCAGAAGCCCACACACCAATTCTCAGCTTCTTAGCGAGAACCACCGGATGCCGGCAACACGCACGCTTCGGCGGCTCGCACGTGGCGATGCCAGGAACGTAGCCGCAGAGGTCGGGGTTGCCTCGGAACGCCTCCGCCGTGAGGTTCGCGAGCATGCCGGCGCGGGGCGCACCACGCCGGTGAAGTTGTTGTAGGAGAAGTTCGCCTCCTGCCTCCTGGAGCGACGTGGACAGCAGCAGAGGGACTCCCGGCAGGGATCCGGACAGGGCGTACGTTGCGTGACACGTCGAGCACCTGCAGGAACAGACAGGGCGTACGCACTACGCAGCGCGTTTCCGGCAGGGATCCGGACAGGGCGTACGCAGCGCGTTTCCGGAGAGGTTGAGGTACTCGAGCGCAACGCAGCTACCGAGCTGCGCGTGCCGGCGAGCTTGTTCGCCGACAAATCCAGCGCTAGGACCATGTCCATCTTGCTGAGCTCGAGAGGGAGAGGCCCATCGAGAGGGAGAGGTTCGACAAGGGTCACCAGCGCCGTCGCAGGGTGATTTATATGTTTGTATATATGTCCATCCATTTGACTGATTTATATATGTTTGTATAATTTTTCTGAAGTGATGTGATTAACTATGACCTGGTACGAGAACGAGCAGACATGCTGACGGAGCAAGGAAGAGCAGACCAGGAGACAAGGCAGCACTCAAAGATGACCTCATCTAAACCATCAACACAAACAGTAACAGGCTCGCAGCGCGATCAGCCTGTCCATGCAGCAAAGTGCACAATGGTTTCTCAAAAAAAAAAAAGTGCACAATGACATAATTAGTGCAGTTGTTGAAAACTTGAAATAGAATCATTAGTTTTAGCCATCGTGTAATACATACATGCCTTAATGTCTAGATACGTTACACAAATTTCAGTTATCAATGCTGATTATACATGGTTGCGCACTTTGCTATTCAAAGAAAAGGGTTGCATTTAGCACTAAGGATTTTAATCAATGTGGGATCCTATGTCTGACTTTCTAGCTCAGCAGTGCACTCCTTGAACGATATAGTCGCTTCCAAAATTAGATCTATCAACAGTTGTCTCCTCAGCACTTAATAATGTCCTGTCAGTGTTCTACTGCAAGTAGGTAATGGTAAAAAAAGCCTCCATAATGTACACCAAGGTAAAAGATATTTTGTTGACTGGTCACAAAAAAAAAAACCTCCATAATATACACCAAGGTAAAAGATCTTGTAACAGACACCTACATACATATCAAGTAGAACATGGGCACATAACTCTGCTTACTCTGAATGACTTGTACCCAGTTTAGATTGCTCTGTAAAATAATACTTTGAGAGATCTCGGAGTTCGCCTGCTATGTATCATTGCAAATGTATTTTACGGCGTGTCACTGTAGAGACATCTGGACACCGAGACATCGCTAATTTCGGCTAACCCCTAATTATATGGAGAATGCTGGTCAATGAGATGTACACAGCTGTTGGGATCTCATGTAAATCCCCAGTCATTGTGCTACAAATCAAGGATCCTTGCAGTCATCATGACATTCCTGGATAATGTGACAAAAGTAATATCTATGTAAAGCTCAGTTTCCTAAAACTAGAAACTAGCAGTTGAATACTAGAGCACAATACATCATAGGCCTTTTTTGCTCGACGTCAACTACGGCACTGCCACCATCATCCTTGTGACAAGCTGAAGGATACAACGGGTGTGCTACTCATTTCGCTGTCGCCGATGAGGAGCTAGCACCACCAGTTTTCTTCGCCCCAGAACGTCTTATGAATTCAAAGAATTGTACCCTAAGAATCCCCAAAAGGCTTGACATCGACTTCTACATAAAAATACAGGTTAGCATTAGAAATCATAAATTCACACGTCTTTATTATTACTAATGAATAAATAAACATCACCTTAGGGTCTTCTTCAAGTATCTGAGCCAACACAGAGTGTAAGTCCTCTAACTTCAATGCATAATTCACTTTTGAACTTTCAGGGCCGCGGGCAACATTAATTCCAATGATTTTCCAATGTTGATTTATGACAGGGGCTCCAATCAGACCATCCCCAATGGGGCATGAATGTGTAAAAGCACGTGATGGTTGACCCCCCTTATCTATCCCCAACTTCATATTAATATCACTCATACTGGAACAATTGAAAAATAATAAATTTAAAACACTGAATGCAAAAGATTAATAAAAGAGAACTATTTTCATAAGTTGTAAAAAGTCCATACCTAACATATCCAGGAGGTGCAATTTCGTTTAATAAATTACTGAAGCATACAACCACCACAACTGGCTCCGTATTGTGAATTTTTCCCTTGTGAAAAGATGCATCATCAAGCGCTATAATCTTGTCCATATATTCATCAGGTATGCGCATAATTACCAATACAGTGAAGATTGCAAACTTTTTAAAAGGAAGGGCGCTTAGTTCGTTAGAATCATCAACCTTAGCAACAACTCGATATTCACTCTGTTCGGCACCCTTCTCATGACAAGCCATCGTTGTAAGAACAAAAATACAATTGCTTTGTGCTGTACGGGGCCTCTTTCCCAGACCCGTTGGTGACACATCGCCCAGAATGATTCCAGTTCCTAAGTTCACTGGTACTCTGCTATTTCCTTTGTATACTGCTAAACGAACAATAGAGGGCGAAAAGCACTCATGCAGTGATCTCAACTCATCATCAAAGCTTCGAGACTGCAAGAGAAATTTAGAACTTAAATATATAATATAACGAATGGTAAAAAAACACCTGCGCATACATACATCCTTTCTCAATTCATTGGTAAAACATTTAGCAGGATGATAAGTTTAAGAAGGAAATTGTTAAAATAGAAGTAAAACACACACAAAAATGTGTGTAGCTCAGTATTACAACAAAAATTGCTAATAAAAAATCTCCTCATTACACACAGAATGCATTAAGCAGGCAATAACATCATCTAGCCACTTACACGACATCAGTGTAGCAAGAAAATACTCATAAAAATACTTACCATGTTTAGACTGCTGTGGCAAAAGCAAATACCGGCTACAGCTCAGGTTCCAGTATGTGTATACATGCCTACAAGACTTGCTTCAAAGAATTGTGTGTTGCCTGCGGGAATAAAGTTTCAAAACAAAGTAAAATACAAGAGGGAAGAGAACTATAAATGCAATAGAACTTCACACTGTTGGTAAGCAATACCAATTAAAAGTTAAAGACATGCATGCTACTTGGCTAGGTTTTGCTTTGGTTCCAAGATGCAAACAAACATAGTCGGTGTATTTGCCTTGAAAAGTTTCTAAGACATGCTACTCAGCTAGGTTTTGCTTCGATTCCAACACGCATGCAGTTTGGAACATGTACCAATTTAATGCATATTGTGCATACAGGTGCTGATAGTTAATGACTGGTTGGGATTATGTGCATGGGGGGCATGCAGGGCAACTTACGGATCCTAAGTTCTAGTACGCACAGTTAATGGAAAACAAAATATTTAACTTCTCCTTGGTCCGTGCATCACAACCTACGATGATCAAACCTGGACAGAGGGAGTAATACAATGCAATCGCCAAGCTTTCAAATTCCATTAAACCAATGAAGTAGAAATAACATATCTTTTAGCGTGTTAATTCCTCCTATTATCATGCACATTGAGATTTCTTAAATCTTATAAATGGTTACCTCCACCTTCCTTCTTCCCTATCTAATAAGAAGGGCCTTTCAGAACAAAATAATGTCACACCTTGAATCTTATCCAATTTACTTTAACACAAATCTATTAAAATTTTGGAGCTTCCAACAAAATTTCATAAAGTTTCAACAGAAATTTATAACCTCTACATTCAATGGACAGCTAGAATGCACAAAAAAATGCTCCTCACTGATAAGTATTTGATCATCTATAAGTGTTTTGAGTACCCACCAATTGAGTAGAACAAATCAGGCATGGATGGGCCTAAAGTGGACAATTATATTTCTAGTGTATTTCGCGCGTATTTTGACCTTCGCTTTTACAAGGTACACCATACTCAACGGGTTCAATGGGAAGGCAACCACCAGCGAAATGGGTCGGGATCTTCGTGAAAAGGTAGTGCCAACCCCCGATCTTCCGGTCTAGGAGCCTCTTTTGAATGGATTGGAATATGTAACGGTGACCTAAGTGAGCAACTAGCACAAATATATTAGCATTCCAGAGTACACTTGCCTCGTTGTCAAGCTTAGCGTGTGGACGTTGGGCCCAAGATCTGCCTTCTTGCCGCCGCCGGCGAGCTCCAGACGCGCGGACAGCAGCCCCCGCCCCGACCATGGACACGTCGCCGCTAGCAACGAATCCTAGCAAGTAAGGGAATGGGGTGAGGAGATAGTGGAGGGATGCGGAGGAATTGAGGGAGCACCGGAGGGGGGCTGGATGATACGCACCTAGATCCACCGTGTCGGAGGAGGACGTGCGGAGCGGCGGCGGCGCCTTTCTGCGGAGTCGGCGGGAGCGGCGCGGGGGTGCCGCCTTGTGGATCCAGCGGCTCGTTTGGTTTCGTGGCCAACTTTAGCTTTTTTTTTTTTTTTTTTTTTAAAGATTGTTCGGCAGATTAGGGGGCTGGCTTAATTCGGCATATCATCCAGCCGCTATTTCAGTTACGTAGCTTACGTTCAGTCAAAATCTGCCTATACTAGAAAGGGTTGGATTTTATTAAGAACGCTTACGACCAAGCCCCTGACCGGTACCTTTAAAAGAAATAAAATTACATATGGGTCCATTAAGGGTTGCCTGTATTGTATTTTAGCTTGGCTAGTGTTACGTACGGACGCGATTTAATAACAAAACAAACGTACGGACGCGCGCTGCTATTCCTCCCTGCGCGCGTGCGTCGGGATCCCCACACCGTTTGTTTTGGGAAATGATAAGGCTAGAAACCTAAAATTAAGACCCATTCTATGATATAGCTCATGCACAGTAAAAGGATAACCTAACCTACCCAAAACTTTCTTTCTCCAACAGATACCGCAAAAACAGAGGATCCAAAACTGCAGTGCCCCGCTCCAGGCTCCAGCCCCTCGGCCGCGCCGCTCCGGCCGCTTGCCATGGGCATGCCGCGGACCTCGTCTCGCCTCGCTGGCCGCGCCTCGCTCCGCGCTGCGGACCTCACCTCTTCCCTCGGCACCCGCCCCAGCCTATAGCCGCCGCGAGCAAGGTCCTCATCCTGGCCGCCATGGGAAGCTCCTTCACCTGGCCGCTATGGCCGCCGTGGGCAAGCTCCTTCTCCGTCTCTAGGACCAATATGGACCCGACCAACCCCACGCTGGTCACAGGCACCGTCATCACCGTTCTCCACGTCGCTGCCTCGGCCTGCACCAGATCCGCCACCCCCGTGGCCCTCCCGCCTCCGAGCCGAAGGTCGCCGCGTCGTCCTTGCCAAGAACACCTGCGTCGTCGTCTCCGGCATACACGCCTCCAGCTATGAGGATGACGTCTACAGCGACGACGAGGACCAGCGGGCGAGCCAGCTCCGGTCGTGGTGGTGTGGGCCTGCTCCAGTAGTGGAGAGGCAAAGAGAGCAAGAGAAGAGGCAGTTTTCCTTCCGCGTCGGAGGCAACACAAAATCGACGCTGCGTTTGGCTGCTCTGTTGAAGATTGATTTTTTTTTTTAAAAAACACTGTGCCCATGCTATTGGAGACAAGCACGCACGCTCTACTCTTTCGCAGGCACACCCGTCCGCACGGCTTCCGCGTACCCGACCGCACGGCCTCCATTGGACGGGGCACGCTCCACTCGTTTCCACGCCCCTGTCTCTCCGGTGACTGGCTACCTCCTCGCTTCCGCACCCACAGCCTCCCCGCGCCCCACCGCCTCCCCCACGCGCGACCATGGTTGGAGCGGAGGCGGCGCCGCCGCCAAATCCAGTGGCGGCTGCGGCGGATCAGCCGGATCTGGAGGCGACGACAGCGGATTCGACGATTTGGATATGGAGGCTGAGGAGGATTATCCTAGCGATCCAGAGGGTTTCACCCAAGAATCCCTGAATGCAAAACAAGTTTTACACATGTTTCTCATCATCAAGCTAAGCTTGTGAGTGAAACTTTTATCATGTTCTGCTGCACAATTGTGCAGATGGGAAGCCTCTGTTTGCTTGCACAGGCACAGTGGTCAATCATGTGGGTTCTGAGACATGGATACTCACCTCAGCTACGTTGGTTAAGAAACCTGACACCGACCATGATGCTTATAAAGCGGATGAAGTTAAGTCAGCGTAAAAGCACATTTGATTTAATGAAGCGCAGTGAATCGGGGATAACTAGGCTTTAATTTAATGATCACAGATTGAAGTGCTTCTGCACGACAAAAGGACTATCAATGGGTGCATCTCAATGTGCAATTTGCACTATAATGTTGCTGTTGTCACTGTTGAGATACAATTTGATCTTCCCATGGTGGCGCTTAATGACCTTCCTGAATGTTACTCCTTGCTGGGTCAGCCTGTGATAGCTGTAGCTCGGGACTCCAAGTCAGGAGCTTTACTGGTGAGACAGGGGAACATGATTCGTAAAAGAAGCAAGTTGGACTGCGGTGAGCTTTTGCTCTGTACCTGTCCTGTTAATAAGGTAACAAATAACACAGTATTAAATTTTAATTGTGTGAGTAAAAAAGATGTGAATATGAATGAATATACATTATAGTAATTAAAGAAAGGCTGCGTGTCAAATTAGTTTTGTGAGCTGGTAAGGTGGTAAGGCAGCATATGTATTTGCTGAATATTCAGTTACTCTTGAATGATTACAAGGCTGTTTACAGAGTGAGGTCCAACTTATGCTCTTAATCTATGAAAGAACATATAACTTCATACTCTTTTTGTTACGGTGTGCAGATCATGTGACCTTAGTTACTCATTTTTTTAGATCATGAGGATATTAATTGAATCTCTTCTTTTAAGCACTAATCCTTCCAATGAAGTATTTCCAAAATTTAAATGCTTCATGGGAGATGTTTTCAATAATTCGAAACTGTATATGTACATCCTACCGATATTCAGGATGATGTGAAAACTTACATTAGTATTATTTTTGGGTTTGTCATATTGTACCAGATCTTTATTGGGGGGCTAGTCGTAGACTTTGAAAGAAAAATCATTGGCGTCACTTATTTTTGGCAAGGACACCACTCATATTGTGCCAACCGAGATTATGGCAAGATGTGTGAAACAATTCAAGAAGTTCAGGTGCTATTTATTCTCTGTGGGTCTTGGTTATGTCATACATTGTATTGTTTAGCTTTGTGTGTGCACCCTTTGTTAGAGTATGAGAATATTAGGCCCATGAGGCTAAGTCCATGAGGCCCATGTATGACACTATATAGCTACCCTTCTAGGGTTAGCCCTAATCCAATGCAATTATTATCCAATAGCATGGTATCAGCATAGGTTCCTCCCTCCTCCTCCCCGCCGCCGCCTGCTGCTGCTCGCCGGCGCGCCGCCGCCGCCGCCGGAGCAGCCATGGCCGGCCGGCCCCCTCCCCCTCCTAGGCCTACGTACTTCGGCACCTTCCCCCTCCTCTCCGGCGGGCCCAGCTGGGCGCAAACCGCCGCTGCCACCCGCCAGCCCCGCCCAGGCGCCGTCGGCGCCCAGCCCCGCGCGGGAGGCTCTGGCGCGGGGGCCTCTGGCGCGCCCGGCGCCGGAGGCTCTGGCCAGCGGGATTTGCACCCCCCCGCGGACGCCGCCCGAGCCTTCATGGCGGGCGCAGGGGCTGGGGCGGGCACCGGGGCAGGGGACGTCCTCCTTGCGGGCGGCGCCCCTGGGCGCGGGCACTGGTTCCTCGAGCACCGCCTCCGTCCTCACCACCGCTCTCGCTGCTACCTAGGCTGAGTACGCGGTGGGGCAGGCTCGTCTGCGGGAGGCCGCCCTCGCTTGGGAGCGCGAGCGCGATGCGGCCGCTGCCCTAGCTCAGCAGATCGCCGACGCGGAGCAGCTTCTCACCTCTCCTACTTCCCACGACGGCGGAGCCACTTCCTCCGGCTCGGCGGGTCACCGTGTGTCCACCACTGCGGTCCTCTGGCATGACCCGGCCGACCCACTCGTGGCCCAGCTTCACTACCAGGTCGGGGGTGTCCAGAACATCCGGCTCCTGGTTCCGGTCATCCTCGAGCCGGAGTCGTCCACCTACGCCCGCTGGCGGGACCTGGTCCTCCTCACCCTCCGCCGCTACGCCCTCGACGACCACGTCCTCCTCGACGCCGTGGGTGTGGCCCCGACCGCCTCGTGGTTGCGCCTCGACAGCATCGTTCTCTCTTGGATTTTGGGGACGATCTCCCTGGACCTCCACGACATCGTCCGCAACACTCCAAACGCTCGTGGGGCCTGGTTGGCGCTCGAGGGCCAGTTTCTGGGCAACGCCGAGGCCCGGGCTCTGCGTCTCGATGCGAGTTTCCGGACTTTCGTCCAGGCCGACCTCTCCGTCAGCGACTTCTACCGCATGATGAAGGGCATGGCAGACTCTCTCGGCGACCTTGGCTGGCCCGTGGAGGACCGTATCTTGGTCCTCAACGTCCTCCGCAGGCTCAGTGACCGCTACGCTCACCTCCGGACGTGGATCACTCGCCAGCAACCCTTTCCCACTTTCCTGCAGGTCCGTGACGACCTTGTCATGGAGGAGCTCCAGCAGGGAGTTCAGGCCGTGTCGGTCTCCATGCCGGGGTCCTCGTCTTCCTCGAATGCACTCGCCGCTACTTCCCCGTCGCGTCCGTCCACTCCGTCGCCATCGTCTCTTCTTGGTCCTCCTCCTCTCGGGCCGAGCGGGGGTGGGGGCCGTGGCGGTGGTGGCCACCGTCGCCACGGAGGAGGCCGTGGCGGTGGTGGCTGTGGTGCGGTGGGAACACACCGGCACCGACACCTCCACGGGGTGCACCCTGGCCCACCTTCCACAACCCGTGGTCAGGGCACATCTTGATGTGGCCCTTCCAGGCTCCCGGCGGTGAGCCTCGCCCGCCGGCGGCCATGTTCACTGGTGCTCCTCCGGGGTTCCACTCAGCGACCCTGTGGGCAGCACCTCCCAGCGCCGACTCTACGTCCCCATGGGTCGGTTGGGACCCGGCGGCCTTGGCCACCTCCTACAGCACCGTGGCCCTGACACCTCCTGTTGGGCCAGAGTGGGTCGTTGACTCTGGAGCTACTTACCACACCACTCCCAACCCCGATATACTCTCTTTTGATCGCCCTCCTTCTTCCTCTCTTCCTTCGTCCATCATGGTCGCAAATGGGTCGTGTCTTCCTATCACGTCCGTGGGTGCCGCCCGTGCTCATGGCTCGTTTCGTCTTCCTGATGTTCTTGTTGCTCCTTCTATGGTCCACAACCTCCTTTCTATTCGTCATTTTATAGCTGATAATTCCTGTTCTGTTGAGTTTGACTCTTTTGGTCTTACTGTGAAGGATTTAGCTACTCGGCGTCCTCTGCTCCGATGTGACAGCTCGGGGCCGCTCTACACCCTTCGGTTTCTGGTGTCTTCTTCCTCTTCTTCACCAACTCTTTTGTCAGCTGTTTTTGCCACAACATCTTCCTCCACTACTTGGCACCGCCGTCTCGGCCATCCTGGTCGTGATGCTCTGATGCAGCTTAGTCGTAGCTCCGATATTCGTTGTATTCGAGCTCGCGATGAGCACTTGTGTCATGCGTGCCAGCTGGGCCGCCATGTTCGTCTTCCGTTTTACACTTCTTCACATGCGGCTCATGTTTTTGACCTTGTACATTGCGACCTATGGACATCTCCTGTCATGAGTATTTCTGGGTATAAATACTATTTGGTGGTGGTTGATGATTTCTCTCATTATTCGTGGACTTTTCCCTTGCGTGCAAAGTCTGAGGCTGTTCCCACTATTCTCTATTTTTTCGCCTGGGTGTCTACTCAATTCGGCCTTACCATCAAGGCCGTCCAGTGTGACAATGGTTGTGAGTTTGATAACTCCACCTCCCGTGCCTTCTTTCTCTCTCACAGTGTCCAGTTGCGTATGTCTTGCCCTTATACCTCCTCCCAGAATTTCAAGGCTGAGCGCATGATTCGCACCACGAACGACATCATGCGCACCCTTCTGCTCCAGGTGTCCCTTCTTGCTCGCTTCTGGGCAGAGTCTTCACACCTCTACCTACCTCCTTAACCGTCTTCCTTCCACTGCCTGCCCAGCTCTTACACCGCACCACGCTCTCTTCGGTACCCCTCCTCGGTATGATCACCTTCGTGTCTTCGGGTGTGCGTGTTACCCTAACACCACTGCCACCACCCCCATAAGCTGGCTCCCCGTTTGACACTGTGTGTTTTCCTCAGGTATTCCCCAGATCACAAGGGTTACCGGTGCTATGACCTCGCGTCTCATCGGGTCCTCATCTCTGGCCATGTGGTGTTTGATGAGTCGGTCTTCCCCTTCTCCACCACTACCACACCACCTTCCACCACCCCTGACCCTGACCTCGCCTTTCTGTTTCCCACTGATATGGTGGTCCAGCCACCTTTGCTGTTTTCCCCTGCAGGTACTGCTCCACCGTGCCCTTCGCCGGGCCCGTGCCCCGGCTCGCCGCACACCAGTGCTGCTCCTGACCCTAGGCCCTGCACAGGTCCGGTCGCGCCACCCTCCGGTGCGGCCTCTGCTCCTCCGCCTAACGCGGGGCCGGGGACGTCGGTTCCTGCACCCCCGGCATGGTTTGCCCAGCCGGCGCTTGTCTACCAGCGCCGTGCGCGGGCGGACCCGGCGCCTCAGTCACCATCGGTGGTCTCTTCTCCGCCGGCGACGCCTACACCACCGCCGCCGCCTCCGGCAGCCCGTGTCGTGCCGTCGGTGTATCACCCACCGCTCCTTCACCGCCACCCACGGCATGTTCACCCTGTGGTGACGCGGCACGCGGCGGGTACCCTGTGGTCCCGGGCTCTTGCGGCGATGCCCGGCGACACGCAGGTCTCTCCTGTACCCTCTTTCATTTGCGACGCCTTGTCGGACCCTCACTGGCGTCGCGCGATGGAAGAGGAGTACACGGCTCTTCTCGCTAACCAGACATGGGATCTGGTGCCCCATCCGCCTGGCTCCAATGTTGTCACTGGCAAGTGGATCTGGACGCACAAGCGGTGGGCTGATGATACCCTTGAGAGGTACAAGGCTCGCTGGGTTCTCCTCCCGACCACTTCCCAGTTTGCCGACATCTTCACCAAGGGCCTCCCGTCTTCGGCCTTCACCGAGTTCCGCTCCAGCCTCAACGTCACCGGTGGCTAGTTGCGTCTGTGAGGGGGCTCGTGTGTGTGCTTCTTTTCATGTCATGTCCAGTCTGTAACTCCGCTGCGCCAGAAGTTCAGACTGCGGGGGGCTGTTCGAGTATGAGAATATTAGGCCCATGAGGCTAAGCCCATGAGGCCCATATATGACACTATATAGCTACCCTTATAGGGTTAGCCCTAATCCAATGCAATTATTATCCAATAGCACCCTTGCACAGATGTATTTTAACATTGTATAGTGGTCTTTCAGAGGATATGGTTTGCTTTGGTTTGAAACGATATTTACTGTTGTTTTTTATGCAAGGGTTCCGCAAGAAGCTATATGTATTAGAATAGAATCCTTAAATCTATTCTGCGATAACAGTGCTCGTTGAGTTTTGGTTGTTCCTATTTTCTTTCTTAACTGTCCTATCTTCATTATATGTAGCATCACTTGCTCTCGATATTATTCCTTGGTGACTACTTTGTATGACCATCTAATAATTTACATTCACCATGCTAGTTTAAGAATTTAAAAAAATGATTGACATCTCTGTGGTTTATAAATTACTAGAGCTAGTAATGTGAACCAGAACAAAGTAGGGTAGGCATTATTGTAGTAATGTTATAAAGACTCATTGCAAGCATTTGTCTACCATTGCACTAATTGTTTCCTATTGAGAAGGTTGCAAATCTTATGTTGAATGCAGGACACTCAAGCAGCCTCGTGTCTGCATAAGGGGACATGCTCTTCACAGTTTGGAACTCAGCAGTCTGGAAATTTTATGTATCAATTTCCCCAACCTATCTTGTGGAATTGGAGTTGTGGTAGACCAGGTAGTCATCAATGTAGACACAGGACGTAATAAATAACTTGACGAGCCATCCGTATTCTTGCTCACAAAAAAAAAATCCTTATTCTCACTTGCAAATACATTTATTAACTGCATTAGTGCTTATTTGTTTTGTACCATGGTGATCCTTCAGCATGATAGTTATGTCTATTTATTATGAATTGCGTAAGTTTATTTTGTCATATCTGCATACTATAAGGGATATCAAATTCAGTGTGAAGTACGATTCAGTTCATGTGGAAAAGTGTGCACTGTTCTTGATATTAAGTGCAGTTCACTATTTGTGTAAACTGAATCAGACTGAATGTGATATTCATTAGTCAAAACTCAAAACAAGTGGGGACAAAATTTGGGTGCGATACCTTTTGCTTTGCTGTCTGTTGGCCACTTCCTTTACAGAGGTGGACTGATTGGAAACTTCTCTTTGTTGCTCGTTTGCTACTGAAAAAGCAATTTGCCTGATTGTACTGGCCTTTAGATTTACATTAGCCCTAAAAAGCTATAACTAAACTAGAGCAATAGGATACTGTATATTCTCTTTATACTTGTATTATTCGAGACATTGTAAGACATAATCTGCTGTCATCCCATCTCTCTTTTCCTAGCATGGTCAAGGACAATTAGAGGTCAGCTCATGGTCATGGCTGACCATGTCCTTATTTCCTGTAGCGGTATGGCAGTAGGCCATGTAGGAGTAGGTGAGAAGCTCCATCAGCCATGTCTTGGGCTGATGTAAGCATAGTACTAGAGTAGTGGGGGCTAATACTTGGCTCATACTTGGAGTAGGAGGCTCCACCATGCCTGATAGTAGGTGGAGGCTTGTGTATATATGTATGCAATGTAATCAGTAAAAAGCAGCTTCTTTGCCACCATCTTCAGTGTGTTCAGTTTCAGCCAACGCTGAAACTTGCTGTGTGTTGTGTGCGTGGGTTCAGAGAGCTCAAGCTCATCTTCTACCTTGGTTCAGGGGAGGAGAGGAGAGCAGGTGCTGCTCACCTAGGCATGAGGTTTTTGTGCCAACACGTGGTATCAGAACCGTACGCATCATCGGGCTTAGCAGCTAGCGATGGCGGATGCCACTGGATCCTTGCCGAGCAATGGTGATGGCAAGGAGAAGTAGCTCCAGCCGGTGGCGCAACAGCAGACGGTAGAGGTGCGCGTGGTGAGGGAGTTCGGCGGGAGCAACTCCTGGCCGATGCTCACTCGCACCAACTATGGCGAGTGGGCTGTCTAGATGAAGTGGAAGTTCCGTGCGAGGAGGTGGTGGGCGGCCATGGAGGTCGGAAATGCCGGCGAGGAGGCGGAGGTGGGCGTCATGGAGGCGCTCATGGCCTCCACCCCGGGCGAGTTCCATGAGGCGCTCGGCCAAAAGAAGACGGCGAAGGAGACGTGGGAGATGCTGGAGTCATTCCGCGTTGGCTTGGATCGAGCCAAGCGGGGCAAGGTGCAGCAGCTGCGCTGGGAGTTCAACGACATCCGGTTCAAGTTCGGCGAGTCGGTGGAGGACTTCACGCTTCATCTTCAGGCACTCGTAAGCCGCTGGAAGACGAGGACCTCGTCAGCAAGCTCCTGTGCGTGGTGCCTCCCAAGTACTCGCAGCTCGCCATGTCCTTTGAGACGATGCTGGACATCTCCACATTGTCTCTGGAGGATGTGGTAGGGCGGTTGCGGGTTGTGGAGAGCCACGGTCTGGCACCGCCAGAGAAGGAGAAGCCCAAGCTGCTATTGACGGAGGAGTGGACGGCACGGATGAAGGAGAAGCGCCGGTCTAGGGAAGGCTCCAGCCGCGGCGGTGGTGACCGTGGCGGCAACAGCGGCAAGCAGCAAGGCAAGGCATCGGCGGACAAGAAGAAGGGGGAGAAGAAATTCACTTACCCCAATGCTTGCCGCAAGTGCGGCGAGGTCGGGCACTGGGCGAAGGAATGCCCGAATAGGAAGCCGGAGAAGAAGGAGGCACACCTGGCTCAGGGCGACAGCGACGATGAGCATGTGCTCTTGATAGGTGAGTTCTGCGCTCTGCAGGAAGGCAAAACGGGGAAGGCAGCGGCGGAGCAGAGGACTGCACCGTAGGCCATCGAACTTGACGAGCCGCGGGCGCAGGCACACCTTGGCACGGTCGGCGATGAGAAGGAGCAGCGGTGGTACCTTGACTCAGGCGCGAGCAACCATGTGACTGGCTGCCACACCGCCTTCACTGATCTCGACACGAACAAGACCGGCACAGTCAAGTTTGGAGATGGCTCACGGGTGGACATCCGTGGCCAAGGCACTGTGGTCTTCCGGTGCCGGAACGGGGTGCAGCGCGCGAGCATCGTCAGCCTGGGGCAGCTCGACGAGCGCGGGGCGGAGGTGTTGATCCGTGATGGCGTGCTGCAGGTCTGAGACAAGGAGCGACGTCTTCTCGCCAAGGTAACGCGCTCCAAGAATTGTGTCTATCTGCTTGATTTGAAGATAGAGCATCCTGTGTGTTTGGCGGCGGTGTGCACGCAAGAGCCATGGCTATGGTATGGCCGGTTCGGCAAGATGGTCATTGGGTTGCCGGAGATCAAGCACACCACCGAGCTCTGCGACAGCTGCCTAGCGGGGAAGCAGAGACGACTGTCATTCCCGAAGATGGTGAGGTACCGCATGGCGTATCTGCTCGAGCTGGTCCATGGAGACCTTTGCGGGCCGATCATGCCGGCAACGCACGGCGGTCGAAGGTACTTCCTCCTGCTCGTGGACGACTGTAGCCGCTACATGTGGTTGCAGCTCCTGACAAGCAAAAGCAACATGGTGGACGCCATCATGCGCTTCAAGGCACGCGCAGAGACGGAGTGTGACAAGTGGCCGTGCGTGCTCTGGACCGACCGCGGTGGCGAGTTCACGGCGGTGGAATTCGCCGAGTACTACGCTGAGGAGGGTGTGGGCCATCACCTCAAGGCGCCCTACACGTCGCAGTAGAACGGCGTCGTGGAGCGCCGGAATCAAACCATTGTTGGCATGGCGCGCTCGATGATGAAGGCGAAAGGGATGCCGACAGCGTTCTGGGGAGAGGCGGTCACCACCGCCGTGCACATCCTCAACCGGTCGCCAACCAAGGCCCTGAAGGGGAAGACGCAAGCCCAATGTCTTGTACCTACGCACGTTCAGCTGCATCGGCCATGTGAAGACCGTCAAGCTGGGACTCGGCAAGCTGGAGGACCGGAGCACGCGCATGGCGTTCCTCGGCTATGAGGAGCGGTCCAAGGCCTATCGGCTGTACGACCCGATCGGCGGCAAGGTGGTGGTGTCCCGGGATGTGGTCTTCGATGAGGCTGCATCGTGGACCTGGGATAGGCTGGAAGCAGGGGAAGAGCAGGGCGGCGGCGGGCTCTGTGACTCGTTTGTCGTGGAGCAGATGGTTATCCATGGCCACAACAAGGCTATGGAGGCCTCGGGGACCGGGGAAGCTGAGGCAGTGGAGACTATGGCAAGGGAAGCAGAGGAGTCTGCGGCGGCTAGGGTCCAGTCCACCCGGGGCAAGGACCCCTACCCTCGACCACGCTCCGACCCGCACGACCCCCCTTGACAGGTGTGGCAGAACCTCCTAAATCATATGGCCCACATGCATTATTATTGTCTAAACAGACTCCAAATAACAATGAATGTGTTCCATACGACTTAAAAGGTCTGTCGGGTAAATCCCGAATCATCCATGATTCTCCAAGCAGGATCAATCATTACAAAGAGACATTTCAGTATTACAACAGTTCTATACAAATAAGATATATTGGAGTGAAACAGCGGAAGAATTACAATAACATAATTTCACAAACGTTTAGTTTCAAACCTTACAAACCATAAGTTTAAATTATATAAACCATAATAGTAGTGGAGTAGGGATAGATAACTTTATTACAATACCAGACGATAAGCTCTGTCCAAGAGCCCAAACATCCTACTCGTCGTCACTCTCCGCAACAATTGTCATGCAGCAGGATGCGAAACACTCCTGCTCATGGGGCTCACCTGCAACAAGGGTTCAACAAACCCTGAGTACAAAAGTACTCAACAAGACTGACCCGACGAAAGAAAAGGGGTGAAGACTTAGGAAATGCAGGCTAGAGGGACAAGGTAAGGCTTGCAAGAGATAAGGATTTTTGCGAAAAAACATTGACAGAAAGTAAAGCTGTCTTGCTCTAGATCCAAATTACCAACCAACTTCACTTTGATACCTTATCATCATTTAAGTTGTTACTATGATGATGAACACTGATCGAGTCTTCTTCTCCGAGAAGCAACAGCGATTTGAATCCATTTTTATACCCAGCTGGGACCTAGATCACTGGGATACCGGAGACTCTAACTCGGATGCATACCAGATCACAGATATACTGGGATAACAACCACAGCCATGTATCACCACATGATACGCATGAGCACTTCGACCCAGTGTACCAATATACATGGGAACTTAAACCCACATTATAACACACTATGACATATATCACTCCATGATATACGTGGGGACTCTGGCCCACTGTATATCACTTCATGCATGTGGATTTTTAGTTTCTTGATATCACCAGTTCACCATCGACACGGGATCTAGGGCATCAACAGACGGAAGCACTACAAAGGGACTCCTTTCCCACTGCAAGTTATCCGTCCGGACTCGATTTATTACTATCATCACGTTTCCACGGATAAAGCCATCCTCATCTTTTTCATTCTTTTACTTTTTGATAACCTAAATTATCAAGCAGGGCTAAGCATTACTATGTATTTTCCAAAAACAGGTAACAAGGAATAATAAAGTAAGACAGGTAATGCAGTTGGTAGGTTTTCACTCAACTCCTATTACTTAATGCAACATTTCTTAATTGAAGCGATAAAACTTTTATAAAATCAAGGAAGGGGTTTAAATGCATCCGGGGCTTGCCTTGGTGTTCGGGGAAGACCGTCTCGAGCTCTGGATCAACTCCTGATTCCTGAATCTGCTCTTCCTTGGGATCTGGTGCGACAACGTTAAACTCTCCGATAACGGAAACTATACGAGAAAATGATATGCTTCAACATGATGGAATAGTAAACATGATGCTTGATGGATGCATGACTAGATTAAGGGCTTGAGTACAACTTTCCTTCATGATGAAGTTGCAAGCCAACAAAACTTACTCACTAAGCTCGTTTGGGTTAACTACATCTTTAATGAAATTATTTAAGCACATGAAATAACGTCGATTAAGCCCTAATGACATGATTAATATAAGCACAAATAATTAATTTAAGTGCCAAAGGTCATTAGGGTTAATGACCCAGGGTCATCAATCAATCCCAAAGTCAAACAAACCCTATAATAATTAAACTTATTTAAAGGGATTAATTAATTATTTAAAAGCTTAAAATGAAGGCATAAAAATTAAAGTTGTCTTATTGAGCTCAAAATTTTATTTTGAAAAGCTCTTGGCCTAATTAGATGGCAAAATAAATTTTAGAAATAAAAGCCAATTATTTTATTTATTAAAAATCATTGAAGGTGCATTTTTAATAAAAAGGGCTAATTTTAACTTATGCAAAAAGTACTCAAATTTGACATTTCATATTTTTCTTAGGTATAGAATATTATAAAGAACATACACAAAAAGTTTCAAAATTTTTGGAGCTATACAAAAATTACTATGATTTTTCAAAGAAAATAGCATTTAAATTATTTTCTAGAAATAGAAAAAGGAAATGGGAATAGTGTCCCCGCGCTGACCGATGACCCGCCGGCGGTTGACCAGCGATTTCTCTCTGGCGGCGAGGTCTCCGGCGATGAGGTTTGACCCTACAGGCTCAACTCGACACGACGAGTCGATTGAGGTAGCTAATGGAGTGGCGGAGCAAGAGCAGCCGGCTCGCCGGCGGCCATGGCGGCACGGCGGAGCTTAGGCGCGATGGCAAAGGCTCACCAGAGCGTCTCTGGCGATGGAGAAGCGAGCATAAGCTTCTGCGTACTCAGGTGAACGCGTTAGGCAACAAAATGAGGTCAACCCTGAACCCCAGCCACGACGGCTACGTGCGCGGCGGCGCTGGCAAGGCCATGCCGTCGGCGAGCCACGGCAGCCGGACACCATGACACAGTAGAGGTGAAACTGAGGGCATGGAGGGGTGCAGAAGCTCACAGCAGTAACAATGCGCACGTTGGATGGCTTGGAGGCGGGCTGAGGCGAGCTGTAGACGGCGGCGTTAATGGCGGCGGCGGTGCTCTGGTGGCAAGGACGGCCTCACGGTGGTTCCTGTGTACCAACGAACGGACCAAGGTGCGCATGAGGAGCAGGATAATATGGAGAGCACGACAGGAGGGTTAATGAAAATATATATTCAACCTTGGCAGCGGTGGACACGGTGATTTCATGGCGGCTCGGCGACCGGCCGCGGAGAAGACGACGGCGGCCTGGGCGATTTGGACGGAGAGAGCGAGCACGAGCTAGCTCAAACTGAGCACAAGGATGTGGCAGAGCTGCTGGCAAGAGCAATTGAGCAGTGGTGAAACGGCGGTGGTGAATTTGGGTGGCGGATGGAGGTCGTCGGCGATGGCAAGCAGGAGGAAAAGAAGACGACGGCCGGCTGCGCATATATATAGGGCAGAGGCGGGGTATGGACGGGCGACACGCGGGCGGCGAAGCTTCGCGCGCTCGGGGCGAGCTGGCGGCCATGGTACGCCGGTATGGGCAACGGTGGACGGCGGTGCGGCTTGAGAAGCCGGCCATGGCGGCCGTTCATAGGCCTTAGCGCTGTTCCAGAAAATTACAGAAATGCCACTCACCGAAAATTGCAAATTATTTCAAAATTTATAAAGGAACTTGAAAATCTCCAAAAATATCATTTGCATAACTTTTCAAGAGCTACACTTTTAATTTAACAAATATTTTGAAATTCTACTTAGTTTTTGAAATATGAATTCAAATTCAAAAGGGGAATAAAACCCTAGAAACAAATATTTGAAATTACTTTTGATTTTTCAATAAAACTTGAAAATCTTCAAATATGAAATGTTTAAATTTGCAAACCAAACATGTTTCATATATAAAGTTTTCCCAAATTATGCATAAATTTTGAATTATGCTTTTAAAATCAAAAGGGGACAAATGCTGGAAAACTGTATTTTCAAATTTATTTGAAATTCTTTTTGGAAACTTGAAAACTTTGAATACCAAATTTGTAGCTCTTATCAAGATCTACAAACTATCTTTTTAGAGCATCCCTAAATTCCTTATAAATTTTGAATTACCAAAAAGGGGTAAAACTAGCTTTTGAAATAAAGGGTTTTTCAAACCGAATTCAAACTCGATTTGGTTTCTAAATTAATTGGTTGGTCATTAGCGATGATAAACATCATCCAAGGACATTTTTAGATCAATGACCCAATGACACCCTTGGTTGACCAAGTTGACTTTTGAAAAATATTTTAGTTTCCCATTTGAATTTAGATTTGAATTGCAAACTTGGGAATAAGCTTTGAAATCCAAATTCAATATCAAATATGGAAATCATTTTTTAAGGGTTGGGCTTAGATTTATACACTATGCTTGACACTAGTGTAAACATGGTTCACACCTCAAGTACATAGAATATAAACCAAGTATTTTAGATTACATCCGAAAGTAGTATTTTATGATTTCATGTGACCAAATATTCCAGAAACACAATCAACCTATGAAATGTAAACTTGTTTTAGTTGATGCACGTTAAGATTGACTTAAACATGAATGCTTTGCAATGCATATGATGACATGGCATGTTTTAGTTAATATAACACCAGAGGTGTTACAACAGGGGGCCTCGACTGAGGGATAGGGGCCTCGACCGTGGGACGAGAGGCCTCGACAGCGAAGATTTCTCCGTTTCAAACGACCCCCCATAGGGCACATTCATGGGGGTTGCCATGGTCGAGTACGTGACCCCGCCATCGGACGTCACGGAGTTCGTGGACGCATACCGCGAAGGGGAGGAGGTGTGGTTCCGTCGCATGGACAACGTCGTCGAAGATGCGGCGTTGCCCGGGCTGGTAGCGTGACTCCTTAATGATGACCATACTCTACTCGAGTGGGGGGAATGATGGACTGTAAGGCGGTTGCCACGCCGATGGAGGAGCGCACCAAGCTTTCAAGGCAGAGCACCGCGGCGAAGGTAGACGCCACTCTACCAGAGCATCGTCGGCGGGCTGCGCTGGCTGACTCACACGCGATCGGACATCGCTTTTGCAATGGGCTACGTGAGCAGGTTCATGGAGGATCCATGGGAGGACCACTGGACTGCGGTCAATCGCCTGTTGCGCTACGTCCAGGGCACGGTGGAGTGAGGGATCGTCTTCCCCAAGCGCGGCGGGCTTCAACTGAAGGTGTTCAGTGACGCGCTGCCGAAGACCGAGGAGGGTGCGCCAGGGATCACGGCATTCAGCAACGCGGACTTGGTGGGCGATGTGGACGGGCGGCAGATCACCTCCGGCGTGCTCGTCTTCCTCGGCGGAGCGCCGATCACCTTGCAGTCGCTGAAGCAGAAGATGGTGACCTTGTCTACGTGCGAGGTGGAGTACGTGGCTGCGGCTCCAGCGGCGTTCCAGGTGGTCTGGCTGCGTCGGCTATTGACACAGCTCACTAGAGTTCAGGTTCAGCCATCGGCGCTCAAGGTGGAAAACCAGCCAGCAATTGCGCTGGCAAAAAACCCCATCTTCCACGACAGGAGCAAGCACATCGATGTGAAGTTCAAGGCGTTTAAGGCGCACGCGGAGATGGAGTCCGGGAAGCGGCTTCAAGTGCTGTGGATGGACCGCGGCGGTGAATTCACGGTGGTGGAGTTCACCGAGTACTGCGCCGGCGAGGGGGTAAGGCGTCATATCAATGCGCCTTACTCGCCACAGCAGAACGACGTGGTGGACCGCCAAAATCAGACGATTGTGGGCATGGCCCATTCGATGGTGGAGGCTAAGAAGATGCCGGCAAAGTTCTAGGGCGAGGCGATCACCACAGCCGTTTTCATCCTCAACTGATCGCCAACGAAGGCCCTGAAGGGGATGACCCCATACATGGCGTGGTACGAGCGCAAGCCCAATGTCTCATACCTGCGCACCTTCGACTGCGTCAGGCATGTGAAGGTCGTGAAGCCTGGACAAGGCAAGCTCGATGACCAGAGCACCAAGGCAGTGATCCTCAGTTACGAGGGGACGAAGGCTTACTGGCTCTACGAGGGGCAAGGTCATGGTGTCCAGAGACATTGTCTTCGACGAAGTAGCTGCTTGGGACTGGGACAAGTCTGAGGCGGGGGAAGCTCAGGACGGCGAAGGGCTCAGCGACACGTTTGTCGTAGAGCACTTGGTGATCCACGGCCATGGCGAGGTGGTGGAGCCACCGTCGGCCGGGGAACACAGGCACCAGAACCTGTGGCGGCGGAAGCAGAGGCGCCAGCTGCTGCGGGGCGAAGGAGCCACCCAGCCCAGGAGGGGCAGGTCACTTGGGCTCGCCTGGGCCGATCGGGGGGCATTCCCCTGTTTCGCCTGAACAAAGGACACCGGCGGCGGCTACGATCGAGTACACATCACCACCGTCCAATGTCTCTTGACTTTGTGGATGCGTTCCATGAAGGGGAGGAGGTCCAGTTCCGCAGGGTGGACAACGTGATCGGAGAGGCGGAGGTGCCCGGACTGGCGACGCGGGCACTTTATGGTGTTGATCATACTCTGCTTCTTATGAGTGCAGAGGAGCCGGCCATGTTTGTGGAGCGCGATGTGGCATGGCAGAGGGCAATGCTCGAGGAGACAAAGTCCATTGAGGACAACAACACCTGGGAGCTGGTCGATTCACCGGTGGATGCCGGTCGATTAGGCTCAAATGGGTGTTCAAGGTGAAGCATGACGAGTGCGATGCCGTGATGAAGCACAAGGCATGGCTCGTCGCCCGGGGCTTCGTGCAGCGTGAAGGGGTGGACTTCGAGGAGGTGTTCGCGCCGGTGGCGTGAATGGAGTCGGTGCGACAACTACTCACGCTCGCAGCGGCCAAGGAGTGGCAAGTTCATTACCTCGATGTTAAATCGGCATTCTTGAATGGCGATTTGGCAGAGATCATCTACGTGAAGCAAGCGCTTGGCTTCATCGTCAAGGGAGTGGTGCGCCTCGGAGCATGCTCTGTACACCTGGCGATGGGGGAAGGAGCAGCTCATCATCGATGTGTACGTGGATGATCTCATCGTCATCGGCGCACGTGCTCAGTACATCGCAAAGTTCAAGGAAGAGATGGCCACCAGGTTCCGGATGAGCGACCTGGGTTCGCTGTCTTACTACCTCAGCATCGAGGTGAAACAGGGGGCGGATTCCATCAAGCTTGGGCAGCGCGCCTACGTGGCGCACGGGCTTAGGACATCACCAAGTTCAAGGAAGAGATGGCCACCAGGTTCTGTATGAGCGACCTAGGCTCGCTGTCTTACTACCTCGGCATCGAGGTGAAGCAGGGGGCAGACTCCATCAAGCTCGGGCAGTGCGCCTACACGCTCAAGCTGCTGGAGAGGGCAGGCATGGCAGGCTGCAAGGCTGTGGCCTGTGGCTACGCCGATAGAGGAGCGGGTCAAGCTCTCAAGCAGAGCATGGTGGCGAAGGTGGATGCCACTCTATATCGGAGCGTTGTCAACGGTCTACGGTGGCTCACGCATACTTGGCCGGACATTGCGTTCGTGGTCGGCTATGTGAGCCGATTCATGGGGGATCCACGGGAGGATCACTGGATGGCGGTTAAGCGCCTGCTGTGCTACGTCCGGGGATCAGCGGAGATGGGCCTTGTCTTCCCCAAGCACACCTGGCTTCGGCTGACAGTGTTCAGCGAGGCTTCGCCCAAGGACGGGGAGCCAGGGCTGGTGGCGTTCAGTGTTGCAGACATGGCGGGCGATGTGGACGGACGGCGGAGCACCTTCGGCGTGCTCATCTTCCTCGGGGCCGCGCTGATTGCCTGGCAATCACTGAAGCAGAAGATGGTGGCCTTGTCCACTTGTGAGGCAGAGTATGTCGCGGCGGCGACAGCAGCATGCCAGGTGGTGTGGCTCCGGCGGCTGTTGGGTGAGCTCACAGGTGTGGAAGCTTAGTCGCCGGCACTTAAGGTGGACAATCAGCCGGCCATCACGTTGGCTAAGAATCCAGTCCTCCATGACTGGAGCAAGCACATTGATGTGAAGTTCCACTTCCTTCGTGATTGCGTAGATGGAGGGCACCTCGTCATCGAGTTCATCGAGACCGGGCGGCAACTCGCTGACATCCTCACCAAGTGACTCGGGTGCCTCAGGTTCATGGAGCTTAGGGGCATGATTGGCATGGCTGAGGTCAAGTGAGGGCAGCAAAGATTAGGGGAAGATTTGTAAGATATAATCTGCTGCCCCTTGTTCTTCTTGTTGCTGCGGCAGATCAAGGAGCAAGTGAGGTCAGCCATTGCTGTCCAAGTCCTTGCTACTATAGGCAGATTGGCAATAGGCCATACTTGTACCAGTAGAAGTACACCAGCAGGTAGAGGGCTGGTATTGTCATGTACTAGGGTAGGTAGAGGCTGATGTAAGCCATGTATTCTAGGTGTATGGAGTGGTGTAGTCACCATCTAGTAGAGTACCTCATAGGTACATGTAGAGGTGTATATAAACTAGCTATATGCAATACAACAAGCAGCTTCTTTACCACCATTCAGTTTGTGCAAGTTTCAGACAACTCTGAAACTCTGTGTGTGTGCTGCATGAGTGGGTTCAGAGAGCTCAGCTCTTCTTCTACCTTGGAGCAGGGGAGGAGAGGAGGAGAGGAGAGCATGTGTTGCTCACCTGGGCATGGGGTTCCTGTGCCAACAAGCTCATGGTCATGGCTGACCTTGTCCGTGTTTCCTGTAGCAGTATGGCAGTAGGCCATGTAGGAGTAGGTGAGAAGCTCCATCAGCCATGTCTTGGGCTAATGTAAGCATAGTACTAGAGTAGTGGGGGCTCATACTTGGCCCATACCTGGAGTAGGAGGCTTAGCCATGCCTGATAGCAGGTGGAGGCTTGTGTATATATTTGTATGCAATGCAATCAATAAAAAACAGCTTCTTTGCCACCATCTTCAGTGTGTTCAGTTTTAGCCAACACTGAAACTTGATGTGTGCTGTGTGCATGGGTTTAGAGAGCTCAAGCTCATCTTCTACCTTGGTTCAGGGGAGGAGAGGAGAGCAGGTGCTGCTCACCTGGGCATGAGGTTTTTGTGCCAAGAGAGATTCATTCTTTTTAACCTATTGAGTGCAACTTGAGCTTCAACGTTCTACTGATATGCTGACCCTTTTTGCTATAGGAATACTGCAAAAAAAGTTGGCTTTACATTTGTGTGTGTGTGTGGGGTCCCTAATGGGTAAGTTAAGAGAGCTAGTCGATACAGAAATTAGGAGGCGTGTAAATATTCTATGCGTTTAGGAGACTAAATGGAAGGGCCAGAAGGCGAAGGAGGTGGAGGATACTGGCTACAAACTTTGGTACACGGGGACAACATCGGGTAGGAATGGTGTAGGCACCTTGATCGATAGGAGCTTTAAGGATGGAGTAGTTGAGGTGCGGAGGCAAGGCGACCGGATTATCCTAGTCCGGTTGGTAGTTGGAGATTTGGCTCTGAATGTGATTAGTGCCTATGCCCCACAGGTAGGTCTTTGCGAGAGCACCAAGAGGCAGTTTTGGGAAGATCTCGATAGCATGGTTAGTACTATGCCTATCAGCGAGAAACTCTTCATAGGAGGAGACCTCAACGGCCATGTGGGTGCGACTAATGTAGGTTTTGAGCGGGTGCATGAGGGTTTCGGGTATGGTAGTAGAAATCAAGAGGGGGAGGATGTTTTGAACTTCACGTTGGCCTACGATTTGTTGATAGCGAACACCATCTTTAAGAAGAGGGAATCCCATCTAGTGACCTTTCATAGCGGGCAACACCTGAGTCAGATCGACTTTATCCTTGCAAGGAGGGGGATAGACGTGCTTGCTTAGATTGTAAGGTGTTACCTGGGGAGTGTGTTGTCCCTCAACACAAGCTTGTGGTGGTGGATTTTTGCTTTCGGGTACGTGTCCATCGAGACAATCGGGCCAAGATTGCGAGAACAAAATGGTGGAAGCTTAGGGGGGAAGCAGCGCAAACATTTAAGGAGAGGATGCTAGATGAGGGGCCGTGGGAAGAAGGAGAAGATGCAGATGACATGTGGCTAAAGATGGCAACATGTGTTTGGAAGGTGGCTTCGGATGTATTTGGAGTGAGTAGGGGAGACAAACGGGAAGTGAAATACACCTGGTGGTGGAATGATGAGGTGCAAAGGGCTATTAGGGAGAAGAAGGAGTGGTTCAAGTGCCTCCATTATGACAAGAGTGCAGCCAACATTGAGGGCTATAAAATAGCGAAGAGGGCTGCAAAACGAGCGGTGAGTGTAGCAAAAGATCAGGCGTATGATGACCTTTATCAGCGACTAGGCATGAAGGAAGGGGAGAAGAACATTTATAGGATGGCTAGGATCCGCGAGAGGAAGACGAGGGACATCAACCAAATCAAATGCATCAAGGATGGGACGGATCAACTTTTGGTGAGGGATGAGGAGATCAAGGACAGGTGGAGAGAGTACTTTGACAAATTGTTTAATGGGGAGAATGAGGGTCCTACCTTGGAGTTGGATGACTCATTTGACGATACCAACAGATATTTCGTGAGGAGATTTCAGGAGGCAGAGATCGGGGAGGCTTTGAAGAGGATGAAGGGAGGTAAAGCGATGGGCCCTGATGGTATCCCCATTGAGATGTGAAGATGCCTAGGTGCCAGAGTGATAGTATGGTTAACTAAGCTTTTTAACCTCATTTTTCAGTCAAACAAGATGCCTGAAGAATAGAGGAAAAATATATTAGTACCGATCTTCAAGAACAAGGGAGATGTTTAAAGTTGTACTAATTACCGTGGGATTAAGTTGATGAGCCATACGATGAAACTCTGGGAGAGGGTTATCGAGCATCGTCTAAGAAGAGTGACAAGTGTGACCCAAAACCAATTTGGGTTTATGCCTGGTAGGTCGACCATGGAGGCAATTTTCTTATTACGACAGTTGATGGAGAGGTATAGGGAGCAGAAGAAGGACTTGCACATGGTCTTTATTGACCTCGAGAAGGCATATGACAAAGTACCGAGAAATATCATGTGGTGGGCCTTGGAAAAGCACAAAGTCCCAACTAAGTACATCACCCTCATCAAGGATATGTACAGGGATGTGGTGACGTGTGTCTGAATATGTGATGGCGACACTAGTGACTTTCCAATTAAAATAGGACTACATCAAGGGTCGGCATTGAACCCTTATTTATTTGCTTTGGTGATGGATGAGGTCACAAGGGACATACAAGGTGATATCCCTTGGTGTATGCTCTTTGCTGATGATGTGGTGCTAGTGGATGAGACTAGGGCAGGGGTTAATAGGAAGTTAGAACTATGAAGACACACGTTAGAGTCGAAAGGATTTAGACTTAGTAGGACCAAGGCTGAGTATATGAGGTGCGATTTCAGCATGACTAGGAATGAGGAGGGAGACGTTAGCCTTGATGGGCAAGTGGTGGCCAAGAAGGATACTTTTCGGTATTTAGGATCGATGCTACAAAAGGATGATGACATTGATGAAGATGTTAGGCATAGAATTTCAGTCGGTTGGTTGAAATGGCGTCAAGCTTCAGGCGTCCTCTGTGACAGAAGGGTGCCTCAGAAGTTAAAAGATAAGTTTTATAGGACAGCGATTCGTCCGACGATGTTATACGGTGCTGAATGTTGGCCTACAAAAAGGCGACATATCCAGCAATTGAGTGTAGCAGAGATGCGTATATTACGATGGTGTTGTGGGCACACAAGGAGGGATAGAGTCCGGAACGGCGATATTCGGGATAGGGTTGGGGTGGCACCAATTGAGGAAAAATTGATTCAACACCGGTTGAGATGGTTTGGCCATGTCCAACGGAGGCCTCCTGAGGCACCGGTGCGTAGTGGGGTTCTAAAGCGGATCGATAAGGTAAAGAGAGGTAGATGTCGACCTAAACTGACTTGGGACGAGTCGGTTAAGAGAGACCTTAAGGAGTGGAATATCCCTAAGGATTTAGCTATGGATAAGAGCGCTTTGAGACTAGCAATTAACGTGTCTGAACCGTAATCTTTTTCTTGTACCATTTATGTGTTCTTTGTTTTCATGTCTCTTTTAGGTTTCATCTCTAGCCTACCCCAACTTGCTTGGGATAAAAGGCTATGTTGTTGTTGTTGTTGTTGTTGTTGTTGTGTGTGGGCAGCTATAGTCAGTTGTCTGGAAGCGTGTATGAATGATTGGGATTCTGAGTTAGGGAGTTAATAGAGAGAAAGGATAAGAAATTCCGGATGTACGAAGGTCAACAGGAAAAAGTTGCACTATCAGCTGAGTGGTGATGCCATTGATGAGGACTATGTGGAGGTGGAAGATGATCAAGGGCTGGTAACAATTTTGCAAGAAGAATCAGATGCGAAAGATTGAAAGATGTAACTTTAGGTCCACTATATGGTGAATGTTAACAGGGAGGGAGATGGTTTCAAAATTATAGACTTAGCGATTAGCAATTAGATGATGATACATACAATGGCGTCGAGGCCTGATGGGACAAACCAATTATGGCCGAAATGAATAACCTCTTACTATGGTACCCATAACTTGTGAACCTTTAACTTTATGATTTGTATATATGTGTAATTGTTGGCAACACTATGTACCGATAACCTCTCTTTTAACACAAATTTCCCTAGATAGAGGATTACATTTTTTGAGAAGTACATACGAATCCAAAATTGAGGTAGGGCTTGCAGTTTGTGGAAATTGTTGCTGTCGCTGAGTATATTTTTCTTCTTTAAAACATTACCTAATAATAGCATGTTTTGTTTACATGATTTTCTTTTAACTCCCATTTTCATTGGCTTAATAATCACATATAATTTGTCTAGATATCTGGAATATCATCAGCAGATTTTGGAGGCATCGAGGCTGGTGATATCATCTGCAGTATTGATGGGGTGGTTCTGTATTCTGTATCTCAGGTATCATTTTGTCATTTTGTGGATGCAAATCCTTAACACTATCTGCATGCCATCTTGCAAATTTAGATCTCTTATTTTATTACATTATAACACCATAAATATTTGTTTCAAAAGATATACTTGTTATTATTGAAGTTGCAGAATTATCTGTTTGAGCATATTGAAATGTTTTGAGTTCAGACAATGTCAGTTAACAGAAGTACCTTCATTTTCCTGACACTGCAATTTTTAGTATATCATAACATGGTGAAAATTACTCTTCACATAGTGAAAATTGGTTATCATTCACGTCATTAATAGTAATCTATTAATTCCTAACAGCTCACTTCACATCCATCTTCACCCTACTTTGGATGGAGACTCTTGTTGTATGATTTGAAAGCCTTATTGTATTTTGTGTAGTTCATGCAATGTTTTCTTTCCTATTCCCAGCTTACTGCGATTCTTCTTGATACGGTGTTTGCTATGAAACCCCATGATGCAAAGATTCTCCAGGTTAATCTGGATAAGAACTATATTAATTTCCTTAGTTTCTTCCTGTTGATACTTCTCTGTATGGGAAATCAGGCAGTGATGCAAAGACCAAGAGATAACACCAAATTTGTTGCAATGCTGAATATATGCGAAAATGGTTCTGTTGAATGTGGCAATTCCTTTTATAACAGGTTATTTCTCAAGCACAATAGAAGTTTTCATGTCTCACTGTTGATTAATGGTATGATGTAGTTTTTATTACAATTTAAATTTTGAGAGCCTTTGTTTATTACAATTGTAGATGGCCGTTGCTGTGAAAGAACGAGATTCTGGTTTTCAAATATGAAGTTATTGCACTTGAATGATGTAAGTAATTCTTAGGCCTTGGAAGTAGACCATATATTTATTTAGCTTCCATCTATCCACCAATTTTCATCATTCCTAGGCTGTGTTTGGATACGCTCCCCATGACCATGTGGTGGGGCGTGAAAAATGCGGCCCTGAAACCATGCCTTGCTTGCCATTGCGCTTTCGTGTTTTGAGGGAGACGAGTGGTTGCTGCAAGGTATTTAGTTCACTGTGTGCAATATCCAAACATGTTGCTAGTAACTTCACTGTACTTTATTTTTATATACAAAACCTGAGTTCTACTCAACATGACTACCACTATGACATTAGGAGGTAAAGACACTCCTTGGTCTGTCTGTTCTTGAGTTTTTGATGTATTGATATTTATTATCCTTTTTCCACCTTTATAATTATAGGCTAATACTATAAAACTAGGTAGTTGAAACATTTGTCTGAATAGAAATCCTCGTTGGACTTTTATATGATATTGTTGCCTATTTTTTGTCCATACTGATAACATTGATAAAGTCTTGTGAAGACTTTATTTCTTTGAGCTTTTAACCTTTATAATTGTCACATACCTGTATTAAACGAGTTTTAGTCATTCACATTATTTTCCTAGTTAAGATGAATATGAAATAGTGTGGGTAAATAGCTAAATGTCTAAATTTGTTAGTACAAACATCTGCATCGGTACTGGCTGTTAACAAATACCGTTCAAGCTTGCTTGGAACTGAAGGGCTCTGTCGATGCTGTTGATATTTCTGAACAATCACTAGCACCCTGCTGTTTCCTTTTTTTAAGACCAAACGCTTATAGCCCAGATTATATTGATGATACTCCTTCAGCTTATATAGCAGAATGTATGAAAAAAGGTCAAAACGAACTGTAATTTAGAACGGATGGAGTATTTCTTTTTTGTTGTTTATTCTTGGAGTTGTAAAGAATAGATGCTGAGGATGGCAAAGATAGAAGTAAGTATGTTGTCAAGCCTTTTTGTTTGTGGTCTTATATTTTAAGTTTTTATTGTTTGGATGGTTTTGTTTTATCTATCTTTTTTTTTTGTCCAGTAAATTCTCATATATATTGCTGATGTTATCAGGAAGGGATGTCGAGGTCTGAAGGGAACATCTGGACAAGAGCTGAAGCTACTGGATAGCGGGATAGTGCTCTTCACTTCTGTGCTTGTTGTCCTATTATTTAGTATATTATGAATCTCGACCTTGTTGAAGCTGTTTATGGCCGCAGAAGCAAATTTTTAAGCTTTTTTTAATCTATGATATGACTTTGATATTCATATAATAAGGACCTCTTGTTTCTCAGCCACATTAACGACAGTGCCTCAAATGAACAGTCATAAATTACCGTCCTCCCTCGGTGTCCGTCTGGTCGGAGCAGCATCCTGCCTTTATCCTCGCCCTATCCTCCCCGCGACACACGGCCTTGCTTTAGAATGGTTTCAAATCTAGAACTTCCTAAAAAAGAAAAAATATGGTTTTTATCAGTAAAACCATGCATATATATAGACATAAAAACAAAGTCTTTACCTTCTAAGAGATATTAATATTATAATAGAATTTTTAAATCTATAGAACTTCCTAAAAAGGTCATAAGCTTCGATGAAAAAATATGGTGGTTATCAGTAAAACCATGCATATATATAGACATAAAAACAAAGTCTTTACCTTCTAAGAGATATTAATATTATAATTGAATTTTTAATTTTCCTTTTCTTTTCTTTTATTATAAAGTTTTTTCGCACATGCATATTCACTAGTAACAAAAAAACAAAGAGAGAATACTAGAACAAAAGAGAGTCAAAATCTCTTCTCTACATCTCTCTCTACAACTAAAACGACTTTGGAGGTCATCAATTGTTTAGTACTTTTTCCATCTCATGGTAAGCCACTCTAAGAATTTTGGTGTCAAAACATCTTAAGTTTGATCAAAATATATATGATAAGATAATAACATTTATGACGCCACCTAAGTATCATTAGATTGTTTATTAACTATATTTCTATAGTATACTTAATTAATATTATAGATTTTTTATTTCTCTGTATAATTTTGATTAAATTTAAGATGTTTTGGTTTTTTAAGATTCTTCTTATACAATTTAAGACTTAGGGAGTAATAGCTGATTGCTTCACCCGGCTCGTAATCGCCCCTAGCTAAACACCCCCGCTCCCTCTATCGTGCCTTCCGTCACAATTTCAGTTTGAACGTGAACGTCCCAAACGGAGGGACCGAGGGAGTAGTCCTCTTTTCCCTCTCCTGACCTTTCTTTCTCTCTCGGGCGGCCATCAGGGGTCCGATGGCCTCCGTCGCGCATCGGACGCTGGGCGGGAAAGCACCTCTGCCTCCGACTCTGCCTTTCCATGATCGAGACGTCGTCGTTCTTGTAAAAAAAAAAAAAGAGACGTCGTCCTTGCAGACGGAGTTCCATAAAACGCTAGGCCCACCGGCCGCTCACGCAGTCCTCCCCTCCTCCCCAGCAGCGGCGCCGGGCGATCCCCTTCTCCACCAAGACTACACCCGGGCGTGCAACTGACCTCCCCAGCTAGTACATCGGTACTGGAATAGGTACAGATGGGTCCGAATCGGGGATTTGGTAAAGGAACCCTAACTTGATCGGGTGGTTCTCTTTTCTGCCTGGGTTTGATTGAACTGCTCCTGACAGTTAAGTTCACATCTTGAATTGCTTGTGCTGCATGTTAGGTCACTGATTCGGTCTATCTACTGGTGGTTCCGATTCCACGCTGAGCTGAGGCCAACGGCAGGTACCACATGGCGGACACCGAGGGCGACGATCGTCATCCTGAGACGCAAGAGGTAATCGTTGCTAGTACCCCCAAGTACATAGCTTTTCCCTCGTCAAATTGTTAGTGCGCGTGGTAGAAGCCATCTAGTTTTTCTTAGCAATCGTAGTCATTGCTTCCCAGGAATTGACTCCACAGAGCAGTAGATACAATCTGCGTGATCGCAATGCTGATTCAACAACACGGTTGACGTGGGAGAAACTCAAGGAGGAGGAGAAGGAGATAGAGAGACGCATTCAAACTAAGCGCTTAAAAAAAGAACAGAAGAAAGAGCAGGAAATAAAGAATAGAGAACATGTGGCCTGGATCTTGAAGGAAAAAGCAACCAGGCATGCCCAATATGACTTATGGGAGAAAGAACAGGAAAAGCTTCAGCTTTCCAACCAAGGAGGTGACATCAATGCCGGCGACTTCAGTGGCAACAAAGGGGAGAGTGAAACAGTTTATACATGTTAGTGTTTTTACTTTTCTTCTATTTTCTCTCCTGATCCTACTATTGCCTTCTTTACTTACTCTGTGCATCAACTTGCTGTAGATGAGACTATCAATGAACCTCCAGGAAGTTACAGAGGTTTGCTTTTATTCCCTTTTGCCACCGCTATTACAGTCAGGAACTAGTTTGGTTTGTGCTGTAGTGCTTCCAGCTTTCAGTAAATGGCATTGATTCTTAATTTGTAACTAGGATGGTTGGACTGGATACCATATGAACCGGACCTTGAGTTTGGGACAGAATTTGAGCTGAAGCACATTAACTGGCAAGTTGAGAAGTCCACTCTCGAGCTTGCTCGATGTGTGGTTGGCCTTGAATGTTTTACAGGTGAATAACTTCATCTGGATGGGCGTTGTTGCTTGTGTTAGTGTTGACTCTAACAACTAGTACAACAACAACAACAACATCATAGCCTTTTGTCCCAAGCAAGTTAGGGTAGGCTAGAGATGAAACCCAAAAGAGACCAGGAAACAAAGGACACATAGAGGATACAAGAAAAAAGGATTACGGTTCAGGCACGTTAATTGCTAGTGTTTAATTTTTTTTTGTCTGCAGGAGAGACACAGATTTTCTCTTGCTCTGGCACAATACTTGAGTATGTGGATGATACTGCTTATGTACTGACCTCTGCAAGTTTGATAACATGTCCAGACAAGGACGAGCAAGTTAATAAACCTAAGGTTGCTGGACTATTCTCGTCTCGTAGTCTTTCTTTTCCTTAAAATAGTATAAGTATTTTAAAATAGTATAAGTATTTAACTTTGTTCTTACAAATTTGGCAGTAGATCAATGTATGGTTAGCAGGTGGTCAAAAACTTGAAGGCTTTGTATCAAATGTGGACTTCTATTACAACATATGCATGATCAAGGTCCCTTGCACTTTTCACCTGACAAGCAAAAGCATCGACCAAAACTCTGGACTCTTCAATTTTTGTGAAAACTATAGAAGAGATGTTGTAGCACTAGGCAGTACTTTTCAGCCTCAGGGCTTAAAGGTTGCTTCAGGAAAGCTTATTCCAAGGAAAAGCAGGTTTGATTGTGAAGAGCTATTAGTTTCATCTTGCAAGATTTCACAGGTAGGTCAAGCAAATTGCAAACTGATGTCTGGTCTAGTAACTTTACAATTTTATTTGAAGACCATTTGGAACTGAATTACTTCTTGGGCCCTAAGCACCTTTATCTGAGTACCTTTTATAAAGCTGTGAAAATGATATTTCCTAAAGATCAAGGATGTTGTTCATTTATTTGCAATACCATAGTTTAGATCTCAGAGACATTGTAGTATCCAATTTTTTGTGCCGTAAAAAAAACTGTTATGTACTTTTATTATAGAGGGTGATTGAGCTCCTTCACTATCTTGGTCTTTTTTTTCGAGCCTGTCATATGTTTTAGATCCATTTAACTGTAAGTCTGGGGTTCCAAACGTAAAAGAATTTGTCTCAATCATCACATAGTTGTTCCTTGAGGCCTGACATTCCTTCTTTCCATGTTCCAACCAAATGCTATGGGTCGTCTCATTTCCTTAAAAAAGGAAAAGAGACGATAGAAGAACACCAGGAGACAGCTGTTCAGGCACCTGCCAGGACTCAAGTGCTTTCGGTGGACAAACTCTATACCTTTCCCAAGCTAACAATAGGAGCCCGTAGCGTACGTCTCAATTTATGTTATACGCAGCCCTACGTGGGCTATAACAAAGCGTAGGAGGTGAGTGAGCAATTTCCTCCAGTAGAGAGCTCACGATTCCGCAATTCCCCCTGGAAAAGACACTGAGCTATCGATCCGACAAGATTCTTCCTAGAATTGATTCTCCTATGCGGACATTTCGAAATGACAGCATCGAAGATATCTATATACACAGGAACGCTTATTCCGGACTGCGTTCCGGAAAAAGTAGCCTACTTGACAGAAAGGGCGGGCACTCTCGGCTCGGGGGTTAAAGAGGACAGGAACCAAACTTAAAAATGCTTAGAG
>CM041637.1:17623010-17646101 GCA_023333625.1 Bothriochloa decipiens
TTTGCATCGTTTGCTTCCCAAGATTCCAGTTTATCTGCCAGGAATATTTTCTTGACCAAAAACATGTGAGAACAAGTGCCTATAACGTTTAGCTCGAGTACTAGAGGTGAAATGTTGCTATTAGCCTTTTTCTTTATTATCTGAGACATTGAGTGATGACACGTGAGACAGTGAGTAATGCCATGAATGTATTGGGCAGGTGAGTGATGACACAAGTTTTTTAACAGATTATAAGATTTTCCATGATTTCTAAATTTTATAGTGATAACGAACAGTTTATATTGTCATTGGGTTTCACTAATCTGTAGTTTTTGAATTTATAAACATCATTCTGCAATTTTGCTCCTTTTTAGAATGACTACTGAAGTAAGGTGCTTGTAGCCAATTGCATGCCTCACTTAGACATGTCCATTGTTGGCACCTGCACCAAGGTGAGCAGATCCTTGCTCATCTCCCTCTCCCTCCCCCCTGTCCCAAGGTTGAAGAAGAGCTGAGCTCAAGAACACACACACACACCACTGCTCTGTCTTCAGCGTTGGCTGAAGACTGGAAACTGAATATGGTGGCAAGAGCTGCCAATTGCATTGCATTGCATTCTATTTAATATGTAGTCTCTGTGGTCTGAGGTGATGGGATAGCGAGGCCCACCCTTTGCAGTAATAGAAACCAAAAGATGCTGGATGATCTCTTGTTCTTGGTCACAAAGAGGACATGATTTAGGATAAGAAAGGCCACTCTGTGCCAACCGATCTGCCGTCCAGCAGCGATTATGAGCCACAGGTCATAGGAAGAAGTGACTTTTTTCTGGCGCCCATGACTTTGTTAATTAAGCGCTCTTGTGAAAGTTCATGAGTGCGGCTATACTAGGAATAGGAATAGGAATTTGCAACTTTTGCTTAATGTTCATGGTAGAACTAAATGAGTTTCTTCTATCATATACAACGCAATCCATGATTTACCTATATTCCTTACAAATCATCAGTTAAATACTAACAGAATATTTGCAGATAGGTGTTGGTGGTCCACTGATGGATTTTGATGGAAATTTAATTGGAATGAACTTCTATGACAAGAAAGGAACTCCTTTCCTTCCAGGTTTCATCGTGTTGAAGTGTTTGCAGCACTTTGCTAACTTTGGGTATGTATTTTGTTTTTACTTATCTTTGCACATTCACTTTTCTAATTACTGTACTCATTAAAGTGCAGCCTTAATTGATTTCGATACCAATGGAAATGCAGTCCTACATGTTCTTTTTTTAAAAAGATATGCATCATGGTCTTTGTAGCATTGATGAATAAAATGATCCATATGTTGATGCAGGAAGGTGATACGACCTTTGCATGGACTGCAGGTTGAAACTCTTTATGAAGCAGATCTTAACGTACTTGAACAGAAAACAAAGGGTGGGGTCCCTGCGAGGTGTGGTGTAATTGTGGTGAAGGTATGGGTATTCCATCTTTTGCACTTGTCTCTGTGTTAATGTTTCTAATTCAATGCTGTGGATGTGAACTTTTTGCCGTAGTAATACAGAAACTCTGTCTCGGTATGTATCCAACTGGTTTGTCTTTTGGTTTTAGGTCTTCTGTTGTGAATAAGAAGCTTTTGTTTTCTGTGTATTTGTGTTGCAGGTACAAGAATCTTCCACAGAACTTTCTTCTGAGATAAAGGTTGGGGACATAATCACTCATGTCGATGGTGTGCCTTTCTGCAATGCTGCAGAGGTATGTACGATTTTAATCTTATGTGGAATCCTTGGTCTGTCAAAAATGATGCTGTATGTCATCGTTTTTTTGTACTAGTTGGGCGGCATACTTCTGGACATTTGCGGTAAGCTTTGGCTGAACCGAAAGAAATTGAACCTTCCAGATGACTTGAATGAGATGGCAGCAGTGATGAGCCTTAAGGTTCTATTCTCTATAATTGCATTGGGTCTTAGTTATGGTTCTGCTAACATAATGACGGCATCTTGTTTTTATATCCAATCCAGTTTCTTGTGAGAACATATAGTGGTTGTAAACCTGAAGTCACAACTAGAACAATCAACGTCAACAAATTTACCCCCAGCAGACTTAACAGGTAGTTTTCATATGATCTAGAAGTGTAGCCTTCGGAGTATATAATATATTAGCACTTTGTTTACCTGCAGGTGGCCACTTCCCAGGCCAATTATTGTCCGGCAACTTGCAAATGGTAAAGTTGTCGACGAAGAGTGGTACATGACTCAAGACTGAAGAGTGGTAGACAGTGGTGTTTTGAGGGAAGCGTTGTGGTGTTCTACAGCAGCAGCATGGGCGCTATTTTTGTGTTTGTTTTATGGTGAATTGGTGTTTTGAGGGAGCATGTGGTCTTTTGAGGGCATGTTGTAGCTGACTTGGAACCAGGATGAGGGATGAGCTTATCTTCCTCGCATGCTATTAGGTGGCTCTCTGTTAGGGAAGTTGCATTAAGATCGAACTTAAACTTTGATTCCTAACCTTTGTGATGTGCTCCGACTTATTATACTTAAACAAGATTGGTTATAGTTTTTGGTGTTTGTCAGTTCTCCTACATTGGGTTCAACAAAGTCGCCCATCCACTCCACAAGTGGTGCTTTGTGGACATGTTGTACAATGCGAAGGTGCTTACCCTTTAGACACGAGTTTACAGAAATCATGGACACTTATAAGCAGTCTCAATGGAAAAGTTTTAGTCAGTTTTTAAGACTTATGAGTGCCACGTCAGTTCTACAAATGTTAGTCAATGATGAATCAGTACTTCTCAGTATTATACACAGTATTGCGGACGGGCAAGGAGCCCCGTGTAAGGCTCAATGTGTTGCCTGGTGGCCGGTGATAAGGTCTCAAGGCGAGGAGCTCGCTGGCGGGGGCCCGGTGGTAAGGCTCCAAGGTGGGGAGCCGGCTGGCGGGGTTTCGAGCCCACGTCCCACACCTGGCCTCCTGAAGGGCGCTGGAGAGCAGTAGTCACGTACCTATACAGAGGTTCCCTAAAAAAAAAGTACCTATATAAGTAAATGCAGAGAGCAACGAGAGTAATTTCAATATAGTTCCTGTAGGTAACTGATGTGCTTCTGGTAATGGCTTTCTGGGAGCTCAGATCTTGAAGTCGCACTCAGGAGACCAGGAGAGGATGTCCTCGCCGCGCTCGTCGCTTGTGACTTTGGCGCGGCCATCTGCAGGTCGATGACTAGTCCATGAAGTGGGGCCGTGGGGCGCGGCCAATATGTTGAGCTAGCAGCAATTCATCCCTGAGTACCATCACCTCGGCTATGGGGGCATCCACTGTGTGCTCCAAATATGTGTATGATCCTGCTATGAAGATCCACTCTCCTTTAAACTCCCAATCTTGTTACCTGATTACAGCACCTGCTACAAATTGAGACTAAACAGATCACGTTTGGTCCTTGCACGCCCTTCATGACTATGTGGTCAGTCGATCCTTGCCTCATATGCTCAATTAGCAGCTGCAGCCGTACGGAACAGAAGAAGAAATACTTGCACGGAACGGTTAATTCCAAAAAAAAAGTGCTCTTACATATATAAACTTATTTAGAGAGGACTTAAGTAGATTTTAGAATAATTTTGCCACTCGATGTGCTTGTCAAGGATTCATCCTAAGACCCGTTTGGACTTTGGATCCCTTGGAATTTGAGATTCCAACTTTTCAAAGTTCACATATAGGTCTCTTAAATTCATAGGGTGAGAGGTCAAAATGAATTCGATAGATCACCATGCTATGTTTGTATTTTTTTAACTTAATTAAAGTTATAGAAATTATATAGCTAATCTCTAACGTTGTCTAAACTATAATTTATTACTCCCTCTGTCCAAATGAACATGCAATTCTATGTCCTGAGGAGTCAAACGTCGTGAACTTTGACCAAAATTGTATGACAAAATACCAACACTTATGAGAATAAATAAATACAGTTAGATTAGTTATGAAATACATTTTTATAATAAATTTATTTCAAAACATAAATAACAATACTTTTTGCTTTAAACTTAGGTCAAAGTTGACATAGTTTAACCATCACATTTCTCATAGTTGCATATTCATCGGGATGAATGGAGTACCATGAACTCAATTCCACAGACCCAAACAGGACCTTAGTGATACCACTTACCCATGCATATATTTTTTTTTGAACGCAATGGCAGGAGCTCTGCCTTTCAATTAAGGAAAGAGAGTTTATGTACAAGCAAAGACACTCTAAAGGAGTGTTAGGCCCCATGAAAACAACACAACAGGAAGACACGCTCCCCAAACAAAGGGAAAACAACGCCTAGACATAAGCGAATGCTCTCTTCCTTTGCTCTATATCCTCCTTTATTCTTGCGACCACTTGCGGCACTGTTGTTACAACATTGTTGAAAATTCTTCTGTTTCTCTCCTTCTAAATATTCCAGAAGGTGTAGATTATCACCCCGTTTAGTCTTCTGTGTTTAGATTTGGGCACTTTTCTTGCTGCCTCTTCCCACCACGCTCTGATATGGATTGGGTCAGCTTGGGGCTGTTGTTGCAGCTGAGTGAAGTTTTCCCAAGAGAGGATTTGATCCCAAACTGCCTTAGCAAAAGGGCAACATAGGCATAGGTGGAGTCCGGTCTCCAAGGGACCGTTGCACAACACACAATGTTCCTGGTGTAGCCACCCTCTCTTTTGTAGGTTGTGCGCTGTTAGAATTTTATCTTGCACCAAAATCCAGGCGAAGGTCTTGCATTTGTTCTCAGTTTGTGCTTTCCAAATGAGATCAGTATGGAAAGGGACGATAGAGCCTTTGAATTGTATTCTGTAAGCCGAACGGGTAGAGTAAATCCCATCCTGCGTCCAACGCCAGGTGATGGAGTCCTGCACACCTTATTGCAGGTGCACGTTTTGAATTCGTATCCAAAGGGACACAAATTCTTCTATGTGGACAGCCAAGGTGATTTTCCCCCTTAGTGAGCGCATCCAATTGTTGTTCCTGAGTTGTTGTTGCACTGTTCTGTTTTTCCTCGAAACAAGCTGAAACAAATTCGGAGCTAGGTACCTTGGAGCTTCTCCTTCAAGCCAATTATGGTTCCAGAATTGGGTCTTTGCGCCGTCACCCAAAGTTATTATGATCGAGGAGTTAAAGAGGAGGTGATCAACATCACTGCATGGAAGTTGTGAGCCAATCCATGGCTTGGAGTCCTCCACCCATTCTTGCCAAAGCCAGCACAGCCAGAGCGCTCTCCCAAATCTGTCAAGGTCAAGCACGCCTAAGCCGCCAAGGTCTTTGGGTCTAGCAACTGTTGGCCAATTAACCAGACAGTGCCCCCCATTAGCATTCTCCTTCCCCTTCCACAAGAACGATCTCCTGATTTTGTCAATCTTCCTCCTGGCCCATGCCGCCAAGGGGAATACTATGAGGTGGTAGGTTGGCATGGAGGAGAGGACCGAAGTTACTAAAGTGAGGCATCCTGCCTTGTTCAGCCATCTTCCTTTCCATTTAGGTAACCTTTGCCCGATACGCTCAATGAGAGGTTGCACATGGACCTTTTGTAGAGATCTGATATGGAGTTTTAGCCCTAGATATTTGCATGGGAAGACACCTCTAGTGCCGGTGAAGGGTGATAGGACTTGGTCTAGATCAACATTTCCACATCTGATTGGATGCACAGAGCTTTTTTCTAGGTTAATGTGGAGTCCAGAGAAGGTGTCGAATGCTTGGAGAATAATTTTGACAGCTTCCACATCCTCTTTTGTTGGGTTGATGAAAATAGCTGCATCGTCCGCATACATAGAGGTTCTCCATTTTGCCACCATGAGTGGTAATGGGGTAAGTATCCCTTGTTGGGTTGCTTGGTCAAGCAAGCGTTGAAGCGGGTCCATGGCCAAAATGAATAGCATGGGTGAAAGCGGATCACCTTGTCGGACACCTCTGGAATGGCTGAAAGTGAGCCCTTGTCGCCCATTCAGTAAGGCTGACGATGTGGATGTACGGAATAGGATAGAGATCCATTCGCGCTAGCGTGGTCCGAAACCCAGAGCCTGTAAAATCTCTAGCAAGTACCCCCAATTTACCGTGTCAAAAGCTTTGTGGATGTCCAATTTCATGAACAAAGTTGGTATCTTCTGGCTTTGTAGCTTTGTCACTGCTCCCTGAACATAAAGAAAATTATCATGGATGCTTCTCTATTTTATGAACGCGCTTTGGCACATGGAGACAAGGGAGTTCAGCCGAGGGGCAAGTCTGTTAGCTAGCAACTTGGAGAAGATCTTTGCAATGCTATGAATGAGGCTGATGGGTCTAAAATCAGTGACTCTCGTTGCATCTGCCTTTTTGGGAAGGAGGACGATGCATGCTGAGTTTAGCCACTCAAAACCTTGGGCGTTCATTGTGAATAGGCTGTTTATGGCGGCCATAACATCATCTTTAATAATTCCCCAAGAAGCTTTGAAGAAGGCACCAGTGAAGCCATCCGGGCTTGGCGCTTTGTCGGGAGGCATGGAATTAATAGTATTTTCCACTTCTTCCAGGGAGAAAGGCACTTCCATTTCCGAGAGATCATGTTGGGTGTAACCAAGAGATTGCCAATTGATGGTTGCCGTTCTCGGAACTGCAGAGCCAATGTGATTTTTAAAGTAGTCACCTATCACTTTTTCTTTTTCTTCATGGGCAACCGCAATCCCATCATCCGTATGCAGACAATGTATGTAATTTTTTCTTCGACGTGCACTGGCTTTAATGTGGAAAAATTTGGTGTTGGCATCTCCACAACGGATGTATGTGAGCCTCAATCTTTATCTGATTCTTGATTTTTCAATAGCCGCGAGGCCCATGCAATGGACCTTTAGGCGGCGAGTAAGGTCAAGTTCGATCTCAGTGAGTAACCTGTGCTCTTGAGCTGCTTCTAATTGTAACAGGACTTCCTTCACTATGGCTAGCTGTAGTTTTGTGTCCCCTATTTTTTCCTTCTTCCAACGTTTGATTCCTTTTGCCACACGTGCCATTTTGATATGCAGGCGTTTCATAGGAAGAGCAGAGGTGAACGGCCTATTCCAAATGTTTTGGACAAGTTCATGGAAGCCTTCCATTTTTGTCCAAAAATTTTTGAACCTGAAGGATGTATTCTGATGATGGTCAAGCTCTCCCTGCAAAAGCAGCGAGGTGTGGTCTGACATGAGCGATGGAATGGAATGCAAGAAGCAGGCAGGGAAGATCAGTTCCCACTCCGGGGTGCATAGGAGTCTATCAATTCTAGTGAGTGTCGGGCTATCCTGCTGGTTGCTCCAGGTGAAGTGGCGTCCATTCAGCTTGATTTCTTTTAGCTGCATGTGGTCGATCGTCGCCCTAAAAGCCCCCATGAGTCGACGGTTTAGATTGGAGTTGTTCTTATCTTCCGCCTTGTAGATGAGGTTGAAATCTCCCAGGATGAGCCATCTGTTGTGCTGGGGCATAGGAATGTTCTTTAGTTCCTGGAGAAATTAAAGTTTGGGTGCATCTCCTTGTGGGCCATACACTACTGTAATTTGCCACTTTATTCCATCTGCCCTCATGGTGATTTGCGCGGTTATTGCGTTTGTGGTTAATACAATGTTAGAGAGGTCGAAGTAGTCTTCATTCACAGCAAGGAGAATGCCTCCCCGGGTCTGATCAGCCGAGAGCACAGTATAGGAGTTTACAAATTTTGCTCCTACTGTGCGGCTCACCACATTCTGATCCAGCGGCTGCATCTTTGTTTCTTGTAGACACACAATGGTGGCCCCAGTGCTTCTCACTAACTCGCTCACCGAGTCTTGCCGGGCGCCATCATTCAGACCCCTGACATTCCAATTAAGGATATGACAATTTTGTTGTGCCATAAAAACAAGCAAGAGACCCATGTTTGAGCAGAACATATGCAGGGAAACAAAGAGCAAGCCAGCTGGGGCTGTGGAGAGCAGCACGAGGGACAAGTTTGAGACATATACACATGCTAACAGCAAGCTGGAGGTGCCGATTAAATTGAAGGCCAATGGCAGTCGGTGAAGTGATACAATGGGAGAAATTCCCGCGTACAATGATGCTACTATGACGAACTGCTAGGTGGAGGAGCTCCTCGGTCTGATGGGGAGGCGACTGAAGGCCTCTGGCTGTCACCCCATCCAAACAACAGGACTGGAAGCATACAAACTGAAGGTCGACTCTAGATGTGAAGCTCCTGAGGTGGTGCTGATAGTTTTCTAACATTAGTACTTTCAGTGACCCTTGGCAAGCAACAGGTTTCTAAGCCTGTGGAGTGGTTGCTATAGCTGCTGCATCGAGGCCGCATAGGGCCGTCAGATCCTTCATGACGGCATCAGTGAGTGGCCCCTTGAATAGGCTGAAGTAGTGCAGCAGCATGTCATCGTGGCTGATTCCTTCGTCATCGAGGATGCCCAGCCTTTTCATGAGCACCTGTCGAGCCTTCGCTTGTGTGTCCCCCTTGGGCCAGTTCCTGGTTGCTATGTGCACACTCCTGTGTACCGGAGCCACTGCCCTCTTGCGTCGCTGAAGTGGGCTGGCTCTGTGCGGTGGACCCTGCAAGATGGGTTGGGGCAGAGGATGTGAGATCCCCTCTACAAACGCAGTCGCAGCCGGCATAGTAGCAGATGCATTATCGATGGCAGCCTGTACCTCCAAAACTGTAGTAGCCTGATGAGGAAGTTGCTACTGCAGTCCATTTGCCGCGCGTCCACGGGGCGAGCAGGAGGTGCTTGAGCCTCGACCGCAGCGCCTAGAGTAGATGAGTCCAGGGCGGAAGCGCACCGCCTGCGCTCCTCCCCCCGGAAGCACTTTGGGATGGCGTGGGGAAGAAGCACGAGTCCGCCTGGAGTAGACACGTCCCGGGCAGAAATGACGTTCTGGCACAAGGTGGGAGCACTCCTGCATCCTCCTTGGAGGGCCGTGAGGTCGGGGTTGCTGACGGGGCGAATCTTAGGAGGGTTTGGCAATGGGTGATGGTTGTTGCCGGTGCCGATTCCGTAGTCAGGTGACTTGCAGCGCATGCGTGGTGAAGGAGACTCTGAGCGTGCTGTTCTGAGCCTCGGCTCCGAGTGCGCCCGCCTGTGGCGCCTGCGGTGGGGCGTCCTCTCCCTACTCCGACCACGGGATCGGCGAGGGACCTCCGTCGGGCGGGCGGGGTCAGTGGCCGTGGCTAGCTGATGGCTGGCATCCGTGGCAGCCAGTTGTATGGCCCTGCTGTTGTTGTCTCCAGGGTCGCTCGGGGCAGAGTAGCGGCTGCCACAATCAGCAACAACGTTGTCCAGAGGGCTTCGGCGACCGCCATGCTCGGGGCTCCAATGCCGGCGGCTGCCGCGCCTGGACAGAGAACGCTCACGTTCCCGGTCCTTGGGTGCGCGCGACAGGCTGCGGAGTAAGCGTGAACCCCAGCCATCGCCACGACGCTCGTGGTGGCCGTGGCGATCGTCGTCGTCGTCATCGTTGTGGCGGTTGCTGCTGCGGACCTCGGAGGGCGGTGGGTCGAGGCGGTCACGTGGCACCCTTTCTCCATCGATGACGCCATAACGCCATGTGTACTCGCAGGGAGGATAGCGCCCTTCTCTGCCCAGTGGGTCCTCCACCAGGTCAAGGTGCACTAGCACCCTGAAGGTGAAGCCACGACTTCCCCGAGCAGGCCGACTGTTGTGGAACTCAGCTTTCCTGCATGACAAGGTCAGCCAAGTTACCTTCGGGATGTCCGATGGGTTGTGTGTCCATGCCCAGAGGCAGAGTGCCCTGGTGTCCTCGCGGTTCGCCGATGCCTCCTCGATGTAGTGGAGGTCGCAGGCTTTTGCGACGGCTCTTTTGGCGATGTTCTTGTTCCAAGCATGCAGAGGGATGCCCTCCAAGCATAGTCGGACATGGTACTTGAGGTCGGTGATGTCGCCGTGCATGACCAGCTGCCACGCTCTAGTGTGGATGTCGAGGTTGCCGTAGGAGAACCTTCCCTGACCTGCAGCTTCATCGCGTTGGTGGCGGAACTTGAAGTCGCAGAAGAAGTCCTCGGGGAAGTGCTTCACGATGGTGATGTCCTCCGGGCGAACCGCAAACCGGTGGCAGATAGCCTTCTTGATGACATCAGGCTCCACCGTCGGTCGGTCCATCCCCAGCCAGGCCACCATGCCATGCCTGGAGAGGCGGTCCAGCTCATTGTCCATGTCTTTAGTGGAGAAAGCCACCGCTACAGTGTCCTGGGGACGGACGGCGGGGTCCCCAGGCCTTGCCATCGTTGTCCTTCTGAGCGGGGGGAAGTTGCGGTCGTCGAGTGGAGGAGGGAATGTCAGGGGCTGGGGGACTTGCTGGTTGGTTGAAGAAGCTTTATTCTTGCACACTCTGCTTTTATGCCCGCATCGTCCACAGTCGAGGCACCGCACCGGGTCCCTGCACTCTGCAGCAGTATGGCCGGTTGAGAGGCAACGGAAGCATTTACCTCTCATACGCTTCAGGAGCTCTTCACTGGGGTGGTAGCGCGTGGGTGCGACCTTGGTGGTTGGGGAACTTGAAGGCGACGACATTTTGAATTCAGGCAGTCGCCACCAGTGCTTTGGGCGCACCTTGGACCAACCGGCTTCTTCTGCCGCTGACGAGGAGGTAGCTGGCATACATGAATGCGCCCTCCCAGCGTCAACTCTGGTCGACCCGCCTCGGGAAGGAATAGCGTCATCAATTCGGTGCGCTGCGGCTGGGTGGTGGAGGAATGAATGCTCCGCGGCAGCACCAGTAGCAAGCGTCGCTGCTGTAGCTCTGAGGCAGGATTTGCTGGTGGAGGAGTAACTCTTCTCTGAAGGAGTGATGAGAGGGGAGGCGAAAATTACACGCTTCCAATTCCGGGACCCTCCGCGCAGGTCCCAGAGGTCTCGCCGAGCAGGATTTACGGCCCCACGACGATGGATTTTAGGACTGGACGACGGGGAGGTGATGGACGGGTCGCCGGACTTCCGCTGTGATGGGTGGGCTCGATCTGCAGCTGTGGGGCTTCATTGGTTGAGAAACCTGGGTGCGGGGGATGGCAACAGGGTGGGGATCGAGCTGCCATGGCTGGCGAGGACGGGGGGGCGGTCGGTGGCGGGGGATCTGGGCACGCACGCCGCGGCGGCGCACCGGGCCGGGAGTGGATGTGGGGTGCTGCTCTCTCTGTTCCTTTTACCAATGTTTTGTCAATATTGCTTTGCCTTGAAGAAAGGCTTACCTTACCTTACCCATGCATATAGAAAATACTAAGTACATGTGACATCTGTCATTCACAGATCTTGCCCAATTTAGTTGCCGATCTGCTACCCTCCGTGGCAGAACTATTGTTGCACAGCATACATGCACCAACCACTTGGTAGCAAGTTTCATAAGCTACATAAAAACAGTGAATCATTGCAAAATATCTTCCTAGAAATATATAGATTAGAAGGTTACAACTGGCAAAGGCTGAGACATAATCTGAGGACAAATTATATACATCATCATATTTAGGAACAGCACCATTAAAGTTCTAGTCACAAAAGACTACAAAAGACAGCCTACAAAAGACTACTCATTTGTAGTCGAGGTCGTATCCACTAGGGGTTTTTATATGAAATTCAGAGAGGTGTAGTTCTAGTCACAGGACGTGGCCACATAGAATTTGTGTCGTTATCATCATTTGCGCATGGACGCCTCCATTCAGCCTCAGGTACAGGCCATCTGTAATTGAAAAAACTTGGTGAAAACATTCACACACGAAATCCAATGAAGTAGTTATGCTGTGTCAGAAAGAACCTGTTTTGCTTGATCGTATCGACATCAGCATTGATAGTTGCAATGAATCCAGAACCATCACTCGGCCTGAGCACAAACACCTATTTCCCAAATGCAACAGTGTTATATAAATGGACAACTGTACTATAGATGTAAAGGATGTTGAATCATCCCAACTGCATAACACAACTAGTGCAGCATACCTGAAAAACCATTCCTCCAGGGTGTTCCACAGCAGACTCCGCCTTGTCCAAAATCAACTCTGCTTTGTCCAAAATCAACTCATGGAACTGGCAGGATAAAAATAAAACCATCAGGCACCCTATGTTTTCTTTAAAAATGCAACAGATATGCATATCTTTGTATTAAAGCACACTATGCTGGCATCGTGATTCTACACATCATGCAACCCTGAAATAACCAAACAAAGCTGTCCAAATTTATGGTAGTTGTTAAATTTATAGATTTATGGAAAATAGAAAATATTAAAGTATTGGCCTCCCAAAGTCTGAACTGTCTTTCAGAAAAATTGCCACTTGCCTTTAAGCAATTGCTTTCAAAATATTTAATGCTACAAACAAATAACATAAATATGGTTATATATCTTTTGATATGACATCATAATGATATGGGAAACAAAACAAATTAATATCAAACTGAACTATGCAGATATGGCCCATTAAGATTCTTCTTAGAAAAAAGAGCAAATTCTACAGTTGCTATTTGTGCTTCAGATATTTAAATCATTGCGAGTATGTTTTAATTCATTGTCAATTGCTCGTATAGCATGTGTCTGTTCTCTTAAATCTTAATGCAAAACTCTCCTACATATCGAGAAAAATATTTCAAGAGAGAAAAATGGTATTTTTCCTTAATTCATATGAACCTAAGATGTACTTTGTGTAATTTTTACATTTTATTATAAATATATAAACATGTTACGCGTGTTAGTCCCTCGATTCCCTGCCAGGCAAGCAGCTAGCTTACCCACACACTCACTCGCTAGTACCGCATGGACAGTACAGACCCTAATTAGATTAGATTGATTTGGTTTGTTAGTAAAGGAATAAGATAGATTGGTTCGGTTAGTGTAACAACCCTAGAAATCCAGTCACCAAAATACGGGCTTTCAAAAATTTTCTAAAGTTTACCAGTGCATGATGGATGTCATGTAGGAAAACCCGCCAACAAATGCACAAATAATACCTGACGATAGCCCGAGCATTGCATATAATTTACCAACGCTTGATTCGCCTCTTATTCGATTTTATGTGATGTTCATAAAATCGAATAACCTTTTATCACGTATATATTTATGCCCGCTAACTCTGAAAATGGATCCATCATGACCTGGGGACCCTAGTGGACCCACCATGGTGTATACTTCATGGTCACTAACCTCACTAACCTAGGATTATGGCTAAATTAGTTGCTTTGCAAGAAATAGAAATGGAAAAAGTTTTGGAAATGGAAAAAAAGGAAAAGACCAAAGAAGCCTGATCGGCCCAGCAGCGGCCTGCCAGCCCGCTCGCTCGCGCCGGCTTGCCAGCCCGCTCGCGGCCCGTCCGGCCTGTCCCGCGCGCCAGCCTGCCGCCTCGGCCCAGCTGCGCCGCGCGACCGCCGCGCGCTGCCGCGCCCCGCCACGCACCAACCACCCGGCCTGCTAGCGGCCTAGCAAGGCGGCCCGTCGCTCGCTCGCGCGCGCTCGCCCGCTCGCCGACCGCCGGCCCAGCAAGACGGCCCAGCCAGCCGCTGCCACGCCCGCGCCCGCGCCCTCCCTTCTCTCTCGCTGACACGCGGACCTCGCGTGTCAACACCTACCTTACCATTTCTGCCGCTCACGCCATCGCGTCCGCCATGCCAAAAATGGCCGCCGCGCGCCTCCGCCGTCCGCCCGGGTACGGCCGCAATCCGCGCCATCCATCCAGCTGCCCGGCCTCGCCGCACTTCACCGAACCCTAACCCTAACCGTGGCCGCACCCAGCCGCTCGATGGGCATCTGCCATCATGGCCGCCCATCCGCATGGCCGCCGCCGCTGCCCTTATAAAAGAAGGGCGCCGGTCCATTAGGGTTTACCCCTGCGCCAGCCGCCCCACTCGCTGACCGTGCCACGCCTGTTGCTACAAAGAAGAGGGGAAAAAAGGAGCCGGAGAGGAGCGGAGGCCGATACCAGAGCACCACCACCGTGCTACCCGCCGGAGGAACCCCGACGGCCCTGCACGATTGCATCAACACCGCCGCTCCACTACACCTCCACCGAGCCCGCCGTTTCGCCACCTGAGCCGCCAGCACCGTCGACCGCGCCCGTAAGCTTGCCCACACTCCACCACCATGGCCGTCGGCCAGCTCACCGATGTGTTCCGATGATGCGATAGAGTTTAGGTCCCGTTAACCTCAAGGACACGTCCGCCGTGGAGTAGAACGCCTAAATGGCAACTACGTGGGATGAGGGAAGGACCACAGTGGGGCCTGGCATCTTTGCCAGCCCTGGTCACCCTGGTTCTCGGCCGCCAGTGCGCCACTGCGACCCCACCGTCGCGCGCGCCCCCGCGAGCCCTCGAACCCGCACCAGTAGCCGCTCGGAGCTCTCAGCTGCTCCACACGGTAGGAGATGGAGGAGATGAAGCTCGATGCTGAGTCAATTTCAAGATTCACCGGAGCGCCTTGCCGCCGCCGTCGACCGCAGGCCTAGGAGCCCCGTACCTCAAATTGAAGGCTTTTCCTCGGTCGCAACAGCCCCACGAGTCCTTTGCGCTAGTCCAAGTTGACTCCCGCGCGTCCCACCGCCTTGCCACCATGGCCTCGCCGCCGCCGTCGTCCGCCGTCGACGCGCGTGCGCCGCTATGCCAGAAGCCCGCCGGCAAACTTGAACCCCGCAGTCGCCTTCGCCAAGCCTCGGCAAAGCCCTAGCCACCGCTCCGCCTGGTCCGCACCGACTGGAGCCGCCACGTCTCTGCACCACGCCAGCGATGTGCCGTGCCGGCCGCCACGCGTGCGAGGTAGAAGGGGAATCTCCCCCGGTGCACCGCACTCACCACGTGGATCCACGCTGGACCAACCGTGGACAGCCACGCAAGCCACCAGTCTTCGGTGCACCGTGAACCGAGTCCATGAGCCAGAACACCATGGATCGAATCCGCTGGACTCTGACCCGCCACGCGGCCCAGCTAAGGAGCCGACACGTGTCCGGGCCGGGCCGGCCCAACCTGGTCCAGATCCAGCCCTGCCCAGGCCCGCCGAGGCGCGGTCGAGGCCCGGTCGGCGTTGACCGTTGACCGGTCAACGTTGACCGTTGACCGGTCAACGTTGACCGTTGACCGGTCAACGTTGACCGTTGACCTGGCCCCACCTGTCAGTGACCAGATCCGTGGGCCCCACCTGTCAGCCACTGCCTGGGTCCCCGTCAGTGCTGACGTCAGCATGACGTCATCCAGCCTCAGACCCTGCGTCAGTGCTGACGTCTGCATGACGTCAGAATGACGTCAGCACAGCCCCGGTTGCACTGTTCCCGCACGCCACGTGGCCCAATCAGGAGCCGCCACGTGTCAGCACCAGGTTAATCTGCCCTTTTTCTTTTTCAAAAAATACAATAAACTTCAGAAATTCATAACTTCTTCATACGAACTCTGAAAAATATGAACCAAGTGTCCAAATTTTCATAAAAATGAGCTCTACGTCATAGGCTTGTGTATGAGTGCATTTGGAGTTATTGAATTTTATTGCTTCTTTGTGTTGACTCTATAGGAGCCGCTAACGCGGCTATTATGTCTCGTTTCAGAGGAGGAGCAGCTTAAGGAGGACGACTACGAGTACGAGGAGGAGCTCGGTGATGACTTCACAGGTGCCACACCCCACCCAACCTCGTAGATCCTATTACGCATGGCATAATATCTAGTTGCTAGAGCTCTAATTATGAATATCACCTGATGATAGGTTGTATAATAGAACTGCTTGATGAGCCTTTACCTTGTCGCAACCATACTCCTGCACACCTGCTGATAGGCTAGACGCTTGCTTATTTACTTATGATGTTTTACTTCTTCTAAGCCGATATCTGTGTGATGTGGTGCGTGGTGGAGAGCATGGTTACATGGTTAAGGCACGTGGTGCCACTTTACTCGGGGAGAGTGCTGCATGCGTCTTGGGTGTGTGGTGAGGGTTGAGTCGATCGGACAGGATTCTACGACGAGCCATGTGGGCGAGTCTTGTCGGGGAATGTGTTCTGGGCATTCCCGTGTGAGGTGCTTGTGGCGGGCACAATGTGAGGTATAAGGAGATCCCGGGGGTGAGAACCTTCGTGGAGCGAAGCCCCGGGTAGGAGGTGCTGTTGTAGCACGGACTGTTGTAGTCCATAAGGGAAGATAATCCTGTCTGATCCCCCTAGGACCTGATATCTCTTGAGGACCGGAACCTTGGGACTTACGTGCTCACCATTCGCTCTAGTATGGGCGGGAGACGGATGTCTGACTAGCGAGGACGGTGCCACTACTACTAGGTGGTTAGCAGATAGTGTCGGGAGGTACGGGCGTGGAGACCCACACCCTCCTTAGACAACATAGTGACCTCGGAGGCCCGGTACTATGTCTCACAGTCTCAGTGTGCCGGTGGTGCCTATCCGGGATGTCCCAGTACTGAGTGGTAGGGTGGCATCGCACCGGTTAGAAAGCAGCCGGAATCAGCTTAGGTGGGGCACCGCCGATGATAGTGATCTTGTGGTTACAGGAGTACACGCTCTGCAGAGTTTATGAATCTATATATATAGTCCGCGAGCCACTGGTATGGCTTTTTCCTAAGACCCACGCTTCTCGGGAGTAGTGAGAGGAGTCCTTCTATTTCTCCCCCTGGTGTTACCCTTCCGGCTGTGAGCCGCTGAGACAGGCTCCGAGAGGGAGTTGGACCTGTCGACTGAGTGCGAGAGGGTGATATGTGTGTGATGGAGATGGAATGGGTTTGGATGTGTGGATGAGATGGGTTAAAACTTGATGAATTATAATATATGATATTGGTCCCTGTTTGCATAGGAAACTACAACCCCATATTAGGTCGAATTGATTACATCCTTTGCATCCCACCAAATACTACATAGCAAAAAAAAGCATAGGGTGGGAGATGTGGCCAGTACAAACCGTACTGAAAATTATTTGGCAGGTGAGCCCGACTACGACTATGACGATGAGGAGGAGTAGACGTCTCGTTCCTACGCTCAGGCTTCTTTTGGAGATTTATGTACTTCCGCCTTCCGCAGCTGTTCCAGACGCTGCAGCTACTCTGATGATCCCGCCAGTGTGGCGATGAACTATTTATGTAATCCCTTCTAAATGTATTCTTTTGTTCGAAGTATGGATTATTGTATCAACTAACGCTGGATGATATGATGGTTTGAGCTTCAAACTATTGAATTATTCGTCATTCTGTGCATCTTTCCTTCGTGAAAAATTAAGGATGTTTCAGTTAGGATATTACTTAGGGATCAAGTAAGTTGTCTTTATAAACGGGACCATCATGTACCAGTTAGAGTAAGACAAAAAGAAATCATAAGATAGTCTCCAAGGGCAGCTATCCGGGGTTTCTCTGCTGATCCATCTATCCGTAGCCAATCCATAACACCATGTAGGACAAATAAAAGATAATGGATCAACCGGTAGCTAGCTGACCGTGATAATTTAATAGTGACATTCAATTTATGGTACCCAGGAATAGCAATTTGAGTCCTAGGCTCCTTCCTATGCGCGCGCACACACGCATTTACATGCGCGCAACAAACAAACAAACGCAATGGATCAATAGGTAGCTAACTAACCGTGATAATTTAATAGTGACATTGTGCACGTGCGCACACCACGAAAAAGGCAGGTGTTCCTAAACGTGAAAGCATGTCCAAACACGACAACTTTGAAAAATAACAGAGGCCAGCCTTAGATCCTTTGCCTAAATGAAATATTGAAATGTCATGGAAGAGCTCCAATCTAAATGAGTGCTTGATTTTGCAGGATAACCATGAGAAAACTAAATTTCTTTGAAAACAAACTTCACAAAATATATAGAACCTCTTGTGCATTGGACAAAGCAACTCCATCAATCGTTGAGATAAGATCACCACCTTTGACTCCAGAAAATGCCGTTGGGGATCCATCAAAAACCTATCAAAACAATACTGGGATAAGTGAAAACACAAACAATAGTTACTTAGTGCTTAAACTCAAGGGTCACTCATTTTTCACAAATAGCTGCAACTATCCTTCTTCTGTTTGCACTCAAGCAATTAATAACAAATTTCTGGCTAAGCATCAAACCTAGCATGAATACTGGTTTTGTTGTCCAAAAAATTTCTGGAAGTTAAAATGAACTTATATAAACTTTAAGCGATTCATTAAATATAATTGGGCAATTAAAATACAAATGATTTGGGGGGAAAAAACCGCCATGCTTTACATGGAAACCAAAAGAAGGTTAAATGCTTCTCCAAAGTCAAACTCAGATGTAACAAATGATTCCTAGAGTATAGTGCATTTTACAACAAATTATTTTTCCAAAAATGGGGGTAGTATGGCCCCCCCCCCCCCCCCCCAAACACACACACAGTGACATGAAAGCTATGAAATCAAATAAAAGCAACCCTAAGAAAAGAAGGAAAATAAAAACATAAGACAACCAACAAACAGTGACAGCCTGCTTCCATCATCAGATTCAGATTAATCCTGCTGGAGAACAGCAAAATTCATGCCTGGTAACCACTTTACCAGACAATCTGGAAACTGTCAAAATACCAAGACTATTTGTGTGAAATAAAATTCAATTTTCAATTTGATAATCACAACAATTCAGTGTCTACCAAGTTTATTGCCAAATTCATGGTGATTGCCTGGTTACTCCCAACGCATTGTCTCGTAAATTTCTCTAAAGCTGTCATGTAATAGAAACATAAGTATCCTACCCTCCCAATGCGTAGTGTATTGGTGTTTGTTTCTTAATACTCCCAAAGCAGTTAACTATTGTATGATGTTGTGGTTGACCCAAAACAAGTATCACATGAAATAATATCATCCCAATGCTATCATGTAGTTTCCACTGGTCAGATGCCATGGGCAAGCTATATCTTCATGAAGATGCAGCTTTCCTCTCATTAGTTTACTGCCAACTCAGGGAAAAATAATATGTGGTGCGTAATCAATGTACATGATACTTCCCACTGGGAGAAACCATATAAATCCATATCAAAACAATTATAAACCTTCTATATCTATGATGGTAAGTGCTGATGATAGGCAATAAAAGTCTAAGCATCCACAAGAATGGTTTGTCTAATGCTACACATGCATCCGGATGGCGGCTAACACCAGAATAAGAAAGCCTGTTATGGCAGCTGGGGCTGGCCCAGGGGCCCCACGCAGCACTCTAGCGAGTGAACAGTACCAGGCAGATTATATTAGATTGATTCGGTGTGTTAGAAAAGGAATAAAGATAGATTGATTCTGTGTGTTAGGAAAGGAATAAAGATAGATTGATTCTGTGTGTTAGGAAAGGAATAAAGATAGATTGATCCGGTTAAGATATTACTTAGGAGTCAAGTCAGTCATCTCTATAAAAAACACAGTATTGATCGTAATCAAGCAGGAAGAAACCCTAAGATAGTCCCCAAGGAAGGGCAGCTATCCGCGGTGGCAGGGTCTCTCTGCTAATCCATCTATCCCTAGTCATTCCACAACAAAGCCACGGACCGCTGCCCTGAGGATATAGTTTCTTAATTACTTCTCTATTTATTTATTTATTTATTTATTTCATTTGAGAGATACTTAGCAACCATGGCCAGAACTACATTATCCTTTATCTCTGGCTCCAGCACAAAATAAATTGCAACAGAAATTGAGAATCAGTGATCCAAAAGAAATAAGGGCGCAAATCAGCCTTCCTCAGGCCTGAATGCAGGTGTTCATACTCTGCTTCCCAAAGTCATGGTTATCAAGGTTCGGATAATGGAAGAAGAAACAATGTTGTGCACTCCTTGTGAAATGCAGTAACTTAGACATATTATGTCTAAATAAACCTATTGTTCCAAATTTCTGATGGCAATTTAGCAGTTCTAGTTTCACCCATAATGTTTTTCCTAGCGAGATGAGTTTAGATTCAAGAACTATAAAAAATCAAAATGTTGGAGTATGTGGGATTTAGGCCCATGAGGCCCATGTATGTCTGTCTATATAGTTACCCTTCCTAGGGTTAGCCCAATAATAAAAAATTACAACTTTGACATGGAATCCAGCTAGGTTACCTTCTCTCCCCTCCACCCACCCCAGCCGCCGCCGCCGTCTGGCCCTGGCCGGCGCGCCGCCGCCACCGGAGCTGCCATGGCCGGCCGGCCACCTTCTCCTCCCCCACCTCCACCCTACTCCTACCACTTCCCCCCTCTCCCATCCTCCCAAACATGGGCCCAAATGGCCGCCGCCGCCGCCCTCAGCTCGTCCAGCGCCGTCGTTGTCGTCTCCTCTCCATGACCGGCCGCGGGAGGTGCGGGCCGCCCTCCGCCCCCGCCGGGTTTCGTCCAGGGCGCGCCTCGCCCCGGCGTCGCGCCTCTGCTGATGGCCGCGGGCGGAGGCGCGGGCCAGCGGCTGCTGCCGAGCGCAGGCGGCCCAGGCGTAGGCCAGTAGCCGCCGCCGGGCGCCGATGGCCAGCAGCCGCTGCCGGGCGCCAGTGCTAGCAGCTGCCGCTGGGCGCAGGCGGCCTACTGTTGGGGCCTGGCGCCGGTAGCACTGAGGACGCCACCGCGGACGTCGTGCCCAGCGACGCCATCGCCGATCCCACCACAGGTGGCCGCACGGGTCCCTCCCTTGGGTATGCCACCATGGACAGCCACTCCTCGCATCATGGCGGCGACTACAGGGGTTGGGGCCGGCACCAACCCTTTCCCCGCTCCACCTCCCCCACAGCTCACCGTGGAGCGCCCCCGAGTCCGCCCTCTCCGCCACATTCGTTGCTGCCCGGGCTGCTACCGCGGTAGGGCGGGCCCGTCTGCGGGAGGCTGCCCTCGCTTGGGAGCGCGAGCGTGATGCGGCCGATGCCCTGGCTCGCCAGATCGCCGAGGCGGAGCAGCTCGTCGCCCCTCCTGTCTCCTTCGACGGCGGGGCCACTTTCTCCGGCGGGGCCACTTCCTCTGGCTCGGCGGGCCACCGCGTGCCCCCCAGCGGTCCTTTGGCACGACCCGGCCGATCCGCTCGTGGCGCAACTTCACTACCAGGCCGAGGGTGTCTAGAACATCCAGCTCGTTCTGGTCGTCCTCGACCCTGAGTCGCCCTCCTACGCTCGGTGGAGGGACCTGGTGAAACGACCTTGATTTCCGCGAAGGGAAATCCACAGTGTCGGAGTGTAATATGACCATTTAAATCACATTACCCGATAACAGTTGAATCCATAGTCCATACATCGAACAAAAGAGTGCAAATAGAGGGAGTTACAATAACTTATTACATCGCCACAGGGCGGAATCAGAGTTCATGCAGCATAACAATAAAAGCTTGAGGTGCGGAAGCTATCTTCTTCTCTCCAACTTGAGCGTAGGCACGAAACCCTCAATCGCTGTACTCCCCAGATGAGTACTCGCTCCTTGAACCTGAAACCAAATTTTCAGTACGATTTGTACTGGCCACACTCCCACCCTATGCATTGCTTTGTGGAAGTGGGTGCAAAAATAAGGGTATCTCAAAAGGAACCTATAAGGCTGGGGTTTCCTATGAATTGTTCAAGTATATAAAACAAAAGTATAATAAACAAGTTTTAAACACAAACCCATTCCCTTCATCTATCTCCATCCATATCTGTAGCATCATCTCATCTCATCTCCAACAACCTCTCAGACTCTGGTCGACAAGCCAACTCCCTCTTGGCTTGCCTCAGCGGCCCGCAGCCCTCAAACTGGCTCACGGCCGGAAAACACACTCAGAGAAAGGTAGAACACTCCACTCACTAGTCCGGTGCATGCGAAACATAGGAAAGGTCCATAGCCGAAGATTCGGCATATGTATCGATCGATCAACCATACGCTCTGCAGAGGTTTCACTAATCCACCAGATAACCATCATCGATGCACGCGCGCACCTAGGCATATTCCGGGCGCCTACTGCCATAGGCGATGCCACTCTACCATCCAGCACTGGATCACTGGAACTGTGAAGAGAGCATGTATCCGCTCCCAAAGAGGATGCCATGCCATGTACCCACTCCCGAAGGGGGTGCCATGATCGTCTCGATAGGGTGTTAGCTCCATCCCATGCATATACCTTCCTATCACTTCTCGCCTAGCAGTAGTGGCATCGACCTATCCAGCGGTTCGGCCGTCTCCCCCCCATGGAGAGCGAGTGGAAAGCAAGAGATTCCTAGGTCCGGATACCAGCGCAACAGTTCCTAGATTTGACCAAACCGGGATATCTTCATCAGGGTTTATCTTTAACGTGCTACCACGGCACCTTCATCCCGGGCTCCACCTTTCCGAGGATCACACCCAAGGACCACCATCACATCTCAGTTAGCCCGCCACAGGCTCCTCTCATGGGAATGTCCAGAACCATTCCCTGGCAAGACTTGCTCCAAAAGCTCGTCGTAGATCCCAGCTCGATCGACTCAACCCTCACCCTACTCCCTGCCGTAAGCTCCACCCCAAACCCGGATATAACATCATCAGCTCACATGCTCATCTGAAACATCAACTCACACATCCAGCCTGGCACCCTCCAGGCCTTCCCCGGGTTCATCACGTCGCATCAAAATGTAAGCGAGTGAAGTATAGAAATTATAAGTATAGCAGATAAGCAGGTGGCTATCATAACAGCGGGTAAGCAGGTGATAGTTTACAACAAGGTAGGGCTCATCAAATAAATACTCCATCATGCAGTCCTAGCATAGGCATAGCATTATAGTGACATGAATTTAAAGCACTAGCCATACTATAATTGTCATGCGTAATGGGATCTACGAGGTTGGATGGTGTGTGGCACCTTCACTGACGTAGCTGTCGGACTTCTCCTGGTAGTCACTGTCGTCAAGCTTGTCCTCGCTCGAGCCTGTAACGAGATTTAACGGTCGCGGAAGCGACTCCTATAGATTAGCACCAAGAACGAATGCAAAATAGAAGATCGAAATACACTCAAACATAGCCTAGATAGATAGGGCTCGATTTATAGAAAATTTGGATATGTGGATCATAATTTTCTGAGCTCGTATGAAAAAGATATGAATTTTCAAAGATTTAACCATTTTCTGAAAAGAGAAAGGGGCTCGAGGAGTTACGGTCTCAAGGTTACGATCTCGAGGGGTAGGCTCTCGAGGGGGTTACGGTCTCGAGGGTTAGGTCTCGAGGGATACGGTCTCGAAGGACACTGTCTCGAGGG
>CM041637.1:17646111-17676182 GCA_023333625.1 Bothriochloa decipiens
TCTCGAAGGACACTGTCTCGAGGGGTACGCTCTCGAGGGGTATGGTCGAAGACGGAAAACTGCCCTGCTTCGACAGCGGTGCTCGGCCGGTGATGGCGAGGTTAAACATCCGGCGAGGGCTGCTCCAGGACTTCGCTAACTCGTGCATCGTCCTCGGGTCGCCAAGGCGAACACGAAGGTGGTCATCAAGTCGGGGGCTTGGTCCCCGTGACGTGCTTTATGGCGGACAGCGGCTCGAGGGTGACGGTGCTCGAGGTGTAGGACTCGAGGTGTAGGACTCGAGGGTCGACGCGTCGAGGTGTTAAACTCGAGGGTCGGTTGTCGAAGGGTCGAACTCAAGGGTCGGTTGTCGAAGGGTCGATCTCGAGGGTCTCGGACGAGATCGGCTCAAACGCGGAGTTCCTCCTCGGCGATCGACGGCGGAAGAACCCTCGATTCCTGGTGCCACAAAGGATCTCCGGTGCCATTAACCCGCCCATCGGTTTCGGGACTTCACGACGGTCACGTCGATGGGCTTCAGGGCGACAGCTTCACTTCCGTGTCGAGCTCGACGGCAGTCGGTGGCTCGATGGCGACGGTGCCCGATGTACACTTCACACCGAGTCACTACAGCTCCATTTGGTGGCGTAGATGGACGGTTGGAGTCACGCAACATCTGCTCGAGGTGCCGGCGGTGACCAAAACACACGGCGGAGTCCGCGCGGGCAGCAACTCCCACGGCGGAGCTTCGACAGGTCCTCGGTGTACGGCAACGGCACTCCGAGAGGGTCCACGGTCTCCATCTTGCCCACTCGATGCAGCTCGTCACGGCGGAGCTTCCCGGCTTCTTCCTGCTCCTCGAGGGTGGTTGATGGTGGCAGGAACGACGGTGAACGACGGCGTTCTGGAGCGGCAACGTACTGACACGTCAACGACAAGGTGGTTTGGGTCGATGCTCTGGCGAGGCAAATGCAGAACTGGGGTGTGCACGGGGTCCGTCTCATCAAGGCGAGCGCGGATCCGGAAACAACGGAGGTCGAGGCTCAACAGAAAGGCGACTGGGTGATCTTGCCACGGCGGAGCTTGGCGCGCGGCGATGAACTGGGCGGCTTCCATTCCGGCATCCTCCCGATGCCGTGGTCCAAGGGGCTCGGCTAGTCTCGTGTGTGTGTGCGGGTGTGTCCAGTGAGGTCGGTAGTGACCGGGGCCTACGCGCTCACGGCGGAGCGCCATGGCCAACAGCACGGCGGAGGGTTCGAGAGGGCGGCGATGGCTGTGCTCACCGACGGTCGAAGAGGATGGAGGTGCGGTACAAGTCCAAGCGGCTCCGGCTCGTGGTACTGCTCCTCCTTCCTGCCCTCGACGCAGCAGCAGCGGCTCTGAGTCGACGGTCTCCCTCCTCAGCTCCGGCGGCGGCGTCTTCTTCTTCCCCAACCCCTTCCTTCCCCTTCAGCTCTTCTCCAAACGAGGCTGGTAAGGTGGAATGGGGCTTCACCAGAGCGGTGGCGGTGATCTGGGAACTCTAGGGTGCCGGGGTGCTTGCTTTATAGGGCGGACGCGGTGGTAGGTAGCAGACGGACGGCCGATCACAGCTTTGCTTGATCGAGCGGTCAAGGGATGTCCAGGTCAGCAGCTGGGGTTCGAAATGGGTCCAGAGAACAGCGAGAGGGGGCTAGGTAATGCTGGGTGTCGAAGTTCTTTATGGCGGCAGCGCTCCACTGCGGCGACAGCGCAGGTGCGCGCGCGCGCGGAGAATGTTGCCTGCGGCCGTGGAACTTTACGCGGGCTGGTCGGTCCAGGTGGCTTGCGGGCGCGCGTCGATGCGGGGCGACACTGGATCCAGCGGTCGAGGGAGGTTGCTTAGGAGCGACGCCGGGGAACAGTGCTGACGCGAGCACGCACGGCCGGTCGAGTGACCTCAGCGGGCGCGATGACACGTGGGTTCCACTTCGAGGCCCCATCGTCAGCGACTCATCGGCAACAGAGGCTCGGTGCGGCGCGCGGACGCGCGCGGCTCTTGCTGGGCCGTCGGCCTGGTTGGGCCGCGCAGCGCGGGGTCGAGCGGCGAGCAGGGGGTCGAGCGGCGAGCGGGGGTCGAGCGGCGAGCGCGGGGTCGAGCGGCGAGCGCGGGCGAACGCGCGCAGGCCGGGTCGACGGGGCTGCTCGGGCCTGTCTCCTCCTTCTCTTTTTCCTCTTCTTAACCTTTTTCATTTTCAAATATATTTTTATATATACTTATATATATATATGGTGTGCTTATTTTGTGCAACAGAATAGTGAGCATACATGGCCCAAATAATGCTAGGGTATTATGCCCTTAATATTTATTTGTCAAAATAAATATTATGTTGTCATTTTTAATAATCAACACATAAACCAAATAAAAATCCAACTCACTCTTTTAATGCAACATGATGATTAAACAAATGAAACATTAAAATATAACATGTGATCATAGAGCATTGTTATGAGATATTAATTAATTTGCAACATGTGAATGCCATGCATGACATGCTATGGTTGATGCATATGTAAGGGGTAGATGATGACATGTCGCACCACATCATTCAAGGTTTTGTCGAAAAATTTTGTAGTTCGAATTTTTGGGTTGTTACACCTGGTGCTACTCACCCTTCGCCGCTACGCCCTCAACGACCACGTCCTCCTCGACACCCCGGCCGCGGTCCAGACCGCCTCGTGGCTGCGCCTCGACAGCATCGTCCTCTCCTGGATCCTTGGGACGATCTCTCTCGACCTCCGCGACCTCGTCCGCAACACTGTTGGAGCACGGGGGGCTGGCTGGCGCTCCAGGGGCAGTTTCTGGGCAATGCCGAGGCCCGGGCTGTGCGTCTTGATGCAAATTTCTGGACCTTCGTCCAGGGTGACCTCTCCATTGACGAGTTCTGTTGCAAGATGAAGGGCATGGCGGACTCTCTCAGTGACCTTGGCTGGCCCATGGAGGACCACATCCTCGTCCTCAACGTCCTTCGTGGGCTCAATGATCGCTACGTTCACCTCCGGACGTGGATCACTCGTCAGTGACCCTTCCCACCTTCCTACAGGTCCGTGATGACCTCGTCATGGAGGAGCTCACTCAGGGAGTTCAAGCCATGCCTGTATCCACACCGGGGTCCTCGTCTTCCTTGACTGCTCTCGCCGCCACTCCCCCACCGTGTCCGTCCGCTCCGTCGCCGTTGCCTCTTCGTGGTCTTCCTCCTCCCGGGCCGAGCAGGGGTGGGGCAGCCGTGGCGGTGGTGGTGGCGGTGGTGGCCGCCGTCGCCACGAGGGAGCCCGTGGGGGTGGTGGCGGTGGTGGCCGTGGGAACACACCGGCGCCGGCGCTTCCACGGGGTGCACCCTGGCCCACTTTCCACCACCCGTGGTCGGGGCACATCTCCATGTGGCCTTTCTAGGCTTTCGGCGGCGAGTCTCGCCCATCGACGGCCATGTTCGCTGGTGTCCTCCGAGGTTTCACGCCTCGTATCCATGGGGCCCACCTCCCGACACCGCGCCAGGGCCTGTCGGTTGGGACCCGACGGCTGTGGCCCACTCCTTCAGCACCACGGCCCTGACACCACCTGTTGGGCCAGAGTGGATTGCCGACTCGGGAGCCACCTACCACACCACTCCCGACCCTGGTATACTCTCTTCCGTTCACCCTCCTTCTTGCTCTCTTCCTTCATCCATCATGGTCGCAAATGGGTCGTGTCTTCCCGTCACGTCCGTGGGTGCCGCCGGCGCTCACGGCTCTTTTTGCCTTCCTAATGTTCTTATTGCACCTTCTATGGTTCACAAGCTCCTTTCTATTCATCGTTTTATAACTGACAATTCTTGTTCTGTTGAGTTTTGACTCTTCTGGTCTTACTATGAAGGATTTGGCTTCCCGACGTCCTCTTCTCTGATGTGACAGCACGGGGCCCCTTTACACTCTTTGATTTTTGGCGTCTGCTTCCTCTTCATCGCCGGCCACTTTGTCAGCTGCTTTCGCCGCCACTCCTTCCTCCACCACTTGGCACCGTCGTCTCGGCCATCCTAGGCGTGATGCTTTGATGCAGCTTAGTCGTAGTTTCGATATTCAGTGTACTCGGACTCATGACGAGCATTTGTGTCATGCGTGCCAGCTGGGCCGTCATGTTCGTCTTCCTTTTCAGTCTTCTTCTTCACATGCCTCTCATGTGTTTGATCTTGTACACTGCGACTTGTGGACATCTCCTGTCATCAGTATTTCTGGCTATAAATACTATCTTGTGGTGGTTGATGATTTTTCTCACTATTCGTGGACTTTTCCCTTGCGTGTGAAGTCTGAGGCTTTTCCCACGCTTCTCCACTTTTTCGCCTAGGTGTCTACGCAGTTCGGCCTCACCATCAAGGCCATCCGGTGTGACAATGGTCGCGAGTTCGATAACACCACCTCGCGTGCCTTCTTCCTCTCTCACGGTGTCCAGCTACGCATGTCTTGCCCGTACACCTCCTCCCAGAACGGTAAGGCTGAGCGCATGATTCGCACCACCAACAACATCATGTGCACCCTTCTTCTCCAGGCCTCCCTCCCTGCTCGCTTCTGGGCTGAGAGCCTGCACACCTCCACCTATCTCCTTAACCGCCTTCCTTCCGCTGCTTGCCCAGCTCCTACACCACACCACGCTCTTTTCGGCACCCCTCCTTGATATGACCACCTTCGGGTCTTTGGGTGTGTGTGTTACCCTAACACCACTGCCACTGCTCTTCATAAGCTGGCTCCCCGTTCGACTCTGTGTGTCTTCCTTGGGTATTCTCCTGATCATAAGGGTTACCGGTGCTATGACCTCACCTTCCGTCGGGTCCTCATCTCTCGCCATGTGGTGTTTGATGAGTCTGTCTTCCCCTTCTCCACCACTACCACGCCGGCTTCGGCCCCTGACCTCGACCTCTCCTCACTGTTTCCCACTGACCCTGTGGTCCAGCCACCTTTGTTGCTCTTTCCTGCAGGTACTGCTCCACCGTGCCCTTCGCCGACACCGTGTCCCGGCTCGCTGCCCCCGATGCCACCTCTAACTCGGTGCCTTGCACGGGTCCGGTGGCCTCACCCCTCCGGGCGGCCCCTGCCACTACGCCTGACGCGGGCCTAGGGACGCCGGTGTTCGTTGCACCCCCGGCGTGCTTCACCCAGCCAGTGCACGTCTACCAGCGTCGGGCGCGGGCGGTCCGGCTCCCTCCACCACCGGGGGTGGCCTTTTCTCCGCCGGTGACGCCGCTGCCTCCGCCACCACCGGTGGTGTCTCCTCCACCGATGCCACCGACACCACTGGTGGCCTCCTCTCCGCCGGCTACGCCTATGCCACCGCCGTGGCCCTCGGCTGCACGTGTCGTGACGCCGGTGTACCACCCGCCGCTTCTACACCGCGACCCGCGTCATGTTCACCTAATGGTGACGCGGCATGCGGCTGGTACCCTACGGTCCCGGGCTCTTGCGGCGGTGCCCGGCAACCCACAGGTCTCTCCTATACCCTCTTCAATCCGCACCGCCCTGTTGGACCCTCACTGGCGCCGCGCGATGGAAGAGGAGTACGCGGCTCTCCTTGCCAACCAGACCTAGGATCTGGTCCCTCGTCCGCCAGGCTCCAACGTCGTCACCGGCAACTGGATCTGGACACACAAGCGACGGGCTGATGGTACCCTTGAGAGGTACAAGGCTCGCTGGGTTCTTCAGGATTTCACTCAGCGCCCTGGGGTTGACTACGATGAGACCTTCAGTCCTGTGGTGAAGCCGGCGACCGTCTGCACGGTGCTTTCACTGGCTCTTACTCGCTCCTGGCCCGTGCATCAGCTGGATGTCAAGAATGCCTTCCTACACGGGAATCTCACTGAGATAATCTACTGCAGTCAGCTGGCGGGATTTGTGGACTCTTCTCGTCCTGACATGGTCTGCCGGCCCAACAAGTCTCTCTACGGCCTCAAGCAGGCCCCTCGGGCATGGCACTCTCGGATTGCTGCTTTCCTGGTGACACTGGGCTTTGTGGAGGCCAAGTCAGATACGTCCCTATTTATTTACCACCATGGAGCCGAGACTGCGTACTTGCTGCTCTATGTTGATGACATTGTCCTCACAGCCTCCAGTCCTTCACTACTCTGTCGCATCATCAGTGCCCTACAGCAAGAGTTCCCTCTGAAGGACCTGTGTGTGCTCCACCACTTTCTCGAGGTCACTGTTGAGCCTCGTCCCACTGGGCTTCTTCTTCACCAGCGGTAGTACATTCTTGATATCCTGGAGCGAGCAGGGATGACTGGCTGCAAGCCCTGCTCCACTCCGGTTGACACACAGGGCAAGCTGTCAGAGGCCGTGGGCAGCCCAGTGGCAGACCCCACTGCGTACCGGAGTCTCGCTGGTGCACTTCAGTACCTCACCTTCACCAGACCTGACATCACCTACGCCGTGCAGCAGATCTGTCTTCACATACATGATCCCCGAGAGCCCCACCTGACTACTCTCAAGCGCCTCCTTCGCTACCTCCGCGGCACCGTCGACTACGGGTTGTTTCTTCACCGGTCCCCCTCCACCGAGCTGGTCGTCTACACTGACGCGGACTGGGCCGGGTGTCCGGACACTCGGCGCTCTACCTCCAGCTACGCCGTCTTCCTGGGCGGCAACCTAGTGTCCTAGTCGTCCAAGCGCCAGCCGGTTGTCTCCCGCTCCAGTGCCGAGGCGGAGTACCGCGCTATCGCTAACGGCGTGGCTGAGGCTTCCTGGCTCCGGCAGCTTCTCGTCGAGCTTCACAACCCTCTCTCCCGGAGCACACTGGACTACTGCGACAATGTCAGTGCCGTGTACCTCTCCACCAACCCTGTGCAGCACCAGCGGACCAAGCATGTGGAGATCGATCTCCACTTCGTCCGGGATCGGGTCGCCATTGGCGATGTTCGGGTTCTCCACGTCCCGACCACCTCCCAGTTCACCGACATCTTCACCAAAGGTCTCCCGTCCTCGACCTTCGCCGAGTTCCGCTCCAGCCTCAACATCTCTGGTGGCTAGTTGCGTCTGTGGGGGGCTCGTGGGTTGTACTTCTTTTCGTGTCTAGTCTGTAAACTCCACTGCGCTGATAGTTTAGACTGCGGGGGGTGTTGGAGTATGTGAGATTTAGGCCCATGAGGCCCATGTATGTCTGTCTATATAGCTACCCTTCCTAGGGTTAGCCCAATAATCAAAAAATTACAACTTTGACACAAAACATTACCCAACCAATTTGGTTGACCACAACTAGGGTAACCTGAAACCGTTCCTGCCTCAGAATTTGCTCAACACATATTCACAAAACAGTCACATAAGTAGAATAAGAAAAGCAACAAATACAGAGAACACTAGGGGGTATTTATTGCAACAAAATTCACCATCTCCACATAAATGCCATGTGCATGTGGAAAGCTTCTATGTATTTCTTCACAAATACTCAATTTTTGAGCGCCAAGTGATCCAACCCTCAGGCCTAGGGATGGTTTTACAACTCTCCTGCATATAACACACAAATTTGACAGATAATTAAAATACGAGCTACATTTATGAATAAGTAATAACAAACTACTTATCCAAATAAAACAATGCAAAATTGAACTTGGGCCAGCTTGCTACTTGATGGAAATGAACCCAGCCTAAGGAAAGTACCTCCCAAAGAGCAGCGAACCAGCTTAGGACAAAAGGGGGACTGAAGCTATACTTGCTGGCAGCTTAGTTCTAGGGGGGCCATAAAAACAGTATGTAACTAAAGTCATTGTGCCTACTGCCAGCCCTATTGCTGATAGTTGGAAGCTTGATGAACCCAATTGTGCCACCATTGTGGTTGTTGTTGTTTTGCTGAACAGCTTGGGAGGTGGAAACCTGCGACATTGCTTCTTCTTACTGTCATGTGGGGTTGACACTACAGCCGCCGGCCTGGGCAGCCCCCAAGGGCGCGCATGGCCAGCAGCAGCCCGAGGAGGCTTAGGCGGCTGGGTACTTTAATCACTAAGGCAATTAAGATGTAGAGGAGATTATAAGTTAATGGCAGGCATTAGATTCAAGGAGCTGGCCTCCTATATGTATCCTGAACTCGGCTGAATGAAGCAAGCACGAACAGTTACCTCTAGTCCCCTCCTTTGCTACTCTTAATCTCACCTCCTTCTACCTTGGTCGACCAGGCAAAACCATGGCACCATTACCCGGCCCTGGCTATGAACTAAGGAGCCAGGATCCTCCTACCTTTGGGCACCAACGCCCTTGACACTTACGGACTTATATATAACCATAGATTTGCTGGGAAAACAAAGTATAGCAGGCATTTTCAGGAATCAGGACTGAGTATACCTTTTATATTTTGAATCTAATTATTCAACCTCAAGTAAATTTAACATTTAGTGATCCATCTTGTGGAATCAGAATGCATATATAATTAAACACAACAGCTGATGTCTAGACTGAGATTACAGAAGTAAACTTCTGAAACTTTTAGTTTAGATGTTTTAAACAGGTAATTTTCAGCATTCACTAAATTTTTAGCAAGATTCAAAGTTGAGTTGCAAATATGAGAGCTCTCCATTGATTGATTCGATGGACCTCTAGTATGAAGGTATATTACACAATACACATCGAGGTGTCACTTTCTATGAGGCTGACTTAGGGCCTGTTTGGTGCTAGCCACAACTTGCCACGCCTAAGGTTAGGTATGAGCCACACTTGTGGCTAGCCACATTCTGTGGCAAATTTAGAGTGTTTGGTTGACAACTAAGTTGTGGCAAAATAATGTGGCTGATATTGTCATTGACACAAATGTTAGGCAAAAAGTTATGGTAACCGTTTGGATTGTAGCCACATATTGGTCAAAATAATGCATGTCCACTAGTATTTGATAAAAAGTGATAGTTTTACCATGTAACTTATCAATTTTATTCTGAAGCCATTCCGGTTTTGTTTATTATTTATTAATTTACTGATTTTTTTGACATATATACATATTTTCCAATGTGAGAGAACACCAACAACAACAACAACATAGCCTTTTGTCCCAAGTAAGTTGAGGTAGGCTAGAGATGAAACACAAAAGAGACATAGAAACAAAGAACACATAAAGTGTATAAGAAAAATGATTACAGTTCAGGCACGTTAATTGCTAGTCTCCAAGCGTTCCTATCCATAGCTAAATCCTTAGGGATATTCCACTCCTTAAGGTTTCTCTTAACCGACTCGTTCCAAGTCAGTTTAGGTCGACCTCTACCGCGTTTTACATTATCGACCCGCTTTAGAACCCCACCACGCACCGGCGCCTCAGGAGGCTTCCGTTGGACATGACCAAACCATCTCACCGGTGTTGAATCAATTTCTCCTCAATTGGTGCCACCCCAACCTTATCCCGAATATCGTTGTTCCAGACTCTATCCCTTCTTGTGTGTCCACGATACCATAGATAAATATTATTACTCTGCATCGAAGAAAAAAAAACACAAGCTGCTCTCTATCCTGCTAGGCTGGCCTGCTAGTTCTTGTTGAGCCTTTGCCCCTAGTCAATATAAGTACCTTATAACTAAATATTCAATATGATTAACTTGCGGAGCCTACCCCAACTTATTTGGGACAAAAGGCTATATTGTTATTGTATTAACTTGCGGCCACACGTCCACAACACATGCCGCCTTCGCCCGCTGCCCTCTCTCTCACCGCTCGCTCTCCTGCCAGTCCAGGCCACAAGCTGCTCTGCGTGCTATTGCCTCAGCGTCCTAGCGATGGCCTTTGCGTCCTCGCGGCGAAGGCGCTACTGGGGCCGAGCGGTGGGAGGGCCAGGGCAGCGTAGAGATTTGTATGGCGGCAGATCAGCTTGTGGTGGTGGCAGAGGTGAAAGAAAAGGCCACCACACATTTGACCCCAAAAGTTGTGGCGAACGCATCTCTCGGCGGTGGCGAGCCTATGGCGAAGCTAAACTTAGTGCTCAACCGAACACCTGTCTAACTAGCTGTGGCAAGCCTAACTTTAAGTGTGGCAGATTGTGGTGGGCAACCAAACAACCCCTTAATGTTTTAGAAAAACAGTTCGCTAAAGGCCTCAGTTCCCGTAAAATTCATAATATTGCAAACGCAGGCCTTTAAATTGGGGCCAATTATGGGAAAACAGCGCACTATCAGATATCACTAGAAACTTCTAAGACACAGGAATCAGAGTATTAGGTAGCGGCACAGCATGTTATACATTTTAGTAGAGGCTTGGTTTCTGGAATTCATCATCATGAATAGATGACTTAGGAAGGGAAGTTTTTGAGAGTGAGCTTCTTCAGTATCCGGACAGGAAAAAGGTCTCCCTATGATGTTGTACTGCAAGATTTTGGTTGGCTTTTGAGCAGCTATAAACAAGGATGAACATAAAACCATTTTGCAAAAAAAAAATGACATTAGAAAGCAGGGTTTGGAGGGTGAATTGCTACAGGTTTTGGTGAACCTATTCCCTTCAAACAATTATGTGGTCATGGATAAGCACAGCGAAGTGGACCATACAAGATCTGGGGACTGGGGCTGCTGGATCAGATTGAGGAACGGAGGAACCGAGGAAGACCCAAGAAAAGAAATGGTAACAAGAGGCATTTGGCCAAGAAACTATATCCATATCTGAGTCTAAAAGGAGAAAATATCCAAACAACACAGTAAAAATCAAGGAAGAGAATATTCAATAGCAAAATGTTTTGAAGTGTTATGTGCAAAGGATGATGCTTCAGGTGAAATCCCCATCCAATGTTTTCAAGGATGCAATGAATCAAGATATGTTTCTGCTCTATGACAGAACTCGGTGGTGTGTGACTGACGCATTTGTTTTCAGACTTCAATAACTCTTGAAATTTTAAACAGCCTGCTGATTCTTTTTCCCACAACGATCAGCTTACTTGTGAATCTTCATGTACAATTTAGCTAAATTTGTAGACTAGAAATCATGTTCAGTATATACGCTACTTATACTATGTCATGTGTACCTAATACCTATCACATCACATTCATCTCAGTAGCTTCCCTATCCAATCACCTCATTGTAAATTATACAAAGGGAAGTCTATACACAAAGAATTTCTTTGTTCCAAAAAATCAAGGCCTCAAATGGATCTCCATACAGAGGAGGAAATTATACATGTCTTCCAAGTAGATCACAAATTCATGCGCCCTATTTGGAAGACCTGGTCTTAACAACAGCAATATTATAGTTACAATCATATTTCCATAACTTCCCTAAAGCTGACTTGCCATTGGGCAGGCACACCTTAATCTGCAACAAAGTGACAATTATATCACCTCGTCAAGAAAATCTCCTGGAGAAGCAACAGAATAATACAATGACAAGAAGAACTAACCTTCAACTTATTAACAAACTTAGCTTCATCTCCAAGGCATCTAACCAAGCTAGCCGAAGTTAGAATAGTCATTTCGTAAGGTGTGTGTTTGAAAATAGTACCAGTGCATGTGAAACGCCTCACATTCCCTACATAACACAAGGCTTTAAAATTTGATTAGTGGTCAATTCAAAAAAGTATGGAATTCCCTTAGAGATATTGTATCATTAGCTCATTACCCTCAAAAGAAGCAAGGGATACAACTGAATTAAACATGCTTGAAGCAAGTAATTTAACTCGAGCATGTTCTTCACTGTAGCCATCCAAGTCATCAAAATGCTCTTCGAATGTATTCACCAAGTCCATGCCCGCTGCTCGACAGAAGAGGATAACAGTATGACATGCCAATGTGATAGAATAAGTGATCTTAGCATGTGTCAAAATAAAGAGGGAGGGAGTATTTATCAGGTCAGAAAATGGAAGATAGAAACTTGCCACTAATTTGAGATTCAGATGGCAGTGAAATATGGTGCAATAGGGTAAAAATATTAACTGTTAAATGGTTTGTATAGATGTCAGATGCAAGTATAATGATGACAAATGTGCCATGACAATGAATGGTCAAAATGTGAATGACCAGTATCAGCATAATATTGTAAAACACTCTGCAGAGCCTTGGAAAGTGATTGTGCTATGTTAACCTTGTAGCTCGAAGTTAAGCAGAGATGAAGTCTTCTGCCTCTTATGCATGCTTGCTTTTTCCCTTCTTCCTCCTATGCTTCCACAGCCTTGATCCTTTCTTGGCGTCGTCTAAATCTGGAGGGGATGAGAGCCCACATCATCGCATTATGTTAAAGTGGGCAGAGTGATAAAAGCTATCTGAAACAAGGAGGCTAGTGATAGCTTCAAGACAGAACACAATTGGCAGTTTTTGCAATTGCTTGTCTGAGACTTGCACTTGCTTTTCTGAGAAGCAGGTTTTTGTAAGAATCTGCTCCCTGCAGAAGTTGGGTTTTTGACGAACATGATTTTTTTTCTAGTAGCTTGTTTGTTCGAGTGTAAAAAGACGTGTGTGCCCTTGAGGCTAATGATAACTCATTTGTTTACCGAATACAAGTACAGGCAAACATGGAAGTATTTTTTTTAAGTTTGGTGTTAATAGAAATCTGGTTCCAACTGTGTGTAATGTACACAAAGTAATGAACTTCTCTAGATATACCACACTGTGCCATAGCAATCCTGAATATTCATGGGGCAAAAAAGAAATGTAAAATACATCTATGTCTTCAGATATCGTATTGGTAGCCCATACAACTACAATCAGGTCTATCCATTTTCATGAAGGGTCCCTTTCATGAATACAACATTTGCGTCAGCAATGCATCAGTTATTCAGTTATGAAGACGACACTAATGCTGTTTTCTGGTTACATTAGCTTGTTTCTCTTTGAACAACCACCCACTGAATTTTAGCTAGCTAAATTCAGCTGCTAAGGATCTAAACGGCCCAGCTAATAGACCAGCTAAAGTTTAGCTGAGTCTATTAGCTAGAGGATCCAAATACCCCAGCTAAAGTTTAGCTGGGTAAAGTTCAGTTTTGAAATTTTAGCTAGCTAACCTTTAGTTGTTTGGATCCAAACAGGCCAGGATGATTAGTAGATAAGAAATTTTGCGTGCAGATCTGCACACTAGGAGAACAAAACTGAATGCTTTTCAGGTAGGTTGTACCAATTGGAATTGAACTGATAAGGGGACGCAAATAACAGATCCGCTGACCTTTGGCTGCTGAAGCAACGGGTGGTGTCGTGCCGGTGAGGAATCCCGCTGCTTGCTACTGAATGCACCCCCGGGCGCGCGGGGGCCGGAGGGTGGCGGGGAGGGTGGAGCGGAGGAAAGTAGGCGTCGTAGATGCGGCCGCCGGTGGAGGAGAGACGTGCGGGGAGGAGTCCGTTCGCCCTATCCCATTCGCTCGGCTGTTCGGCGCTGCAGGAAGGAAGACTGGAACAGGCACGCGCGCAACCCTAACCTATGTTTGGGGAGTGGGAAAGGGTGGATACACTCCCTTGGGTGGGGTGCCAAACGGGGTGCCAAAAGGGGCAGACCGGAAACTACGTGTATACCGTAGACGTCTATTTTAAAAATATCTAATTTATATTTAAATATTTAAAAGAATTTTAAAATTTTACACAACAATAGTACTAAACTAGAGATACATTATTCTAAAATTTTAGATTCAAATAACTTCAATAAAAATATATATAAAAAAACAAATTTCAACCATCAAAGGATAAAATTCAGGATATGGGAAATTTATTTTTTCATATAAATTTTTAAAAAAGTTGTTTGAATCTTAAACTCTGGGACAATACTCATCTAGTTTAATACTATTGATGTGTAAAATATAAAAAAATTAAAATTTGTAAATATGAATATCATAGATACATGTTGTCGCTTATACTCATGTGTATGCTTTTCACGCCAAAGGAGGCTTGGCCACGGCAACGAAAGTAGTAGTACGCCTGTGGTGCGGCAACGGAAGTGGTAGTACGCCTGTGAGGTTGTGACGTGTTGCAGTTGCCGGGCGCATGGGTGTGTATGGTTGGCTGCATAAGCCCAGTCAGGCTTCTTTAAGGCTAATTTTTTCATGTTTGGTTGTCTGGCTAGGGGTGCTAGCCTACCCCAACTGAGTCGGCCGTACCGAGTTAGCCAGGCCAGGGTCGAACGACCAAATCGGTTGTTCTCCTCTGGCCAGGCCTGCACGAGCCTCTGTGTGCTCTCTCCTCCATTTCTCGTCACCGCTCATCTCCGGTTCAATGGCTCGAAGCTCCTCATGTCAATGTTCCTCCCCGTCCCTGTTGTTCCCGTCCGCGTCCGGTGCAGGCAGGCCAGGCCATGATGGGCAAAGCTCGCATCCATGCCAGGGGCGGAGTCGCGCTAAGGAGGGAGCCTGTCGGCCGCTATAGTCAAGATCCGTAGTAGATACGCCTCCTCCTTCCCATCGGCGGTGGCGCACTACGCCTCCTCCTTCCTCATCGGCGACAACTCGTCCTCCATCTCTGCCCGAGTTCCGCCTAGATCCAAGTCGGCCATGATGAGGGGGATGAGATCCACCCCATCATGGACATTGCTGTGCTCCTCCCCGCCATGACCTCCATCACTCGGAGCTTTCCTTCTCCGCGTCGTGGTGGCGAACAGGCGATGCGTGCAGTGGTGGCGTGGTACGATTCCAGAGAAGGGTGGTTGGACCGCACGCTGGCGATCCATGACGCGTCCTCCTCGAGGAACACCATGCGCCCGCAGTGATTGAGCGCGGCCCACATCGGGCTGTAGTGGCCGAGGCCAAGTTGCAGGGCACCCAGCGCTGCAGCACGCGCAGGGAGATGCCGATCTCGTCGACAGTCTGTTGCGGCATCACGTTCGACGTCGTGTAGTGCACCAGCGCCTCCATCACTGCCGCGGCACGCCAACCGTTGTCAGCTTGGCGTTGGTGTTGGCGTAGTCCACCGCAGCTGCGTCGACGACGGCCTTTGGGGTATTAGGGGAGGAGGAGAGGAGCACGGTGCACACGACGAAGACGAGGATGTAAGCCCGTGGTCGTGGCGGGTCAGGCACGACGTGAGCGAGACAGAGGTTTGGTCGGAAGAACCTGACGTCGGCGAGGATGGCCCCTCGACCTTGGCGTGCGTGTTTTATTGAATGATAGACGATGGTCTTCCCGATAGGCTACAGGACGTTCTTAAGCGTTTACAGGTTCTGGCCCGCGGGTCCCACATGTCATACAAGAATGGGAAACGTAAATAAATAAATGTGTATTGCTAGTTCTATGGCGCTCCACCCGATCGATATCACTCCTGGTGGCCGCTTGCTCCAGGTGTGATAGTTCCCCCCTCTTGAGAATGAGCCGGTCTCCAAGCTTTAGCTGATGGGAATTGGCGCTTGATGACATAGTAATCTTCCTAAGTGGTTGATGAAAGCGATAATCCACTCCACTTAATCTTCACCTGAGGGATTGCTGTATTACCTTTTTTCACCATGCGATGCTCCAGTATCTGCTCTGGTTCAGTAGCTGTAGCTTCCAGGTCTGTCAGCTTGGGCAGAGTGTCAAACACCGGTGTAAAATTAGGGGTATAGGGTTTTAGCTGTGATATGTGAAAGACTGGGTGGATCAAAGAGTCATCAGGAAGATCAAGTTTGTATGCCACTTTACCTACTCGCTGTAAGACAGAGAATGGGCCATAATATTTGAAAGCCAGCTTTGGAAAGGGCCTGTTGGCAACACTAGATTGAGTGTAAGGTTGTAACTTTAGTAACACTTGATCGCCCACAGCAAATTCACAATCTCTTCGCTTCTTGTCAGCCTGCTATTTGAACTTGTTTTGTGCCCGAAGGAGATGATGTCGGAGAAGTTCCAACTACTCTTCATGGTTTAGGACCTAATCTGCCACTGATGTAGTTGTTGAGGCAGTGATTGTTGGATAGAGTCCCAGATCAGGGTCATAGCCATAGAGTGCCTTGAAAGGAGTAGAGACTAGTGAAGTATGCAGTGAAGTATTGTACCACAGTTCAGCAAGACATAGCCATGATTTCCATTGCCTGGGAGAAGCATGGACAGTACACCTTAAATACATCTCCAAACATTGATTGACTCTCTCCGATTGGCCATCTGTTTGGGGGTGATAGGTTGTGCTATATTTGAGATTAATCTTGTAAGCTGTGAAGAATTCTTTCCAGAAGTTGCTAACAAAGATAGGATCTCTATCTGAAACTATAGTGGTGGGGATACCATGGAGCTTTACTATGTTTTCCATGAAAAGCTTGGCAGTTGTAGCTGTTGTGTAAGGGTGTTTAACAGGTATGAAGTGTGCATATTTGGTCAATCTATCAACTACCACTAGAATGACATTATACCCATCAGATTTGGGAAGGCCCTCAATGAAGTCCATGGTGATATCTTTCCACATACCAGTGGGTACAGGAAGGGGTTGCAGTAGTCCCCCTGGATGCTGAAGTGAGTGCTTGGCCTGCTGGCAAACTGTTCACTGCTTGATGAAACTTTCCACATCCACTCTCATGCCTTTCTAAGCAAAGTGTCTTTTCAGTCTGTAATAAGTAGCTGCAATGCCTGAATGTCCCCCAATTGCACTAGAATGACATACAGAAATCAGTTTTGTTTGCAGTGCAGAATTGCAGCCAATCCATGCCTTTATGCCAGATAATGCCTTTGTCCAAACTGTAGCCATTAGAGTCTGGGCTGGATAGTTGTAACACTCTAGTGTTAAGCATGCATAATCACTTGTATTCTTAAGCATAAGCATCTTTATGCATGGCATTAATGAAAAGATTGATTGTCATTTCATGTATCATGCTTGATTATTCAAATTATGCTTGCCTTTCACATAAATTGAATAAGTGGTATGAGTGTTTGGTGTTTGATGACCTCTAAGGTAACCTAGACATGATTAGGACACCAAATTAACCTAGGTTTATGTTCATGGTTTTGGCTAATTAAGCTTTGTTGTCATGGTTGACCAAGGTGGACCATTAAAGTAGTTTTGTTTGACTGAATTGAAAGTGGTAGCTAGAGTGCTTGCATGTGTGTGCACCCTAAATAAAGTTTGTAGAGAATTTCATAAGGAAAAAAGTTGTAATTACCACTTTTCATGAAAATGCTTGGAAGATGTTCAAAAATGTTGAAAAAGGGCAGAATTGGAGGCTGTTTTTCCATTTTTAGGGATTTAAGGGGTATTTTCTTTGGATTTTTTGTATTTCAAAATCTATGTAGAATGTGGCCAAACTTTGTATAGATGAAATGTTCTACTCTTCAAAAGCTACATTTCATCTATTTGGAGTTTTTGCTAATTCGGCCTAGTTCAAGAGTTATTAAGCAGCAAAGTTTGTTTTACATTCATAAAAATAGCTTTTCGGTGACGGCTGTTTCCTGGCCGTCAGGGAATTGGCCGGCCACCGCCCATGTCGCCCAGCCCGCGCGCTTCGCGTGGCGCGCGTCCACCGGCGGTCCGGGTGGCAGCGGCCATTCGGACAGCGCTAAAACGCCGCGCCCGCTCCCTACTCGCTGTCCCCCCCTCAATTTCCTCTCTCTCTGCTCTCTCCCGCATCTCCGCGAGCCCGTCGTCGCCGCCGTCGTCTGCGCCGTCATCGCCGCCGCCGTCTTCACTGCGCATTTTCCGCCCTGAGCCCATCACCAGACTCACCTCGACGTGCTCTAGCTCGTGCGCCCCCTATCAACCGTCCTCGTCGAGGGTAAGACCCCCAATCGAGGGCTTCTTCTCCGCGGCCGGTGAGCCCGTGACCGTCGCCGCCGTGTCCCGGTCGATTCGGCCGACGATTCTTCTCTCTGTCTCAAGCTTTAGGTGCATCTCGTCAAGTAGCAGCTGTAGCCCTAGTTCATGAGGCCCGTGCGGGTCGGCCCTCGCCGGATTTCGGCCGCGCCGCCGGTCGGGGAGCCGCCATCCGCCCTGCGCACGTGGCCCAAGCCGCCTCGGCTTCGCTCCGACCGCGATTCACCCCGCAATCGACGTGCGCTGTCCCCCTCGTGCTATCCCTAGGGTCAGAGTGGCCGAAGAGCCCCGGCAACGGCCGGCGAGGCCGCGCCGACGCCGTCGACCTTCCCCTTCCCTGTGCAGGGACTCCATCTTGGAATAAGACAAAACCCAGGGTCCTTCGTGTATAACGGCTAGACACAGAGAATTACCTATTAGGGCTTGGATGATTTCTAAAAACCTCAGGGTCTCCGGTGCAAAGTGTTTTTCCTTTTTCTTTTTTAAAACTGTTTCCAGATTTCTGTTAAATCTTTGAAAATTCATAACTTGCTCATTTTTCATCCAAATGAGTTGGTTCAACTTGCAGTATTTTTCTTATGAGATGATCTATGCATAAAAAATATGAAATGTGGAATTTTTGATACTTTTCCATATAGCTTTATTTATCCCTATTAATTGCTTTTATATTAGAAAATGCATAAGTAATTCTCTGTTGCTCAGAAAAATGTGAGACCAAGTTTGTTAGTCTTCTTATGTCATGCTCTATCTGTGAAAAATGTTATGAGGTTATGTCATGTGGAAAGTTTGATCTGTCTAGTTATGGTGCCTATTTTTATGTGATGATAAATAATTCATAATAAATAATATATAAGGAATTTGTGTATGAAACTTTTTGGAGAATGTTTGTATATCAATCTAGAGCTAATGATGTTCTGAAATCTTTTGTTTGACATACTTTTATGTACAAAGTATTTTATGCCCCTAAAATTGTGCTGCCTTGTCATTTTTATGTAGGATAAAGTACTTACTGTTTTGACTTGAAATTTTTATGGTAGTCTTTATTTGGTATGATTAAGCTCCTGTAATTTTTACAGAATTTTCTGAGTAGTCTAAAGTCATGTTGTAGTTATACCCTGATTTCTTTTAATTATAAATAATGCTTTAGAGTTATCATTTTATGCGTGTAAAAATGCTTTTTATGCTATTTGTGATATGTGTGATCTGCTATTGGTTGTGGTTTAGTAGAGTGTAGTGTGTGAAACAATGGTTGTTTATAATTTCCTATAGTGTGCAAGTAAATTGTAATGCGAGGCTTGTTTGGAAAATTGTCGGTAGAAGAGAATGCAGATGACATGTGCTTATCTCATATGTTTCGAAATCATATCATTCATCTTAGCTGAGCATTCATTCACCATCAGCATGAGCATTGTATTTCTATATATATATACATGGTATTCATACGCACTATGCATCATACAGGATCGTCAGAGCTCGAAACGGTAGTTCCCGGAGCACAAGGAGAGGAAGGCCAGCAGGAAGCTTTGGTTCAGGAAGCAGCAACAGAAGAGGATCCCGAGGTTGATCTTCCGGAGTGTCCCGACCACCAGCCAAGCTCTTTCCTGAAAGGCAAGCCCCGGAGCATTCTCCCTGTGGTTTGCAAAATATCTAACTTGAGTCATTTACTTGTTTGATGCATTAAGTTATAGGCGTTGTTTTATACCGTTGCTGCATTACTTATATTCCTTGCCACTGTTTATACTTCAACCCTGTTAGGTTCAGGTACGAATATATGCTTAGCCCTGCTTAACTAGATCGGTAGAAGTCGGGTGATTTCCTGTCATCCGCGAGTTATAGGTGGTGACTCGGAATGGTTGAATACATTGTTATCTTGGATAACCATGTGGAGATAATAAATCGAGACTGGGCGGGATTGGTGTTGAGACTAAACTGGAGGTTTGGTGTGGTTATCCCGTCTATGTCAAACTAGGACCCCATCCGTGGTACGTCCTCAAGTCATATTGAATTTATGTCTCACATTTAGCTGGAAGGATAAGTCGTTCCGACCGCGAAGCCTAATTTTGATTTGGGCCGGGAGTCGACCTGCTGTACGCATCGTATTGGTGAAGATGGGGGACCACAGGTTACTCGGAGAGTAAGTCCGAGGTCAGGGTCGCCCTGAATAAGGCAGCCGGGCGGTTCCTGGGTACGATGGTACCTATTGATCTCGCGCTTTTCCCGAATTGAAGGTCGGTGATCTGTAGCTCACCGTGGCTGGTGAGTGTGGTTTGTGTGAGGAGTACCCACCAGCTGGTTAGTAATCGATTATAATCGCCATCGTTCCTGGACAGTGAATACTTGACTTGAGCAGCGGCATCGTAGTAAGAACTTGAACCAGAGATGAGATGGTTGAGCTGTTGAGATTGAAGATACTCAACCGGAAATGGTTACTTTCTTGTTGAATAATTATTACCATGCTTGTTTAGTACAGGTGCTAATGTAGCATGATACGGATAATCAGATTAAAATACATTGCTAGAAGGTTCTTATTAATTGTTTCTTAATGCAAGCTTTTCCGCAATTAAATGAGTCAGCTATCCTACTTATACAGCCTTGCATACTCCTTGGAGTCACTTTATTTTAGTTTATGACGGGTAAGTCTAGCTGAGTACATTCTCGTACTCAGGGTTTTATTTCTCATGTTTTTGCAGATGGTGAGATGTTTTATGGCTATTGTCAGAACTGCTTCTATCCCGCTTTGGGAGATGACTAGACCTTGGGCATGGTCACTCCTCTCTACTTGATGCTTTTGCTGGATGTTGACCAAGGGACTGGCACTGTATTTGAACTAAGTGCGTGTGTGGATTTGAACTAAATTGCTTCCGCTTATTTTGAAATTTGAACTTGGGTTGTAATAGCTTTATTCGTACTCCGATGATTTAAACTATGTGCGAACTATGTACTTGTGAATGAGAACGCTAAACTATTACGATCTTGGTCGTGCCGGAAAAGTTTGAAATCCTTCGAGATTTTGGTATGACTACCGGGTTTATTAGGTCTCAATCATGTAGTTTGCCGCGCTAATGGTGAATTATGTGCTTGTGCTCTAATAAATTGGTCGGTTCTGTCACAATAGTGCTAGCTGTTTAAGCAACTGTTGTGCTTGGGGGTCAGTAGTGTAAGAGTTTAAAACCTCATGAATCCAAACAGGTTGAACTGTAGAGACAACTTGTAGAGCCATCATGTGGCCCACTCTTGAGAGAGCATCAGCCACAATGTTCTCCTTGCCCTTTTTGTATACTATTCTAAAGTTCAACCCCATCAATCTGGCCATAGCCTTTCTTTGCAATTCAGAGTGGAGGTTTTGTTGAGTCAAATAAGCTAATGACTTGTGATCTATTTGAATTAGGAATTGACCCCTCTCCATATAGTGTCTCCACTTTTCTACTGCCATAATCAAGGATAAGAACTCCTTCTCATTGATGCTAAGGTCCTTGTGTTTGTTGCCAGGGCTTTACTCAGATAGGCTACTGGTTGTCCCTGTTGTATAAGTATTGCACCCACCCCATCATTACAAGCATCTGTTTCCATAGTGAATTTCTCATTGAAATTAGGTAACTTGAGGACTGGGGTTATGGTCATAGCCTATTTGAGGGCTTCAAATGCTTCCTGTGCTTTGGGGTTCCAAGTAAAAGCTTTAAGCTTGAGTAGATTGGTTAAAGGTTTAGAGATAATGTCATAGTCCTTCACAAACTTCCTATAGTAGCCTGTCAAACTGAGGAAGGCTCTAAGTTCAGTCACATTCTGAGGTGGTGGCCATTTCAACATGTCAGCAATATTACTCATATCTGTGGATACTCCCTTAGCTGATATAATATGTCCTAGGTACTCCAATTTTTCTTTTGCAAAAGTACACTTGGACTCCTTTAGATAGAATTTGTGCTTCCTCAACAACTCAAAGACCAGTTGAACATGTTCCAGGTGGTCTGAGTGATTGGCACTGTAGATTAGAATATATCTAGAAAGACCATCACAAATTTGCACAGATAAGGTCTCAAAATTTCATTCATGACACACTGAAAGGTGGCAGGTGCATTGGTGAGGCCAAATGGCATGACTTTGAATTGATAATGCCCTTGGTGTGTCTTGAATGCTGTCTTGAACTCATCCTCTGGCAACATTCTGACTTGGTGGTATCCAGCCTTCATATCCAACTTGGTGAATAGTCTTGCATGGCTAATTCATCCAAAATTTCCTCAATTACTGGCATGGGAAATCTGTTTTTCACTGTAATAACGTTCAATTTTTGGTAGTCGACACAGAATCGCCATGAGCCATCCTTTTTCTTGACCAGCAGTACTGGGGATGCAAAGGGGCTATGACTATGAGTGATGTGTCTAGCCTGCAGGAGCTGCTGTACTTGATGTTCTATCTCAGTCTTGTGTAAAGGACTGTAGTGATAGGGTTTGGCATTGATGGGCATTGAGCCAGGAAGAAGAGGAATTGCATGGTCATAGACTATGGATGGTGGTAGACATTGAGGATCTGTGAATATATCTTTGTACTGAGCAAGGAGGAGTTTAAGGTCATCACATTTTGCACTCTGATCTTTCTAAGGGAGTACCTCTGTGTCCACTATCTTGTCCACCACAACAAAGGCCTAGATGTTGTTGCCTCTAGCTTCATTGGACAACTTAGTAGCTGAGATTGGTGAAAGCTGCAGTTCAGGAGCAGTCACACCTTTAAGCTGAACATCTCTACCTTGTTCTCTGAATGTGATAGTATTCTTGTCCCAATCAAATTGGACTGGAATATGTGATTTTAACCAGTCACAACCAATGATAGCATCATAAGGTTTCATGTCTAAGACCACCATATTAGTACTAAAGCTTTTACCCTAACAGTAGCATTGGAGGTTAGGCACCATGGTTGCAGTTGTCAGGTGAGTGCCATTGGCAAACTGCACTTGTCTCCTTGCTGTAGGGACAGTCTGTAAATGGGCTAATTGGACAAACTGAGAACTTATGAAACTGTGGGTGCTCCCACTATCCACCAAGATGAGCATTACTTTGTCTCTGACTTTAGTCTTCAGCTTGATATAGTCTGCTTTGTCAAGGGTGGATAAAACATTTAGTGATAACTGGCAGAACTCCTCATGCAACACATCCTCAGCAACTAATTCATTCAGTACTTCATCTATGAGTTCTCTGTCTAAATCATTCACTACCAGAGCATTAAGCTTGGGTTTGTTTCTTTTTGTGCATACTTCCAGGTGTCCAGGGACAAATTTCTCACCACAATTGAAACATAAGCCATTGGCTTTCCTATAGTCCCTCAACTGCCTGTCACTCCAAGCAGTATTTGTAGGTTGTTGCATTCTGTTATCACCCCTATTTGTCTGGTAAGCTCTTTGTTGGAATTGTGGCCTTTGATATCTGTGCTTCCCTCTCTCCAGCGCCTTTTCCTGAATCCTAGCCACAGTAGCAGCTCTAGTGACTGTGGTAGGCATATGGGCTTCCATTGTACCCCTTATCTCCTCTTTCAGGCCTTTCATGTATTGTTGAGTGAACCACAAATCATCATAATGAGCATTGTGCATAGCCATAGTGTATTGTAAAGCTTGAAACTGCATGGTATAGTCCTCCACAGTAGATGTCTGCCTTAGCTCAAAGATCTCATTGAGAGAGGATCTGTGGTCATCTGCTCCAAATTCCTGAAGGATCACATGACAGAAATAGGTCCAGCCACTAAAAGTGTTTCTTTGCATGAAAGCTTGGTGCCACTTGCCTGCAATGCCTTTCAAATGCAGTCTGGCTGCTATTATCCACATTCGCTCAGGGATCTTATACAGAGCAAAATAGTCTCTACAGTTATCTAGCCATACCTTGGGATCAGTACCAAAGAATTCAGGGAACTCCATCTTGCCTATATTGTGTTTAGGCTGGTGTTGGGTAGACTCATCTCTCCCCTTGTCAACATGGACATACTTTGGGCCTTTATCAGGCCACTGCTATTTCTGCTAAGATGTGTAAGCAAAGTCTGTCTGGATCGTCCTTGAAGGTTCAGCCCTATCTAATTTCGTGGAGGATCAGCAAAGATGTTGTGGAATGTACCTTGGTCAGGAAAGAGTAATGAGTCAACATCAGCACATCAAAAGTTGGCTCTTCATCAAATCTAGGTGGTTCTTCAAACTTTGGTTTTGGCTCAACACGCTGCAGTGTGATGTTGGCAATTGCTGAGCCATTTGCTTACACTTGCTTAGCAATCATTTATTGCTCCTTACTATACTCATCCATTGCAGAATTGCAGATGTCCATTTGGGCCTTCATCTCTTTCTAAATAGTAAGTACCTCGTCCACCCTTGTGAACATCAGATTGATGTTCTTCTGCAGTGTCTCCCATCGAGAGCTTTCCTCTTCTGAACGAGTCATGGCTATCAGGATCAGCTGAGTTTGCGGAGATGCCACTGATGTGTTGTTGCGCTTAGGAGCCAGTTGGACCAGCAGACGGTTTGGCCGTAGCCTCCCCTTGCAATCCTACTATGCCTAGTCACCGCCGCCTGGGAAAGAGGCAAAAGCAGGGGGATTTTACACCAGAATTGTGTGGTAGAACCTCCTAAATCATATGGCCCACACGCATGATTATTGTCTAAACAGACTCCAAATAACCATGACTGTGTTCCATACGACTTAAAAAGTCTATCGGGTAAATCCCGAATCATCCACGATTCTCCGAGCAGGATCAATCGTTATAAAGAGGCATTGCAGTATTACAACAGTTTGATATAAATAATATACATCGGAGTAAAATAGCGGAAGACTTATAACCACATAAGTTTACAAACCTTTGAATTTCAAATATTTACAACCATAAGTTTAAATTGTACAAACCATAATGGTAGTGGAGCAGCAGTAGATAGCTTTATTACAATACCAAACGATAAGCTCTGCCCAAGAGCTAAACATCTTACTCATCATCGCTTTCCTCGACGACTGTCATGCAGCAGGACGCAAAGCACTCCTGCCCATGAGGCTCACCTGCAACAAGGGTTCAACAAACCCTGAGTACAAAAGTACTCAACAAGACTGACCCGACGAAAAAGAGGGGTGAAGACTCAAGAAATGCAGGCTAGAGGGACAAGGTAAGGCTTGTAAGAGATAAGAAATTTTGCGGAAAAGCTTAACAGAAAGTAAAGTTTGTTTGGATCTAGCTCCAATTACCAACCAACTTCATTATTAAACCTTAATCATTGTTCAAGTTGTTACTACGATGATGAACACCGATCGAGTCTTCGTCTCCGAGAAGCAACGACGATTCGAATCCATTTTCATACCCAGCTGGGACCTAGGTCACTGGGATACCAGAGACTTTAACTCCGATGCACCCCAGATGAACCGATATACCAGGATAACAACCGCAGCCATATATCACCACATGATACACCTGAGCTCTTCAGCCCCGTGTACCAAAATACATGGGGACTTAAACCCACAGTATAACACACTATGACATATGTGGGGACTCTGGCCCACTATATGTCACTCCATGATATGCGTGGGGACTCTGGCCCACTGACCACTTCATGCATGTGGATTTCTAAGTTCTCGATATCACCAGTTCACCAACGGACGGGACCTAGGGCATCAACAGACGGAAACACTAGGGACTCCATTCCCAGTGCAAGTTAGCCGTCCGGACTCGATTTATTAACTATTGTCAAGATTCCAACAAATAAACCAATCTCATCTTTTTCATTCTTTTACTTTTGAACACTTAACTAATTAAGCAGGGCTAAGCGTTACTACTTATCTTCCAAAGCAGGTAACGAGGAATAAGGAAATAAGACAGGTAATGCAATTGGTGGGTTTTCACTCAACTCCTATTACTTAATGCAACATATCATAGCTGAAGCGATAAAACTTTTATAAATAGAATAGGGTTTGAATGCATCCGAGGCTTGCCTTGGTATTCGGGGTAGACGGTCTCGAACTCTGGACCAACTCCCGATTCCTGAATCTGCTCGTCCTTGGGATCTGGTGCGACAACGTTAACTCTCCGTTAACGGAAACTATTCGATAATTGATATGCTTTAACATGATGGAATAGTAAACATGATGCTTGATGGATGCATGATCAGATTAAGGACTTGAGTACAACTTTTCTTCACGATAAAGTTGCAAGCCAACAAAACTTCGCGTATTAAGCTCATTAGGGTTAACTACGTCATTTAAGAAATTAATTAAACACATGAAATAACGTTGATTAAGCCCTAATGACATGATTAAGATAAGCGCAAACAACTAATTAAAGTGCCAAAGGTCATTAGGGTTAATGACCCAAGGTCATCAATCAATCCCAAAGTCAAACAAATCCTATAATGATTAAATTCAATTAAAGGGATTAATTAATTATTTAAAGGCATTAAATAAAGACATAAAATTAAAGTTATCAAATTAAGCCTAAAATTTTATTTTGGAAAGCTCTTAGCCTAATTAGATGGCAAATCAAATTTCAGAATTAAAAGCTATTTATTTTATTTATTAAAAATCATTGAAGGTCTATTTTTCAATTAAAAGGACTAATTTTAACATCTGCAAAAAGTACTCAAATTTGTCATTTCATATTTTTCCTAGTAGATAACATCATAAAGAACACACACAAAAAATTTTAGAATTTTTGGAGCTATATATGAATTACTATGATTTTTAAAAGAAAATAGCATTTAAATTATTTTCTGAAAATAGAAAAAGAAAATCGGCACAGTACTCCCGTGCTGACCGATGGCCCGCTGGCGGTTAACCGGCGATTACTCGCCGAGGGCGAGGTCTCTGACGACCGGACTTGAACCATCGGACTCAGCTTGGCACGGGGAGTCGATTAGGGTAGCTAACGGCGTGGCGGGGCGACGGCGGCACCCACGGCGGCGGCCATGGCGGCGCGGCGGAGCTCAGGCGCGGCGGCGACGCTCACCGAAGCGGTTTTCGGCGACGGCAAGCACTCGAGCGTACGCAAGGCACTCAGACGAACCTGTTTGGCAACAAGATGACACCGTCCCCGGTCCCTAGCCAAAGTGGCAACGCGCGCGGCGGCGCTGGCCAGGCATGCCGGCGGCGAGCTTCGGTGCCCGGCGTCTACGACTCGATAAAGATGAAATTGATAGTGTCTACAGCTGCAGGAGCTCATCACGATGCTGATGCGCACGTTGATGAAGGCCCGGAGCGGCTGGGTCGAGCTGCGGACGGCGGCGGTGATGGCGGCGGCGGCGCTCCGATGGCAAGGACGGCGTCACCGGAATCCTGTGCACCATCCAGCCGGCCAAGATGCGCATGAGAGGCAGGATAGCATTGAGAACACGATGAGAGGGTTAAAGATAATATATATTCAACCTTGACGACGGTCGACGGCGAAAAAGCTCGCGGCGGCTCGGCGACCGGCCGTGAAGAAGACGACGGCGCGCAGGCAGCTCGGGCGAGGAGAGCAAGCACGAGCTAGCTCAAACTGACCGTAAGGATGTGACAGAGCTATTGGCAAGAGCAATTAGGCAGTGGTGAATCGACGGCGGCGAATTCGAGCGGCGGAGCGAGGTCGTCGGCGACGGCGGCGGGAAGAAGGAGAAGAAGTCGGCCACGGCTGACCTATTTATAGGGCGGAGGCGATGTATGAACGGGCGACACGACGACGATGAACCTTCGCGCGTCCAGGAGCGCGCTGGCGGCCGAGCATGTGCGGCGGTGAACGGCGGCGTGGGTTGAGAAGCCGGCGATGGCGGCCGACGATAGGTTTCGGTACTGTTCGCAAAAATTACAGAAATGCCATTTGTTTAAAATTACCAATTACTCCAAAATTTATATAAGAACATGAAAATCTCCAAAAGTATTGTTTGTATAACTTTTCAAGAGCTACACTTTTCCTTTAACTGGCATCCTCAAATTCTTTCTGATTTTTAAATTTGAATTCAAATTCAAAAAAAGGGGATAAAACCCTAGAAATAAAATATTTGAAATTACTTTTGATTTTTCAATAAAACTTGAAAATCTTCAAAATTATGAAATGTTTGAATTTCCAAACCAAACCTTTTTCATATACAAAGTTTTCCAAAATTATGCATAATTTTTGAATTATGGTTTTAAAATAAAAAGGGGACAAATGCTAAAAAACTGTATTTTCAAATTCATTTGAAATTTCTTTTGGAAACTTGAAAAACTTTATATACCAACTTTGTAGCTCTTGTCAAGATCTACAAACTATCTTTTTAGAGTATCTCAAAATTCTTTATAGATTTTGAATCACAGAAAAGGGGGTAAAACTAGGTATTAGAATAAAGGGTTTTTGAAATTGAATTCAAACTTGATTTGGTTTCTAACTTAATTGGTTAGTCATTAGTGATCACAAACATCATCCAAGGACATTTTTAGGTCATTTACCCAATGACACCCTTGGTTGACCAAATTGAAAAACACTTTATAGCTCTCCAATTTGAATTTAAATTTGAATTACAAGGCTTGGGAATAAGCTTTGAAACCCAAATTCAACTTCAAATATGGAAACAAATTTTTAAAGGTTGAACTTAGGTTTATACACTGTGCTTGACACTAGTGTAAACACGGTTTACACCTCAAGTACATAGAATATAACCCAAGTATTTGCGATGACATTCAAAAGTAGGGTTTTATTATTTCATGTGATAAAACATTCCAGAAGCACAATCAACCTATGAAATGTAAACTTGTTTTAGTTAATACACATTAAGGTTGACTTAAATATGAATGCTTTGTAATGCATATGATGACATGGCATGTTTTAGTTAATATAACACCAGAGGTGTTACAAATTGCTGGCCACGCGTGCGAGCTCAACAATCTAGCAACCCGAGCTTCTGGACTTCCGCCGCCAAATGCCACCGCACCAAAAGAACGGATCGACTCTCGGAATTTTACACAGGAACAAGTGCCCTGCAACCCTCGTCTACCGCTCAATTGTGCAAGATGTGTAGTAAAAGCGCGAGCTTGATGTTACCCGCGTCGATCGATGCCGTGGATGGTGATGATCCACTCTCTGGCCTTTCGTCGAACACCTGAAGTGCACCCTAAGTGCCGAGCAGGGTGTTTGCAGAAGGGAGCGGGTGGCCGACACGGTCGTGAGGATCCGCGCGGGCCTGCGGTGGTGGTGGTTGTTGTTGTTGTTGTGGTGGTGGTGGTCGACGTGACGGATTGGTGCCGCGACGGTCGGCAACTGACGTCGACGCCGAGCTTGGAGCTTGCTGCCCGCCGCTGAGAATCTAACCTGCTCCGGTACCAACTGTAAGCCCGTGGCCGTGGCGAGTTAGGCATGACGTGAGCGAGACAGAGGTTTGGCCGGAAGATCCTTGACGTCGGCGAGGATGGCCCCTCGACCTTGGTGTGTGTGTTTTAATGAATGATAAATGAGGATCTGCCCGATAGGCTACAGGACACTCTTAAGAGTTTACAGGTTCTGGCCCGCGGGTCCCACATGTCATACAAGAATGGGAAAAGTAAATACATAAATGCGTATTTCTAGCTCTATGGCCCTCCACCCGATCGATGTCACTCCTGGTGGCCGCTTGCTCCAGGTGTGACAGAGGAGGAAGCCGACGAGCACGGCGACGAGGAGGAGGCAGAGGGCAGGGCTGGCCTTGCCGTGGTGCATGAGCTTGGTGCGCAAGGAGGCAAAGTGGATGGCCTTGCGAACGTGCATGGGGCTGTACATGGCGATGGCGCCTTGCTCGTTGCTTCCTGTTTTGGTGGCGAACTGGCGATGTGTGCGGTGGTGACGCGGGTGGTGATCCGTGCAGCTACTTCTAGCATGATGCCAGAAGCTACTTGGTATGGCACACATGCAACCTATTCGATCAATTGTCGCTTCAAATTTTTGGTTCAAGCAATGGGGTCATTGGGTTCTCCTTCCTTTCAGTTTTCAAGGCTGTGGCAAGAGGATTGATTGGCTTGCCCGTGGGTTGGTTCTATACCTTGACTTGGATTGCATTCTTACTTTGATACTAGTCTGTCTCAAATTATAGTTCGTTTGACTTTTTTTATCCCAAATTTGACTATCTCGTCTTATTCAAAAATTTATTCAAAATATCATTTCTTTTGATGTGGCTTGCTTTATTAACAAAAGATCTTCGAGAATAACCTAAATTTAACTAGTTTTGCTTAAATTTTTTAAATAAGACGAGTGGTCAAATTTGAAGTTAAAAGAAGTCAAACGAACTAAAATTTAAGACGGAGGGAGTACATCGTTGTATGACTATGAAGCCCAAAACGAACAGCTCCATGTTGCAGATCTGAACCAGTACTTAGTATTATCATGTTGACAAACAGTCAAAATGCTAATTCGGTTGTTTCCAACAGTCAAACTATTAGTTATGAGTTATCTAGGATCTATTTATTTTCCTCGTTTCATTCTTTGATCTTACTACACATCTTTTCCCCACCCATGCCAGGAGCGTTCCTTAATGCATTTGGAGCAATTATTCTCGGTGCACCT
>CM041637.1:17676192-17713545 GCA_023333625.1 Bothriochloa decipiens
CAGGAGCGTTCCTTAATGCATTTGGAGCAATTATTCTCGGTGCACCTGTTGAAATCAAGTAAGTTAGATTCAGAAAGGATCTGTTCGAAGCATGAAGCATTGAAAGTCCAATCGAGCTTACTGATGCTCTCGGCTCACTGTCCATATTCTTCAGGCTCCAGCGCTAGCAGCACCTGCCGAAGCATGATGTATGACGTAAATATATACGTAGTTATAGTACTACTAGTTAATGATCAATGTCAGTTTATGTATTAAGGTGTGTCGAGATGTTTTTGTAGTTTGGTTAAGTAAAGTTTCTGCCGCTTCAGTAAGTGCAATAGGATTGGAAATCCAGACTAAAAAATGCATATGTACTGAACATGGTGGCCATAATGAAACTAGTATAGTGCCCGTGCGTTACTACGGTTTTATTTAAAGGATGTATTTAGAAACACCTAAATATCAATCATCAAATTGTCCATGCTAACGCTACATTGACATTTAGGACAATATAAATTAAATGACCAAAAGAATCAGCGCTTCAATGATTTTGAAAAAACAAATGACAATATGTCAACTAAAACAAAACTCATGCTCAAAGATAAAGAGATAAATTATGGATGCTTGAATTTTTTCATCCATTATCTACCGGCACGCCTACAAAATATACTGAATAAACAATCAAACCAAGATAGAAATATATATTAATGTCATTTCACGAGTACATAATGACATTTCAGGGGAATTTTGTCATGGCAAACTTCATACCATATCACAGGGGAAATTGTCTTCTCAGGAAACCACAAAATCAAATTTCTCCACCTTATAACATAGGATTTTGAATTCGCTTGGCAAAGAAAAGCATCAACTCTTCATTGATGTTGCTAGCTGTCAAGTTTACTACCTCTCAAGCACCATCCAGTTCCAGTGAACCTCCATATGTCTCAAGTTTTCAACACCATCTAAGCATCACCAGCCCATGCTCAACCACCCCCTCGTAAACACGCTCTGCTCCCTGATCAACCTCTCCACAATATACCTCACAGTCGCATGATCCCAGGTGTTTGACTGACTGCTCCAATCGTTCTTTCCAAAATTGTTCTATTGGCTTGGTATCTGCTGCATCAAGAAAGGACACCAAACAAAGGATCAGATAGGTCATAAGAATTGAGTCCTTGCCATATCCAAAAGAATTGAAGGAGAATTTACAACATTGTCGCGCTCCGGATATTTGATTATTGTCTTGATGGTTTTTGTTAGGGATTTATGGATTTGTGAAATCAGGCTCCATTCGAATTAGAACGGGTTCGACGAAAGTACGAAACATTTCAAAGAGGGTAACCTTACCAATTCAAAGAATGAGTGACTGTATCAAAACAAATCAGGCAACTAAACAAGCTCTGAGGTTATCCAGGCTTACACAATATATACCAGGAGCTGGCGTGCTAAAGCCTGGCTTAGTTTTGGTGGCCAGGTTACGGTAGCACACAAACCAACACACACCCAAATGTGTTTCATCCGACTGACTATGGGCCTCCACCTTTTCTTTTCTAAGAGCAACTCCAGCTCAAGCCCCTACCCTAAAATTTAGGAGTTTGAATAAAAAACAACTATAATAAAGCCTCTATTTAAGCTCTAATTTTCCGTGCATCCTCGAATTATAATTTCAGACCTCCTATCCCGTGGGTCCCAACCCACTTTCCTCTACCCACCGAGCCTCTAGCCAGCCGCCCGATGCGACTCCGGCGCGAGCCGCCCGCGGCGGCGCCCCGCCCGCCCACGCTCTGCCTGGTCCGCGGCCGCCCTGCTAGCAGCCCGCGCCGCCTGCTGCTTCCGCCTGCGCTTCCTCGCCCCGGCCCTGCTCGTGTCCGCCAGCAACTCCTCGTCGCCCGCCGCCGCAGCCGCCTCCGCGTCGCCCGCCTCGATCTCGTCGTCGTCCTCCTCCTCCTCGTCGACGTCCTCGCCGCCCGCCACCACCTGCCTCCGCGCGAGCACAGGCAAGAGCAAGGGCTCCCCTGCTGCCGCTGCCGGCCGAGCACAGGCAAGAGCAAGATCAAGGGCTCCTCCGCTGCCGGCCGTCGAGGCTCCCCATCTTGCAGCGCCGCCTCCCCTCCGGCTCTCCGCTGCCCTCTTCGACCGCCCGCCCTCGCGACGCCCGCCTTCGCCGACCGCCACCTGCCGTGCTCCCCTTCACTGCCGGCTGTGGCAGCTACTTCTTGGCTGCATGGAATGTTATTCAGTTCAAGTGTGGCCTTCTGTCCGTATTGAGCCGACGGTGTTAAGTGGGGGTAAAAAGACGATTTTGCCCCTAAGTCAAAAAAATAAAAAAAATACAATTTCTATTATTTATAATATTATGAGTATGGGACTTCCTATTTTCCAGATGCCTGAAATATGGGTTATCTCCAGGCGACGGTTAATAGGTCCAAATCCAAAGTCGATGGCATAATAGAAACAGCCTGGTGGAGGATAGATCAACGGCCAACACATCGCCTGAACCTAAATTAAAAAGCAGGCGACTCATAGATAGAAGTGTATGAGTATATGTATATATATTTAAATTATTCAATATATAATCACACACATATATATGTTTTCAGCGTATCCGCACAAATATACCTCACATAACAACATAGATGCATGCAATTCTATAATATTTTCACACATGTTCGCGCACACACTCTTCTAATCTGTCATCTTCCTCGTCGCCCTTGATGTTGATGAGCAGCGAGCTCCAGATGATGCAGCCGCTGTCGCCCTTGATGTTGGACGCGGCGTAGGCCAGGCAGGAGCAGTTGGCGAGGCACCTCTGCCGGCACTGGTCGAGGGTGATGGCCGTGTCCTCCGTCGCGTTGGTCGTGTCCGGCAGCATCACCCAGGGCAGCCGCAGGAAGCCGTCCCCGGTGCAGTTGAGTCGCGTGACGCGCCTGCACCCGACGGTGCTGTCCTTGAGCTCCCAGTCCCGCGGCGACGCAGGCGCACGACGGCGAGCCGCTGCTGGTGTTGCAGACGCCGAAGGCGCCGCAGTGCGCGTAGGCGTCGCACGTGTCCCGCCGTTGCCGCCGCGCGGCCTCCTGGCGTCGTGGGCTGGCCCCGACGGCCTCGCCACCATGCCCTGACCGCGCGCGCGCCACCACCATGGCCGCAGCGCCGCCGGGCCGGAGCCGGTGCGCCAGTGGATGGCCAGGACTCAGCGCCGGGGGGAGCGTCGGATCCGGGGGCGGCGGGTCCGGATCCGCTCCTCCGAGCGCCGGCGGCGTCTCCACCTCGCCGGCTTCACCGGCGGCGTCGGCCATCGTCGCGTCACTCCCCGCTTTTTTTTCTTCGGTCCTGTTCGCGGGGAGGTGGGGTGGGGGACGCTGGGCGCCTGCGCATGAACTGAGTGGAGAGGAAGGGGTATATTTGTCTATTCGCATCAACTACAGTACCAAGACTAACTGACAACCCTAACAGATTGGACGAAAAGCCTTACAGCTAACAAAATTTCGTTTGAAGGCCTTCTACCCAAATTTAAAATAAAAAGGGCCCAAAACCTAAATGAACTTTTTCCTAAGGCCTTCTACTTAATTCTCTCTTATTTCTTTACCACTCAGTTTTTGAGCTTCAGTATTTCCAGTTCCTCTTTATTGCTTGGGAGGTGTTGCTCTGAAGAATCTGAATAATTAGACTATTCTTTCTACGGTCATTCCTAGATACAAGTTTGTTTCAGTCTGTTACAGACTAAGATGACTGCAGTCCTGGTACAGGATGTTCTAGAATCTTGTTGCTTGCATGGTTCTTGAAATGAAATAAAGCTGTCGCTTGGTGGTTGAAATGATAGTGTATGGTGCTTGGCACCTTCCATCTCTGTCACCGTAGCTCAGGATCTATGGTAAATTATTCAGGTGAGGTGAGGCTCTTGCTTTCACCAAGAAAAAAAATGATGATGCGATATAAACAGAAAGGTAACCTGTACTTGTTCAGTTTGATCAACACTTCATTCACTGCAACTAAGGTGGCGCGAATATACTTTCAGGGGCAGGTTAATCTGTCTGGAACTTTACATGAGTGGAATGAAGATGCACACGCATCTTGGGCAGCCTACAGTTTACAAGGAAGATAGCAGTTATGTGGCTCTGCCTGCGATTCATCAGTAGGCGAGGTGAAGGAGCAATACTCCTGTTAATGGGGCGGGGCTTGACGGGTTTTTTTGGGCGGATTTTAAAACGGGTACTATTGGATGGGTGGAAACGAGTGATACCGTGAAATGGGTCGGAGCGGGTTGGGTTGACACAAATGGGTTGAGACGGGTTAGGACGCTGTGGTCGCAGATCGGTGCGCACATCACAGATCAACTTGCGTGGTGACTACGGGTTGGGGCGGGTTGGGGCCTTTGGGCCAATGGGGTGGGTTGAGTCGGGTGGTAAATAGGGCTCTTGAGATATAAGTAGAGGCGGGTTCAACCCCACTACCAGGCGTAAGGAGCAACATCTAGCTGATAATCTGGGTTTTTTTTTTTTTTTTGCATAGGTCAGGTTCTAGGAATTTTTTTGCATGAATAGCTGATGGTCAGGAATTACTTCATGTTTCAATCAGGTGGCTCCTGATGGTCAGACTGATGTAATACACTTAGTAACAGGAAACATTTGCTTTCACTCTTGTGCTGCTCAAATCAAGAGTGATAGCCAATCTCGACACATATATAGGCAAGAGATCAACTCGCAGCATTGTTAAACCAAACACAGATATAGGCAAGAGATCAACTCCAGCAGAAACCAAACACAGATTACATGAGTCAAGAAACTAGAGTACAGTACTACATGGACAAAAGTAGAATAATTCAACCAGGATGGCAATTTTTCTTCCTCATCTCACCGTCGACGAACTCTAGTTCCAAACCTTAACATCTGCCATAGCAACAAAAAAAAAAAAGGAAAGTCACTATCTCTGAATTCACATGTGTATAGAATAAGATGGCATGCTTCAGTCAGTTCGGTAGTGAATAAATAAATAAATAAATAACAGGAACCAACTTTCTAGTAACTTTCGCATAAGCAAGTCATGGTTAGCATTTTTAGGATTTGGCTCCCCCAGCTGCATGGCATGCTGACCTCAAATGATACCAGCAGCATTTCCCTGCATTCATATGCAATTCTGAATTGCTCCCGGCTCAAGCTGTTGTCTGGAGTGTCACTCTAGCAAATAATCTCATATATGCTAAAATGACAGTCAACTTGTGGATGTGTAGCCAGTAGATTTTTATTTATCTATCCCAACACAAGAACTGTGCAAGTGCAAGTAGATAAAATGGATCCAATGGAACACAAGCTCCTACATCTATCATTGACTCATTGGTTATCTGCCATCCGGAGATAAATATGTTCTTGCATGCATGTGCAGTTCATCACTAATTCATTCCGTTCACTGGGAACTGAAATAAGGTTAGGAGTGAGTACATACTAAGTACAATTTGTCGGTACCATTAGCTAGGATGGTCAAACAGCAGCACTACTGAACACACATCTCTTGCAGCTGGCAGCCCACATCACTGCCCACATTCATTCAGGTGGAGTAGGACTACTCACTGTGGGGAGGCTAAAGGCGAATTGCTAGGCAGCACTACTGAACACACATCTCTTGCTGCAGCAGGTACTGTATGGATCAACTATCTGCTCCATACAGTAGCAGAAATAAAGCTGTTCATTTGACCCAACCCAACTTGACCGTGAGAGTATGGCATCAGGCCACTCAGCAAAGCTTCAGCGAAGGCAGGGAAGAAGACGAAGAACTGACGCAAGAAGAGAAGATTTACTGAAAAAAGGTAGCCAAATCAATGGACAGATTGCTACTGCTACTACTCCATTGCATCAGGCGCATTGCTGATATGAGCAAGTACATATGTAAAGCAGGAAGAAGGTGACTAATCCACTCACACTTGTCATGTGGAGACGCCATTATTATCCGATGGCCTCGGTCAAAGGGCGCAACCAGTGCAGCTTCCAAGAGCATGCAGTCCCTAGAGCAGCCTGAAGAGGCCTCAAGTGTGAAAGGAGTGTGAAAGGGCCAGAGCAATTATGGCATGTGAATGAGAGTCAAGAAGTGTGAACGAGAGCCCAGGAGAGTTAGGCAGATCTTTAGCCGGCTAGGCCTGCTGCTATATATATATGTAAGCTGAACACTATGAAGAAGAAGAATGAAGTTATCTCTAATCTCCCTCTTACTCTCTGTCTCTAATCTCACCTCTGCTTGAAGCGCGCCAGCCAAATCCTGGCGCCACCGTTACCCAGCTCTGGCTATGAGCTACGCAGCCAAGGGCCACCCAGCCGGGGACCTGAGGCCCTTGACACACTACTCTAGTAATCTATAGTAAGTATATGAGTACATGTACCAACACCAATTCGCAAGCAAAGCGATGCAGAGCAGAGCATTGGATTTGGAAAGCAATGGCGGTTGGTTAACTGAACTTTGTGTATCCTCTCGTACCCCATAGCCGTCCACTGAACTGAACTTCTCTTGTGCTCTCTCCCTCTAATCTCAGTAGTCAGTAGTATGTGTGTGTGGTGGAGCACTATTTTAGGGAACTGACCAAATCGACTTCTAGCACTCAGAAAAGTAAAATGAAGCATCATAAATGATATAGACCATGGTTCTTTCACATGTGTTTACCGGGCCATCACAATTCACAACACACAACATTGGCTCTAGCAGACGGGAGAGCGACGTCAATCTGTCAGAATACATATACTAGATGGCTGGCATAATTGTAAACGGAGAAACAACGCTGTGTTCAGGACCTGACAGAACTAGCGTCATTGGCTGCGTGCAAGTCAGAGGCAGTATAATTTCAAGAAAATGGTGTTTTTGTAAAACTCATGTGGCTAGTTAAGAGCCACTATCAAGACCTGACGGAAGCAGAAGTTCAGTAAGACGTAGGGTAGAAGGATTACCATCGGCCGCAAACTCCTCGGCAGACTGCGGCGAGGAGAAGCGTATAGCGCGGAGGCCGGCGTCCAGCGGTGTCCGCGGAGGGTGCAGACTGCCGCGCGGTAACCCTCGGCGGCTTGCGTCGCCGGAGGCGGGACGCGGGGCAAGGCGCGGGACCCCTCCCGCCGCCGCACCAGCGAGGTGGAGGCGGCGCGCGGAGCAGGCGGCGCGCGGATGGGGCGCCGGTGCTGGCCCCGGTGCGGGCGGGGTGCTTGACTGGGTGGACAGGGCGTTAGGCTGCTAGACAGGGTGTTGGGCTGGAGTTGGTTTATTTTTCAGGCTAGCATATAAGTAGAAAAAAATAGGCGTTTAATTTGCATACTGGGCTGAAGTTGCTCCGCCTGTTTTTGCTCGTATCCTGTTTGCTTGGTCGTTTCTGGCTGGTTGGTTTTGGCTGCTGCTGATTTTGTGAGAAAAAAATACCGTTAAATGGCTGGCTGGTCGTACGAACAGGCTGCGCACCTCTTCCTTCCCAATCAGCCGCGCCCAGTTTTCTCCATCCGTACGCCGGCGCCGGGTCATTCGCCAACCCTAACCACCGCTTCCGGCAGCCGCGCCACCACATCCGCGCCTCCTCGGCTCCACCGCGCCCGCACCCTCGCGCTCTCGCCGTCCGCGGCGTGCACGCCATCGCTCGCGCTCGTCACGCCCGCGCTCCTGCTCGCCGCCGTGCTCGCCACCACCGCCGCCGGTAAGTCCTTCATCGCCATCGCCGCCGTTTCTTCGACCCAGGCGACTCCCCCTGCTGTTTTCGGCATCCAGCATCTCTGCTCCGGCGTTTCCTTGGCCAGCGAGAGCTCTTCCCGTGGTGAGCACCGCCCCTGCCCACCAGGTGTTCGGCATTTTGCCTGAATGGTTCCAGCAGTCTCTTTGACCCTGTCTCCTTGACCGATCTCTTTGCAGTATCTTTGCCAACCCTCCGTGACGCCCAGTGTTCGCCCCCAGCGTCCTTCCTTGGCTGGCAGCACTCCTCCCAGGGTGGGCGCCCTGCACTCCCCTCAGGTGTTCGACACATTGTCTAAACCGGTGCAGCACTCGTTCTGATCCCTTTTTCGGCAAATTTCTTGCAGTCCTTGTTTCCGATTGAGTTGTGGTCAGTTGCAAAGGCCTAGTAAGTTTTTTTAATACAAATTGTGACAATCTTTAGTTGCCCAAAATATATCTTGATATCTAAATTGGTTTCTAAATAGTTGAGTGAGAGCTAAAATATAAGAAAGCATACAGTTTTCTAATCCTACTACACTAGACCAAAATATAATGCAAAGGTTTTGTACTTATACATACTAGAATCACGGGTTGTTCTCATTCATTCTGCTTGCAACTATCTGCCTGTTTAGAATCTATAACAGCAAGTGTGATTTGTTCAAAAAAATTAACTATTTTTTATGCATGATTATTTTTCTGTAGATCTTGAAAATCTCCATGTTGATTGATTTATGCGTGATTATTTCTTTCGTAGATCTTGAAAATCTCTCGCTCCAGGTTTAGCCAGATTTCCTCGGCCATTCCTTTAATCATAGTAAATCATGGTAATTAAATCTCTTAATTATCAGTAGAAAAATCATGTCTAGCCCTACATTTATTTAACTGTTTAACTTTTGAAATTGTAGGCAAATATCAGTAACTATGAAGACTTCATTAGAAGCTTGGATGCCATCCGCCAGCGATCTATTGTTTGTATCCGAGTCTATTCTGATAATAATCCAGATCAATTATTACATGTTGGGACTGGAGTAGTGATTGTTTCAGCAGAACGTTCGTGCTATATTATCACATCTGGTGATTTATTACAAGTCTTGGTGGACGTAACTGTAAGAAAATTGGTTTGGTTGAATTTTTTGATGGCACAGTACACCAACTTGATTGGGGCAGATGTAATACTCGCATGGAAATTAGCATTTTTGATATCCCGATACATTGTGAGGCTGTAAAGTTTAGTGCCAATGAAGCTGTTTAAGGCCAAAAAGTATTTACTATTGGCTATAACTATAATGTGCCATCCCAAAGATATATATCAGGAAACATCGTGTGGTTAGTATCTAAACTTTTCTAATTATTTTTTATTTTCTTTGCGCTGTTACCTGATATTGAAATAATTTTATATTAAAAATTAACACGGTGGAGTTAATATAAACAAAGAAGGTACTCAATTTGTACATGGATGCTCAACTGGTAAACATGGGCATCAAGGATCAGACGTGTTTAATGAGGAAAGGCAGCTTGTTGGGATGAATGTTTAATATACAAGATCTAAAAATATAAATTATTCCAAGAACAATGAATCTGCCATAGGTGGCTTGGTTTTTGCCTTGGACTTGCATACAATTAAACGCAGACTTCAGTTCATGTGTTTTAAGGCCGAAGATAAGGATAAGGTAAAATTTCTTAATTTTGAACGAACATTTATATTGACTTTTCCATTGTACACATACACATATGTTAGGTCTTAATGTATATCTTTTCTTGTTACTAGAGTCTTGATCAAGCCTTGCAACGTCTACAAACTATTCTTAGACATCATTAAGGTCAATCCCAATGATTATTCTTCAATCTTGGTTTACAAGGTAAATGCAGAATGTTTTTCTATTTGCCCATACAAATTTATGTTTCTAAGGAAAAATGAGGACAACATACAAAGTAGAAAACAGCACACTTCAGGTCATTTATTGAATTATTATGCATTTCAACCCTTAAACCATGGTCCATGATATTATATCCCTAACATTGCAACTCCTGGTTGAAAACTCATTCAGGTTGTGAATGTCTCCTTGTATTATCTTCAATTTTCTTGGTGTTTCAAATAACCGAACACAAACAACATAACTACCATTAATCTGAAACTTGTTTCCTAAGTTTGTGATGGTAAAACCATGACACTTGAAGCATGACACTGAATTGCCTGCGTGTACTTGAACATCGAATCAAATTTAAAGAAAGATAAGAACTTTACTTTGCTGGAATATGGCTGATCATTGGAATGTAACAGATGTTCAGGCCATGAATCCATAAAATGTTAGCGCCCATTTGTTTCTTTTTTGCATGCTATTTGGCTACATCCATTGCTGGTAGCATTACATGTCAATAACCTATTCTTACAATTTTCTGATCCGAACATATTTGCTGATTTCTTATAATTTTCAATTTGTAGTCTAGTAATCTTGATGGACATGTCCCATACTTGTTGATGTCATGTGATACCTACTTTTTTCATTTTTTTTCTTGAACACTAGGAGAGTTGCGTATCATGATATTAAGAAGAAAAAACGGGGGTTAAGGAACCCCTTACAACACCATACACACCCCAACACACTAAACAAGGCACAAACTGACTCTCTGTAGACAAAGACCTGACCCTTGACCGCTAGTAGGAAGAGAACTCACCCATTGGCTGGCTCTAGGGCAAGGAGATGGGAAACTCCTCGAGCTCTAGCCAGACTCAAAAGGTGAAGTTCGTCCTTAACCACAGCTAAAACACCATTAAGACCATCAAACACACATCTGTTACGGCGGTTTCAAATAGACCATGCTCCTAGAATGATGAGAGAATTCAAACTCTTTCTTGCCTAACCATCGATTCCACTGTTCGTGCCTGCCCACCAGTCATCGAAGGTGATGTCTTTGGGCTGGGGAGAAAGGTCCTGCAACCTGACCCTCTGAAGAATATTGAACCAGACTTGGCGGGAGAATATACATGATACTTGCAGGTGGTTAATTGTTTCTTCAGCCTGATCGCACAGCGGGCAACGTATAGGGTGAGGTTGCCTGACCCTCTTTTAGCAAGGCGGTCTGCCGTCCAACATCTATTATGTACAACCAGCCACATGAAAAACTTGCATCTGCCTGGTGCCCAAACTCTTCCAAATTCTTTCCCCTGGCCTGAATTGTACAACGCCCATGAAGAACCCCTCATATGCTGATTTTACTGAATAAGAACCTGAGGCAGAAAATTTCCAGACACGAGAGTCATCAACATCAGGTTGCAATGCCACCTTTGAAAGGAGATCCCACAGCTCGAACCCATTTCAATTTTGTCATTGCTTCAAAAGCTGTTCTCTTCCAGTCTTCCTTGCTCTGTTAGGCACCGAGCCATAGAGATTAGGCACATGTTGAGCTAAGCTCTGACCATGCAACCATTGGTTAGTCCAGAACAGGGTGTTCCGTCCATTGCCAACTTCTGTAATTATGGCCACCGCAAAGAAAGCCTTTACCGAGGGGTGGACTTGGATCTGGAAGGCTGCCCATGGCCGATCAGGTTCAGTCTTTTGCCGCCACAACCATCGCATCAGAGAGCCCATCCTGCTGTTGCAAACTAGAAATCCCAAGTCCTCCAAGTTCAAGTGGCCAAGTAACCTTAGGCCGAGCCACCAATTTTTTTTTCCTTATCTTTAATTATTTCCAATGTCCCCCATTTCTGAACTGTCATAAATGAGCAGATACATAGATTTTTCTGTTTCATTCTGCTTCTGTACAATTTCTGGTCTAAGAGGCTAACTAAGGTTCCTGAATTGTGTAACTTTGGAAGTCTGCAACCTCAGCTGTGTATCATCTACTTACTAGCTTACTCAACGATGCCCCATTTCGTATTTTTTGTTGGTTGTACTTACACACAGCTAGGTTACTATACAAAATTAATGGATGTGCTATACTAATATCTAACTACATTATCAGCAGCGTTGTCCAAGTAGGCAAATGTGGGAGACTGAAGTTCTGCATCTCTGGAGTTCATAGCTGAACTACGACCTGCTATTGTTCCTTCCACCTTGTTGACACAATGTGCATGGCATTCATATGCTAGTTATGATTTTGAGACTTGTTGACCGAATAATGTCATTTCAGCAGGTGCAAAGAACTCGTTTTGATTTTGGTAGATTGTCTATATTTGCGATGTAATTGTGAGCTGATCTGACCTTCGGTTAATGGATATTTCTTGCATCTATCCTCATATCATGTGCATGGACTCAGTTCCAGTGCAATAGCTGCTGCTACTAAATTATGCGGTGACTGATTTTCAGCTATCCAAAGACCATCCAACGGCCCAAGCCAACCAACTCTTCCTCTACTTAATGCTTGTCTTGTTGCTGGGACCGTTCCTAGCTTTGCGCTCGCCCCCACCCCCCGCCGTGCCCTGCGGCTCATCCCCACAGGTGCTTGGATCAGTCCCTGTTGACATGCTGCTGCCGGCCCCTCTTGCAACTGTGGTGGTGGCGCGAAGCTGCATTCTCTAAAGCTCGGCGCGAGTCCCAGATCGAGATAATTGGAGCTGACTGCCCACGTTGGTCCTCAAAGCTCGGTGCAAGGACCAGATCGAGATAATTGGAGCTGGCATCGCCTGCCGCGATGGCTGTGGTAACCATGGTCGGTCCACTAGAAGAGCAGCACCTTTGATGGAGAATCGAGGCAAGTTCTCAGCTATGGTAGCCACAATGAAGCTTGCGGATTACCTGCTGGCCACCACCATCGAGAATGTTCTTCTCTAACTCCCGTGCTTCTAAGGCCAAGCTCGAGGGTAACAAATGAGGTGAACAACCGTATAGATGACGAGAGGTGTCAGGGCGGGTGAGCAGGCTCGTCGGTGCTGGCGTGCAAGAGTCCCGGCCCGGCGGGTGTTTCATGTTATGAAACTTCATTACGTGAGTGAATCACTATTGAAGGGAGAATACAAATGGACAACACTGCTTGCCCGTTAGCCCGTCGACACGCTAACCCGTTGTTGGTTCTATAATAAGGGGGTTGTTGCCTTCCTTTGTACACACCGGTCATCAGAATGAATAAAGGGCTCTCTCCCTCCTATCTCTCCGTGTCTTATTTTCCTGTGTCTCTATGATGTGCCTGTGATCTTATGTGTGAAAGAAATGCGATTTCTAACACGTTATCGACACGAGTTCTACCGAGCTAAGGGTAAGAAAGGTAGGAAATGAGTTCTTTCATTGCGATACAAGATGCTTGTTCTTTCCTATACATTCTATATACACGAACAAGCACATACACAAGCACACTTTACCTGTGGTGATGCAAGGAAGGCGATGCCTCCTCTCACCATGGCGATGCAAGGAAGGCCCTGCTTCCACTCGCCCGAAACTAGCCTTGAAGTGCCAACGAACACCGCCGTCCCGAAGACGAGCACACAAAATGATGTGACCTCCCGGTGAGGAAGCATGGCTGCCACCACGGCAGATTCGGCCACCGCCGCCCTGAAGCCGAGCGGATCCGGCCATGAACGTGCCTGAGAAGAGTAGATCGGGGCTCCTCTGCCCCCAATGACGAGCAGATCCAGTGAGCCCTGACGCTGATCCAGTATACCGCCGTCGACCCCGGACCTGAAGGCCGCCTGGGCGCGGCTCTTGGCCGTCGACGTGCGGGCACGCGACACAGCCCCATAGGCCGTCGCGCAGATCCGCCTGGCGTAGGCGAGGCACAGGCGCGCTGCACCCCGGTCCGGGTGCGGGCCGCCGGCCCGGCCTTGTCTTGGCACCACTCCTGCCGCCGAACCTGGCTACAACACGAGCGCGCAGGCCCAGCAGGCCACCGTCGCGGCACCACGGCACACGCGAGCGCCGACCCTGAAGGCCGCCATCGTTGAGCGCCGGCGCGCGCAAGCCCGCCGGCCGCCAACGTCGTCATGGCCCCACGTTGTGCATTTGGGCTGTCGACGCGAGGGCATGGCGCGGTCCCTGTCCCCCAGCGCGTTGACCAACTAGGATTCGACCACCGCCCGCCGGCCAATGCCGAGCGTCGTCAAGGCACAGCGAGGACACCGAGGTAGGGGCGCCAACCCGACCACGGGTCACGGGCGCAGAGGGGTTAAGGACCTGCCGCGGCCCCGGTGAGGCCCAGGCACATTGCCAAGCGCATGAGCGCAACCTCGGCGCTGGTGCTGCCCCCAGCACGCGCGCATCCCGGCGCACGCGCGGCCGCGCAACCTCCTCGGCGTGGGCGTGTGTTGACGGTAGTTAATGCAAATTATTAACCATCAACATAACTTATATAAATGCTAAAAGATGATCACCAACATAGGTCTAGGGGTTTGAACTAATAAATTCCACGAGTTTTGGTGCATCTACGTTTTGCAGGGGTTAAACAGAAAAAGAGCCAAAGGTGGCCGAAATCATCATATAGAAGTATCTCAAATGTTGAATTGTACTGCACCATTGCGAAGGGCTCGTCGCACTGATCGAAATGGATATATTATTTGCTATATTTGGAATCCTGGATGAAGAATGCGGCCAATCAGGCTCCGTCTCACGGATCGCCTTTCCACCGCCTTTGAGGATCAATAATCACCGTTCATTAAGGTCGGTTCGATCCAAAGGCTGTCGTTAGGCTCGACGCAGATCGATGACGTGGCCCTTGACGTGGATCGCTGACGTGGCACCTCCACGCTGGGCTATATAAGGAGGGAGCCCCCCTTGCCTAAGAGCCATATCTCTTCTACATAGACAAATCTAGGGTTTCAATTCTTCATCCAAGTAGAAGAGGGTACCTCTAGTTCATCTAGTTCTAGTTCTAGTTTGTCTAGTTGCAAATTAGAGATCAGGGAGAGGAGAGAGCTGAGGAGAGATTTTCTTCAACATTGTAATTTTGCAGCATCTGGTTCGTCTTCGAGTAATCTCCAGGTTCTTCATTCATATTTTCTAAGTATTTAATTTTAGTTTTTGCCTTATTTTATTTACTAGATCTCTGCTCATATTGAGTGCTCTAGTTGTTCTAGATAATTAGAGTAGTAAGGATTAGTGTAGACGTGATGTCTAGACTAAGGTTTACCTGAGTTTGTGCACAATCCTATGGTTAGTTGTGGTAGCCCCAGAGGTGATAGTTCTGTCAGGCCTTTGTAATCCACCATGTTCGGGTTAGTGTTTCGTAGAGCTTTTGGTAGCCTTCTCCTAGCTACTTTCTTCCCAGTCTCCTTCGAGAGTTGGAAAGGACCTGATGCTGCTCCTAAGTAAGTAAAGTATAGTGACACTTTGATTAGATAGATTCACTTAGAAAACTCTAAACTCCTTCTCTACCCACATTTTCATTCTTTTCTTAGACGTTCTTAATTTTTCTAGTACACTTCATGTTTCCCGTGGAAATCGATACTCTGGAATACTCCCGGGTGAAAGCTACATCGATATCCGTGTGCTTGCGGATTTTTCTGTGTGCATTTAAAATACCCAACAAGCTTTTTAGATCCTGCTCACGGTAGCTGTTCTAGAATCAAACCAAGTTCGTCCGTTTATCTTTTCCCTTTTTACCACCTTTCTACCACTAGCACCATACCACATGGATTTCACTCCTATATATAAATTCTTTGCTCCAAAGGGCGACTTGTTGGAGCCTCCACCATCATCACACCCTATTCTTACAGATGGCTATAAGCTTCATCCTGCTCTAATAGCCATGGTTCGGGAGAAATCCTGCTCTGCGTTAGCAAATGAAGATCCATACACCCACCTTAGAGAATTTAAGCAGTTATGTTCCTGCCGGACTATTGTTGGCATGACACAAGAGATCCATAAATGGAAATTATTTCCATTCTCCTAATTGGGAAGAGCAAAAAAGTGGTATGCTCATTCCGTAGGAGGCACAAATGGAAATTGGGATGAACTCAGGACAAATTTTGTCTTGCTTTCTTCCCTGTTTATAAAATCGCTGACCTTAGAATCGAAGTTCTTACATTTCAACAAAAAGAGAAGGAGACACTAGTAGTAGCTTGGGCTAGATTCTCATCTCTTATCAATTTCGGTCCAAACCTTTCCTTGCCTGACCACGTCCTACACTATCACTTTTATCGTGGTCTTAACAAGGAAGTTGCTTTGCACCTCGACATCACTTCAAGAGGTTCATTCTCACATAAACTCGTTAGTGAAGGGAAAGACATTCTTAAGAAAATCCTTGATAACACTCCTTACACTGGCATTTTTTATGAATTCCCCGAAGAAGTCGAGCCAAGCCCCTACCAACATGAGGAGGAACACACAACCGAATATGAAATTCCTTCAAATCCTTCTAATGATTTGGTTGCCATAGAACCTACCATAGAGGGAACACCCCACACCTTAGAGAGTGACGAACCCCATCCTGCTATGTTCCTCTCTAAAATCGAGGAAGATCTTTCTGAAGATTTTGGGAATGCCTCAAATTTTCCACTTCAAGTGAAGCCTTTGGTACACTCTAGACCACTCGATGATGATGGTCCACACAATGATACTTTCTTAATGGAACACATTAAAGGACTTTCAGCCATCATGAGTCATGAGTGGTTGGCAGAAACAAAGTTATCCATCGAGGTAGCTCGAATTACTACCCCCTTAGAAACTATATCTTGCAACCTAAAGGGAACAGCCATAGAGGCTCACTACAGTCCTAATATTGGGATGAACATCATTTCAAAGGTGTTGGCTGAAAGCTATGCCCCAACGAATCCTTGATCCCATCTTATAAGTTTCTAAGAATTCCTTCTAGAATTACCCTTGAAATTTATGCGGCATAAGGACTATTATTTTACGCATAAGAGGCTCTGAGTATTTTCTGGATTTTCTCATCTATGACACCTCAGATATGTCCCTATTGATAGGTGTACCTTTGGGAGCACTGTTTCGAGAACAACCAAAACAAAGTCTCTTACATCTTAAGCTAGGGAACTCTACTATCGTTGTCTCTCTTGCACGATCACATAATGCGATAGTAGAACCCAACCCCAAACAAGATCCTACTGAGGAAGTTTTAATGGCATCTCTAGAAGACATGGCCCAACCTCTCTTCGATGACAAACACTTCATTGAAGAAGAGGAAGAGTTGGCAGAACCTGTCGAGCTAGACCCTTTGGAGATGCCTACACCACCCTCAATTGAGTTAAAACCATTTCCTCTAGGCTTGAGATATGTCTTTCTCAATAATAATCCAGAAACTCCTATCATCATAAGTGACAAGCTCTCCCAAGAAGAAACCCTTAGACTTGTCACTATCCTAGAAAGACATAGATTGACCATAGGCTACTCACTCCATGACCTCAAAGGGATTAGTCCCGTTCTCTGCACTCATTGTATCCCTACAGATCTTAATTCTCCACCATTGAGAGAACCACAATGGAGACCAACTGAAAGGACCTAAATGGCCTAGAGGAGGGTGAATAGGCCTATTTGAAAATCCTAAAACTCACAAACTCGAAATGCGGAAGTTAAATACCTACCGGAACTTCTGGTGGGTTTGGATCGGAAGTTTCGGTGACCGAAACTTCCGGTGCAAATGGACCAGAACTTCCGGTGCCCTACTGAGCTACGAAATCAGAGTGAAATGAGTTGTGATTTTGGTTTTGATTGTTACCACACCCTCCTAGATGTTGTTGATGATGATGTCGAGATCCACGGAGCTTGGCACCTCACCGAATCGAAGATCAGGTCCTCCAACCTATGAATTTTTGGGGTAGAGAGGAAGACTACGAAGAACACAAGAACAAGGGTAGTCGATGCTACCTCCTTAGAAAGACACAAGATTTATACCGAGGTTCAGCAATCCCCACAAAGGAGTTCCTACGTCCTCATTATTGAGGTTACCACAAAGGTTTCCTCCCTCAAGCAACCACGAAGGTAAACTCAAGATTTCCACTAAGAATCAGGGGTAATACAAACACTTCGGGTTGTCCTCACAAATGAATCAACAACGGGCAGCCACGAAGAATGCCTAGCCAGCTAGGGCTCCAAGAACCCAAGAGTAATAAATACAAACCACACCGGCAAGACGAGGAAGACAAGTGCTCAAGTCGACAATCAATGCTCCCGCTCTCAAATCTCACGTCCCTAGCTCAAACAATCAAAGATTGAAGCTTGGAAGCAAAGAGGGAGAGAGAGTGGGCAAGTTCAGCTCACAGGAGAGTTTGGCAAAGCTTGGGCATTGTGAGTAGAATGGGCGGAGAGAAGAGAAAAGGAGGTAATAAAATATATATATACTTAGCCTCAGATGCACTACTGGAACTTCTGGTGGAACCACCGAAACTTCCGGTTAATTAGAGTTTCGACCGTTGGGGAATGAGAAAGTCAACACTCAGATCTAAATGACCGTTCTGGTCCGAACACTGAAACTTCTAGCCAGAGGCCGGAACCAAATACTTGCACGCGTCGCTCCTGAAAAGTACTACCGAAACTCTTCCAGTCCGGGTACCGGAACTTTCGGTCCGGGTCAGAACTTCCGGTTCAAGGCCGGAACCTCTTTCTCGCACGCGGTCGCTCGCAAGCACAGTGCAACTGGAACTTCTGGTCGTTGGACCAGAACTTTCAGTGCACCAGCTGCAAACATTTTAATTGAATGTGAGTGCACGGTGTCTCTCAAACACGATAGCTAAACCAACATGAGCACTTGTAGACCACGTCTAGCTTGTCTCATTTGCATCCCTCTTGATAGTGTGGCATTTCCTATAACTCAATTTTAAATATAAAAGAGTAAGCCAATTGAGTCGAAGCGCCTTTCATCAATAGAAATTTTGAGGGTGCTTGTATCACCAAATATATTCATTTAAATCTTTCAATGGACTAACACCTGTGAATAGACTCAAATAAACTTGTTAGTCCCTAATTTGATTGTCATTAATTATCTAAAACCCACTTCGGAGGCGAATGCACTTACAAACTCCTCTTTTTTGGTAATTGATGACAACCAACTTAGGCTTACACTAAATTGAAAGAATTAAAGCTTTTGAATCCCAAATTTTATGGAGAGCTCTCCGTAAATGTATGCATAGGATTTTAAATTTCAAATCTTGAATAAAATCAAGACAACATACATTTAGAGCAAACTCCCCCTAATTTTTGCAATCCGTGCCTACAAGGTGTGTGTAACAGTAATGATTCGTGATGCTTATGACAAGATATATCACAAAGAGATAATTAAAAGAAAATGAATGGTTATGCAAGAAAGAAAAAGACTTAATAACAACATAACCATTCTAAAAACAACAATCAACATCACAATATCAAATATAGGCCATCACATCATGATATATCAAATAAGCATAAGTGTTTAGCCTACAACCATTCATCACACACATAGTTCATAGTTCACCACATAGAGAGAGTTATATTACATAACCGAATAGATAGCTATCCTATTACATCATAATAAAGCCTAACACTCCCCCTTTGGCATCAAATGCCAAAAAGGGTAGGCACCGTGAAGCTCCAAGGATAGGAACAACTACTAGAAAGCATCATAGTCATACTCGGGGTCGACGTGGTAGGAGTAGCGGCTCCTACCAAACGGTGTTGAAGAAGAAGGACCAGCCTGATTGGGAGGAACAGAGGTAGAAGTCCGAGTGATCTCATCAGCCTCATCAAAAATTCCACCATAGGAGCCACCCTGATCTGTGTCCTCAAAGGAGTAGCCAGCAGGAAGAGTAAGGGCATACGAAGCATGACCATGAGGAGAAACGCCCTCATGAATAGAGAAATCATGCGCTTGTCCTACAAAGCCCTCCAGTCCAGCACCACCCTGTGGAGTAGAAAACTGGTGCTCTTGACCAACATGGCCAGACTGAGAAGCACCACCAGTAGAGACCCCATGCATAGCATCCCACTCCGTATAAGGATTTCAAAAGGTATAGAGAGGGGACTCAAGAGGAAGATGTGCCTGATCCTCTAAACGACGCAGACGCGGATCATTTTTCCTCTGGCAGTAGCAAAAGAATGACATGAACCTCTCAAGAACATAGCGAGTGGAGTCACCAATGCCACGGCCTCATCCACGACCATGGCCGCGTCCACGAGCAACAGGAGAGGGAGCATGTGCAAAAGGAGCAGCATCATCACCATGTCCAAAGCCATCACCATCACCATTACCATCACCATGAGCATCATCATCATCGTCATTATGAGCAGCCCACTGCCACTAGGCTCAGTGGCTTTGCCTTTGCCCTTGCCCATGTGAGGGTCAAATGTTTCACGTTCCAAACAGGATGAATGATGTCACACCCAAAAGAAAAACTGGTCACCTGCTGAATAATATGCATAAGATAGGGTGCATAAGGGAAGTTCTTGTGAGGATCCGTAGAGACATCTCTGATGTTGCGCCAAAGTAGATCAGTCACACTAAATCACTGACCAAGCCCAAAGCAAACAAGAATGGTGGGAGCATGATTATGAAGATTTGTTGAGTCACCCTCCTTAGGATCAATGGTAGCATGAATCAAATTATTGAGCACATAGAACTTGGGCTTCAAATTGTGACTCTTCCCATCTGCTAGCATAGGATCCTTGTACAGTCTAGCCTGCATGAACTCATGTCTACCAACACCCTGAGGATGGTGATCATATACACTCAATGCCTCTCTGTCGAAGTGATCAAGCCCAAGAAGCCTAGAGAACTAAAGATAGGAACAACAATAATGTAGGCCTTCGGTCATCCAATGAAGAACCTTATTCTTCTCATCCATCCATGGAGTAGCCCAGAACTGGCAGAAATCTCAGTGTTCCAATTATGCTTGAAGGTCATAAGTGGCAGAATGCGCCACTCCTGGAGTTGAGCAATCAAAGCATTAATCTGAGAATTATTGTGAACTTCCAAGGAGGCAAGGGTAGGAGCCTTGTGGTGTATGATTGGGGTAGTAAGGCCCCTTGGGCTGTCCTTCATGCAAACAGACGCATAATAATCTCTATGAAATTAAGACCAAAAGTGATAATCCACAGCCTCATATTTGGTCCACTGAAAAGGATTCTCTTTTCTCATGGTACGGACATCCCTTGCTTGTTCCTTATAATTGATGGCCCACATTGAAACCATATCATCAGGATCATGAGGCCGATGGAGGTGAGCAGTCCTATTGGTTGGATGACGATTAAGCTGACGCCCGGCTGTTGCCAAACCAATACGGACAGGTGAGTTGCGAACCACCTCAGGATCAATTGCACGCCCCTCAATGTCAAGCGGTGACTGAGGAACTGCCTCATGGACTTGGTCTCGATGGGGAAGAGGAGACATGGCCTTGAAGAATGATCTGGGCAGACTCTTGGACCATCTTCACCGTCATGCTGCTGCTGAGAGGACTTCCCATGACGAGAACCACGACGACAACCACCACGAGGATGCTCTTTCTCGCCATCCCCCAAACTTAGAGGACGAGGACGAGAACCACGGTGGGGATTGGCATGATGGTCAGCCATACTACAAAAAAAGGGCCAAGGGAGGTCTTAGACATGACAATGGAATGCGGCATCAGAACAAGCAAGGAGAGCTGAGCAGACGGACAGTGAGCAGTGCCGTCGAAACTTTCGATTGGAAAGGACCGAAACTTCTGGTGGCACTGTGCACCGTGCGTTCCACCCATCTCCACACAAAATCGTAATGGCAATTGCACAAAACGTATTCACAAAGCATGTAGACACTAAATCCAAGTAGCATGAATGAGGAAATGACCTAGAGCGAGGTACATTGAGAGATCAGGTAAGAACTCCATGATACCTTGCTACTCCGAGGGAAGAGGCCAATTCAAGACCGTCCAAGCACTCCCGACAGTCACCAAGACGTCCCACGTGATCTCCACAACAAGGGCAAGCTCCCCCTCAAAGGGTTTCAAGAATGGGTGGAGGAGGTGGGAGATCGGGGCGGAGGGGCACGGGCGACACCGGCTCCGAGCGAGTTGGGCTGGGCGGGTCGGGTGGGCAGGGGAAGGAAAGGAAGGGGAAAAGTGAAAAGGTAAGAGAGATTTTTTTGTTTTACCATGCGGCCCCCTTTACCGTGGTCATTTGGCTGACCGGAAGTTCCGGTGGGGAAACCGAAAGTTCCGGTCGGTCAGGTCAACGCCAGATCTAGACCAAAATTTGAAAAAGGAAGGGCCGGGCACCAACCGAAACTTCTAGTCCGGTCGACCGAAACTTCCAATAAAGGCAGAAGTTCCACCCAACGACCAGAACAAAATGCTGACACACGGACACACGCAATGAACAGCAGCTGGAACTTCCGGCCATTGCTACCGGAACTTTCGGTAGGTCAAATTTCAGCCATAGCAGTTCTAAGAATGGTGAACTATATGAGAAACTCCAACCACTCAAAAATATGTCCAGATTTCAGAGAATCATCACACAGCAATGGACACATGTTTGAGATGTAAAATTAGATTTTGAAATTAGTACGTAATATTTTGGCAAGGAATTTGTGCGATATACAAAATCAATCAAGGTATGCAAGATGTCATTCCACGTTACGGGAATCAACGATATTGAGCTCACGCCTCAAAGCACAAAATCTCGACTCATCTAGAGGCTTTGTGAAGATATCGGCTAGCTATTTTTCGGTTCTCACATGTTGAACAACGATATCTCCTTTGGCTTGGTGATCTCTAAGAAAGTGATGACGGATGTCTATGTGCTTTGTACGGGAATGGTTTACGGGATTATCGGCTAGCTTGATGGCACCCTTATTGTCACATAAGAGTGAAATCTTGGATAGGTTGTAACCAAAGTCTCTCAAGGTTTGCTTCATCCAAAGTAGTTGGGCACAGCAAGAGCCGGCCGCCACATACTCGGCTTTAGCGGTGGATAAGGCAATGGAGTTTTGTTTCTTAGAACTCCAAGACACCAAAGACCTACCAAGAAATTGGCAAGTCCTAGATGTACTCTTTCTCTCTACTTTGCAACCGGCATAATCCGAATCGGAGTAACCAAGTAGAGTGAAAGATGAGCCCTTGGGATACCATAAGCCAAGATTAGGTGTGAGCACCAAATACCAAAAAATTCTCTTAATGGCCATGAGATGAAATTCTTTCGGATTAGATTGAAATCTTGCACACATGCACACACTAAGCATAATATCGGGCCTAGATGCACAAACGTAAATCAATGAGACAATCATGGAACGATATACCTTTTGATCAATAGCTTTACCATCTTGGTCGAGGTCAAGATGTCCCATAGTAGGCATTGGTGTGTTGATGGGTTTGGCCTTGTCCATCCAAACTTCTTCAGCATGTCATGGGTATATTTGGTTTGGCAAATGAACGTTCCTTCTTTGAGTTGCTTGATTTGAAAACCGAGGAAGAAGGTCAATTCCCCCATCATGGACATCTCAAACCTTTTGGTCATAATCCTACTAAATTTCTCACAGAGCTCATCATTAGTACTACCAAATATTATGTCATCGACATATATTTGGCAAATAAAAATATCACCATTAACTTTGCAAGTAAATAAAGTAGGGTCAGCCTTTCCTATCTCAAACCCTTGCTTGAGTAGGAAGTCCTTGAGACAATCATACCAAGCTCTAGGGGCTTGCTTGAGCCCATAGAGCGCTTTGTGAAGCTTGTAGACGTGGTTGGGATAATGTGGATCTTCAAAACCCGGTGGTTGTTCAACATACACCACTTCGGAGAGCAGGCCATTGAGGAATGCACTTTTCACATCCATTTGAAACAACTTGAAATCATGGTGAGCAGCAAAGGCAAGAAATATACGAATAGATTCAAGCCTAGCTACTGGTGCATATGTTTCCCCAAAATCCAAACCTTCAATTTGGGTGTAACCTTGTGCAACCAACCGTGCCTTATTCCTTGTGATCGTGCCATATTCATCTTCTTTGTTGCGAAAGACCCACTTGGTACCTATCACATTTTGCTTGGGCCTTCCCACCAAGGACCAGACTTCATTTCGGGTGAAGTTCTCCAACTCCTCTTGCATAGCCATCACCCAATCCTCATCTTGCAAGGCATCCTGCACCTTAAGAGGTAACATAGAGGAAATAAAAGAGTAATGCTCACAAAAAGATGCTAAACGAAAATGAGTCATCACTCCACTGTGTATGTCTCCTATCACATTTTCAACAGGATGGTTCCATTCAATGGATTGACGAGCTCTTGGGTGAGGTTCTGTTGTTCTTGTTTGAATTGGGCCGTCATCTTCACCATCATAGTCAATGTCGGTTGGAGAAACTCCATCAAGAGCTCCCCCTTGATCATCATCTTGGTTGTTTTCGGATTTTGATTTGCTTGTTCTCTTGAATCATGACCATCTCTTGATGTGGAAGCATCACCATGGGCATCTATTGACCCATGATGCATGTATGGGTCATGATAGACTTGCACTTGTGCATCATCATCATCATCATCTTGCTCAACGGGTTTCACTTCACCGGTTGCAAGCTTCTTTATCACTTTATGAGAAGGCTCCTCTTTACCTACAATGTCCATATTGACTTGCTCCTTTTGAGAGCCGTCGGATTCATCAAAAGTCACATCTACCGTTATTTCCGTAAGACCGATGGTCTTATTGAAAACACGATATCCATGTTCATTAGTACCATAACCAAGTAGGAAACCTTCACCAACCTTCAATTCAAACTTAGAGATTTTGGGTTTCTTTCTAAGTATGAAACACTTGCATCCAAAAACTCTAAAGTAATCAACCTTAGGCTTTTTACCGATGAGTAGCTCGTAGGCGGTTTTGTTTCTAATCTTGTGGAGGTATAGGCGGTTGATTGCATGACATGCCGTGTTGACAGCCTCCACCCAATAATCCTTTTCTGAAATCTTGTATTCATCCAACATTGCTCTTGCTGCTTCTATGAGCGTTTGGTTTTTTCTCTCTATAATCCCATTTTGTTGCGGAGTGTAGGGGACTAAAAACTCATGCTTGATCCCTTCTTCATCAAGAAACTTCTCAATATTGCTATTCCTAAACTCCATCCTATTGTCACTTCTCACTCTCTTGATCTTCACATCAAACTCATTTTGTGCTCTTCTTGCAAACTTCTTGAAGATTTCTTGAGTTTCACTCTTATCTTTCAAAAAGAACACCCAAGTGAAGCGAGAAAAATCATCAATAATTACAAAGCCATATCTGTTACCTCTAATACTTATATAAGCATTGGGTCCAAATAAGTCCATGTGTAGTAACTCAAGTGGCCTTGATGTTGTCACGATGTTTTTAGCAGGATGTTTAGCTCCAACTTGTTTTCCCGCTTGACATGCACTGCAAATCCTGTCTTTCTCAAAAGAAACATTTGTTAGTCTAAGAATGTGTTGTCCTCTTTGAATGTTGGCTAAGTTCCTCATCCCAACATGAGCTAGCCGGCGATGCCACAACCAACCTATGCTAGATTTTGCCACTAATCAAGTCTCGGACCCCACTCTACTAGCTGTGAAATCAACTAGATAGAGCTTGCCCTTTAGTTGACCCATAAAGACAATAGAGGAATCCACCCTTCTAGAGACTTCCACACCCTTATCCGTAAAGATACAATTGTAACCCATCTCACAAAGTTGTGAAACAGACAACAAATTGTATCCTAACAAATCCACAAGTAATACATTTGAAATTGAATTATCATTTGATATAGCAGTTTTACCCAAACCAAGAATTTCTCCTTTGCTATTGTCACCAAATGTGATTCCTTCACCCATGCTTTCACTTGGTTGGAAGGAGTCAAACATTTTCTTTGCTCCAGTCATATGATTGGTGCATCCACTATCTAGCACCCAACATGGTCCACCGGAGGAGTATTCCTACAAAATAGAATTAAGCCTTTGTTTTAGGTACCCAATTAGAATTGGGTTCTAGGGGGTTGGACACATAAGATTTGGGCACCCAAACACTCCTCAAGATTTGCCTTTTCTTGAGAGCGCCCACATACTTTACAATAATTTTACCATCCTTATCCCAACAACACAAATAATAACAAAAGTTGTTCCTTGAGATAGGCACTTGTTGCTTGGGAGCCTTCACTTCCTTATTCTTGATGTTCTTGTTGTCGGAGGAAGTGATAGGAGAAACCTCAACATTGTTTACCTTGTTGATGAGATCAACAAGAGGCACACTCTTATTGAACTTCACACAAGGCAAACCATTTACCATGTTTCTCCCGTTGGCCTTACCATCATATCTATTATACCCGAGGCCATCCTTTATGTGTGGATGCCTAGGCACCTTGTAGATTTTGGTTGGTTGCTTATCCTTGCTCTTGCAACCAATGTCTACAATGGCTTTCAACCTAAGAATCTCCTTGTCATTCTTCTCTAGCTCAACAAGGTTAGTAGCACAAGCATTTATATCAACATTATTGCATCTTTCACATCCTTCACTAGTTGAAGCATTTGAGTCCTTAGAAGAAGTAGAAGTGCTCTTCCAAAGAGTGTCATAGTTTATCTCAAGCTCATGATATTTATTTGTCAAGCTTGTGAGGCTTTCTTGAGCTAAACTATAGTCATTCTTTAGACTAGCCAAAGATTCATTAAGTGAGGCATGTTCCTTAGTCACTCGCTCATGTGAGTCCATGGCCAAAGACAATTCTACACTTAACTTCTCAACCTTCTCTTTTTCTTTGGTGAGACATACCTCTAGCCCTTGGTTCTTTTCCCTTTCCACTAGGAGCATTTCACTTTGCGACTCTAAGCATGTCTCATGCTCATCTATGGTGTACTTCAATTTTAAGATTATAAAGGTAGCTTCTTTTCCATATTTCTTAATGATTTTGATAGCATAGTTTTCATCAAACTCATCATCATTAAAGTGAGTGGGAGTGTGGGATGATACCTTCTCCTCTTTTGCCATAAGACAAGTAGGAGTGACGTCGTCATCATCAGAGAGGTTGGCGAAGAGCTTTGTTGAGGAGAAAGTGTTGGTGAAGAATGATGTCAATGGAGATGATGTATCATGTATAGCAATTGCAGCTACACTCTTCTTTTCATTGTCATTGTCTTCATCACTATCATCATCGGATTGCCATTCTTCACCTATATGTGCTTCACCTTTCTTCTTGCTCTTGTACTTTTTGTCACTTTTCTTGTTGTACCTTGAAATCTTGCATTTGTTGGGACAATCCGCAGCAAAGTGACTGGTGAGACCACACTCATAGCAAAATCTATTCTTATATTGCTTGTTTCCACCACTACTCCTCATCTTTTGCTTCTTCTTGATCAAAAATTTTGCATAATTTTTCACCATGAGAGCTTGTTGTTCATCAAGTTCTTCATCACTATCATTTTGCTTGTGACCACAACATCCTTTGTTGCAATGACTTGATTCACTTGCATGGGATGCTGCAAGGGCAATGTTTCTCTTTTGACTAAGTCTTTCTTTAGTCTCATCATCTAGAACCTCATGATGCATGATCTTCACAATCATCTCTTGTGTTGTCATGGTGGTGTAGTTTTCTCTTTCCATTATCACGGAAGCTAGAATGCTATTCTTGTCTCTATATATTCTACATAGTTTTCTTGCCGCAGCTTGTTCATCCCATCTATCACATCCAAGAGCTCTTAGTCTATTGACCAAAGTCATGAATCTATCATACATTGCCTTTGTTGTTTCTCCTTCCATCACTTGAAAATTCTCAATCTTGTTTTGGAGAAGCTCAATGTTTCCTATTCTCACACTCTTGTCACCTTCAAATGATATTCTCAAGGTTTTTCATATTTGCTTTGCATTTACCATACCATTTACCTTGTTGTTATCTTCCAGAGTGAGACATTGTAAGATTCTCAAAATCAGGTCATTCGGAAAAAAAACTGCCGCTTTCTCTGCCGGTTTCTTAAGGCTTCAAACGAACGACAAAGTCCAACTCATCTTCGGGTGTCCACTCTTTGGGATCTACGGGAATGTTCACACCAATTTCAACCGCTTGCTAACATCTTGCGGCTATAAGATGCAACTTCATCCTATGAGCCCAATCGGTGTATCTTACTCCATCAAAAGGAGGTGGCTTGCCAGGATTGACCATTGGTATGTGAGTGTTGTTCTTGCTTGTGCCTTCATAGATATAGCTTGCTCTTGTATAGCCTTTTGGTGTCTTGTTTCCATCTTCACCTTCATTCTTCTTCTCCTTGCTAGTTGCTTCATCACTTCTCTTGTCAATAATATCTTTCATCTTGCCTAGTTGCTCTTGCATCTTGTTCATTTGCTCTTCTTGTTGCTTTTGCATCATGATGATGAGCTGTGCCGCTACTTGTGTGGCTATTTCCTTCAATTGTGCATCATCCATCTTGGCCATTGTTACACCTCATGCGGTGAAGCGTTGAACCGAGGAACCACGGATCTGATACCACTTGAAAGGACCTAAATGGCCTAGAGGGGGTGAATAGGTCTGTTTGAAAATCCTGAAACTCAAAAACTCGAAATGCGAAAGTTAAATACCTACCAGAACTTCCAGTGGGTTTGGATCGGAAGTTCCAGTGACCAGAACTTCCGGTGCAAACCGACCAGAACTTTCGGTGCCCTACTGAGCTATGAAATCAGAGTGAAATGAGTTGTGATTTCGGTTTTGATTGTTACCACACCCTCCTAGATGTTGTTGATGATGATGTCGAGATCCACGGAGCTTGGCACCTTACCGAATCGAAGATCGGGTCCTCCAACTTATGAATTTTTGGGGGTAGAGAGGAAGAACACGAAGAACATAAGAACAAGGGTAGTCGATGCTACCTCCTCAGCAAGACACAAGATTTATACCGAGGTTCAGCAATCCCCACAAAGGAGTTCCTATGTCCTTGTTGTTGAGGTTACCACAAAGGTTTCCTCCCTCAAGAAACCACGAAGGTAAACTTGAGATTTCCACTAAGAATCAGGGGTAATACAAACACTTCGGGTTGTCCTCACAAATGAATCAACATGGGCAGCCACGAAGAACACCGAAACATCCTCAATTTTCCACGAAGGGAAAATACACAGAATGGCGAATAATTCAATAGTTTGAAGCTCAAACCATCATATCATCCAGCGTTAGTTGATACAGTAATCCATACTTCGAACAAAAGAATACATTTAGAAGGGATTACATAAATAGTTCGTCGCCACACTGGCGGAATCATCAGAGTAGCTGCAGCGTCTGGAACAGCTGCGGAAGGCAGAAGTACATAAATCTCCAAAAGAAGCCTGAGCATAGGAACGAGACGTCTACTCCTCCTCATCGTCATAGTCGTAGTCGGGCTCACCTGCCAAATAATTTTCAGTACGGTTTGTACTGGCCACATCTCCCACCCTATGCTTTGCTTTTGCTATGTAGTATTTGGTGGAATGCAAAGGATGTAATCAATTCGACCTAATATGTGGCTGTAATTTTCTATGCAACCAGTGACCAATATTATATAATATAATTCATCAAATTTTAATCCATCTCATCCACACATCCAAACCCATTCCATCTCCATCACACACTTCTCACCCTCTCGCACTCAGTCGACAGGTCCAACTCCCTCTCGGAGCCTGTCTCAGCGGCTCACAGCCGGAAGGGTAACACCAGGGGGAGAAATAGATGGACTCCTCTCACTACTCCCGAGAAGCGTGGGTCTTAGGAAAAAGCCATACCAGTGGCTCGCGGACTATATATATAGATTCATAAACTCTGCAGAGCGTGTACTCCCGTAACCACAAGATCACTATCATCGGCGGTGCCCCGCCTAAGCTAATTTCGGCTGCTTTCTAACTGGTGCGATGCCACCCTACCACTCAGTACTGGGACATCCCGGATAGGTACCACCGGCACACTGAGACTGTGAGAAATAGTACCGGGCCTCCGAGGTCACTATGTTGTCTAAGGAGGGTGTGGGTCTCCATGCCCGTACCTCCCGACACTATCTGCTAACCACCTAGTAGTAGTGGCACCGTCCTCGCTAGTCAGACATCCGTCTCCCGCCCATACAAGAGCGACTGGTGAGCACGTAAGTCCCAAAGTTCCAGTCCTCAAGAGATATCAGGTCCTAGGGGGATCAGACAGGATTATCTTTCCTTATGGACTACAACAGTCCGTGCTACAGCAGCACCTCCTACCCGGGGCTTCGCTCCACGAAGGTTCTCACCCCCGGGATCTCCTTATGCCTCACAATGTGCCCGCCACAAGCACCTCACACGGGAATGCCCAGAACACATTCCCCGGCAAGACTCGCCCACATGGCTCATCGTAGAATCCTGTCCGATCGACTCAACCCTCACCACACACCTAAGATGCACGCAGCACTCTCCCCGAGTAAAGTGGCACCACGTGCCTTAACCATATAACCATGCTCTCCACCACGCATCATCATCACACAGATATAAGCGTAGTAGAAGTAAAGCATCATAAGTAAATAAGCAAGCATCTAGCCTATCAGCAGGTGTGCAGGAGTATGGTTGCGACAAGGTAAAGGCTCATTAGGCAGTGCTATCATGCAACCTATCATCAGGTGATAATCATAATTAGAGCACTAGCAACTAGACATTATGCCATGTGTAATAGGATCTACGAGGTAGGGTGGGGTGTGGCACCTGCGAAGTCATCTCCGAGCTCCTCCTCGTACTCGTAGTCGTCCTCCTCAAACTGCTCCTCCTCTGAAACGAGACATAATAGCCGCGTTAGCGGCTCCTATAGAGTCAACACAAAGAAGCAATAAAATTCAATAACTCCAAATGCACTCATACACAAGCCTATGACATAGAGCTCATTTTTATGAAAATTTGGATACTTGGTTCATATTTTTCGGAGTTCGTATGAAGAAGTTATGAATTTCTGAAGTTTATTCTATTTTCTAAAAAAGAAAAAGGGCAGATTAACCTGGCGCTGACACGTGGCAGCTCCGGATTGAGCCACGTGGCGTGCAGGAACAGTGCAGCTGGGGATGTGCTGACGTCATGTTGACATCAGCACTGACGGGGGACCAGTCAGTGGCTGACAGGTGGGGCCCACGGATCTGGTCACTGACAGGTGGGACCAGGTCAATCGGTCAACGTTGACGGGTCTCGACTGGGCCTCGGAGGGCCTGGACAGGGCTGGATCTAGGTCAGGTTGGGTCGGCCGCTGTACACTCGAGGGTGCGATCCGGGCGACCCCTCGAGGACGGGGCTTCGCTCGAGCGAACGGACTGGCCTCGAGGACGAAACTTCGCCCGCTGAACGGGCATGCCCTCGAAGACGGAACTTTGTTCGCACGAAGGGGCAACCCTTGAGAACAGTTATCCAGTGAGACTCGACCCTCTGGCCTCGAGCCGGATTCTCGACTCGAGCAGGCCCTCAATTAGAGCCAGGTCCTCAACTTCGTCGGGCAGACCCTCGACTTCGTCGGACGGACCCTCGACGAATGTCAGTTCATTAGCTGAGCTACGTGGCTGGTCGGCTGGGGGCTCTAATTTGGGGAAATCGACCCTCAGGTCGGTGGCGGTCAGCGAGGCACGGCGGCGGCATCTAGCGACGGCGAGGCCAAATTCGCCGGCGAAACCGGGCGTTGGTCTCCATCTCCCTTCTTGCCTTTTGATTGGAGAAGCTGGGATCTCCATGAGCTAGCTATCGGGGCTAGTCGAGGCACGGCGGGGCGTGCGCAGCTCGGCGGCCACGGCGGACGCTCCGGCGGCCAGAGTCCGAGGAGGCCGGAGCTGCAAAAGTGCGTGGCTCCAACTGTGGCCCGTGCCGGCTCCAAGAGGTTGCCAAGAACGCGCTCTAGACTATGGCGAAGCTATTGGCCGCGGTAAGGAAAGAAACAGTGGTGAGGGGAGCGAGAACATCGACGGTGTACTGGTGGCAGCCATGGATGGGGTAGGGCAGGGCAGCTCACCTTGGTGGTGCTCCATCGTCCGCAGGGCTCGTGGATCGGCTTGGTGAAGGTGAAGCCGTGTGGTAGCACCGCAGCGGTTCGGAGGAGCTCGACATGCTCAAGGGGGCCGAGGAGGCGTGGTGGCGAGGTGCGGGCTATTCCGGCAGACGGCGTTGCGGCCACGGCCACCCCTCTCCTCTTCCCTCCTCGGTCACTCTCTCCCTGGGCTAGGCAGGCAGGATGGCAGAGGTCTCACCAGTGCGGCGGCCGGGTCATGGGAAACCCTAGAGGGCAAGGCGTTCCCCTCTTATAAGCGCGACGGCCGGCCATGGAGGTGGCGGACGATGGAGATCAGAGATCCCCATCCAGTGGCTGAGCGTGGCCGCGCATTAGGGTTAGGGTTCGATGAAGTGCGGCGTGGTCAGGCAGCGGGACGGACGACGCGGAACGGGGCCGTACGCGAGCGGATGGCGGAGCTTCGCTGTTCCATTTCTAGAACGTCGGACACGATGCGCGGTCGACCAGAAGTGGGAAAAGGAAGGAGCTGATAGGCGGACCCCGCCTGTCGGCGAGAGAAAGGGGAGAGGCACGGGCGCAACCGGCGGCAGGCCCTTGGTGGGCCGCCTTGTTGGGCCGGCGGTCGGCGGGCGGGCGAGCGCGTGCAAGCGAGAGACGGGGCGCGGCAGCGCGTGTCGTGACGCGCGAGCGCGACTGGGCCAATGTGCGAGGCAGGCTGGACGGGCCGCGAGCGGGCTGGCAGCAGCGTAGCAGGCCGGCGTGGGTTGGGCTACAGGCTGCTCTGTGCTGGTTTCCTTTTTCTTTTTTCTTTCTATTTCCTAATTTCTTTTCCATCTCTATTTCTTGCAAAGCAACTAATTTAGCCACAACCCTAGGTTAGTGAGGTTAGTGACCATGATGTATACACCATGGTGGGTCCACTAGGGTCTCTAGGTCATGATGGCTCTATTTCCGGAGTTAGCAGGCATATATATACATGTGATAAAAGGTTATTCAATTTTATTAGCATCACATAAAATCGAATAAGAGGCAAAACATTCTCTGGTAATTAAATGCAATGCTCGGGCTAACGTCAAGTGCTATTTGTGCATCTATTGGTGGGTTTCCTACATGACATCCACCATACACTGGTAAACTTTTAGAAAAATTTTTGAAAGCCCGTATTTTTGGTGACCGGATTTCTAGGGTTGTTACAAACACCTAGCCAGCTAGGGCTCCAAGAACCCAAGAGTAATAAATGCAAACCACACTGGCAAGATGAGGAAGACAAGTGCTCAAGTTGACAATCGATGCTCCTGCTCTCAAATCTCACGTCCCTAGCTCAAACAATCGAATATTGAAGCTTGGAAGCAAAGGGGGAGAGAGAGTGGGCAAGTTCAGCTCACAGGAGAGTTTGGCAAAGCTTGGGCGTTGTGAGTAGAATGGGCGAAGAGAAGAGAAAAGGAGGTGAGAAAATATATATATACTTAGCCTCAGATGCACTACCGGAACTTCTGGTGGAACCACCGAAACTTCCGGTTAATTAGAGATTTGACTGTTGGGGAATGGGAAAGTCAACACTCAGATCTAGATGATTGGAACTTCTGGTCCGAACACCGGAACTTTCGGCCGGAGGCCGGAACCAAATACTTGCACGCGGAAAAGTACTACCGGAACTTCCAGTCCGGGTACCGGAACTTCTGGTCTAGGTCAGAACTTCCGGTTCAAGGCCAGAACCTCTTTCTCGCACGTGGTTGCTCGCGAGCACAGTGCAACCAGAACTTCCGATCATTGGACCAAAACTTCTGGTGCACCAGTTGCAAACATTTTAAGTGAATGTGAGTGCACGCTGTCTCTCAGACGCGATAGCTAAACCAACATGAGCACTTGTAGATCACGTCTAGCTAGTCTCATTTGCATCCCTCTTGATAGTACGACGTTTCCTATAACTCAATTTTAAATATAAAAGAGTAAGCCAATTGAGTCGAAGCGTCTTTCATCAATAGAAATTTTGGGGGTGCTTGTATCACCAAATATATTCATTTAAATCTTTCAATGGACTAACACATGTGAATACACTCAAATAAACTTGTTAGTCCCTAATTTGATTGTCATTAATTATCCAAAACCCACTTTGGAGGTGAATGCACTTACACCAACGCCATGCGCGAGGTTGTTAAGAAAGAGGTCCATAAGCTTTTGGACGCTGGGATTATTTATGTTATACCACATAGTGAGTGAGTTAGCCCTATCCAAGTTGTGCCAAACAAAGCCCTGTCCAACTCATCCTCAACGCACTATCACTGGGTGGCGAATGTGCATTGACTACCGAAAACTTAAAAAGGCTACAAAGAAAGATCACTTCTTGTTACCCTTCATTGATGAAATGTTGGAACAGCTTGCAAAGCACTCTTTATTTTGTTTCCTTGATGGGTATTCCGAATATCACCAGATCCCAATCCACCCTGATGACCAAAGTAAGACCACTTTCACATGCCCGTATGGAACTTATGCATACCGACGAATGTTGTTCGGATTGTGCGATGCTCCAGCATCTTTCCAACGGTGCATGATGTCTATTTTCTCCAAAATGATTGAGAAAATCATGGAGGTATTCATGGATGATTTCACTTTCTATGGAAAAAATCTTTGATGAGTGTCTGGAGAATCTAGACAGTCTTACAATGATGTGAAGAAAATCACTTAGTCCTGAACTGAGAAAAATGCCATTTTATGGTTCAAGAAGGTATAGTGCTAGGACACAAGGTGTCCGAACATGGGATAGAAGTGGATAGAGCAAAAATTGAAGTTATTGAACAACTTCCACCTCCCACAAAAGTGAAAGGAATTCGAAGCTTTCTAGGCCATGTGGGGTTCTATAGGCATTTTATCAAAAACTTTTCTCAAATCACTACACTAGCCTATTAGCTAAGGATGCACATTTCATCTTTGACAATGAGTGCTTTGAATCTCTTCAAACCCTCAAACAGGCGCTTATTTTAGTTCCAATCATCCAACCACCCGATTGGACGCTACCTTTCGAGATTATGTGCGATGCTAGTGACTTTGTTGTTGGTGTTGTACTCGGCCAAACAAAGGATAAAAAGCATTATGCTATATCCTATGCTAGCAGAACCTTCATTGGGCCACAACTCAATTATGCTACCACTGAGAAAGAGTTGTTGGCAGTTGTCTTAGCTATAGACAAGTTTACATCTTACTTATTAGGGGCAAAGTTAATTATTTATTCTGACCATGTTGCTCTTAAATACCTCCTCACTAAGAAAGATGCTAAACATCGGTTAATCCGATGGATTCTTCTGCTCCAAGAATTTGACATAGAAATAAAAGATAAGAAAGGAGTAGAAAATTCAGTAGCCGATCACTTGTCTAGGATGCAATATAAGGAAATGCATGAGTTACTAATTAATGACTATATGAGGGACGACACGCTCCTCATGGTAACACACGTCGACCCCTGGTACACGAATATTGTGAATTAAATGGTTGCAGGATATGTAGCGCCAGGGGAGGACAAAAGGAAACTCAAGTATGAAGCTCGATGCCACATATGGGATGATCCTTATCTTTTTTGAGTCTGTTCTAATGGATTATTGAGGAAATGTGTCCCAATAGAAGAAGCCAGGAAAATCATAGAAAGATGTCATGCATCACCCTACGGAGGACATTATGGAACATTTCGTACAAATGCTAAGATCTGGAAAAGTGGATTCTTCTGGCCTATGATGTATCAAGATACAAAGGAATTTGTTAGAAGATGTGCTAGATATCAAAAGCATGGACACATCAATACTCGAGATGCAATTCCACTCTAGAACAACCTCCAGGTAGAGTTGTTTGATGTCTGGGGAATTGACTACATGGGACCGTTCCAAAAGTCGAGAGATACTGAATACATCTTGGTGGCAGTTGACTATGTGTCCAAGTGGGTAGAAGCACTACCATGTCGAGCTGCCGATTCCAAGCATGCTAAGAAGATGTTTCATGAAGTGATATTCCTAAGATTTGGAACACCAAGAATGATCATAAGTGATGGAAGATCACATTTCATCGATAAGAGCTTCAAACAATTCCTGATAGAAGATGGAGTTAAGCATAATGTTGTAACTCCATACCATCCCCAAATAAGTGGTCAAGTAGAAACATCAAATAAGAAAATCAAGAATATTCTACAGAAGACCGTGGATGAGGTGGAAAAGAAATGGAAGCAGAAGCTTCATGATGCACTATGGGCGTACTGAACTGCATACAAAACACCCATAGGCATGTCACCTTATCAGCTTGTGTATGGAAAAAACATGCCACTTGCCTGTTGAATTGGAATTCAAAGCTCATCGGGCAATCAAGAAATGAAACATGGATCTCCATCTAGCTGGCAAGAATTGTCAGATGCAAATATCAGAGCTGGAAGAATGGAGAGAAAAGGCTTATCACAACTCCAAGATTTATAAGGAGAGAACCAAAAGATGGCATGACAAGAGAATCAAGGACAAGGAGTTCAAGCGTGGAGACAAAGTTCTACTACTCAACTCAAGAGTGAAGCTCTTCGGTCATGGAAAACTTAGAAGCAAATGGGAATGGCCATTCAAGGTGATTAAAGTTGCATCACACATTGCCATCACACTTCAGGATGACTTAGGTAACATATTCAAGGTAAATGGCCAATGTTTGAAAGTTTTCCTTGAACCTAAAGACTTAGAAGAAATTGATGTGATTGAATTCTTGCAATTTAATGATCCACTCTAAAAACATCATTCAATCAATGGCTCTAGATAACTAATGCTTGAACACCTAACACTTAATCAGTTCCATGAGTTGTGTTGTCTATTTGAGTTGTGTGTGATTTGGAAGCTTGAGAAGAGTGACACCTACATGTAAGCCACAAGAGTGAATGACTATGTCAACATCCAGCTTGGGGGAGGCACCCCCACGTGTATCGAGATAAGTATTTCTTTTCCCTTATAGTTATTTAAGTTTTCTTTGCTAGTATCTAGAAATAAAAAGATGCATAACCATAAAACAAAATAAAGTTTTTCTTTAAAGTCATATATCTAGTAGTCTTGTGTGATCTTTAAGCTTGAAATAAAATAGTGTGAATAAAAGTTTGTTTTCCTGTTAAAATAAAATGAACTCTAACGATAAACCTATCATGGAAATGATGAATAGTTACTCTGCCGTTATTTCTTTCAAGTATCTAGTTTTCAATCTTGAACTCCCTCGAGTTTTGGACATAATTTTTTTGACCTAAGGTTTGCTCTGAACCTGACACTTGTGGGTAGCGAATGCTTGATCTAAGTCTAGGTAATTGAGGATATGATATGGGAAGGTCTGAGTTGCTGTGTATCTTATTCCTAGTGATACTAGAGTTATGGAGATTTACAAGGTTTCACAATTCCACCAGCTGGCTGTCAGGGTACTCCTCCTTGAGCTTTGGAGTTTGATGCTGGATATCTTGTGCCTACTGATGTTGTGTTTCAGCTGCATCAACCAAATGAAACCATAGAGCATCCTGTTATTGATTATATTAAGAGTTGGAAAGCAACTAAAGAGGCTAAAGCAATGAATCCCTATGTGACACCAAAGATCAATGGGATAGATTACAGGTTCTGGGATGTTTTCCATTCAAATTTCTATGCCACTGTTAACCTTCCAGTCACAAAAGGCAAGATTTGCACTATGCAGTACATTGATTGGGATGCTCTCAAGGCTAAGAAAAATCCCGAGTCCGATGCAGCCATAACAGTTTCTGAGAGATTGAGCTTGATAAAATCATGGGTTTGAAGTACGATTGGAACAAAGAAGTCTTGCTCAATTTCATGCCACATGCTTCAACAACAAGGATACAGATGAGATACATTGGATGACAGGCGGTGAGCACTATAAGGTAGACTTGGTTACCATTCACAGGACATATATGAGTATTGGTGATGATGAAGATCTGCA
>CM041637.1:17743545-17796369 GCA_023333625.1 Bothriochloa decipiens
GAGTTGGAGAGAAGATCTCTTGATGTATATGAACTTTTCAAAGTGCAAAGAGAACCTCCACAACCGACCACTCCCTATATTTATAGAAGGGAGCAACCAACTAGCCGTTTTAGGAGCAGACTGGGCTCTCTGCGTAGCTGGTGGTTTAACTGCCAGTCCTGGCGGTGCCCATGTGGCAACGCACGAGCAACCCAACAGCTCTTTCAAACAAGTAGGTGCCAATGGTCGACTGACCTAGCAGTCCCGCCGCCACTCGCGGCAATCCCACCGCCAGGAGGTCCTCAACCTCGACCACAAACCCCAGGCTCATCGAACGCTCGCTCAACGTAACACTTGACACGATGCTGCCACACTTCGTGCAACTATAGTGTCGGCGGTCTAAACAATCAGCCTCACGGTTGGACCAATAGCGTCACTTCCAGCAGCCCAAGCAAGTCCAAGAGACTCCAATTAAAACTGTTTTTCAAACCTTTGACAAAGTGCTAACTCCAAATGTTTGTCTCACAAGATAACCACCACAAAGAGCACAAGTTAGCAATTTCAAATCCTTTTGCAAAGGTTTTTCAAACCCATTTAAGATCACCACTAATATCAACATGATTAGGACCTTTCAAGTGGCATTAGATAACCGAAACGCAAACACATTGCTGCTCTTAATAGTATGGCTATCTATCCTAAATTTGGCCATTTAAATCTTTTCTAAAAACACCTCATGGTCTACAAAATGAAACAACCTATGTTTCATATCTTTGCCTTGCACAAATTCAAATTCCACAATTTGATGGCTGCAAAGAAAGCGTTGTTTGGCATATTCATCGAGCCACTTGATATAACTAATGACTCTATAGCTTGATCTCTCACTATTATGAGTTGTTTTTGAACTTAGGGCCCGTTTGGTATGGCTCCCTAGGCAGCTTCAGGAGCCGTTTTTTGGCTCTAGTTACCAAATGGGTCTAGGAGAGGTGCTCCTGCCGTGGAGCTGCCAGAAATCGCGCTCTCACAGAGCGGTTTTGGTAGGTGGAGCCAAAAAAAATGTAGCTTCCACCGGCTCTTTGTCAGGCGCATGGGTCCATGATATATTTGGTCGTAGATGCCCCTGTCTTCTTCTTCTTCCTCACGCATGGGCACGGAGCGACGACGCGCGGCAGACCGAAACGCGGGCCAAGGTAGGCTCGCCGGGAGCTCGACCGCCGACGCAGGGTGGGGGCGCGGCGCCGAGGACGCAAGGCCAGCGGCGTGAGACGGAGGCGCAGGCGCTGGAGCATGGTTGTCGGAGGAGCGGGGGCCGGGGCGTAGCGGCCGAGGGCGAAAGCCGGAGTGCCACCGCCGGGGCAATGGAGTTCGACGACACGGGTGCCACCGGGGCGCGAGCGCTCGATCTCGCTGGAGCGCGGCCAGCCGGGGACGCGAGGCCGCCGGGGATGCGTTACTCGGGGACGCAAGGTTGTTGGGGACGCGTCACGCGGATGCACGGCCGCCCGGGGTGCTGCCGTCGGCGTGAGGCTGAACGGCCGAGCGGACTGGAAGAAAGCGCGTGCATGCATGGGCTCCGGCCTATGGATAATATGTGAAAATAGAAAATAAGAAGGTATAACTGTTATTTTATTTGTTTAGTACATCAAGTGAAGCTGTTTTACCAAACAAACTCACAAAAACAGATTAGCTTCCTCAAGAAAGCTAGTTGTGAAGCTAAAACACAGAAAAACAGCTTTGCTAGTTAAAGTTGAGCCGTTTGCAGCCGTGGCAAACGGGGCGTTACTCTGTGGTATTTTTATTAGTTTTTCATTCAAATTCCCAAATCTGTACCCCCCGCAGCTCCCGCTGCCTCGCCGCCTCGCGTTTCCGTTTCAAACGAGTCAAACCAAACCGTCTTGTCATCTTGGGGCCCATCGCATCGTCTCCCTTTCCTCTACCTCCTCCGTCCTCCGGATCCCAAAATCACAAGGACGTCCAAATCTCAAACGGTCGCCTGAGATACGCGCATGGCGTCGCCGCGCTGCATTCCCTCCGTGCCTGCCGGATCCAGTGAGGCGCTCTTTCTCCACTAATCTCGCCGTCTTCGCTTCTGTACCCCAGTTTTGCTAGGGTTTTCCTGCTCCAGCCCCGGTAGTTAGTTGTTACTTTGCATGGATGGCGCTTGGTTTTTTCGGGTCTAGTGACTTGTGGTTTCTGGTTTACCCGCTGGGATTCACAAGATGCCTGGCGCTTGGGCTCTGCGTCAGTGGCCAATCCAGTCCAATGGGTCTGTGCCAGTGTGCTTCTCTGCCCCTGTGAAGCACACTTTTTAGATGCATTGCTCTCCTGCTTCCACATGCCCATGCTTGCAATTCAACGAGTTATGCCCACTCTACAGATATCAATCCTAATATTAATTAAATATATTCATTACATCACATCAACACAGGTAACAAAGAGAATATTTCTCAAGATGGAGATGCTCCATTGGATTTTGCAACCCTGCCTAAAGAAGGGTCAGCCTCTACAAGGCGGAGGAAGAAGCCCACAGGTTTCAACTTGAGGAAGAGCATTGCCTGGAACCCTGCTTTTTTCACTGAAGAAGGTATATGTTTCTTCTTGGTCAACTCTGCACTTTAGTCTGTCCTGGATCTGGTTTAATAGTAACATCAATGAAATTTGTAGGTGTTTTGGATAATTCGGAGCTTTCTGTGCTTACTGGCTCCCAACTGAAGGCAAATAGGAGCCCTGGATCAGGGGTCAGTAGTATAATGTCCCCATTGTGTCAGTCGGGGAGATATGGTAACACATATGTACAGAAGGAAGCTGCAGAGAGTTCACATGGAAAACTGCCTGCAAGATATCACAAGGCAGACAGCCAGGGAAGGAAATTGTTTTCTTCAGTAAAAACTCCTCAGAGGGACAAACAGAAAGAATCTGCTGTCAGTTCATCACTCAACACATTCTTTACTTGTTTCTTTTAAAGACACTGTTTACTTGTTACGGTTGTAGCACTAACATTGTTGTTTTCTGCCCAACCAATTGCAGCGAACACAAAACACAAGCTCTGCTAGAAGCATCCAAATATGCACACCAAGAATACCAGCAGGATCTGTATATCCTAACAAAGTCTTAGGCAGGATTGAGCAGGCCTTAGTGTTTTTCACTTGATAACAGCAGGGCTGACTTATTTATCCATACATTCCCACAAGTTTAAGTATTCATTTATCACTACAAATGTTGTTAGCCTTAACTTAGATATACACAGAAGAAAGTACCAAACTCATCCGCTTCTACAGCTCAGATGTCAAGAATACCAAAGCAATCACGACCTTCTCTTCCTAAGGTCCCAAGAAGTACTTCATCTGCCACAAACAGTTTGGGATCACACAAAAAAACAGCTCCAGGTAATATTTGTATATGCCCTAAAGAAACTGGGTCTCTGGCGAAGTCTGGCATTCTATTTTACCAGACCATGCAGGATTTCCCAGTGATAAAGTATGTTTATTTGACTTAGCTCTTGGCATTCATGTGTTGTTACTAGCTGTCTGATGCAATATACTGCTGTTTTTCAGTTAAAGATGAGCTAGTTCATAGAGTAACTGGATTGCCTACTAGATTGAAGGTCAATTCTGTATCTTCTGGACCTAGCATAGAGAAAGAGAAGGATATGGTGAGTTATATATTCAATTCATCATAACTGATATGGTCTGCCTGCATCTTTTGTCAATTAATATTTATTAGTGTTCCTAAACAAACTGTTTTCTTTTGCAGATGCCCGCTGTTACTGCCGTACGTGAAGAAGCCAGTGCTTCTGTGAAATGCAAAAAAATTCCAGCACACCCACAAATTAGTCCATCCAGCCCCTTTGATAGCACTGTGTCAAAATTTTCTAAGCCATCAGCACTTCGAATGCCTTCACCTTCAGTGGGTTTTTTCAATCAGGTAGTCTATTATGTCCTTCCATTTTTAGGACATTGCCTTATTTGTTGTGGTGTAATGCATTGGTACATTTCCTATTTTCTCAACGATATAATGGCAACGGATCAAGTGTAAACCAACCTCTTCGTGAAAACCCGTGCAAACCACAACAAAAATGTCATCTAAATCCACCAAAAAAATCACACATGTAGATGATATGCTGACACAACCTTATAAAATATCTTGTCTAAACTCGACTTCGTTTGTGAGATATAAAAATAACAAATTTCTAACAAATCATCTGGACAACTTTCTGGCATAAAATTTGTTATTTTTATATCTCACAAAAGAAGTCGAGTTTGGACAAGATATTTTACAAGGTTGTGTGTCATCATATCATCTGCATATGTGATTTTTTTTTTGAATTTAGACGACTTTTTTGCCGTGGTTTGCACTGGTTTTCACGAAGAGGTTTGTACTTGATCCATTGCCAAATATAATGGATAAGCTGGCTTGATAGCAAATTTGAGAAATAAACAAATGTGTGATTCTGAGAAGGACGGCCCTGGTGCAAGCGGTAGAGCTTTACCGCATATGACCAAGAGGTCCAAGGTTCAAGCCCCAGCCTCTGCACATTTATGCAAGGATGACTGCTGGTTATTTTTCCTTCCTCAGACCCCGCAGTGTAGGAGCCTACGGCATTGGGTACGCCCTTTAAACAAATGTGTGATTCTGGCTAAGTTCTTTATCAAATGTATGGGAAAATATGAGACCTGGTATACCTGGAAGATTTAATTATTTAATGTGACATAGTTATGAATAGTTGATTAATTGACATAATATGACATGAAAGTTACCTGAAAAACTGTTTCGTATTTGTCAACATATTGTATATTAGCCTATTAGGTACCTATAAGATAAGATTGCTTTCCTTTCTACCCTCTCCAGTAGTTGCTGGGCTTCATTAGTTCATATCAATCTATTCATTTTCTGTAATCGTATATCACTATAGGAAACAGTCACTAGGGTATCAATATATGTAAATCCATGCGCCCTACGGCCTATCATGCTCGCTCTTGCACTATTCTTGGCGTATTTTTTTATTTGTATTATCTTATTCTGTAACTTTGAGTCTGTTGGTTTTGCACCTGTGTTTTGTTTTATATTTTCCTGTGAGGGCTCATCTGTGAAAATATGATTGATTGACTGATCTGTTCAGGAAAAAGCATTTGTGTCACACGGTGATGCTGCTAAAAGAAACGTGGGGAGGTGCTTCTCGTCAAATACTTCAGCGCTTGATAAACCTCCCAGATACAGGCAGTCTGAGGAAAGCAGACCCCACCTAACAAAGCAGCTGTCAACCAATTGCACTGCTGCTTCCAATCTTGTGCCTCCTGTGACTAGAGAGAGCAATCTCAAATCTTTGGTGATTCCAGAAAAGGAATCACTGTCAAAAGTTATTACTACATACATAGAAAGATCTGGAAATGTAAATCATCAAGCAAGGCCAAAGGCTGATTTCTCATTGGCAGGAACTGGAGCTACTACTACTCCACAGCCAACGAATTTAGAAAAGAATGATGATGCCGGAAATAGTGTGCCAGTTGTGTCGCATGATGAAGGAAGGGGCGGTATCAGAGAGATTGAACCTCTTGATAATTCCGACTCTCTTGAAGCTATTTGTTCCTCAACCACTGAACCTGCTAAGGATCCGTTTCCTCTTCAAGCCAGTTATTCCTCAACCAAACCTATTGTAGGGAGTAAATCGTCACCCTCTTGCATTTCTTCTGAAGTATGTTCCTCTAGTGAGCTTAGTTGTCAAGGCAAGTCAGACAATGATTCCAGTGCAGCAATTGACTTGGAAAACTCTAATGTTGGAGAGACTGCACTTGGAGCTTCTTTGTCAAAAGGTAGCAGTTGCACTCCAACTCTTGATTTGTTGCAAGGATTTTGTTCCTTTGATCACCAGAATATTGAATGTCCTATGCTAATGGAATCATTATTTACAATATGTGCAGGTCAGTTGCCACATTGTGGCAGTGTAAGAGATCAAACGCCAACCCTAGCTGACAGTCATTCAGATTTGAATGATTCTTTGTCTGATAAATCTAAACCGGCTTTGTCAGAAGAACCAAATACTGAAGGTGAAATGGAGCTTGAAACAAGCAGTACATTAGATGTGAAGGAAACTCCGTTGTTAGATGTGGGGTGTGGACATGTTCACAATTATAGGACCACAGATTGTTCTTCTGTGAAATTGGAAGCGCCTACACCTTGTGTGGGAAGACGACATGCTTTATTAGTAGAACCAAATATTGAAGAAAAAATGGTGCTTGACACAGACAGATTGTCAGCTATACAGGATGCACCACATATAGAGTATGTCTGTTTAATTTTCGACTGCATACATTCAGTTGACTTGCAACTGGATTTATAATGTTTCATTCTCATCTTTCACAGAAAGAACAAGGCACCAAATAGATCACCAGCAAATACAATCCTTAAAGATCATCTAAAGAACTTAGTACCATTTACAGAAGAATGGCTTGCTGTAATGGAGGCTCGTGGGCAGGTCTGCATACCTAAGCTACCTGATAAAAGTAGTGAAGTACATGCTATTGTGACTTGTTAACTAGTGTAATCTTTGGGTTCTTTTTTTCCTTTATTTTCATAACTTGCTACCATGCTAGTTTCTTTACAATCCTTTAGTACAGGCAGCACAAGTCAGCTTTCCAGTTTATGGCCTTTGCTTTTTATATTTGGCTGCATGCCACTAATCCATTCTCCCTAGCAAAAGGCTTTCCATATTTCCTGGGTTTTGCTGCATTATATGGTTACTAGAAGTCCATGGCAATGAGCCATAATATTTAGGAACAAGTAACTGAATCAATAAATCTAGTTGTATCAATCATTCGATCTTATATTTTTTCCCAGCAACTGACTAGCTGAGCAAAGAATATAAGTGGTACGGAGTAGCATTTAGCAGCTTGCAAATTCCTTGCTTTTCACTGAGCTGAATGTGATACACTCTTGTCAGGAAGCTTTGGAACAAAAGACTGGTGCTGTGCAAAATTCTCCTCCCGACAAAACAGCTCCAGAACCCAGTCCTTGGTCGCCGGTATGCTCTTGCGGAATTTCAAATTTGAAATACAGTTTCTCAAAACATGAGTGGAACTTCATTAAGCCATGATGTTTCATGTGCAATACATTTATACCAACCAAAAATTCTAATGTTTAAGTGAACAATTTGGATACACATTACTCTGAAACTATTTGAATAGATTGATAGATGTGAAGATCATCTTACCAAGAACAAAATTAGCTCAACCGATGAAATGACATCCTTACAAACCATTCATTCAGTGTCTAATGTAACGGCTTTTCCTTGCAAATCACTCCAGGTTAAACGGAAAGCGCAAGATGTTGGACCATTTGACTGTACCAAGTTCTCCAAAACATCCGAACCTCTGGTAACTAACTGCAGGCCTTGGACATCACATTCTATCATGGTACAGCCACGGTGATAAGGTCAGGGCATCCGAACATCTGGTACCTAACTGCGTCCCTTGACCTTCACATTCTATCATGGTACAGCTACTGTGATAAGGTCAGGGATTCCGAGCTGAACATGGAGCAAATACCTGCATTCTCATTTTGACCAACCAAACTGCGGTGTAGTTCAGCAGCCTTGTTGATCTGCATTTGTTGCCTCCCCCATTTTATTGTATGTAAAATATTGTTGAGATCACGCCCCGAGCAAACGCTTGGTAAACAAGAAGGGAAAAGAGAGGCTTTTTTTGTCTGTCTCGATTGCTCATTTTTTGGCCATCATGAGTAGCTGACTTATATTGATGTCTGAAATTCCAAATGGAATATCAGATCGAATTCCTTGGGCAGGCCAATCCAGAACTTGAAGGCTCATGGCGGCAATCCTGCTGCACCAGAGACGCCTACTATCTGGTGAACATCACGGGAGCGCATCTTGATGTGCATCTTCCTGTACCTCGTCTTGTTCCCCTTTTCCATCAGCATCGTGTAGCTCTCACTAGGGGTACCTTGATTTGCATGTTTTCTGCTCATCGGTTTGTGCACCGGCTGAACGCCTGTTTTTCTCCTCTTCTCTCTGGTTATTAGGGGGGTTATAGGCCTTGTTCTACAGCCTCAGAGCTAGCATTCCAACGATGACCAAATATAACTAACAATATAAAAGAATTAAGCATATTTTTGGGTGGCTGACCATAGTCCTTGCAAGATAATTATGCGTCCGGTGCACCTAAAGCTCCTAACCCCCTTTTTATACTCGTCAGGTACAAAACTAAAGGAACTTTGTAAAAATGAGAAATGAGAATATATAAGCACGTTTTTTCCACAAAATATTACAGCATGAATTAATTGTGGCGGCGTTCGTGACGTGCAAATGCACTTGGCCTGCCGATAGTGATAGCAACTTTGCCACGATACCAGTTCACAGATTTTGCTGCTAATGCTAATGGCATTGGCCATTTAATAAAGACAACGTATGCTATGAAAATCAGCCTGCTATACAAACTATGAAAACTCTAATCAAGACTATAGACTTTAATCCAATGGTTACAAGTAACGATGAGTTGTTTTAGCACTTAAATTTCCACTCATCCCATTCTAATCTCAGTTTTTGCAAAACACGCGCCGCATGACCAGCGCCCGTTCGTAATCCATCGTCGCGATTTGTCCCACGCGAGGCCGCCGCCACGCCCTCGTCGCGATCGCGTCCGGCGGCGAGGCAGCCATGGCGACGCCCGACCGCACCCATCATGCATCGTGTGCATGCTGTGCCTCTTCCTACCGTGCATGTGCATGTGCCGATTTGACTGTGCGGCGACTGAATCGATCTGACCATTTCTCATTTTCTACGTATTTCACCAATGGATCTGGAACTTGGAAGGGCCTCCGATCCCCTGCATATTGCAGTCTTGCTAGCAGCGCCGTCTTGCAGAGACGAATCATCACGTCACAGACTACTACAACAGCACTGCAGCGAGGATCAGCGAGGGTCACAGACAGTGCGCTACCACACTTGAAGATCAGAGGGGGTCTCCATGGCTGCCTCGCCGTCCGACACGATCGCGACGATGGATTACGAACCGGCGCTGGTCATGCTGGGGCGCTGGCCATGCTGGGGTGTTTTGCAAAAAACTGAGATTGGGATAGGTGAGCGGGGATTTAAGTACTAAAATAACCTACCTTTATCTCTAACCATTGAATTAAAGTCTTATGGTCTTGATTAAAGTTTCTATAGTTTACATAGCAGTCTAGTTTTCATAGCATATGTTGCCTTTAATAAGGCCTAATAGCATCCATCTACTCAGTTGGAGTCAGAGAAGCCTTATTATTGGGATCCACCGGCTCATGTTCCTCATTTCATTCATTTGGATACAACTGAAGCACGGCCATTTGGACCAGGGAACGCAAGGGCACAAACCAATGTTGTAAAAAGCCACAAACATTGGAACATTGTAATGATCATAAATTTTCGCACATGCCAATGCCACGGGGATCACATACAGTTTGGAGATACATTGCCGGTACGATAACACAACATACTAGCAGAAATGCACACTCGTATAGTCGTATCATGGGTGTTGCCTGAAACAAGAGGAAATAAAACACACTATAGAGTATAACTGCCGTTAAAGGTCCAGGCATGGATCAGACTTGAAGATCCTCAAACCAGCCAAGCATGTTATATTTTCCTGCATCACAACCAGTAATGGTTATTCTGTGGTCGATGTGCTTGGAGGTTTCTCCTTTGGATGCTTTGATCTATAGTGATCCGTCAGCTGTTTTTCATTTGCCAATTGTACCTACAGAAATAGCAACGCCAGGTGAGCAGATATGTTCCTCAAATGCAACTAGTAGCCAGGTAAAAGGTAGGTCATCCATATGACTAATGATTAATGAACCCACAACTTTACTCCTGAGTTAAAAGGAATTCAGAAAATATATAGAAGACGAGAGCCAATATGCCACAGTAACTTATCATATGAAGAAAGTACTGGGTAATGAAAGAGTACAGCTAAACGTGTTTAGACGAACCCCCAAAAGGTTCCACAACAGGGAATTCTTTCTGGGGTATTGACTCCACCTTTGGGGAAAAGGTGCAAAGTGTTTTTACCACTTCTTTGAGTTATCATCATCTGTGTTCTGTGGTGTGATAAATGTTAGACACACTGGCTAGAAGATTCCGGACCTCGAGTACGCTCATTCTAGTCACTATGCCTATGGGTAACCATCCCAACAACATGAAAGAACATGTGTCAACTATTGGCCTACAAACTGGCCGATTAAATGAGCTTAGAACAATACTGATCATATGCCGCAGGAACATTTCAATTTGCTGGCACACAACTTTCCAGATAAAGTGAGGCACTTGGACACTCTGCAGAGCAATCCCTGCAAGAAGTTGAACAACTTTGGTCTTTTTACACCCGGGCGCTGTGATGCGGTAGACAGTATTGACTATTCCTTCGCCTGAATACGGGCACGACAAGCACGGAAACGGCAAAGCTGGGCAGATTGGCCGGATCTACTGTCCATGCAAACCCGGCAGGTCCAGGCGATGATGGCTAGCTATCCGAGAGAGGGCTCCGGCTTACCTTGCAGATGGGGCAGACGACCTTGAGGCCGACGGCGCGGGCCTCGAGTTGGGACCCCTTGGATTTCTGGTTCCGCTCCGCGTTACGCCGCTGCGCGTCGATCTTCTGCTTTCCGCGCGTCATCCCTCCCGTCTGCCTCTACCGCCGCCGCCCTTTCAGAGGCCACCGGTGGCTTCCTCCCTCCGGCGATTGGATTCGGATCGCCGCCCGCCCCGGCCCTGCCCTGCCCCGCCCCTCGAGCGAGAGAGTCTGGATGCTTCTTCGCTTACCTCGCCGTACCTTCCTCCTACCCGGAATCGGTCGGAACTTGGAAGGCTGCATTGCATTGGCTTGGCAGGCTCGACCACCCCGTAGAAAGGGCCTCTGAGTCGGTCGGAAGCCCAGTACTGTTGGCCTGGCCCGCGCTCGTTTGTTTCGTCTCGTGTACCGGCCGAACCCATTAGCCAACCCTGAGGCCCAGCGCCGTGCGACACGTCAGTTTGGACTTTTTTCAGGCCGGAAAACGTCCACGTTACGTCCTCAACTTTGCGAAGGTACGTCCGGTTCCTCGTATTTCCTCAGTAAACTTAAACACCTCTTCGTTCATGGCCTGTTAATCTGTTATCAGCGGTTTTGAAGACATTTTATCTTTTTTTATTAAGGTTCATTTTTTATAAAAAAAATCATAGTAAATAAATAAAAAAAATCATAAATTGGAAAATATAATTTTGTTTGATTCTACTCCTCTCTGTCTTAGAAAGGATGTAATCCTGGTGTTTAAATTTTGCCTCAAAAAATATATAATTCTATGCTTAAGATGCAAACACTAGGTAAATTCCCCGCGCGTTGCCGAAGGAATTTGTTCAAATGGTCTCTTGGGAACTTTTAGATTCTATTACAAAGGATGTGAAAATGTATAGCTATTGTGGAATATCGTTTTATCTGTATGAGATGTTTACTGATCACATATGTAATTAAAACAAAAATCTCATGAAAGAGACCTAGAAAAAGTTTCTTTTTGATAGGCTCAAATGATAATCGTTAATATTCCTTAGGCTACGTGGGTTACTGGAGTGCTACACATTTAGGTAAAATTGTTGATAATTGCGATGTTTCTCTAAACGGTTGATGTACATACGTTTCTCTAAGATCAAACGGAGGCACCACCAACTCTACGTTAACAGTACTACTATATTAATTCTGCCTGTTCGGTTGTTGCGTACGGAGTGCATAATAATGAGTGAATGAACAAATGGACGGTGGTTCAGTTTCTTGTGTATACATTTTATTAAGCGAATGTCTTTTTCATGCTAGTGCAAATTCAATGGTGGATGCATGGTAGGAGTGGATGATGCTGTAAGCAGATGATGTAGCGCAACAACAAGTTAGAGAAATAATCTAGTGGACATTAGTTTTATAGGAGTTTAGGATTTCGAAACACCTAATAAAATAAAGGGGCAAATTCGTAATTTTGCACCTACACTAATTTTACCTCGAAAAGCGAGATTTACATCTTTTTTCTGAAACGGAGGGAGTACATGAGTAAATCTACACAATGAACATATAATATGGTATGTTTTAGGATAAAATTTTTATTATAGCTTTAGTTTAATTAGAATAATTCATAGTTGCACTTTCTATGGTGAAATTTTTACAATGGTCTAATTATTATATGCTTGAACTGTAGTAAAAATTTCATACTCATTGCTTGGATCATGTATAACTTATTTATAGATTTATTTACATTTAACAAGCATAATGAGGGGGCTTCGTCGACACCTTCGACATTTACACCAACATCATCTCCTCTAAACACTATTTTGTAGGGACCTTCACAAACATATTCAACAAATCACAATGACATACCTCCACCAACACTTCAGCAGGAGAAGCCTCACCAACCTATTTAATGAGCCTCTACGACTTGCCTTCGCCAACACTTCGGCAAGAGGGGCTTCACCACCATCTTAACCCACTACAACGGCTCGAGAGCCTAGCTTCATCACCACCTCCATCATCAACGCCTTCGACCACTTGCAACCATTGCTAAACTCGAGGGGCTATGTCAACTCCTTTGTCACCAAGGCCTACCACACCTTCATCAACCACTTCGGTCCGAGGGACTCACTGACTTCGGTCTAAAATCTACTTTCACTACTACGATTACATCGACTACACCAAGCATGTCTAAGGATTTGGTCATGAGCGTTCCACTAGTACAACTATGTCCACTTTTTCAAGCATGGCTAAGGATTCAACCACGAGTGCCAGCCAAGAGGAGCTAGGGGAGCACACTAAAGGACCAACCATTCCAGAGTGTGAAGTTTTGTCTAGCACTCATGAGCAAAGATTTGAATGTATCAGAAATGAAGACATGTACACCAAGAAGATATAGGAGGCCAATGCCTTAGAGATGAAGACCTATGAAGGCCTTGCAAGCAAAGGCCTACCCCCCAAATTTGATACCAGAAGCAAATGCCTCGGAGATGACGACCTACTCATCAATGAGGTCATAGATGCGAAGACCTACGCATCGGACGAAGCCGATGAACCATGTTGCAAAAGCAGTGAAGGGAACTAAAGCTCAAAGATGAAGACATCAGGAAAATCAACATCAAGTCATGCCTCAAAAGCTTGAACATGTATAGGCTTGAATCCCAGGCATGGCCATTTCTCCATGGCCTTTTTCCTATAGGGTTTTTAGAATCAAGTTTTTAGTGAGGCGTGCATGTGTAGGTTGCAAAGGGTGATCCTCACAACCAAGGTTCGAAGTGTATTTTGCCAGTGTATTTTGCCACTTCTTGTATGAGCATATATTATGTCATGTAGTACTAGCCATAACCAATTGAGGGTCTACTATCGAGGAAAGCCCATGTGGTGTATGGGCCAAACTTCCCCTTAAAGAGGCCCAATGAGGGTTAGTGTAGTAATTTGTAAAATTCACCCCTACCAAAGGATTACATATAAATTATCCTTGCCTATATAATGCCGAGAGCATGAGGACAAGGGGGCTCTCTCTCCATCTCATTTTGCAAATCCTAATGACTCTCCTCCCTAGGTCTTAGTCTAGAGACCTTCTGCTCGAAACCTCCATTGAGGGACCTCGTCCAACCACCTTTGTCCAAGGACCTCCAAAAGAGCGCATCCTCGACCTTTTGGATGCCAATAACTCTAGACTTATCTACTCTATTAGTTTTCATAGCTTCTTGCTTCTGCGGGTTAAAAAAGTGATGGTAGCGCACATCCAAAGCACACAATCTATCTTTGGTCCGTGAATCAAAGGTCGGGTTATCAATGGAAGAATTAATACAAATCCGCAAGTAGCTTATCATAGTCTGTGCTTTGAACATAGCATCTTTTCTACTTTGGCTCATTGTATGTGCCACATGGGTGGCAATTTTGTCAGGCACACATTCAATATGAGTTCACTCCTTGTTACAAACTAGTTGATCTGCAACAAACAAAAAAAACTATTTATGTAGGTCACTTAAAGCACAATATAGAAGCTACTCGCATGGAACATAATCTAGAATTACCCTATTCACACTGCTGGTCTTCTCTTAAATATGTATATCTCCCACCTGTCATTTACAATCTTATGTATCTTGAAAGAAATGAGAATCAGAGACAATATAGGTTTTATTTACGTATGTGACAAGAAATTTTATGAACTTAGGGGATACTTGAGGTATGTCCATGGAAGCTAGGTGAAGATACAAATCTACATATTTTAAGAAGTTATTTCCATGTAGCTTTAGTCTATCCAATTTGACAGTCATAGTGTTGCTAAGTAAGCCTACAAAATGTAACACCTCTGGTGTTATATTAACTAAAACATGCCATGTCATCATATGCACTGCAAAGCATTCATGTTTAAGTCAACCTTGATGTGCATTAACTAAAACAAGTTTACATTTCATAGGTTGATTGTGTTTCTGGAATGTTTTGTCACATGAAACAATAAAACCCTATTTTCGAATGTCATCGCAAATGCTTAGTTTATACTCTATGTACTTGAGGTGTAAACTGTGTTTACACTAGTGTCAAGCATAGTGTATAAGTCTAAGTCCAACCCTAAAAATGATTTCCATATTTAAAGTTGAATTTGGATTCCAAAGCTTACCTCCAAGTCTGGCAATTCAAATTTAAATTCAAATTGGAAATGCTATAAAAGGTTTTTCAAAAGTCAACTTGGTCAACCAAGGGTCTCATTGGGTCAATGACCTAAAAGTGTCCTTGGATGATGTTTATGATCACTAATAACCCACCAATTAAGTTAGAAACCAAGTTGAGTTTAAATTCTATTTCAAAAACCCTTTATTCTGAAACCTAGTTTTACCCCCTTTTCTCTAATTCAAAATCCATAAAGAATTTGGAGATACTCTAAAAGATAGTTTGTAGATCCTGACAAGAGCTACAAAATTGGTATATAAAGTTTTTCAAGTTTTTAAAACAAATTTCAAATGAATTTGAAAATACAGTTTTCCAGCATTTGTCCCCTTTTGATTTTAAAACCATAATTCAAAAATTATGCAAAATTTTGGAAAATTTTGTATATGAAAAAGGTTTGGTTCGGAAAATTAAACATTTCATAGTTTTGAAGATTTTCATATTTTATTGAAAAATCAAAAGTAATTTCAAATGTTTGTTTCTAGGGTTTTATTCCCTTTTCAAATCTGAATTCAAATTTCAAAATCCAAATAGAATTTGAGGATGCCAGTTAAATGAAAAGTGTAGCTCTTGAAAAGTTATGCAAATAATATTTTTGGAGATTTTCAAGTTCTTATATAAATTTTAGAGTAATTTGTATTTTAAAACAAATGGCATTTCTGTAATTTCTACGAACAGTACCGAAACCTATCGTCGGCCGCCATCGCCGGCTTCTCAACGCGCGCCGCCGTCCACCGCCGTGAATATCTCGGTCGCCAGCTCACTCCAGACGCTTGAACCTTCGGCGTCATCATGTCGCCCATTCCTGCGTCGCCGATGGCCTATAAATACCGGTCGGACGCCGCCGTTTTTCCTTCTTCTTCCTCCTACCGCCACCGCCGACGACCCCGCTCCGCCGCTCAAATTCACTGCCGACGCTTCACCGCTGTCCGATTGTTCTTGCCAATAGCTCCGCCACATCCTCACGGTCCTTTTGAGCCAGTTTGTGCTCGCTCTCCTCGCCCGAGCTGCCCGTGCACCGTCGTCTTCTCCACGGCCGGCCGCCGAGCCGCCGCCGCACAGGGTGAATATATATTACCTTTAACCTCGCTACCGTGCTCTCCATGTCCTGCATCTTATGCACACCTTGGCCGGCCTAATGCTCCACAGGAACGCCGGTGACGCCGACCTTGCCATCGGAACGCTGCCGCCGCCATCACCGTCGCCGACCGCAGCTCGATTCCAGCGCTCCGAGCCTCCATTAACGTGCGCACCAGCGCCGTGGTGAGCTCCTGCATCTATCTGTGCCATCAATTTCGTCTTTGCCGTGTCGTAGCCGCCGGTCACCGTGGCTCGCCGCCGGCACGGCCATGCCGCTCCGCCGCGCGCGTTGCCGCTTTGGCTAGGGACCAGGGGACGGTGTCATTTAGTTGCCAAATAAGTACGCCTTGAGTGCCCTGCGTACATCTGAGTCCTTACCGTCGCCGAAAACCGCGCCGGTGAGCTTCGCCGCCGCGCCGCCATGTCCGCCGGCGTGGGTGCCGCCGTCGCTTCGCCACGCCGTTAGCTACCTTGTTCGACTCCCCGTGCCAAGCTGTGTCCAGTGGTCCAAGTCCGGTCGCCGGAGACCTCGCCGTTGGCGAGTAATCGTCGATCAACCGCCGGCGGGCCGTCGGTCAGCGCGGGAGTACCGTGCCGATTTTTTTTTCTATTTTCAGAAAATTATTTAAATGCTATTTTCTTTGAAAAATCATAGTAATTCATATATAGCTCCAAAAATTCTGAAAATTTTTGTGAGTGTTCTTTATGATGTCATCTACCTAGAAAAAATAAGAAATGCCAAATTTGAGTAATTTTTGCATATGCTAAAATTAGCCCTTTTAATTGAAAAATATACCTTCAATTTTTAATTTTAAAATTTGTTTTGCCATCTAATTAAGCTAAGAACTTTCTAAAATAAAATTTTAGGCTTAATTTGATAACTTTAATTTTTATGCCTTTTTAATGCTTTTAAATGATTAATTAACCCCCTTAATTAAGTTTAATCATTATAGGATTTGTTTGACTTTGGGATTGATTGATGACCTTGGGTCATTAACCTTAATGACCTTTGACACTTTAATTAATTGTTTGCGCTTACCTTAATCATGTCATTAGGGCTAAATTAACATTATTTTATGTGTTTAATTAATTTCTTAAATGGCGTAGTTAACCCTAATGAGTTTTATAAGCGAAGTTTTGTTAGCTTCTAACTTTATCGTGAAGAAAAGTTATACTCGATCCCTTAATCTGATCATGCATCCATAGAGCATCATATTTACTATTCCATCATGTTAAAGCATATTAATTATCGAATAGTTTTCGTTAACGGAGAGTTAACGTTGTCGCACCACATCCCAAGGACGAGCAGATTCAGGAATCGGGAGTTGATCCAGAGTTCGAGACAGTCTACCCCGAACATCAAGGCAAGGCCCGGATGCATTCAAACCCTATTCTATTTATAAAAGTTTTACCGCTTCAGCTGTGATATGTTGCATTAGGTAATAGGAGTTGAACGAAAACCCACCCAATTGCATTACCTGTCTTATTTCCTTATTCCTTGTTACCTGCTTTGGAAGATAAGTAGTAATGCTTAGCCCTGCTTATTTAATTAATTGTTCAAAGGCAAAGGAATAAAAAAGATGAGATTGGTTTTTCTTTGTTGGAATCTTGATATTAGTAATAAATCGAGTCCGGACGGCTAACTTGCACTGGGAATGGAGTCCCTCTGTAGTGTTTCCGTCTGTTGATGCCCTAGGTCCCGTCCGTTGGTGAACTAGTGATATCGAGAATTTAGAAATCCACATACATGAAGTGGTATACGGATGGTTGGAGCCATGTATATCATGGAGTGACCTATGTCGGGCCAGAGATCCCATATGTGTCATAGTGTGTTTTACTGTGGGGTTTAAGTTCCCATGTATCTCGGTACGCTGGGCCGCAGAGCTCACGTGTGCCATGTGGTGATATATGGCTGCGGTTGTTATCCTGGTATATCGGTTCATCTGGGGTGCATCGGAGTTAAAGTCTCCGGTATTCCAGTGACCTAGGTCCCAGCTGGGTATGAAAATGGATTCGAATCGCCGTTGCTTCTCGGAGAAGAAGACTCGATCGGTGTTCATCATCGTAGTAACAACTTGAACAAAGATTAAGGTTCAATAATAAAGTTGGTTGATAATTGGAGCTAGTCCAATCAAACTTTTCTTTCTGTTAAGCTTTTCCGTAAAATTTTTTATCTCTTACAAGCCTTACCTCGTCCCTCTAGCCTGCATTTCTTGAGTCTTCACCCCTCTTTTTCGTCGGGTCAGTCTTGTTGAGTACTTTTGTACTCAGGGTTTGTTGAACCCTTGTTGCAGGTGAGCCTTATAGGCAGGAATGCTTCGCATCCTGCTGCATGACAGTCGTTGAGGAAAGTGACGACGAGTAAGATGTTTAGCTCTTGGGCAGAGCTTTTCGTTTGGTATTGTAATAAGGTTATTTACTGCTACTCCACTACTATTATGGTACGTACAATTTAAACTTATGGTTATAAATATTTGAACTCAAATGCTTATAAACTTATGTTATTGTAAGTCTTCCGCTGTTTTACTCCGATGTATATTATTTATATCAAACTGTTGTAATACTGCAATGTCTCTCTACAACGATTGATCGTGCTCGGAGAATCGTGGATGATTCGGGATTTACCCGACAGACTTTTTAAGTCGTATGGAACACAGTCATGGTTATTTGGAGTCTGTTTAGACAATAATCATGCGTGTGGGCCATATGATTTAGGAGGTTCTGCCATACAAAATCAACTCCTCTCTTCATCATGAGGCCAACAATATCATCATCTTATTTAGACATGCCAAACTTTGCAATAATACTTGTCCACTTATTTTTATCCTTCTAATTGGAAATTTCAACTTTTGTCCTCTAACCCATGTTTTCAAAGAATATCTACACTTAATTCAAGAAGGAACATTAATTACGTCTCTAGAAAAGGGGTCTGCATCTACACTAACTTAGCCTTCTTCTTTCGAAGTAACATTTGACATATATAATGGATTTGCACTGACTATGCCATCAAGGTCTATGTTTCAACTTTAAATCAGCTTGATTAAAATAACCTTTGAGTGAAGCAATAAGTTACTTTTTTTCAAAATTAAAGGCTTATTCATTACTATTAAACCTTACCAAAGTTTCGTCACAATTTTAGCATCCACTGACCAGTACAAATTAGTTAAGTACTTCAAATTAAGGGCATTATCGCCATTTAACTGGTTGGCTAGTTGTCCTTTTATTACGTATGAGCACTTAAATAGATATCCAGCTGCAAAATTGTAATATGATTGATATAACAGATCAAAGATTATAAACATATACTAAAAAACCCTAAATAGCTAGAAATTCTATTACTAAACCTACATTCTTCTCATTCAACTTGCACAAAGAATCTCCATTTCTAAACCATGAGTAATCCAAAACATAAATTGACACCATTTGGAAAGGCTACTTACTTGTTTGTACCTTTTGTGCTTGTCATATGTCTAGACCATGCATAGAGTGGACATTAGCTGTTGAATATTGCCGCCGATCTGTAGAAACCTTTTGGGATGTTAATAGGGACACCTCTTCCATTGTAGTACATGGAGATAACATGATTGTCAGCATCAGTTTTGACTCTAATTTCATTCATACTAGTGTCGTATTGCTTGTTGTTGGCGGCATTGCTGTTGAAAATCTTCGAGAGTCCAGGAACATAGGTGACATCGTGGTGCATCATCGCGCTGCCATCGTACACCCACAACTTGTCGGCGTGCTTCATCACCGATCCCATCTATTCATGAGGTCTCAAGCTGATGTTCTCACAGGTGTCATTGCTAGCCTAGATCATTGTCCTCCATGACCTTGCCGCCTGCGGTGTGGTGGTGGATCCATGAATTCTAATTGCGTGTACATATATATTAACGAACAACATATATAGATAAAGGTGTATGAAAACAAAGGGTACACGGTACAATACACATAGTTGCTTAATACATTATCCATACAATATCTCAAAATAACCAACTTATAAAGAAAAATTACAAATTAACTCAATGAGGCATGGCTTTTTGAAATGAGAGATAATGTCTTCGTCAGCAACACGTATGAAAAAAAATCCTTCTTAATAAATGTACAAAGAATCATTCAAGTATTCATCCCCCATGCTATTCCTTGACTTGTTCTCCACAAAATTCATAGCTGAAAATACCCGTTCAACACTTGCTGTTGCAAACTTGCAATTGGTAAGTAGCAACAATTTCAAAAAACTTGTAGTGTCTGCTGCTATGCATATCTGTTTCAACAAGATTGAATGCTCTGCAATATTCTTCACCTTCCTAAGTTTTTCATCACTACGCACATCCAAGATAAAAGGATAAATGACTCAATTCTGTAACCGAGAAGTCCTTGGTAATATTTAGCAAGTTTACTCAAGTTCTCCTTGTGAAAAGAAGCATGTACCTTGGGTGTTGTATACCAGTGGTCGTCGTATCTACTTCATGCGACATCGGTGTTGCCCTGCTCATCCTCAGAAGAAATGGTGTGGCCGGTGACACTTCCATGAATCGTCGTCTGCCATGTCCGGCTTCGGCTGTGCAGAGGCATGGCGCCGCGGGCTGCGGTTGTCTCACCCTCCGTCAGGTACAGAGGTACTCCTCCACCTCCAGCCCTGAAGGGCTCCACACCTCCACTCTTGTGCTGCTCTGTGCCGCTGGCAACCACCCAACCAAACAATAGTGGCGGCCGAGGCGCACCCGCAGAAACAAAAGATGGAAAGAGGGAATAAGATGAGAGAGGAACAGGCGTCGAAGGGATGGATTTCCGCATGGAGGTCGGGGTGGAGGACCACGGGCTCGAAGCCCGAAGCCTGGGCCAGGCAAGGTGCTAAACTGTCCGTGCAGGATCACCGAAGCTCGGGGCATCAAGGAGTGGAGCCATCGATGGCGCAACGCCACGGCAAAACGAGCGAGCGGCAATGGGAAGGTCGGGAGGAGCGGCATCATTGAGGAGAAGTTTTTTTTTTTTTTTTTTTGAGAGGACATTGAGGAGAAGCTAGACACAAGCGAGTGGGCAAGAGGCGTGCGACTGAGAATGGTTGGGTCTAATAGAATGGTCCAGGTGAAAAAAAAGACATAAATTTTGCCTCAGATGGATCTAATAGAATGGGCCAGACAAAAAAGACAGAAATTTATAGATATAGTAGATATACCTAATTGAGATATACCATAGTCTACACGTCGTTTCTAATGGTTTAAATGATTTCTCCCCGTACCCTTACCAGTTTGGTGTGGATGTGGATTTCGAGCGACTCCACATGTTCCGCTTCTCACCGAATTAGAAACCACCATGTACATACAGTACACTGTATATAAATAGAACTGAACTATAAAACGCAGGCAAGCTGATTTCGAACGATGCCTGCATCTCTCCTCGCTGGAGTAAACTGGTATGCTATCAAGCTATACCGATGGGAGAACATTATTGGACACGCAGGCCAGGGAGTTCACGACATGAAAGAAACAATCCTCTAATTGCACAACACAACCCAGAGCGAGATGGTCTGCTTTAACTAACCCAGCTCGTTGTCTGGCCATCATCATCACAAATGCCAGGCTACAACGGAAGAGAGTAGCCACGGAGGTACTTGGAGTCGACCTTGGACTCGCGGACCAGTGCCACTCGTCCAGTTCTGGCGACCTGTCATGTATGCAACACAATGGTGAGGACCGTGTACAATATATCAAATATTCAAATATGCTTCTCGGTGTTAAGTCTGCTTAAGAAGTGTAATTGCTTCTCTAAGGAATCAAATTAGAATATATCATTATTACAAATAGAAATTAGAAATGGTTCGTTTGCAAAAGGCAGTACTAATTTGCTGCAACAGAACATCACTGGGTACTTTCGGATAGTTTTTTTAGGACTATATAACCGTGTGTCATTGTGCACAATTGCTTATATTTTGTTTCACAATCACAAGTAATCTTCAGAAGGTTGTGTTTCAAACTACAGAAGAAAACAAAACAACCGCTGGCGTCAAATAGAAAAGCATATGACAGTCCATTCATCCGCAAGGACCCAAAAATTGCAATTTCACACTTGACTTGATGTGAAGTGACAAGCAACATACCTCACAGATGCCATATGGCTCCAATAACCTTTGCAGTGCAACCATCTTGTCAAGATCTCCAGTAAGCTGCAATCATCAATAAGGGATCCATTATGCAAGAGTTTTGCAATAGCTAATAGCTTGGAGCAGTTAGATAAAGCAGCATGAAAAACTAGTACTGGCCTCAAACATTCAGTGTTTCTATATGGGTATGATGTTGTTATTGTTAATTTGTTACCACAAGCAGTACTATGCAGCAGAAAAACAATAAAAGCAATGTGATCTAATTTGTGGCTGTGCAGTGTGCACAGCGTTTTTTCTAAAACTGATGGAAATCTGGGAGAAACAAACAAATTGTTAGGATGCTAACCTGAAGCGTTACTGTATGGTCAGAAACATCAACAGGTTTTGCTCGGAAGATTTCGGCAATATCTAGGATTTCCCTCCGAGCAGCAGTGTTTACAGAAACTTTAATAAGCATCAGTTCCCTTTCAGCAAAAGGTGAGGGGGTAATGTCATGAACCTGCAGGAAACACATGTTTTTGTTAGTTAACAAAATAAATTTGCAAACACAAATGATTTTGGTAGGGATTACATGCAGCTTACTTCATGCACATCAATAAGTTTGTAAAGCTGCTGAACTAACTTCTCAATGGATTCAACAGTACCAGGAACAACTGTTGTAATACGCGAAATGCCTTCCTTCTCAGCTGGACCAACAGCAAGGCTCTGACATGTATGCACTTGTTATTAACTAGTCTGGCTCTGTATTCAACAAGAAGAAAGAGCTTTTTCGAAAAAGAAAACCTGTATATTGTAGCCCCTGCGGGCAAAGACTCCTGTTACAATGTTGAGGACACCAGGACAATCATTCACAAGGATGGAGAGGGTATGTGAGCGAAGTCCAGTTGCCTGTACCACACAAAATCAAAACTGTATTAGCAGCTGCAAGATAACAACAGTATACATAAACACACAGGTTAAACATTATTACTATTTCTTCAAGCTAAATAGGTTTGCCTACAAATTGACTTCTTGCAAATATAATGGAAGTGTGAATTACAACACACTCCAGCCACATTATAATTACATTCAGGATGTAATTATGCACAAAGCAAATCAGCAATACAGTCCATGTAGCACTAAATGCAAATCACATGATGGAAATCTCTATACTTACATCATCATCATCATCCAGAACACCCCAATGAGCATCAAGTACTGGGTTTGCTGATAATCTCTCGTAAGATTCAATAGGATAGACATCACCCTGGACAGTTCCAAAGTCAAAACAACAGATGTTATAAGAGCCAGGAATAGTGTGTTGATTGTAATATTGTATCAAATGCATCCGATGGAAGTCTGAACAAGTAGCATGCTGTAACCATTAATGGTATTAGTATTAGTCCAAACTGCATATTGAGCAAACGTGAACTTGACTAAGACTGCAATGCTTGCTAATACTATTTATGAATGTTTGTGCACTATATGGTGGGTATCACCCAACAATACGTTCACATTAACACAATAGTAAATACATACAGTTCACACAAGTTGAATGTAGCAGGTGTCATGATACTGCAATGACTCGCCCATCAGTACTACTGTTCTGTATGTGCAAATACTATATATGTACATTCAGTTAACAGTTGATTATTTATAAGACCATTCTGGTAGTATCCTTCAGTGGAAATGTATTGACTCTGGTGTACTAACCACTCTCAAGGCTCGAGGTAAATTATCCAAACGTATTAGACTCAGCAAACTAATATGCCAGCATCACTGCAGGTAATTACTTAAATACAGACGTTTATTATTGGTACTTTACTACTTTTATCTGTTAAACATAAAAGTTTACCTGCATTTGGTTCAAGTGAATAGGCATAGTGAAAATTTTCTTTAATGTATCCACCTCAAATTGGTTATACGCATCATTCGACCAAAACTAAGTATAAAATTATAAACAGAGCAGGGCATGACATAAGAAAATGAAAATTCTAGAAAGTTTCAAAAGTAAAAGGTTACATACCCCAGCATTGGATGGTTGATCAAAACTGCCATTTACTGTCCTATTTACAGATGTAATCGGATTTTTCGGCAATGCCTCTATAAGGTCTGGGTAAGAAGCAGCAGAAAATCGCCAGAAACGGGCTGTTGCGCCAATCTTTTCACGTCTCAAAGCAATCTAAGAAGATAGGGCATTACATTAGCACTATGGAAAAAAAATATATGCGTCCTTGCAAGAAAAGAACATTTAGAAATTACTTTTCCTGTCCTGCAAATTTCTTTGATTCTGAATTTCCTTAGATTCCTCTGCACTGCAGCAATTTTGCCAGGATCTCCAGCTACCTAACATTGGTCAAATGACCCCGCAAAAAAAACATTGGTCAAATGCCCATTAAACACACAGGTCAGACGTTCAGTACAGGAAAAGGGATACCAATCAAAATATGTACACTAGTTAGAGACAGTTTTTACCTCTATGGTAAGTGTTTTCTCAGATATATCAACAACTTTTGCTCTGAAAATATCAACTAAAACCATAACCTGCCAGTCACAACAAGAAGGACCATTGTAAGGCTCACCATGCAATTGAGAATCATGAGTACAGGATGTTAATTGAACTTTTGGATTACAAAGACTAACTCAACACCACATCATACCTCAGGGCGGTGATCAGGTTCAACATTTAGTTTTATAAGCATCAGCTCTCTTTCAACCTGAGGTTCTTTAGATAGATCTTCGACCTGTAATTGATGTTACTCTTAATGCAAGTTGGCAACAAAACAGTAGCAGAATATAATTTTCAGAGAGAAAATATCATGGTAGTTAAAACCATCTAAATGACACAAAAAGTAAAGCAATGTAATATCTGCATAGTACATTCAGAGAGAACAATAAATCTTTTCCCTAAGAAATCAACATCTTCAAATCGCAAGAACGAAGAAAACTCAGAATAACTCCTAACTGAAAGGGTGCTTTAGGTTATAGGATATAGACATGTACAGGGTGGCATTAACATTGAACTACATAAATACTACCACATAGTCAGAAATAATAAAGTCAAATATCTTTTTTTTTTCTTCACATGATTAACCAAAGCAACTGTACTTACCATACACGGTACACGTGCACAAACAGAAAGTGCATTGCATTTGAGGTATCCCCTAGAAAGGAGTATGTCCCTGACACTGACATGACTGTCAGGCTGGCGGTGATTCTAGGGGAAAAGGGGTAAAGCATATTTTGAAGATGATTATGACTAAATCAGGAAAGGAAAATGTTGTGCATGTTCCATCTAGCTACACAAAAGATGCTCCACGAAAGTGGAAGCGATCGTATAACAGAATAAAAAGGACAGAAGATTCGGGCGAGCTAAACTCATGGAACAAAATCCCACTGTACAAGTGAATCGTCACCGGGTGCTCAAACCGGGGGCATCAAATCAAAATCGAGTACGGATTCGCGTGACTCCGCTAAATTTCGAGAAGGCGGGACTCACGCTCAGGACGTTGACAAGCTTGTTGAGCTGCTCGATGACTTGGTTGAGCACCCTATCGGTCCCGGAGACGACAATGGTGAAGAGTGCCTTGTCCTTGTTGAGGCCCACGGCGAGCGACTCGATGTTGTAGCCCCTCCTGGCGAAGACCCCCGCGATGCGGTTAATCATGCCGCTCTCGTCCCCGACGAACACCGAGATCGTGTGGCGCCGCACCCTGCATTTGGCGCCAGAATCCCGAGCGGCCAGCCTCATCCATCAGAAGAAGAAAACAGAAACAGACAAAACGGCGCGTGCACAAACAACACGAGAGATTGAGAAACACGGAGGCAGCATTTCCGCTTACTTGTCCCTGGCGGCGGCCGCGGGGGCGACCGCCGACACGGCGGCGGGGGCCGAGGCTACCTCGCCGCCGGCGCCCGCGGCAGGCGCCGCCGCCGCCACGACGGTGCAGCGGGCGCGGCGGTACGGGGGCGAGGCGCCTGCTGGCCAGAGCGACACGCGCGGCGCCGCGGCGCAGCCCGGGCGCCGCGCCGGGCCCGCAGGCGACGGCCGCAGGTGGTGGGAGGAGGCGACGGACATGCCGGCCGTCCGGGTCGGGCGCTAAGGTGGCGGGGACAGTGGCACTTTGGCCGCGCGGGCCGCGGGCGGGCTTGCTCGGTGGCCGGTTTGCTGCCTGTGGTGGGGTGGTTGGTGGGCTGGTTTTAGCCGTAGGGTTTATCAAGGGTCGTTTACGAAGCGTGTCGTGGGGGGAAATGACGAGGCTGCCCCCCGCAGCGCACCCACAGTGACGCAGCCCACAGTTCGACTGTTAGAGTAGGAGGCTGTCGCTACGCGTGTGATCCGCGCGCAATTTTTTTTTTTCCTCGATGAGGCGTTGCACCGGCTTTTCCATCCGCGGTACGCGCGCAAATCGCCGGTGGGGTCACGGGGTGGTGTGGACTCCTGTCGCATTCGGGCCGGGTGCGCGCACCGGACCGCGGATTCCGTCCGGTATCTTGTTGACGTCGAGCGTCCGAGCACGAGCAGGCCGCGGCGGCCTCGCGGGGGCGATGCTGGCGCGGCACGCTCTGGCACTCGTCTCACGCTCGTCGCCCCTCGCGCGCCCGCTCCCTGCGGCCTGCCCGTCGTCCACCCACCACGGCAAGCAAGTGGCAGCCCACCCAGGACGCTACCACCGTGCCCGTGCGGCGCAGGACCTTTTCAGCCGTTTGTGATGGAGCGGGGATAAGTGCGCCGCCGTGGCCCGTGGGTGGCTAATCTATCATTTCTCCTAATAAATTTCCTTTGCAAACGAAATGAGCGCGTGCACGGCGTGGCCGCATTGTGGTGTGCTTGCTTTCCGCTTTCATCATATCGCGTCGGGGCGCTTGTCGTGTTATATGCGCTTGGCCTGACAGAATAAAAGTTGCTGTAGTGGTCAGATTCACTTGTACGGATTCAAATGCGACAGATTCACTTGTACGGACAGAATAAAAAGTTGCTGTCGCATTTTTGGCTCTAGTGGTGCCATATTTTATATCTTTCTGGGTCGTCATGTACATAAAACCAGATGATTTCCTTTGTTACGCGCACGCAGATGATTTCCTTTTTCGCCTTTGGAGGTTTGTTGTACACTTATATGATTCTGATTGCTTGTGGAAAGACTAGCTCATACGATGAATGCCAATGTGTTTGTGTTACTTTGCTTGGTTCAACGGATGACAAAGCCTTCCACATTCACGGATAAAGACATATATTCTTACTTAAACCTAAAAATGATTTTGCTTACTTGGGATTATTTATGAGTCCCTTGTATATTTTATATGTAGGTTTATTGACCAATTCCTTCTGCCTAATGAAAAACGGGCTATATCCCCGATCGAAAAAAAAATATTTTGCTTACTTGTGGAAAGACTTGCTCATGACGAATGCCAATGTGTTTGTTACTTTCTTTGGTTCAATGGATGACAAAGCCTTCCACATTCACGGATAAAAGACATATATTCCTACTTAAACCGTTAGTTCACAACAATAAGCACACAACAAAAGCAGATGTCACGTGTGGGAATGCGCTAAGATGACAGTGAAGATAGCTTCCAAATTGAAGATAAGTTCCCGTAGGACACATAAAGGATAGAATATGATAAGGACAATGACACTAAAGGCATATATAGGTTGATAAATTATGTTATACCAATAAAAGAAAACACTTTATGACATGCCATGGAATTAGATCTTAAGATCATGGGCGAAGCTTAATAAGGGCCGTCCAATTTCATAAATTCTGTAGGAGTATCAAATTTTGGCCCTATGGGCAAACCCCATGGTCCAAGACGATGAGGCACCCTCATCAGCCTATAGGAAGCCCAAGTCATCACTTCCTTCCAACTAAAGAATCGCAAGAACCACGCGACGCTTCGCCTTGCTTTAACGCGACTCGTGGTGGCTCAGACGCGGCCGCCTCAGTGAGCCACCAGACGCCATGCCGGGGCACTGCAGTCCCAACGCCGCCGTCCGCGAGGCACCAGTCGCTAAATCACGTGGTCCCTAAAAAGTACGTGTCAATAAGATTTCAATTTTGTGACATGACATGCAAATTCTAGATCTTAAGATAGTACTTACATAAAATTATCTGTCTCATGTGTTACTGTAAACTACACTGTGCTTATTTGCTTAGTGTAACACCCCTGGTGTTATATTAACTAAAATATGCCATGTCATCATATGCACTGCAAAGCATTCATGTTTAAGTCAACCTTAATGTGCATTAATTAAAACAAATTTACCTTTCATAGGTTGATTGTGTTTCTAGAATGTTTTGTTACATGAAATAATAAAACCATATTTTCGAATGTCATCGTAAATGCTTAGTTTATACTCTATGTACTTGAGGTGTAAAGTGTTTTTACACTAGTGTCAAGCATAGTGTATAAGTCTAAGTCTAACACTAAAAATGATTTCCATATTTGAAGTTGAATTTGGATTCCAAAGTTTACTTCCAAGTCTGACAATTCAAATTTAAATTCAAATTAGAAATGCTATAAAAGGTTTTTCAAAAGTCAACTTGGTCAACCAAGGGTGTCATTGGGTCAATGACCTAAAAATGTCCTTGGATGATGTTTGTGATCACTAATAACCAACCAATTAAGTTAGAAACCAAATCGAGTTTGAATTCTATTTCAAAAACCCTTTATTCCAAAACCTAGTTTTACCCCCTTTTCTATAATTCAAAATCTATAATGAATTTGGAGATACTCTAAATAGATAGTTTGTATATCTTGATAAGAGCTACAAAGTTGGTATATAAAGTTTTTCAAGTTTCCAAAAGAAATTTCAAATGAATTTGAAAATACTATTTTCCAGTATTTAACCCCTTTTGATTTTAAAACCATAATTCAAAATTTATGCAAAATTTTGGAAAATTTTGTATATGAAAAATGTTTGGTTTTAAAAGTTAAACATTTCATATTTTTGAATATTTTCAAGTTTTATTGAAAAATCAAAAGTAATTTCAAATGTTTGTTTCTAGGGTTTTATCCCCTTTTTGAATTTGAATTCAAATTTCAAAATCCAGATAGAATTTGAGGATGCCAGTTAAAGGAAAAGTGTAGCTCTTGAAAAGTTATGCAAATAATATTTTTGGAGATTTTCAAGTTCTTATATAAATTTTGGAGTAATTTGTATTTTGAAACGAATAGCATTTCTGTAATTTCTGCGAACAGTACCGAAACCTATCGTCGGCCGCCATCGCCGGCTTCTCAACGCGCGCCGCCGTCCACCGCCGCACCTGCTCGGCTGCCAGCGCACTCCAAGACACCCGAAACTTCGCCGTCGTCTTGTCGTCCGTCCGTGCGTCACCCTTGGCCTATAAATACCGGTCGGGCGCTGCCGTTTCTCTTCTTTCTTCTTCCTGCCGCCGTCGCCGACGACTTTGCTCCACCGCTCGAATTCACCGCCGACGCTTCACCGCTGCCCGATTGCTCTTGCTAATAGCTCCGCCATAACCTCACGGTCAATTTGAGCTAGTTCGTGCTTACTCTCCTCGCCCGAGCTGCCCGCGCGCCGTCGTCTTCTCCACGGCCGGTCGCCGAGCCGTCGCGAGCGTTTTCGTCGTGGACCGTCGTCGAGGTTGAAAATATATTCTCTTTAACCATCCTGTCATGTTCTTCATGCTATCCTGCCTCTTATGCGCACCTTGGCCGGCTTGATGGTCCACAGGAACGCCGGTGACGCCGACCTTGCCATCGGAGCGCCGCCGCCGCCACCGCCGCCGACCGCAGCTCGATTCAAGCACTCTGGGCCCTCATTAATGTGCGCATCAGCACCAGGGTGAGCTCCTGTAGCTGTTTGCGCTATCAATTTCATCATTCCCGTGTCATAACCGTCGGCCACCGTAGATCGCCGCCGGCGCAGTGTTGCCAGCGCCGCCGCGCGCGTAGCCGTCGGGCTGGGGTTCCAGTTTGGCTTCATTTTGTTGCCAAACGAAATCGTCTGAGTGCCCTGCGTGTGTCGTGTAGTCGCCGTCGCCAGAAATAGCTCCGGTGAGCTTCGCCGCCGCGTCCTAGCTCCGCCGCGCCGCCATGGCCGCCGGCGTGGGTGCCGCCGTCGCCCTACCGCGCCGTTAGCTACCTCCATCGACTCGCCGTGTCGAGCTGGGCCCAGTGGTCCAAGTCTGGTCGCCGGAGACCTCGCCGACGGCGAGTAATCGCCAGTGAACCTCCAGTGGACCGTCGGTCAGCGCGGGAGTACTATGCTGATTTTCTTTTCTATTTTCAGAAAATGATTTAAATGCTATTTTCTTTGAAAAATCATAGTAATTCTTATATAGCTCCAAAAATTCTGAAACTTTTTGTGAGTGTTCTTTATAATGTCATCTACCTAGGAAAAATATTAAATGCCAAATTTGAATAATCTTTTGCATATGTTAAAATTAGCCCTTTTAATTGAAAAATGGACCTTCAATGATTTTTAATAAATAAAATAATTGGCTTTTAATTCTAAAATTTGTTTTGCCATCTAATTAGGCTAAGAGCTTTCTAAAATAAAATTTTAGGCTTAATTTGATAACTTTAATTTTTATGTCTTTATTAATGCTTTTAAATAATTAATTAATCCCTTTATTTGAGTTTAATCATTATAGGATTTGTTTGATTTTGGGATTGATTGATGACCTTGGGTCATTAACCCTAGTAACCTTTGGCACTTTAATTAATTGTTTGCGCTTACCTTAATCATGTCATTAGGGCTTAATCAACATTATTTTATGTGTTTAATTAATTTCTTAAATGGCGTAGTTAACCCTAATGAGATTTATAAGCGAAGTTTTGTTGGCTTGCAACTTTATCGTGAAGAAAAGTTGTACTCGATCCCTTAATCTGATCATGCATCCATCGAGCATCATGTTTACTATTCCATCATGTTAAAGCATATTAATTATCGAATAGCTTCCGTTAACGGAGAGTTAACGTTGTCGCCCAGATCCGAAGGAAGAGCAGATTCAGGAATCGGGAGTTGATCCAGAGTTTGAGACCGTCTACCCCAAACATCAAGGCAAGCCCCGGATGCATTCAAACCCTATTCTATTTATAAAAGTTTTACCGCTTCAGATATGATATGTTGCATTAAGTAATAGGAGTTGAGTGAAAAACCCACCAATTGCATTACCTGTCTTATTTCCTTATTCCTTGTTACCTGCTTTGGAAGATAGGTAGTAACGCTTAGCCCTGCTTATTTAGTTAAATGTTCAAAGGTAAAAGAATGAAAAAGATGAGTTTGGTTTTCTTTGTTGGAATCTTGATAATAGAAATAAATCGAGTCCGGACGGCTAACTTGCTCTGGGAATGGAGTCCCTCTGTAGTGTTTCCGTCTGTTGATGCCCTAGGTCCCGTCCGTTGGTGAACTGGTGATATCGAGAATTTAGAAATCCACATGCATGAAGTGATATACGGATGGTTGGAGCCGTGTATATCATGGAGTGACTTATAGTGGGGCCAGAGATCCCACATATGTCATAGTTTACTGTGAGGTTTAAGTTCCCACGTATCTCGGTACGCTGGGCCGCAGAGCTCACGTGTATCATGTGGTGATATATGGTTGCGGTTGTTATCCCGCTATATCAGTTCATTTGGGGTGTATCAGAGTTAAAGTCTCTGGTATTCCAGTGACCTAGGTCCCAGCTGGGTATGAAAATGGATTCGAATCGCCGTTGCTTCTCGGAGAAGAAGACTCGATCGGTGTTCATCATCGTAGTAACAACTTGAACAAAAAATTAAGGTTTAATAATGAAGTTGGTTGATAATTGGAGCTAGATCCAAACAAACTTTTCTTTCTGTTAAGCTTTTACCCAAAATTTCTTATCTCTTACAAGCCTTACCTTGTCGCTCTAGCCTGCATTTCTTGAGTCTCCACCCCTCTTTTTCGTCGGGTCAGTCTTGTTGAGTACTTTTGTACTCAGGGTTTGTTGAACCCTTGTTGCAGGTGAGCATCATGGACAGGAATGCTTCGCATCCTGCTGCATGACAGTCGTCGAGGAAAGTGACGACGAGTAAGATGTTTAGCTCTTGGGCAGAGCTTATCATTTGGTATTGTAATAAAGTTATCTACTGCTACCCCACTACTATTATGGTTTGTACAATCTAAACTTATGGTTGTAAATATTTAAAACTTAAAGGTTTATAAACTTATGTTATTGTAAATCTTCCGTTATTTTACTCTGATGTATATTATTTATATCAAATTGTTGTAATACTGCAATGTCTCTTTATAACGATTGATCCTGCTCGGAGAATCGTGGATGATTCGGGATTTACCCGACAGACTTTTTAAGTCGTATGGAACACAGTCATGGTTATTTGAAGTCTGTTTAGACAATAATCATGCGTGTGGGCCATATGATTTAGGAGGTTCTGCCACACTTAGGTACAATATATGATCTATCACGTCATAAGTTAAGCGCGCATCACATTTAACTCGTGTCATGTTATTGTTCAGTTCATAATCAAAACTGAACATGCCAACGACGTCTTTTTTGGTGGCTGGTGGCTGCTACATCTCGACGATTGTCAACAAATTCACATTAAAATGTTTACTTGACTGTCTTCTTCTTTGCTAGTACTCCGTACGAGTAGATTCTACGGGAGCGCACGCAGAAGAAGAAGAAAGAAGAAGAAAGTCGGCTCCCGTCAGCACTAACCATCGTGTCTTGCTTGTTCCTGGGTCTGGCGCAAAAGCCGGCCGACGAGGAAAAATCACTCTGGTTTTTTTTATAGAGGTAAAAATCACTCTGGTTTGCACATCAGACACGGATCGTGTGCAGTGGGTATTCAGACCGCAAGATAAGCAGTAGCCAAATCCAAGCCATTCAACTGATGGGGAACGGTAAGATTAGTATCCTATTCTTTTTCCCTCCTTTCTTTTGCCTTTCCTTGACGCTCTTAGAGGGGAAGTTCAGAGCTTTGGCGCAATAACAAAAGAGCGAGGTGGGCGAGTGCAGAGAGGCTGGCGAGTTGCCGCTATGAAACGCCCAGAACCCCTCCTCGCAGCTAGTGAAGGCGACGCTGCTCCTCATGCACCTGTCGAAGTTGTCGTCCTCATCCCATCGCTCCAGGAGGCGTCGCAGCGTCCGCGACGACACTAAGCAAGGCGTGAGCGTCGAAGAAGGCTAGCGCCACACACCTTCTCCATGCCCCGTCCAAGCACCCATGGCACAAAGTATACCAGCAAAAGAGACCACAACAGCTGCAAATGATGGTGCCATGGATGACGCCCAACAGGTGCTCAAGGAATCATCTGCAAGTTTGTGCTAATCCTTGTGCAGTGGGAAAGGTGGTGGCCAATATTACATGACATGGTTTATGTACCTGGCATATATTGCAAATGCACTAAAGCACTTGCGCTCAGTGACGAAACCAGGGGGCTAGCACGGGCCGCGCCCCCCTCCCCCTCCCCCCATGCTAGGGGTGTGTGTGTGTATATATATATATGTTTGAATTTATAGCATAAAATATGAAGTTTTACTCCTTTTAATTAAAAATTATGATTTTGGTATAAATAGTATTATTTTTTAAAAAGAACTATTCAAACATATTATTATGTATATTTATTACATAAAAAATAAAAATACGATCATATTTGTCTGGACTCTTTTAATCAAAGTCGCTGGTTCTCTCAGAATAAAGAAGAGTTCGAGACTTAATAATAGTCAAGTATCTTATTACATTTCAGTGTCTGCATGTATCAGTATGAACAAAAGGAGAAATTTGAAGAAGCTTTTGATGTTGTGAAAGGAAAAGTAAGCAAATCAACCTGGTTGGACAACATTTATATGAGAGGAAATTTTGAAGCCTTCCAAGCTGAATATGAAAAGTCGCTAGCAGCTTACATAGTAGATCAGTATGCGTTGTGCTTAGCTCCATACATGGTCTATTGCTATACTATAGAATGTGCTCTTGAATTATTAGTTTTGCATTCGTTTGAGTAAAATGTGAGATAAAGAAAGGACAAACAAAAAGTTCCGAGTCTTTGACAAGCTTGTACTGACGCAGCACGTACTGACGCATGTATACATAGGATATGAGGCTGGCCGGACGCCAAGGCAAAAAGATCCGAGTCTTTAACAAACTTTTATTTCCCCATAAAAATTAAAATAACCAATTGTGGACTTGTGTACAGCTGTATACGCAACACATACTGACGCATGTATACACTCCACTCTGCAAAACCCAACGGGAACTAGCTATTTTCCTTGTTATTTTAATTTTTGTGGTGAAATAAAAGATTATTTATTCTTTAACAAGCTTGTGAGCCGTGAAGAAAACAGGACAGGCAAAAAGGTCCAAGTCTGATTATTATTTCTTTATTGATCTTGATTTTTTGCTATTAGTTTTCTGATTGATTGATTTTTTGACAGAGGTTCTTTCTGTTGTGAAAAATAAATCAATTAAGAAGAACTCATAAAAATATATGTCTTTTAGAGGAAAAATAAATTTTTAGGAACTTAAAAATAGATTTTTTTTGGAAAAGGTAAATTCTCATTACTCAAAGAAAAGATACTGATATAGAGCAAAACGAGCCATCTCTAGATTAGACTGTGTAGTACAATTTCTAGAAATGCACTTTCACAAGAGAAACTGTAAACTAGGAATCACAATCTGTTTCAGCTTTTTTGCGAGATTGTCCGCCACTTCGTTAAGCCAATCTGGTCCAAGAAGGAAGCAGGAGGGGAAGCCCATCCCAGAAGAACAATGGAAGCCGGATCTGTTCTTGTTGGGCTAAGTTTAGTAAGCCTGAAACAACCTGATACGGAGTACTACATTGTTTTTTTTTTTTTGGTGTACATTGTTGGGATGACTCGAAGCCCCTTGGAAGCGGTCTTCTTCACCATCGGGAGCCATCCGATACACAGCATGTTCAAACATGATGCAAAGTTTGTTTTACAAACTAATCACTACGAAATACTAAATAGATAAAAGAATCTTGGTTCGACACCGGTCACAACAGTCTGATTGAGATTTGGTGGATTCAATCTCGTTGTGTCCGGTCTTAAAATAAATTGGAATGTATGACACGTACGATTATCGATATATCTCAAAGCCTCGCGTACCATGCATATGTGTAGTGGTGAATCTAGAAACATATGTTTGAAGGAACTTAGTCTTATTTTCTACGTTTAATTAGCTTCTCATTTTAAGCTTATTTGTATAGGAGGTTTAGCTAGGACTCCGTACTTTTGGCAGTCGTTGCGAGGGCTCTCAAGCCCTGGCCACCTCGGTACTGGATCAGCCTGACCATACGAGTCAAAGCAACACGTGTCTAGTTACACTATAGGGGTTGATTCCAGAACGAATTTAAATGTACACAGCTCAATTGTTGAATAAATCTTTAATCTACAGGTGGTTGAGATTATCATATAAAATGTCCAGGTACCGTTGAACACGTCAGGTAAGAGAAAGGTGATGGAGACTGCGCTTTTTTTTTAGAAAGAGACTGCGCTTGTTGAGATTTATGAACGAACCGTGGAAGACTCGTTGAGGAATGGAATTATGGAACCAATCAACCAGACTTCTTAATTTTTCACCTTCGCTGACCCACCGTTTTCGGCACGTAATGGGAACGAGAGTGCACGTCACTGTCCGAGCCTTCCACAATTTGCGAAAACGGACACGCGCGCCGGTACCCACCATGCGTCATTTCATCGCAAATTACTTGTACGTACGTACCAATAAATATCCATATCCATATCTTTTTGCTATAGTAAAGGAGGAAGGAGGACGGAGAGAAGGAGACTCGACGGGGAGTGTGCCGATGGCGGCCGGGCGGCAGCCGATAGCCGGGCCAGCCAACCAAACCCCCATCAAACCAAGCTGCCACTGCCAGGTGCGCGCACGCTCTGGGCTTGCATGCGCTCCAACTCCAATCGCCCGGGGGATTCCTGCGCGCGAGTGAGAGCGAGGGAACGAACGAAGGATTGGTGGCCATGGCGCAGCGGTCCGCGCTGTCGTGGGAGAGAGGACCAAGGCTATCCGTACTCGTACAGTTATAAATTTTACTTTAAAAGAAATATTTTATCTTGGTCATTAAGATTCTCTCCTCTATAGTATTTTCTCCCGCATCAATTTAAACTTTATTAACCTCTATTCACTGTGGGATCTACTATTCTAGATTTTTTCTTTTTTCTTTTTCTTTTTCTTTTCTTTTTCTCCTCTCTGTCCCCTCTCTTCCTTTATCCATTCGAGCCCTACTCCCTGCACCGCTCCAGCTCCATCTCCGGCGAGGCCGTGTCCTCCACCTCCCTCTCCAGCGAGGGCGTGCGGTGGCGCCGGCAAGGGCGCGCGGCGGCGACGAGCTCCCGGCGGCGGCCAAGCTCGCCTGTGCCCAGTGGCGGTGACGGCCGTGCGCCGGTGCCCGTGCTCGTGCCCGCTGGCGAGCCGACCATGGCGGCGCTCGCGAGAACGGACCGGTGTGCCCTCCACCTCCCTCCCTCCCTTCTCCTCCCCCTCTCTGCTCGCGAGCACGGACCGCGCGAGCGGCCTCGCCGGCGGTCCCTCCCTCTCCTCCGGCGGCCCCTCCTCTCTCTCCAGCCGGCGGCACTCGCGACGGCCTCCTCGCCATGCCGGGCCTCCTCCCCCGGCGGACGCCCGAGCTCCTCCTCTTCCGGCGAACGCCTGCGCTCCTCCTCCTCGCCAAGCTCCGGCTAGGGATGAGCACGGCGGCGCTCGCGGCTCCGGGGACGGCCGCCTCCTCTGGCCGCAGGCGAGCCGGGCGCGGGGCCGGGGAGCCGCGGAGCTACAACCTCGAGCGGGCGAGGCCGCGCGGGGGCAGGCGCGAGGCGCCTCCGCCGCGCCCAGAGAAGGCCGTGGACACGGCCACGTGGGTGGCTCGGCGACCTCCTTCATCCTCCCTCCCTCCTTGGTCTCGTTTCCGTGGAGCGGCGGCCTCCTCTCCGGCGTCCGGCGGGCGAGCTGCAGCCTCCTCTCCTGCGTCCGAGCTGCGGCCTCCTCTCCGGCGTCCGAGCTGCGGCCTCCTCTCCGGCGGCCTTGGGCGAGCTGCGGCCTCCTCTCCGGCGGCCGAGCAGGCGAGTAAGCGCGGCCGCGGGCGAGCAGCTTGGCCCCCCTTCTCTCTCCTCGAGCAGGCCTGCATTGTGCTTTACCGAGCGCTCCGTACGTGTGTCACAGACCCCGTATGGTTGCCCGTGCACTTGCATAGCGTGGGCTGTACCATTCTCCGCTGCAGGCTTTCTCACGATAAGCTTGGCCTTCAGGGTACCGTAGCGGGGAACATACAGTCCCAGTGCAAACAGTCTAACGGCGCTTTCGCCGAGCCTGCCCGCCCCGGGCGCTGGCTCGCGCGGACTCGCGGTCGCGCACGACGGCGACGCCCGTGGTCGAGTGCCGACATGCAATGCAATGGTCTGTTCGCGGGGATGGGATTCCATCACCAGTGTGTGTCGAGGAGTGTGTGTCGAGGAAGTCCGAACCACATGGGGACATTTCTGGCCTAATCATCCTACGACAGAGGACACCGATGATGATTGGACTGCTAACGTTGACGGCAAGCAAACTGCCACCCACTACAGGGCCCACCTGTCGGGTCGCAAGTAACCCCTCCGCTCCGCTCTCGAGCTAGCACAACAAGAGACCCAAACGGCGAGCCCAACTGCCCAAGCACGTACCAGTGCTGTTGCCGTATAGTTTTAGACGTGCCGCGTGCGCTAGAAAGGCGCAGGCACACCCGCTGCGCGCCGGTCACGGATCCCAGGCACGTACGGCAAGTTGGCATCAGACACTTTCGACCGGGCGCCGAAGCAGAGGCCTGAACAAAAGAAGACGTAGGCGTCGATCGGATCGGTCCACAAGCAGAGCTGCTACTACTACTACTACGTGCTGCACACCACGCCTACTTTTGATGTTGTGATTCCATGAAAGGGAAGGACCAGTAGCGGCTGTCCGCGTCTTGTTTTGCGATGACAACACAAAAGAGGTAAGAACGCTGCCGGATGATATGGCACCGCTACCCGCTCGGGCAAATCCACCAAATCTCAACAGCACCCAACCCAAGTGACATGACAACAGTAAGGTGGCGGCACTCAGAACAGCCTTCGTCTTCACCAGTGTTTTTTTCCCCTTTTACCAGAGAATCCCAGCGTGGAGTACCCCCAACATTTCGATTGTTTTAGAAATTGTTCGTGTAGCACCGCCGCAATTGGTAGCATTTGACACTTCCATTTTAAAGCGGACTGCAGAAGAAAACTATGCACGTATATACAAGAAAATTCAACATGCAAGTATGCAACTGGTCATAGGCTGCTGATCTGATATCCCATCGCGTTCCAGGTTGGCAAAGATAATAAACAAAACAAACTACAAGAAAATTATTAAACGGAGGAGTGCGAAGCAAACAAAAGAGACTCGAAAAAAGTCGTCGGCAAGAGTTCTCACGAAGCGAATAAACACACACGACCCGCCATTCAGTCACCTCACTGACAACGTGACCACCTCCGTTCTGGTCCCACTCGTCAGTCAACATTGCTTCCCAACGTCCCGGTATGGCCGTATGTGACATGAGGCCGCGTTTTAAAATCCCCTCACCTCACCGCGCGTTTTGCTCCACTCGCTTTATTCCCCGCGCCCCAACTGCGCGCACAAACACTCTGCTGCTTTGCAAGTGCAACTGCAAGAGGATTCGATTCATTCATTTCCATCGCTGTTCGGCTGCTCCCAGTAGTGAGCTGTATACCAAAACCTATCGCGCCATATATATATATATATATATATATATATATTTGTATTTGTATTATATTTGTATATATAACTGCTGGTCTCGATCGAGTCGTCGCCCAATTGGTTAATAATCAGGAGCAGAGGCATCGCCGACGCCCAATCATCCGCCCCCAAATCCCCAGAAGCACCCACCCCTCGCGCGCGAGATCCCACGCGCGTCCCACCACCACCTCCTCCTCCCGCGGATTCCCTCCTCCTCCAGCGCTCCCAGGCCGGCCGACGGTGGCCTCTGGAGAGGCCCTGCGAGCGACGATCGATGGACGCGTCGGCGGCGAAGAAGATGACGCGGAGCATCTCGCGGCAGCTCTCGTCGGGGGCGGCGCGGCTGTGGCGCCAGCTGTCGCTGGACCCACACACCCCGCGCGGCCGCGGCGGTCCGGGGCCGGCCGCGGGCGCGCGGCAGACGCGGTTCGCGATCGCGAGGCAGTCGTCGCTGGACCCCACGCCGCGCGGTGGGACCGACCAGCAGCAGCTCGCGGTGCCGGAGAACCTGGACGCCACCATGCGCCTGCTCTTCGCGGCGTGCCAGGGGGACGCCGCCGGGGTGGAGGAGCTGCTCCGGAGCGGGGTGGACGTCGACAGCATCGACCTCGACGGGCGCACGGCGCTCCACATCGCGGCGTGCGAGGGGCAGGGGGAGGTCGTGCGTCTGCTGCTCGACTGCAAGGCCAACATCAACGCCCGCGACCGCTGGGGCAGCACGGTTCGTCAACTCTGCTGCTGCTACTAGTACTTCATTCATTACTAGCTAGTATCTCAGTTCCTCTGGCTCTTTGACGAACACGATCGGCCTAGTTCTGCTGTCATGTCCCGGTTCACTGAATGGGTGGCGTGGAGCCTTTGTTGTTTCTAATGTGCTTCAGTTCATACTAATGGAAAATACGAGCCATCTAAAAAGCAACTTTAGATCAATGCCACGCTAGCTGAACGAATTTTATTATGGTAGTATGCAACTGGTTATTTATAGAGAACAGAATTGTCAACGTTTCAACGATTTTGATTAGACCAGCATGATAAGAGGAAGCACCTTATCTAACTGAACTTTATCTCTGTCTTCCTGCATTTTGTTGGACGATTTTCAGCCAGCAGCAGACGCGAAACATTACGGCCATTTTGAAGTATATAATCTTCTGAGAGCAAGAGGAGCAAAAGTTCCGGTACTTTCTTTCAAAAAAAAAAAAGTTCCGGTACTATATTTATATTTCACTTACGCAAAATACTAAGCTATTCCTTTTTTAGAAGGAAAAAAAGGATGCAAGGGCTCTGAACCATGCCTCCTCTCTTGCCTTCTCATATACTGTGTATATTTAACATGTGCTTATTTTACTCCCTAGAAAACCAGAAAGACTCCAATGGCTGTGTCAAATCCGAAAGAAGTTCCAGAGTATGAACTGAACCCACTTGAACTGGAGTTCCGAAGAGGAGAGGAGGTCACAAAGGCATGTTTCTTTATTATAACATTGTCTGTTAATTCCTCATTTTACTTTTCTTTTTGTAATTCGGGTTTTGGTTATTCAGTGACGTCCACTAAGATTTTACTTCCACATAGAAGCTCAAGTTAAAGGATATTTTTTAGAACTTTCAGATCTATCTATTCTCAATATATCCTGTTATATTTCCTTTTATGTTTGTTATACTTCGTTTAATAAAATTCCTGTAGGGGCTACGGCCCCTCCAGTTTCTTCTTCTTAAAAAAAAAGTGCTGCACTGTCATGTGCATGGCTGCATGCAGACAGGGGTGCTCCCAAGGCAGCGCATTGCCTGGCACAGCCCGAGGAGGCTGGAGGCTGAAAGGGCCAATGTCATTAAGGCTATTAATAGCAATTAAGGAGCAGCTGAAGGGGACTCAAGTATGAAAGGGTCATAGTTTGTGCGCCTAGCAAGGAGCTCAGCTCCTATATATTGTAAACAACACCAATGGAATGAATCAGGCAATGAACAAGAATGAAGTTATCTCCCAACTCACCCCCTTGCTATCTCTAATCTCACCTCTGTTGTTCATCTTCAATCTCACCTATGCTTGGGCAGTCAGGCAATAACCTTGGCGCCATTATCCTTCCTATCTACCATGTGAATTAAGGTTCACTACATCTGGTATCAGAGATCTAGCTATCCTCGTCCACCTCCGTTGAATCTTCTTCAACCTCCGATCACTTCACCATACCCTCAGCCACTGCAGCCTCTACACCACAATCTACCACCACCGCAACCTCTACCACAATTCCAGAAGGTGGATTTTCCAAGATTTGATGGGAAATCTGATCCTTTCCCCTTCATTAGCCAACGTGAGTCCTACTTCCGCCAGCAACGCATCATGGAGGAAGAAAAGGTATGGCTGGCTTCACGACATTTGGAAGATGGCGCCCGGATGTGGTTCCGCCAAGTCCAGCAGGATGAAGGCACCCCAGCATGGCTTCGCTTCACCAAGCTGCTACACCTGCGTTTCGGAGCGCGCCCTGCTGCGACCACTGGCCTTGTTGATGGGATGCGCCGTCTCCAAGAGGACTTGGATCGCTTTGCCGTGATGTTCAACCGCTACCATGCTCACATGGAGAAGACAGAGCATGAACTCCAAGCAGCGGTGCGGCTTTAGGCGGCAGCGCGAGGGTTCTTGGCACGCCGGCGGGTGCAATCTCTCCGTGAGATGCAGCGTCTGGCTGTTATCTCTCGCGCCATCACGTTGCCATCATCGGAGGAACGGGCAGCAGTGCGCCTGCAAGCAGCAGGGTGAGGTTTCCTTGCTCGACGGATGGTGCGGAAGATGGCGTCCACAAAGCTGCAGCGCATCCTTGCGCTGCTCGAGGCGAAAGCAGCACGTAAAGACCGGGCGGCAACACGCCTATAGGCAGCAGTGCGTGGACTCCTGGTACGCCGGCGGGTGCAGTCTCTCCATGAGGAGGCTGCAGTCCGCCTACAAGCGGTGGCACGAGGATTCATGGTGAGGCTCACCACAAGGAAGATGCGGGCAGCGATCAAACCTTCATTTTCTATAGGTTGTCCCTCCTTCGTTTATACGCCACCACCTGCCACCATCACACCTCCCTCCGCTGTTCCATCCTCGCCACCACTCGTTGCTGCCTCCATCTCGTCACCCTTGCTGCTCCCAATTTCATCACCAAGGGCAAAATCCACCACGGCTGATTTGGACAAGTTCATCCACTTCCTTACCGCCTCCTCCAGTGTCTTGCAAGGGCGGATCGCTGCCCTGCAGCAAGAGCATCCAGTGGCGGCATCCTTCCCTGGTTCACGGGGATCAGGCCAGGGTGAACTCCAGGGCAACCGACCTCCCTGGAAATGTTTCCAGAAGCTAGTTGCTGGGCTCCTTCCATGGGATCCAGGAGGACGCCATCGGCTTCGACAACTGCTCTCCACGCTTCCAGCTCGAGGACAAGCTGGTCTTCAAGGGCGGGGGAGATGTCATGTGCATGGCTGCATGCAGACAGGGGTGCTCCCAAGGCAGCGCATTGCCTGGCACAGCCCGAGGAGGATGGTGGCTGAAAGGGCCAATGTCATTAAGGCTATTAATAGCAATTAAGGAGCAGCTGAAGGGGCCTCAAGTATGAAAGGGCCAGAGTTTGTGCGCCTAGCAAGGAGCTCAGCTCCTATATATTGTAAACAGCATCAATGGAATGAATCAGGCAATGAACAAGAATGAAGTTATCTCCCAACTCACCCCCTTGCTATCTCTAATCTCACCTCTGTTGTTCATCTTCAATCTCACCTATGCTTGGGCAGTCAGGCAATAACCTTGGTGCCATTATCCTCCCTATCTACCATGTGAACTAAGGTTCACTACATGCACCTTCTACAATATGTCTTCGCTATCTATTCATGCAAATGTACATTAGTTTAAATTTTTGGACAGTTCTGACATTTCTACTTGCCACACAATTTTACAGGGTACGTATCTGGCAAAATGGTATGGCTCGAAAGTGTTTGTTAAGATTCTTGACAAAGACAGCTTCTCGGATGCTGAGAGCATGTAATGGCTACCTGCATTAACTCTTATCTCAAGTACTCTTTTATATTAATTATTACATGTGCATTCTGTTATACCTTCCATTGTGTCAAATGGTGTTGAATAATCAAGACCATAATTTTATTCCTTCTCATTCACTCATTGAGTTAATGTGTACCACAATTTCAGAGTGATCTTGAAACTTGTTCGGCAATGTCACCTTAGATCCCTGAACAAATTTGCATATCTAGATCCCTGAACTTACTAAGTGGTTCAATCAAGGTCCAAACCTATATAATTAGTGTGGATTTGTTTACGTCTATGATCTATGGCAGCATCCAAGTCAATGAAATTTTGAAATTCATCATTCATATCACTACTGGGTCTGGGTCACACATCATAGCCAATGAAGAAAATGAAAATTCCAGTGGGATGCACATGTAACATGTTTAACACCATCTCTCTCTTAGATTGCTATACTGCCTTGCAACATCGGGAATCATATACTAATTAATGATAGATCTTGAATGGCACAATTGACAAGTTTAGGGACCTAAATTGAGGACCCAAGTGACACTGCCAAGCAAGTTTAGGGATTGCTTGTGCAGTTTTGTCTCTTTTTAGGATTTCATATGTAGATATGATTTTCGGCTATTATAGTCATGTAGAGAGGATAGTGTGGATTCAAGCTTTTTAACCATGGTGTTTAATAAATGATGCTACAAGGGGGTTTTCCATATAGTTAGTCTGTAATATAACCTAAAATAAGTCTGTAGCATTGTAATTTTTCTTCTGTTTCATAGTGATTGGCCTATTAATTAACTTTTGAGCTCTCCTTTTCTTTGCATGCAATATTTATAAGTTCCATTGTTATCTCTGTTCAGAAATGCATTCAAACACGAGCTTACCTTACTTGAGAAAGCACGACATCCTAATTTGGTCCAATTTGTTGGAGCTGTCACACAAAATGTCCCAATGATGATTGTTTCAGAGTACCATCAAAAGGTAACTTACAACTGACTGAACAAGACAAATCTCTGCATTCTGTTTCCATTAGTTGCTCAAGCCATTCTCTTTCAAATAGCAGTCTTTTTTTACACATAAAATCTATGCAGTCTTTGTCATTGATGACTATATCCTTTTTCCCTGATTAGGGTGATTTAGCCAGTTATCTTGAGATGAAAGGTCGCCTGAAGCCTCACAAAGCTATAAGATTTGCTCTTGAAATTGCGAGGTGTGTGAATACTCATGAAATCTATCTTGTTTTTAAATGCTTATCCTTTTGATAAAATTTTATGTACCTTGTGGCTTGCAAAATGTTGACTGAAGTGCAGCCAGTAGGGGTAGTTCACTATTTTATACTCACATAGAAAAAGGGTATTCTTTCCTGGCTTATTGATCAGAATGGCAGGACTGTTCATTTAGGTGTGGTAACACACATGTGTTTTCAGATAGCAATTTTGTGTTGATTCAGTTGGATACAATTGAAACGCACTATGAAGCTTGTTTATGCTACCTCTACAGTTGAACAGAACAAAGTGTTCAGGATTTTTTCCCTTCTTGTTCAGGGGATTGAATTATCTCCATGAGTGCAAGCCTGAGCCAATCATTCACGGACATTTGTCACCAAAGTAAGCTCATTAAGCATTATTCCATCGTTGAATTCGTGCAATACATTTAAATATAAGTGGCTACATACATGTATGCTGTACGCTATGATACTTTGGTAAGGTTGCAGAAACATCGTTCGGGACGATGAAGGACAGCTTAAGGTGGCTGGGTTTGGATCACTGAGTTTGACTAAAGTTTCTGAAGATAAAGTACAAATGGCTCAGCCAGTTACAAAACTAGACAGTATGTTGCACTTACTCAGATGTTTTTTTTTCTTATTAAAGAAGAGCTTTAATTTATACATGGACCTTAGATGTCACCATCTCGAAGGAAAAAATAGTTCAAATGTTCAATCCATGTTATGCTCCTAGCCAATCCTCTTTCTTTATTATGCCATTGCCATCGAAATGTAGGTTCATGAGTTCAGTCGGTTCCTTTTTCAGATGTAGTGTTCATTTGCTCTTAGAATTAATTTGACACCAATCTTATTTTATTAGTATTAGTATAATACTATTTTAGCTAGTGTCTGAGTTCACCCCACTTTTTATCCCCACTTTTTATTTGGCAACTCTGTCTTGTAGGCTTGCTGATACTTTCCTCAATGTGCATAGGTGTATACATCGCTCCCGAGGTCTACAAAAATGAACCATTTGACAGAAGTGTAGATGTATTCGCATTTGGTCTCATTCTTTATGAGGTACACAAAGCTATCCAATCTACATGCAAGGAATCCAGGCTAATGTGTCACTTAGATGAACAGAAATTCTTAGCTTCTCACGTTTACACTGCTTGCCCGTTCTATGAACGGTTCTAATTCAGATGATTGAAGGATCTCCTGCTTTTCACCCAAAGCCACAAGAGGAAGCAGCTAAGATGATTTGTTTAGAGGGGCTGAGACCGCCATTCAAGAATAAACCAAAATACTACCCCAGCGATGTGAAAGAGTGAGTGAATCACACGTTGTACTTAGTTGAGGAGCTTTGCTTTCACTTGATCGATCAAGTTATCCACTTGCCAACTCGACCACAGTAGCAGCGTGCAACTGCATACTATGCTAATAGTAGCAGCGTGCAACTACATAAGCGAAAAGCTGCGTTTAGCATCGTGCCATTTTGCTGCTCATGATGGTTCCTTGCACGCTGCAGGCTGATACAAGAATGCTGGGATGCGACGCCTTCTGTCAGACCAACATTCGCGGAGATAATTGTGCGCCTGAACAAGATACACGCGAGCAGTGCTAAGCAGGGTCGTTGGAGAGACACCTTCAAGCTTCCATGGTACATCTCTGGCTGATCTTATCATATGAGACCCATCAGTTGCCAATCCCCCAGTCTAATTCCTCTCTGAAATGCTACCCGTTTCCTACAATGGCTTCTCCATTCTGATGTGCTTTCAAGAACATGAATCTAGCTCATTGTTACGCCATAAAAATTGTCTCGTGGGGGTTGGTCTGAATCATACTCGTTGTTTTATCTGACACAGGAAACAAACTGGAGACAAATAGTTGTAAAGTTCCGCGAGGCTGCCGTCAAGACTTCGCCCCCAAATGTGAGTAAACACAGGTGAAGAAACGTACAGAGTTACAAACAGAAGCCGTTCCTTTTCAGTTCAGGTTATATACGCGTCCAATAGGAGAGCACAGTTTGCAGCCTGTCTGTCTGTATCTAGGCTTATGCCACCGGCCCAAGTTCTCTTGCTATTTTCATCCAAACGGGAACAGTGAACGGAGTATTACTTTTCTGAACATTCAGTACGTGCCACTTCCTTTTTGAACTCCTGCGAGCTAAGACATGTGAACGTTGTAAATTCTGCACGATTTCCTTTCTTTTTGGCAGTTAGCATGTGCGAATTTGCGTATAGAGGAGAAAAAGAAAAGAAACCGTTGGGATGGGGATGAGTTGATACGTGAAGGCAAGGGGAGTATGCTTGGACTCTGTCGTTTGTGTACGTTGTGCTGACTGCTGAAAGAGAACCAGAGGCATATTATCCCGAGAATATGCTGCAGCGACGAAGGGGAAGCACGCAAAGCGAAGAAACGTTCGCCGCTTACGAGTGGCACGATGAGCTAGACTCACCGCCCAGTCGGGCCGTGCCTGTTTGGTCCGGGATTTGGCATCTGGCCAGCGCAGAAGTCAGAAGAACAAGTTACGCGCAGCCATGTCTGAGAACTGAGTGAGGACTGATACCGATTCCTCTCTTTCAAAGTCACTTCGCGTGTTGTCAAAAAAAAAAAAGTCACTTCGCATGTTTTTTTTTTAAAAAATACGGAGTACCGAGAAGTCTGGAACTGCATTGATCGGGAGCAACTTTCCATCCGTTCTAAAATAATTCTACACGTTACTGTTTTGATAAATCATTTTTTCTCTAAATTTAAGTATATTTTTAGAAAATATTACCAAAATTTGTATCTTAATATTTTTTATTATAAAATATATGATATTATTCATATAATATAAATAAAACTATTATAAAATATTTTGAGTTTACCAAAATTTATAGAAATATCATCAATTTTTATGACACTAAATATGTTTTTCTTAATATATTCATTAGGGTTTATAGTTGTTATTATCTTTTTAAAAGTTTGTGAGACTTAAGATATTTAAACTTAAAGGTAATTTTAGTAATTTATTTATTTGGAGTGGAGTGAGTAGTTGAATTGGACAACTAGAAGAATGATATGTACGGAGTACAATTATTGTAGAACGGATGAAGTAACCTAATTTGAAATTAAAAAAAGAGGCGTGCAATGGTAACCAAGAAACATTGAAAACATCATGCGCAAACATGGCTAAATTAAGCTTGCAGCGGCTGTTATGATAGAATAAGCTTTCCGTTCAACGCGATCGATCAGACGCCCACAGTAGGCAGCAGCAGACCAGCGCTTCCACTTCCACTTCCACTTCCACTCCAGCGGGACTACCTGGCCCCGTTGCCCGTTGGCCATCTGGAACTGCAAGACATGTGCGGCGGCTTGCGGCCGCTCCTGTTACTTTTCTAGTTTTCTTTCTTCCTCCACACGCCTGCATCTTCACCTCCCTGGCTCCCTCCAACTCCCCTCTCATCTTTCTTCCCTCTCCTTCCCCTCCCTTCCCTGCTTCCCCTCCTCCAAAGCCCTAAACCCCACTCTAGCGCAGCTCGGTGTGCCAGTCCACTCGCCCGCCCGGTCGGCGCCGTCCCCCTCTCTCCGTAAGCGCCCCCCTCCGTCTCGCTCCAGGGAGCGATCCTCTCTGTTCTCTCTCTCCCTCTTCCCGTATTACTTTTTGGTTCCCCATCGGCATTATGTTTTATGTTCTGTTCGGTGCGAGTCGAGTTCGCTCGCCGTTGCGTCGGTGGTTTGGCGGTGATCCGGGGATGGTTTGATCAGTGGGATCGCCCGCCAATCAGTGGCTCCGCACCGCTGCGCTTTGCAATTTTAATTTTTTGGCCCTCTTTTGGGGAAAATTTTTTCAGTGGCGATCGGTGCGTTTGGGCATTTCGAGGGTCTATCCGGCAACGAAAAGGGCCGAATTGAAACCGTGCTCAATCGCTAATCGATCCCAGTGAGTTGATTTTTAATTTTTTAATGAAGAAAGCCACGGTGGTTTACTAGTGATACGCGTCGTTGGCTCGTTGCTGCCCTTTCGTTTAGTATTGTTGGCGTACTTATTTGGGGGTCCTTTACCTGCACATGAACTGTAGGGTGGCCGCTGATGACTGGTGGTGAATATTCTAATTGCCCGTGCCACTTGGGTTATGTCGGATTAATTTCACAGATTTTTTTTTTCTAGAAGGAAGGCGCACCTGTTCCTTTCTTGTTCAGTCGCTTAGGCTGGTTAGATTTAGATTAAAATATGGAGCTAACCTAACACGATCAACACGTGTCTTCCTGTTGTATGTAGTGTGGAACTGTTGAACTGCTGCTGATGGTAAAAGTCTTTTTTTTTTTGGGGTTGATATGTGGATAATCGTCAGATTCCTCATTGAGATGCGCAAAACATGTGGAACTTTTGGCAAATTAGAGAGGCTCGTGTAAACGTGAAGTAGGAATTTTTTGGAATGGTGTCAGAATTAGTTCACAGTTAACCCATGACATGATGACAGTTAGCAGTGATAAATCTGGACAGTTGGGGCAAATAACAAGGTTATTCTTATTTTAACTTCTTACCAGCATCTGCGAGAAGACTCTAGATAGGATTCAAAATTTGCATCTTCTGAAAGTAAATGCTGAGGTCACATGTCAAAAGGAAAAAAACACACTGCAAACTTACTTGTTGTAATGCCTACAATAGTATGAACTATGCCAAGCTTGGACACTAATTGCATCAGTGATTTAGCCTAATGGTTCTTCTTATGAATTACTTGCTAGCTTCTTGTTTTTAAATAATTATATTTTTAGGAAGTTCAAGAGAATTGAACAATCAGTTATATTATATTAGAACACCATCCTAGGATTCCTTGAAAATAGTTATTATTGAAAATTGTTGTTATGGTTGTGAAGTCTTATTGCACCCGCACCTTTGTTCTTTGCAACTATTTTCTTTCTTTATGGGAATATAATCAAATATTATTGCTTATGTTTGGAAAATTGGACCACTTCAGGATTCTACCCTAAAGGCATGACCTTGGCCTTCCCATCTGGAAATTGAGTGCAATCAAGTATGGCTTCAAGAGCAATCATGAGGAGAAGGAAATATCTTTTCGATCATGTTAAAACACCTAACATCTTATCTTCATCATCTACCTTCCAACATGGAAGAATTGGTTCTGAGGCTGAGCCAAGAATAGCACTACGGTTTCTGGAGCAAAGCTCTGGGGACTCAAGATCTGAGAAGGAGCACTACAGTGTGAATTTGACTAATAGGAATTTGGCAGGTCTGGCTAATAGATTTCTGCGACGTCCAGCTCATGGGACATCTCTTTCATATTATGGGATTGAAAAGAATGACTTCGGGTTGCCGCTGGGAGCTAGATCTATTCTGCAGTCAGTTCGTACATCATCAACTGCAACTGCAGGGCAACCTAAGTTGGATATTGATGATGAACAGAGTGAGGATCAGAAGCAAAATAGAAAGAAAAAAGAGGCATCCCCAGAGGAATGTGATCAGGCTGTGGAAGGCCTAAGTACTGCAAAAGCTAAAGCCAAAGCTAAACAGGTCCAAGAATCTCCGAAGGCTAGCCAATCGGTTATGCAGAAATTCTGGGCAAGGCTTCTGGGTATTGGCCCTGCTCTGCGAGCTGTGGCTTCAATGAGCAGGTCTCAATTCTTTCCTTTGTACCTAAATGCATACATATAAGAAGAATGATTGGTCTGTTTCTTTCTTACTTACAAAACTTTACCTCTTTGTTTGTCAAGGGCTGATTGGGCTGCAAAGCTTAAGCATGGGAAGGATGAATTTGTTTCTACCCTGCAGCATTACTGGTTGGGGACAAAGCTACTATGGGCAGATGTTAGAATCTCATCAAGATTGCTGGTGAAACTTGCCGGTGGAAAAAGCCTTTCTAGAAGAGAGAGGCAACAGCTGACACGCACAACAGCTGATATCTTCAGGCTGGTACCGGTTGCTGTGTTCATCATTGTTCCTTTCATGGAGTTCTTACTGCCAGTGTTCCTGAAGTTATTTCCAAACATGCTTCCATCAACTTTCCAAGATAAAATGAAAGAAGAGGTATGTGTTTGATTGGTTTCAGAACCAGAAATTATACTGGTTTGGTGGTGTTACATTTCTCGGCGTGTGAATAGCACTCTATGTCACAAAATCACTGCTGCACATTTGTTATTAGTGTATTAGTTCCATGGCACAGCATACCTTACTGTTGCTCTTGTTGCTGTAGATTGTCATTTTTGCGTCTCATGTTTGAACTGGGTCTCCTGTGCCATTTTGTGTCACGACAACAGAGTGAAGACATTATCATAGTGCAAACTGATTGGTTCAAGGACATGATTCATTTTACTGTGCAGGAAGCATTGAAAAGGAAACTAAAAGCAAGGATGGAATATGCAAAATTTTTGCAAGATACAGCAAAAGAAATGGCGAAGGAAGTTCAAACATCACGTAGTGGGGACATAAAACAGACTGCTGAAGATCTGGACGAGTTTTTGAACAAGGTATGTATTCTTTCTATGCTCCAATCATTATTGTAATTAGTTATCTATTGTAACAAGGTACAGATTCTTTCTATGCTCCAATCATTTACCACAATTAGTAATGTATTGTAAACAGCCGTCTGCTATTCTGTGATTGGATAACATACCTAAATTTTGCTTAGGTAAGGAGAGGTGAACGTGTCTCTAATGATGAAATATTGAGCTTTGCGAAGCTTTTCAATGATGAACTTACTTTGGATAACATGAGCAGGTTCGATGTTCTTTTATCTTATCTGTATAAATTGATCATCAACCTATCAAAGTTACACCAGTGACTAAACAGTTGCTTGGTATTTTTTTTTCCACAGACCACGCTTGGTAAATATGTGCAAATATATGGGTATCCGGCCTTTTGGTACAGATCACTACTTGAGGTTCATGCTTCGCAAAAATTTGCAAGAGTAAGTATTTAAATTGATACTGTACAAATGCTCGTTTAATTTGCATCTGGAGCATCTATATACTATTCTGATTGTATCTACTTAAATGCCAGTGTAACATTGGCCTCACTGTACACAAACTTGCTTTCCTACCTTAATTGGAAGGCAGAACTCTTGCCACCCCTCTCAAAAAAGCCAGTATAACAGAAATATTCAATTTTGTAGATCAAACTGTGATGAGGCTTGTGGCCTATCTTTACATTAAGTAGTTTCAAGAAAATATTTCATATTAGTCAATTCATGATGGATGTGCAAGCTTACCAGAATTTAGAATTCTCTGAAAGGGATTTAAGTTATGTTTAGTTCAAATAGTAGTCCACGTTCAGCAGTACACCCTTTTTTTTAAAAAAAATGATATAACATGAATCCTCTTTTCTTGTTTCATAATTTTCTAGTTCTTTTGGCCTTTGTCTTGTTTCTGTTTGATTGAATATGCTACCGTTTGAACTTTGAACTGTCTTCTTATAATGCTGCTTATTCTTTTGGTATCGGTACCTATCTTTGTAGCATTAAGAATGATGATAAGATGATTCAAGCTGAGGGTGTTGAGTCTCTTTCTGAAGAGGAGCTTCGGCAAGCCTGCCGGGAACGTGGTCACCTAGGTCTACTGTCAACTGAAGAGATGAGACAGCAGGTTTGCCCACTTAATCTTATGACATGCAGTAATTTTAGCCTTCCAAAAGACAAAGAAAGGGCTGAATTCCCCATCCTTGTGGCTAGGGGGATACAGAAACATCTCAGAGCTTGTGTGTCTGAGGGGTGTACTAGGCATTGTGTTTCAGTAGTCTTACTCTCAGAGCTTGTGTGTCTGAGGGGTGTACTAGGCATTGTGTTTCAGTAGTCTTACAGGCATTGGCAAATGAGAGTAGTTTGTGGTGTTTGGTTGCTTAAACTTGACACCTATGTCAAGGTCTGTTTGGTCGTAGTTGAGTCTCTATTTTATGTGGCGCGTATGTAACTTGTATTCTCTATTAATGAAATAACACACAGCTCTCCTGCATCATTTGAGAGAGAAAGGAAAAAAAAGGACAGCAACACCTTTAACTCAGGGGCAAATCCGCAGTGCAATCAGTGTGTCCTGCGACATCAGTCGCTTGAGCCTTGAGGAATTACCTTTGTAACACTACCGTTATCCAACTCTATAGGCTACTGCTTTAGCAAGATAATTGACTGGTGGCACCAGTGAATTAATTTCCTAGATCAGCCCCTGCCTTAATTCTTATACCATGGAATGGAGTAGTCATCCTGTATTCCTATGATAGAGTTGGGCCTGTTTTCTGTTCTTCCCAAGAATACATGATATTGAAGTGCCATGTTTACTTTTCCTAGTAAATATCATCGTTTTCTTTAATCTTTTTTAGTTGACACTTTTGTGTCCTTGTTACATCATTCCATTTTTCTAGTCTGATGTACTGTTGAGGGAATGTTATGACAGCACTTAGTTTGCACTTTCAATCAAACACAACTGATATTGAGGGATTACATGAGTTTAACTGCAAGTTTAAGGCAACTATTTATTATATATATAGAAAAAAATAGCTAATGTCATATAAATGCATATAAAACTTGGCTAGTAACATTCATCATTTTTTTGCCAGCTCCGAGACTGGTTGGATCTCTCACTAAACCATGCAGTGCCATCTTCACTTCTCATACTTTCAAGGTAAATTTAGTAAACAGTTTCCCATTTGTCATGGTATTACTTTTTATGCTTGCGTTCTTATGTTTGGTAATTCTGTCAGAGCCTTTACTGTATCTGGGAAAGTGAAACCTGAGGAAGCTGTTGTAGCAACACTATCTTCACTACCAGATGAAGTTGTGGATACAGTTGGGACAGTACTGCCATCTGAAGATTCAGTTTCTGAGAGGAGGAGAAAACTTGAATTCCTTGAGATGCAAGAAGAACTTATCAAGGTGACGTGTACACTACATATGCATCTTTTTATTTCTGTAGTGTTGAGATAGCATATAGATTGTAATAATTAACCGATGTGTTTTTTTAACCTTCCATTGTGCCAATGCATCTTTAGGGATTTAAAACCAGTGTACTGATAAGCTGATAGAGAGCTTCCCTCCACTGAACGTGTACCTGTAGCTTGTAGTTTGTAACCTAT
>CM041637.1:17796379-17905707 GCA_023333625.1 Bothriochloa decipiens
CCCTCCACTGAACGTGTACCTGTAGCTTGTAGTTTGTAACCTATGTTGTAGTTTGTAACCTATGTTTTATTATTAGTCAAAAAAGCTAGAGTTAAGCCATATATTTAATTTCTATAACCCAATGTGCTGTTTTAAGAATTTGAAATTCCTACTTTCGTGCATTGTTATTGCATATATTGCTGCTCCCTAATTATACATCATGCTTGAATGTTGAATCCCTAGTTAGATCCTATGTGTAAACTTCATAGGAGATCCTGTTCATATCTTTGTCACATGGTAGATGTTCAGATGAGCACAATTACTTAGCCTTTGTTTCGATTACAGAGATCAGGTTTAATCTCATGGGATAGGTAGGTAATTGAACTATAACCCCTTCATATTCAAAGGAATCTGTCTAGTCACTATCCCAAGGTTTATGCAGTTTCATGGTTAGGGAGAAGATGTTTAATTGAGAGAATCTGAAATGAAAATGTTATTACAAATTAGACTTCATCATTGATATCCCTACCTGTAAGTTTGTAACTTGAGGTTGAGGCATGCTTCCAATTTTTGTAGTTTCTAACCCAATGTTATCATCTTATCTAGGGTACTTAAGACTAGTACTGTAATTATATCAGATTTGTTCTCTTTCACAAATCTGCAAACTCATTTTACTTGATAATTACCCTATGTTTATCGGAACTTGCATTTATTTATATTTAACCCAATCATTATATATTGTTAATGTAATGCTGCAAATCTATTATTGATTTTTTAATGCAAAAAATATATTCAGGAGGAAGAGAAAAGGAAGGAGAAAGAAGAAAAAGCAAAACAAGAGGAAGAGGAAAAGACAAAGCTCAAAGAACCAGAGGGTCCTGCTGAAGATTTAGCTTTGAAAGAAATGACTGAGGCTACTGCTAGGGAAGAAGAACTGCGAAAGGCAAAACAACACTACAAGGAAAAACTCTCTAATATCGGCCGAGCATTGGCAGTGCTCGCATCTGCATCAGTATGCTCCTATATGATCAGTATTTTTCTTTTAGTAACTATACACGCTGACAGTAACAATACTGTAACTATGGAACCTAGTATCTCCTCATTCCATCCTCTCTGTCTGATCATTTTTCTAACTTGTATTTGCAGTCTGTAAGCAAGGAGCGTCAGGAGTTCTTGGGACTTGTTAACAAGGAGGTATAATGTGAAGTGGATTAGACAAACAAATACTCATGCAGGCGTCTTTCATGGTATTGCATATAAGTATGTACACTGGATATTTAATAGAAATTTTGTCCGCATGCAGATAGAACTATACAACTCAATGCTTGAAAATGAGGGTACAGAAGGTGAAGAAGAAGCTAAGAGAGCATACATAGCTGCTAGAGAGGAATCAGACCGTGATGCTGAGGCTGCTGCAGAAGAAAAAGTCTCATCAGCACTTATTGAGAAGGTAAGGAGTCCTTCCGGGAATGACCCATAGTTGAGCAGTGTATACCTAAAATCTGTACATATTTCCAATATTTTGTTGCTACTACTATTGGAACTATACTGCCTAAATAGCCTTGGATATCGACAGTGAAAACTATAAACAAATATCTTAAAAGTTGGAGATAGGAGTGCAAACTTTTACTTGCAAGTTGTAACTATATTGACAAGACTTGGTAACTAAAAGTCCTCTTTCATTCTGATGACGCGATCTTAGAAACCCTACCCTTAATAAAAGTACTGCAAAGGAAATAAGCATCTGCATGCTTTTGTATCTTCAGTACGTTGTTGGTATATGTATGCTATTACATCCTTTTCTTGGTCGAATATTTATGATTCATGGTTTTGCTGTTCACATGAATCACATATAACTATGACCTTTGCTGCATTCAGGTTGATGCTATGCTCCAAGAATTAGAAAAGGAGATTGATGATGTGGATGCGCAAATTGGAAATCGTTGGCAACTGCTTGATAAGTAAGTCACTTCTATGTATGGATCTTCTTATGTTGTGTGCTTGTCAGCCAGTGCATTTTGTTGCTGAGTTCTCCCTGGTAGGCAAACTTAATGCTATTTTTTTGTTAATTTTCAATCGGCGGTAGCTCTATTGCCCTGTCAAAACACAGTTGTATCAGGTGCTTCTGTGATCTACCTAACCATATTTAGATGATTGTTTTATGAAATGCACTAGTTCATAAGGCTATGTTTTCATGCCTCTTTTGGGTTTCATCTCTAGCCTACCCTAACTTGTTTGGGACAAAAGCTATGTTGTTGTTGTTGTTGTTGTTGTTGACTAGTTCATAAACTCATCTTCCTTGTGGAGTCACTGTAAAAACATGGTTGCTGCTTCCTATTGTACTAAGATATGTGGGATCGCTTACTTTATCAAACAGAGAAGTCATTTATAATATGCCACCATAACCATTTTGCACAGTCCTCAGCATTATGATCCAATTCGCACGCAATTTTCAGGGACCATGATGGCAAAGTGACCCCTGAAGAGGTGGCAGCCGCTGCAGCCTATCTCAAGGACACCATAGGGAAAGATGGCGTGCAAGAGCTCATCAGCAACCTTTCTAAAGACAAAGGTTTGTTCACTCATGACACCTACATGCTGCTCTGTCCAATTTTCTTGTATTTTTTCTGAACGTTCTCTTTATGCACGCCTTCAGATGGAAAGATCCTTATTGAAGATATTGTGAAGCTAGCATCCCAAACAGAGAACAATGAAGAGGAAGAGGAAGCACGGCAGTAGCTGGAGAATGAAGATATTGTCACACTCGTTTAGAAGGTTTCCTATTATTATTATATATATTATTTCAGCAGTCAGAACTCAGAGAATGCAAGAGACCTCAGCTACCTAACGGCAGTATCATATGTATTGAAAGGCAATACGGCCATTTCTGGTGCCTCTTGGCTGACTTTGATAGTGACTTCCAGTTCCAGTTTGGAAGGTAGACTTCCTGTAGAGATGCTCATGCTGACATGCATTTAGTTAGGCGCGGTGCTGTGGTTTGGCAGGTAATTGGAACCGAAATTCGACCAATTGCTATGGACGTGGAAAATACAGATCAATTGTTACGCTACCAAGCAATCCCGAATTTTTGAATCTGTTTCAAATTCTTAAGCAATGGTTGGTGGGTGTTTGGGTTGTTTATTGACCATGAAGTTTATGGAATCATTATGGTTTCAGCTGATTTTATCGTGACCAATTCTGATCTGCTGTCTACATGCCTACGCGGTTCCTGCATTGGCATGCTTGGAGTCAATTTTCATAAGTTAAAATTGTGAATTTGGACCTGTTTCTGAGCGATCAGGACCATATATTGAAACTCGGTTATGGTAAGTTCAGTCCTGGGCTCTTGGCCCCTACATTTACACGCTATCCGCCATGTTGCTTGCACAACAAAGAATGTCGATGTCGCATTCTGTAGCTTGTAAAAGTTTTGGGAGTATGGATGGAGGGGTTTTTTTTTTCCCTTTCGTTGTGTAGGAACCTGTTCACCAGTCTTCTATCTAATATCCTTAAGATCCTTGAGCAATCCAATACAACACCAGTATACCACTGTGCACTATTTCTTTCTTTCCAACTTCTAAATTTTTTAGACTACATTTTGCAAGATCCCTAAGGGTAAACTATATTACTATTACCTACTTCTCTGTCCTAAATTATTCCCAAATTATAGGTAAATTGTATTACCTACTTCTCCGTCCTAAATTATAGATCATTTTGGCTTTTCTAAGTATACACTATATTGGATACATTATACATACCCTCGTCCAAATTGTAAGTCGTTTCGGCTTCCCTAGGTTCATAGTTTTTATAACATATGTCTAAATGCATTAAAAACAATTATCTAAAAAATCAAAACGACTTCCAATTTAGAACAACGAGAGTATATCTCTAGAAAAAGCAAAACTGCCTATAATTAGAAACAAAGAGAAAAAATTCACGTGTATGATGGGTTTATTAGTTTGAATTGATTACCTTTGTCTTAAATATCAAGAGAATAACTGAATTTCCAGTAGAGATCTGCTTTGACATTTCTATATGCAGTAGACATCGCACTGGTGCATCGACAATGGGAATTCAAAGGCAACTGACACTGTACTCATGAGCCAGAGCTATTCCACAAAAAATCATTTACATATCACAAAAAAAAAGGAGACGGGGACTTGCACATTACAATAGAACCGTGGATAATATTCCCCGAATGCAACCTGTCTTGCTGAAATCAGCAAAAAAATGTGTGAGACTAAATTTCCATTCCTGGGCCAGATACCTTGGATCAGGTAATTGTTAGTGCCGGCGTCCATATGTAAAATTTCTCACGGCAGGAAGTCAACGTATGTACAGAAATCCTGGGAAGAACAAACACAGTTGCCACAACTCAGGTGAGATGACTATAGTTGAACAAAGCATACCAAGTATTAGGAGTAAATCAGGAAAACCTGTTCTAAATGTTAGCAGCCCCCTCTAGCCAGATGTAGATGCTGGGGTTCCATTTGCCTGTTGAGATGTCTCTGTGAGCTTGTGACCATGAGGTCGCTTCCTTTTTCCGTTGGCCGAAGTATCTTGCATGGTCTCATTTGGCTTCGGAGGCACCTAGCCATACCACCATGCCATTGCATGCCATCAATTTATGCCAAAAAAAGTCACTGTAAGATGAATGGAACTTGCAAACAAACATAAACTCAAACCTGCAACATCTGCTGGTACATCACTGGCATCAGAACATTTCCAAAAGCACGTGGGTCAACACCACTCTGAAAATTTAAATCAGCAACAGTCAGTAGCATATTTGCCACAAAGTAAAAATAATATAGAAAACAATTGAAAATAAAGAAAAATTACCAATTAATAAGTACTCCCTCCATTCCAAATTGTAAGTAGTTTTAGATTTTCTAGGCACATTGCTGTGCATCCACTGTCTAGATACATAGGAAAAACTACCAGAAGAAGCCAAAATGACTTACAATTTGGAAATTGGAACGGAGTGATGTATGATTTATTTTTGTTAGAATATTCAATATTTTTTTACCAACTATAGAGAAAAATGAATAACTACTGCTTATTGAAATATTCCTGATTTAATATGCAAGAAAAGCATCCAAATATCCTGGAAGAGCAGATTTGGTAACCAGGGAGGCTGGCACCCTTCTTATCTCAAGCAGACATCTTAGATTCTTAGTAGAAATAAACAGAAACAAATGGAGATAGTGGGGCTGTCTTCCTCTTCCTCACTGCCACTGCGCCAGCCTTCCTCTTCCTCAGTGCCACTGCGTCACACAGCCCGCACCACCAATCGTCTCCCTCACACCACTAACAACCATGCTAGCCATGGGCCTGCTCCGCCTCCCAGTCTCCTCCTAGCTCCAGCTGCCGCATCACAGGGGACTAGGGGAGGAGGCGCGGATCCACTGGATTCTTGCACCGCCGCTTGACCTCGAGCATGGGCTTGGCACTCAGTCATGGACGCAGCGTTGGGAGGGACATGCGCACAGTCACAAGGGAGGAATGTTAGGTTGATCTCCTCCAAGTCAGCCCAATGGCCTCCTCAGGCCCTGATCCGTGCCCTTATCGGGGGCGCGCAGCCCAATACATGGCTGGTGGGCCCCATCGCCCCTCGATCGGTAGGGTTGGGGTGTGTGGCGGCGGCATCAAACCTTGTGTCATGAGCCCCAGCCCCCACTTCCTTTTTTATAGCGCCCACAGCCTCCACTGCACTACTACTGAGATCCACACCGCCGCCAGACTCCACTGCTTCCACTGGATCGCACCGAGCTCACTACTGACGCCATGGCGGCCTCGTCTTCCTCCTCCAAGACCGACGGTCGGCGCCTTCTACCCCTCTCTCTCTCTCCCTCTAGGTTTGTTTCCATACATTCTACTTGATGCTTATGTCTAGTTCTCAAAGAAAGCACCCGCTAGATCTACCCTAGTCGATCCTACTTCTAACAAGGGGCGCTCTCATGGACAGGTGCCTGTGCTCACAGGAGAGGCCATGCTCGTGGAGAGGCGCACAAGCTCATGGGGGAGGGCATGCTCAAAGGGCTCGCGGATGGGAGCAGAGGAAAGCGAGGCCAGACCCGTCAGACACAGTGCTCACGGGGGAGGGCTGTGCTCATGATGAGACATGGATGAAAGCAGAGGACGCGAGATGAGGAGGAAGAAACACCATCACAGCCTGCCGTCAAAACAACTATCAGTGAAGCCAGGCAATGACTCCAGATAAGGAGGGTGCCAGCACCCCTACCATACTATTTTCGTACCATGGAAATTTGGTTTTCTAGTGCCTGTGAGATTTTGTCAAAGATATGAGTCAGCATATATGAATATGACCATCTGTTCTGACATACCGGTACCATGTACACAATGCTTGGCTGAAATGCTGCTTGATTGCCTACAAATTGCTGGATATTAGCTGGTACTCCAATGTAGCTAGTAGGAACTATTCCTTTTTCTGTTCCTCCCTGGAGTAAACATAGCAACCAATCAATATCTACTTTTTAAGAAGGTCTCTGCTTATGTTGGAAGCACATAGTCTTACAAAACAATCAATATCCTCAGAGCCAGATGTGTCAGCTAATAAGGATATAAAATTAACTAATGCTTAGTGCAATCTTACCTTTTGGATTTGCGGTACTTGCATGACTGCTGGAGCCTGCATATTGCAAAACAACCCATGTAAGCAAATCATATGGACTATCGATTTTAATTTCCTCAAAGCTTACAAGCAAACATGTGTATATAAGATTTATTATAGGTCGAACCAGTACCTCTGGTCCTTTGAGACCATCATTTCTGTTTCCAGTAGCTGCACCCACCATGGTTTGACCAGTCACTGTATTTGGTTTATTTACTTTAGGAATACGAGACTTGATCCTTGGTTTTGTATCATCATGTGTGTTGCTATTTAGCAGAAATTTTTCTGTCTCCCTTACCAACCTCAAAGCCAAGCGATATTTATCTGATAGGACTGCAGAGTCAACAAGTTGCAAACATCTCATTGATAAATAGTCATATCGATCCATGCAATTGTTGGGGACAAGATCGCTTGGAGGGCGTCTCTTCACATGCAACTGTCTAAAGTCCTTTTTCCACCTATCAAGAATATAATGTAGTGGAATTTCATGAACCAGTTGAAACTTGAGCATTGAGAGACTATGCCTACATAGTATGCCACTGAATTGGAAACCTCCACATATACAGCTAATATTCTTTTCATCCGATTTGTATGTCACTGCGAAAATTTTACTCATGGTCCTTTTACCATCTTCAAGGAAAATGCACTCCTTGACATTGAATGTGGAGACAGGCCCATCAACACCAATTAAAGATACGTGGCAGTACATTATGGCTTCAATCTCATCTTGGAACTTCTTGAACATATTATGTGTGTATACCTTTGAGAGCTGCTCTTCCATATAGAATTTTGATACCGGTGGACGTTGCTTATGAAATGTTTCAAAATCTGCTTGGGCCTCCTTCTCATATTTACTCTGCAAAGCCATCTCATACTTGCCAATAAATTGCTTCAAGGTGGTTTTTAAATCAACATATCCATCAAAAAAAGGAGTGACTGTTTCATTTCTTTGTGTAGTAGACATTCCTGCCCAAAATGTATCTTTAATGAAAACAGGAACCCATGAAGATCGACATTCATAAAGTGATCTTAGCCAGTCATTTCCCTGAAGCCCACTATATGTAATTAAATTATTCCATTCTCCTTCAAACTCATCGATGGTTAAAGAATCATACACAGCCTTATGCATCTCCTTGTTGATAGCTCTGTACTCTGACAGCCCACCTAAACGTTCTGCGGCCTTCCTCATTATCTGAAACAAGCACATTCTGTGACGGACTCCTGGAATAACCTCAGCTACAGCACTTTGGATGCCCCTACAATAGTCCGTGACAATAGCCTTCGGAAGATTACCATGCATACATGCTATCCAAGCCTTAAGTAGCCATGAATAGGTTTCTGCTGTTTCATCAGAAAGCAGGGCACACCCCAACAAGACAGATTGTCCATGATGATTCACCCCAATAAATGTTGCAAGAGGCATATCATATTTACTAACCACATATGACGTATCAAGTGTGATGACATCACTATAGTACTCACACATGGCTCTTGACTGTGCATCTGCCCAGAAAATATTCCTGGTACAGCCTTCATCGTCCAGGTCAATGATATTGAAGAAGTTGGCATTTTTGGCCTGCATCCGAGTGAAGAAAAGCCGAAGGGCCTCTGAATCTCCAGGTTGGAGCTTCAAACGACCCCTCTTCACAAAGCTGTGGTGCTTGCTCTCGCCAAAAAGAAGCTGCTCAAGCTCCCCCAGCTTATCCATGGGCACCTTGCTTGACTCTTCAACAGGCATAACCCCAGGGCCACCCATACGCAACCGCTTCTTCGCAGGGCCAGAGAGCTGCTTATAAGAGTTCAAAAACCTTGCCATTGCTGGGCTAACTGGATGATTATGATCAAGGATCGCCAACTCTACATGCAACAATTTATCTCCCCATAACTTCACTCGGATCTTGGCTGGGCAGTTAGTGGTTGATGAAGCCCGTTTCCGAAACTTGGGCTCATAACGTGGCCGCCCTCCTTTGCAGCACATAAGCTCAAGATATAAGCAGGTCCCTTCTTGTGAGAATGAGGATCTCCTTACTGAGACACCAAAGCCAACACGGCGGGCATACTTGCGGTAGAATCGGTTGACTTCTGTGTGATTATTGAACACCATGCCAACTTCTGGAACACCAACATCCTCCCCATCAGACTCCTCCATGCTGGGATCCTAAAAGAACAACTTCATCATGAAACCACTTCCATTGCAAACTACTCGAAATTTGTAAGTTTTTCAAGCTAATACAAAGTGAAGTCAACTTAAAAGCAACTTTCGAAACAAGGAACATCATGAGTGACTATGAACAAAAAGAGCGTCCTGAATGTAGGTATTTCAGGATGGCATGACACTAACGTTTGGTTTCAACTGCTGGTAAATGCTCCAGTGACCATACAACTAAGATGTGCCATTATCAATGCCTCCGAAGCAAAGGCTACAACTCGATTTGAACAGAAATGGCTCGTAAATTAGAACCTCAAGCCTACAATGATGAACAGAAATACAGAATTACTAGACACTAGACCGCTAACTGAAAAAAACAAATGCCAGTCCAAGTCACGAAAATAGAGTCAAAATACGAAATAACTATCCATCAAAACCAAATGAATCAATCAAATCCAAACCCTAAATGACAACCACTGTCAGCCCGCCCGCTCTAGTCTAGACTCTAGACTGAGTTCAAAATGAAATCTGAATCGTTCCTCGGCAGCCACACCTCGAGTCAAGGATGGAATGGAAATTTCCCCACACCGAGAAGTTAGCACATATATCGAAGGCTACGCTCAGGATCACACAAAGGCGATAAAAGGATCAGGAAACGACGGAACAGGAGGGACGGGGGCGAGTCTGACCAGCTCGTTGAGGTCCCGGCGCCGAGCACGGCGGGGGTTCTTGGACGTTGGGAGCGGCTCCTCCACCTCCATCGCCGGAGGGCCCGCCGCCGACGAGGTAGGCTAGGGTTTCGGACGGGTACGCGGGCGGCGGGTGCAAAGTTTGGTGACAAATGAATTAGGGGACGCACCCTGCCTATCTGCACAAGGGGCCCGAAAGAGGTGGGGCTGGGCCCGAGAGAGGTGGGACCGGCCTTAGAAGCGCAGCTCGCAGGCCCTCGGGCGTTCCCGCGCTGCGCGCCACACGCCGGTGAATGCGAGCAGCTGTTCCGGCCCGTCCGATCTGCGCGCAGTGCGATCCAGCAGCAGCTGTAGCAGAACCGAGATGTGGATGCGCAGGGACGAGAAAATTGGATATTTGGCAAACATTGCCTGATTATGTTGCCACTCGGTCGATGACAAAAGGGTTCATCTGTCTGTGAATATGGACGGCGCGACGATCGAGTCGGAGGTGCCGGGGTACGGGGTGATGCCGGGCCGGCCCGGGGCTGCTGGCGTTGGTGGGGGCGCGAAGCTGCAGGTGCCGGGATGGGGAGCGGCGGTGGCAGTGATATTGGCACGATGAGACGTACCAGTGCCGCAGACTCTCGCACTGTAAAGTCTGAGAAGAGAAAAATAGCCAACAATATTTTTCGTATAAATATGCAGAGGCTAGAGGTTTAAATTTTAGACCTCTTGATCACAGACGGTAAAACTCTACTGCTTAGCACGATGAGACCTCTTGATCACAGACGAGGTGTTACCGAAGAGGTGAATACCGCAGCCACACACGGATGCGGGCGTCTGACTTCTGTCTGAAACTAGTGAAACACCGAAACCAAGTGACCAACCAATAAGCTACCCCTACATCCTACACAATACGCGTCCTCTGCCGCATTATCAAATCTGGCGCACATCAGACAGAAGAAAACCTATCATAGAGCCAATGTTATGTACAGTTTGAATATTCATCCTAGCGACAGCAGCTAACAGTATCATACTATCATGTAACAAAAATGTTTGGATCCATTGGACCCTCTGCCAAGTTCTTGCCATCTGGAGTGCCAGTGCCACAGCCTCGGTATCCTTAAGTTAGTTCAGGACTCGGGGAAGTCACTATAGGAGCCTGAGAAGTCATGGTGCCTGAAATTACACAGGGAAGCTATCAAGGACTGATAGCTGGTATACCGGTACTGATGCTAAACAAGATTTTTTGAGAATTACATAGCTAGTAAGAACCATTGCAGAATATATGTTTTTTATAATTGTAAATTATTCTCTAAGAAAGCAAACTACTGTGTTTCTGCTTTTGGAATCGATTTAAAGCAGGAACTGGCAACGAAAATAATCTGATATATATTGGGAATGCATGCATCCTTACCAAGCTAATGAACCATTGGCACAGTATATAATTATTATTAATCGAAACAAAGGTATTCCATGCAGATCCATAGTTTCACAAGGGTACAGTGTATGATCAAAGTTCATGTTATAAATAAAGCCTTGGGCCAAAAAAAAACTACGATAGTGTATGGCTGCATCTGCAGTCATAACTCTGTGAAGCTGAGAAATCAATGGTGAACTCAGGTGTAAAGAAATTATTATGCATATCATAACTAGCAATATATGGTATAACAATTAACAGCAAACCATGGCGATCAGTTTGAAACAAGCTCTATGGCTCTATGCCAGAAAAAAAATGCAGAAACTACGAGGATCTCTTCTTCTCTTATCACATCTGTGAGCGTGTGACCCAGACATAGCATATAGCACACTCGAGTGCTGAGTACTTTCATAGCAATGCAAAATAAACTTGAAGTGGTAGTTTTTTCTAATTAAACAACATGGGCTCCTCTGACCTTGATTAAAAGAAGTGGTGGGAAAAAATCCTGATGTTATTGAGGTTGTGTATAAAAGAAATATTAGAACGAGTGATGAAAATGCATCATAGTTCATGTGTTTTGTTCAAGCCCTTCAAACAAGAATTCGTATTTAGGTCCCTAATCTTGTAAAGGATTGAGCCAAGTCCAAACCCAACTTAATCATCTCGCTGTGACAGTGTATAAAGATATAAAGTCTAGCTATACTTTTGCTGGATAATATCAAACAATGCTATATAAGCATGTAATAGTCTGCCCACATTGAAAGATGTTCGGTTTTTCTATTTATTCCGCACAAACAATAGATAGATTGAAAACTCTAAAAAATAATATAGATTGAGCCAAAGAGTTGCGTTAAGACCAATTAAGAAAATTTTGGACCCCGTTGACAATTTAACGCAGTTAAGGTGTGAGACTCAGTTCTTACAAGAACCCAAGTGGCATACCCATGCAAATTAAATCCAATACCTATATATATCAAAGTAAATAAGGAATAGCATTTCTCGGTTTCTCACAGAATATATGCATGGGCATAATTCTGAACCAAGAAAAATAAAAAGTCTTAAATGCTTAGCACTTGGAGGATGATGGAAAAATTAAACGGGACACATTGCTACATGGATAAGACACCTTACCTAAAGTTTAACTGAAATAATTGAAGCAATGAATATGCACTACCCTGCTCTTCGCGTAGGAGTTCTTAGCACTGGATTATCCTGCAACATTCCCATATGAGTCATTTTCAGTCAGATATCCATAGATAAACTTCAAAGTCAAGAACCAAGATTGACTAGACATACCTGCAACATTGGGTGGTAAACCCACTGATTCCCAAACCCATGTGGTTCTGCCTGCATCTAAAAAGCAAGGTGTAAAAAAAAGCTGCAAACAAAGATAACTATACGAAGTTATCAAGACATGGCCAATCGTATGACAGAAACCTGTATAAAATTGTTCTGCTGCATCCTTTGGTGGCTGGGCACTTGATGTTGGTGATTAATATCCATTCCAAAATGATCACCAAATGAGAGATTTGGCATTCCTTCCTATGTAAGTTTGCAGCAAGACTTTTAAAAATATATATGTAGTATTAATAGCAGCACCAACAAAAATAATAATGTGTACCATTAAATCAATGCCTCCTTGCACTCCCATGTGAGGACCTTCAAGATGGGAGGCAGAAGATGGCCCTTGGATCATATTTGTATTGTCTGTGACAAATGATGACCGTAGGAAATCCTGCACAACAAGAATATCCATGAACAAAAGGTGTATTCATATTATTATATTAACTGAAGTTTGGGTCTGAGGCTCATGAATAAACTCTCAAGAAAAAAGGGAAGTAAGACTGACCTGTTCTTTATTTGGCTGTGTTACGGTATCATCATTAGATTCAGTCACTTTCTTCGGTGGCCGACCACGGCGCTTTGCATGGGCTGACTGAGAGTTCTTTACTCCCTCTGAAAACTGAGGATTAAAAAGGCCTTGACCATTTTCAGGTGCATCAGCCTCAAAGGAAAGAAGCATCGGCTGCCTGTCTCTAGCAGGTAGTCCATCATCCAGAAGAGATCTTTCCGCTTCTCTCAGTAACTTCAGAGCAACAAGGTACCTACTCTCAGATACAAACCCTAGATTGAGCAGCTGGCTACATTGTGTGAACAAATAATCAGAGCGCTCAATAATGTCACTAAGGGGCATTTCATTAGGTTTCTTTGCATTAGAATATAATTTCTTATAGTCCCTTCTCCAGCGATCAAGAACATAATCTTTTGGGATCTCAAATATCTCCTGCAACTTCAACACAGACAGTGCATGTCTACACAGGATGCCAGTGAACTGAACGAAACCACATTCACACTCAATTTCAATTTTGGGCTCTTCTTTACAAAAGTAAACTTCATAGGTCCTGCTCTCTGTGTCCTTTCCATCTTCCATGTATGAGCATTCTTTCACTTCAAAAGTAACAAGTCGGCCATCAACTTTAATTGGCATACCATCACAATACATTGTTGCTTTCAATTCATCTTGAAATTTTCTGAACATGTTTATTGTGTAGGCTTTGGCCAGCTGCTCTTCCATGTAGAATTTTGTTACAGTCAATGGAGACCTATGGGAAGATTCTTCATCTGCTTGCCACTCCTTCTTGTATTTGTTCTCTAATATCATCTCATATTTACTGAAAAATTGCTTCAAGGAAGTTTTTGGGTACACAAACCCATCATAGTACGAGGAAATAGACTCCCCACCCTGTGAAATAGACATCCCTGCCCAGAATTTATCTCTCAGATATGCAGGTGCCCAGAGTTGGCGATGCTCATAAAGGGAACTGAGGCACCCGTTTTCTCCAAGTCCATGTTCCTCGATAATCTTCTTCCAGTCCGTTTCAAACTCTGGAACCTTCAAAGATCCATATGTTACTTTCTTCAGTGCTTTCTTGATCGCTTTAAACTCTGCATGTTCTTTCAAGTTCTCTGCTACATCTTTCATAATTCGATACAGGCAAAGGCGATGTCTAACTTCAGGGAGAACTTCTTGAACAGCATCTAGAATAGCATTGTAATGTTCAGTGATGATTGCCTTTGGGCAGAGACCCTTCATACATGATAAAAAAGCTCTAAATAACCAAGCATAACTATCAGCACTTAGATCTGAGAGTAAACCAGTACCAAACAGAACAGGCTGACCATGGTTATTCATCCCAGTGAAGAAAACAAGTGGCAAATCATATTTTTCTGTCAAGTATGAGGTGTCAAAGTAAACAACATCATGACCAAAGTAATCATTCGCTGCCCGTGACCTAGCATCACTCCAGAATAAGTTCCTCAAACGGCCCTGATTATCCAAATCTACTGAGTAGAAGAAGTAAGGATTCTTGTTCTGCATATTCCCAAAAAACTTCTGGATATATTCATCGTCTCCTTCCCCAAATTTAAGCCTTCCTATCTCGGTGAAGTTAAGGTGTCCTTGCTCTTTTTCAGCTGGAATGTTCCTGCGACCCTTCAGTCGTGAGGCAGATCCCCCATTCTTGGCATCTGTTAGCTTTTCATAACAATTAATGAGTGATGTAGAGGACTGGTTTAGTGGATGGTTGTGCTCGAGCTTAACATCATCAATATGAAGCCATCTATCTTGCCTTAACTTCAAAGAGATCCTTGCTGGACAATTTATCTTGGTCGACTCTCTCGATAGATAGCACGCATTTGCTCTCCCTCTCCCAGCTCGACTACATCCAATCACCAACCTTCGGCACACCCCTGACTTCAAATATGATGACTTCAGAATGATCACTGAAAACCCAGAATCCTCAGCATATTGTTTATAGTACTTGAGAGCATCATCATAAGTTTTGAATCTCAGCCCAACACGCGGTGCGTTCTCATCCACCTTGCCCTTCCCACCATCTTCCTGCCCGCTGTCATTATCATCCACAAGTATCACCTCCTTGCTCTCATGCAGTGGCACCTCCTTGGGCGAAATCCCTCCCAAATCCTAGTGAACAAAGCAAAGCATTACAAGTTTCAATAGAAGGCAGCACCAAAAATAAACATTTAAACTAACCTAAACCTCTCTAACCTGGGGCACCTCAACTTTTTTCAGCACTGCTCCATTGCCATGTAACTCTGCGCCATTACTATGTACCTCTGGGCCGTTGCCATGTAGCTCTGCGCCATTCCCATCCACAAGAATAGACACACCGGCGAGTGTTGCCTCCCTCGCCAACTCTTCTAACATGGGGGCGGGCACACCATGGGACATGGGGGTTCAGTTTAGCTGAACCCTAAAAATGGAAAAGTGCAACCACACCTGATTGACCTTTGTGCCCTGAAGAAGAGGAAGAGCAGATTCAGACCATAAACTGAACTGGATTCAGTAAGCAGGCAAACCATGCAGCAATCAAATTAGCAAAGCAAAGGCCCTCAGACCAAACCTAGGGAAATCCCTCGAAGCAAGTCTTCTGGCGGCGCTGCCGACCTCCGGGCTCCGGCTCGGCTGCGGGCGCCGCCTGCGGGCTCCGAGTACTGGCAGCGAGGCCGGACTGCGGGCCACGGTCGAAGTCGCGGGGCTGCGCCGCGAGGACGGTGCAGAGGGCGGCTGCAGCGGAGTCGTGGGGGTCGGCGTGGGCCGCGGGCGGTGCGGACGGCGGCGGCACGGGATGCGGGAGGCGACGGCGAGCGGTAGTAAGAGAATGGGATAAACAAAATCCTAAGAAAAAAAAACTGACAGGTGGGCCGGTTCTCTGTGACGCAGCAGCCTGCAGGCTGGCTTCTTTCACCTCTTCGGCTACAGTATTCCTCTGGCGGCAAATAAGCTGCAATACAAGCAGCCGAACAAGCTGAAACGATTTTTTTTAAGGGAAAGCTCTTTTTCCATTCCTCAAAAGGTGCTTTTTTCCATTACTCAAAAGGTGTTGAATCTTCAGCAATTACAGACTAAATGTGTGCTGGTATATGAACCAACATCAGTTTATCATCCGGATCATGAGAGCTACCAAGACTAGCCAATTCATAGGCTACTCTATTACATAAATGTGGGCGATGTTGCACACTCCATGAAATAAAATTCCAAGCTAGCAGCCTACGCAGCTCTTCGACAAGATTGGAGAAATCGCTCAGGTCATAATCCTCCGAATGAACTGCTTGCACTACCTCGAGGGCATCTATTTCAATCACGACGTGGCCTACACCAGCCGTTATGGCGACTTGCACGCCATGTATGCAGGCAATAAGTTCTCCTTGCAATGCATGCATCAGCATTCCCACTCGCCCGCGGTGTGCACTAATCACATCTCCAAACGAGTCTCTTAGGATACAACCCCAACCACCTTTGGCGGTCACTGGGTCATAGGCTGCGTCACAGTTTATTTTCACATGATCTTCAGTTGGCCTCTCCCATCTAGGAATTGGCTCTGGCTGCCTGATGATAGGCTGAGTCTCCTGTCGTTGCCATTCGGCAGCCATGGCCTGGATTCTGTGCGCTAGGCCGGCTGGTTCACTTGCATGCTCCTCTTCCCGTCTTTTGTTACGTTCGAACCAGCATAGCCAAAGAGCATAGCAACACAAAACCCTCTCTTTCTCTTTCATGTCTATAATGTATTAATGTATTCAGTGATCTCTCTCGCTGATAGCTTACTAGCCATGGTGTCTCTTTCTCTGTTGAGTGCTAGGCAGTCCCAAACCTTGGCCATCAACTTGCATTTGAAATATAGGTGAGCTCCATCTTCATCAAGCCTATTGCATATCACACAACGTGTATCTACGTCCATGCCTTTTCCTCTCAGGTTTGCACAGAGGGGATGACTATTATGACAAAATTGCCACATAAAGTGCTTCACCTTATTAGCACATTTCGTGTTTCATATCTTACTCCAAACCGAAGCAAGGCTAGGGTCCAGACCTGATGATGAGGCCCCCCAGACCGGCAGTTCTGTATTTTGTTTACTCTGAAGACTTTATATGCACTCTTAACTGAAAATTTGCCTTTTTTATCGAAGTGCTAGGCAGCTTTATTTTCTAAAGCACCATTAATAGGAATGGCGAGTATCAAGTTATCATCCATATCCCAGAAGATGTTGCGGACCAGCTGCTCATCCCAGCCTCCAGTAACCGGGTCAATCAGCTCCGAGACGGTTGTCATCAAGTTTGACCCTCTCGGTGTAATCGGCCTTCTCAACTTATTTCTCGGTACCCATGGATCCGTCCACATATTCAGCCCTTCCCCATAGCCAACTTGCCAAATCATTCCCTGCTTGAGCAACTCCAAACCCCTAAGAATGCTCCTCCATGTGTGTGACATTCCTTGCTTCGGTACTGCATCAAGACAGGAGCGTCCATCGAAGTATCGGGCTCTCAAGATACATGCACAAAGTGACTCCGGTTCTTACAAAAGTCTCCAAGCCTGCTTACACAACATCGCCATGTTGAAACCATGGATGTCCCAGAAGCCTAGTCCACCCTCTTTTTTTGGTTTAATCATTTTCTCCTAACTAAGCCAATGTATTTTATGCTTGCCTTTCTGTTGATTCCACCAGTATCTGCATATCATTGTACTGATTTGATCGCATAAAGCTTTGGTGATGTCAAAGCATCCCATGGCAAATGTTGGGATAGCTTGAGCAATCGCTTTGATCAATATTTTCTTCCCAGCCCAGGATAGAAAATTTTCTTTCCAACCCTGCATCCTTTTCCATACTCTATCCTTTAAGTAAGCAAAGATTTTTGTTTTTGATCGGCCAACATGTACAGGCAAGCCCAGATACCTCTCATTTATAGTCTCCTTCTCAATACTCAAAGTATCATTCACATCCCTTCTCATATTATCTGGTGTGTTTGGACTGAACAACATAGCTGATTTTGATTTATTAATCATCTGACCAGAACACTGTTCATACAGCTCTAGAATCCTCCGGAGCTATGTAGCATCCTCCCCTTTTGCCTGGATCAAAATAAGAGAATCGTCAGCAAAAAGAAGGTGAGAAATGCTTGGAGCATCCCTCCAGATTTTAACTCCCGAAATTAGGCCATCTTCCTCAGCTCTATTCAATAAACCTGAAAACCCTTCTGCACAAATCAAGAACAAATAGGGTGACAAAGGATCTCCTGTCTGAGACCTCTCTCCGGCACAAAGGTGTTTGATAAAGCTCCATTCACTTTAATCTGACACTTGACTGTAAGATATGCACTTCATCATTAATTGGATCCATCTTGAACAGAAACCTAGTTTTTCCATCATTTGGACTAGAAAGCTCCATTCGACACGGTCATAGGCCTTGATCATGTCCAATTTAATAGCAGCATAATCCACATTCCCCTTCTTATTCAACATGTGGTGAGTCATTTCATACGCAATGAGAATATTGTCAGAAATGAGCTGTCCCGGTACAAAAGCACTTTGGGATGGGGAAATAATTTCTGGCAGAATTTGCTTCAGTCTATTGGCAAGCACTTTCGATATCAATTTATATACTACATTGCATAGACTGATAGGCCGGAGCTCTGTTACCTTTTCAGGTTCGCCACTTTGGGGATAAGGGCGATGACAGTATCATTCCAATTCTCTGGCATGTCACCCCCATTTAGCAGTTTCAACACCTTCTGCGTCACCTGCTCTCTGACCGTCTCCCAAAAAGTCTTATAGAAAACAGCAGGCATTCCATCCGGACCCGGCGCCTTGAGATCGCCATGTCCAGAGCCATCTTTATCTCCTCCCGCGTGAATGGTTGCAGGAGGTCGTTGTTCATCGTGGTCGTCACCTTGGGTGACATGGCTTGGAGAAGTTGCGGTGTGTCACCCAGGGCTCCAGATTTGAAGAGCTGCATAAAATGGTTAGAAATAAAATTCTGCTTCTCTACTTCATCTTCCACCCAACCCCCATTATCGTTTTTGAGTCTACCTATCCTATTTCTCCTCCTCTCAAAACACCAACTATGAAAAAAAATTTGTGTTTCTATCCCCCTTCTCCAACCAGTCGGCATGGGCCCTTTGTTTCCAAAAGATCTCCAACTGTTCTTCCAGTTTATCTAATCTATAACTGTAACATCCTAGATGTTAATGATAAATTAAAATCTTAATCATGTGCTTTATCAAGCATAATCATCGAGCATCATGGTATAAATGCATTCATGTTTTGATAATATCTTTTATATGATGCTTAGTTTTATACATGAAATGATGATGCTTAGGGTTAGTTTTAAAGTTCCCTGTCATTTTATGTATTTCTATAAGTTTAGTTTTAAAGTTCCCTGTCATTTTATGTATTTCTGCAAATTTATAAAACAACCTAAAATCCATCTTGTTACCTTGTGCTTTGCTTGATGTTTATGTTAGGTCAACCTTGATATGTATCAACTAAAATAAGTTTACATTTCATAGGTTGCTTGTGTTTTTAAACTGTTGTGTCACATGAAATCATAAAACCCTAATTTCGAATGTCATTTCAAATACTTAGTTTATATTCTATGTACTTGAGGTGTCAACTGTGTTTACACTAGTGTCAAGCATAGTGTATAAATCTAAGTACAATCCTTAAAAATGATTTTTATATTTGAAGATGAATTTGAATTCCAAAGCTTGCTCTCAAGTCTTGTAATTCAAATTTAAATTCAAGTTGAAAAGCTATAAAATGATTTTCAAAAGTTAACTTGGTCAACCAAGGGTGTCATTGGGTCATTGACCTAAAAATGTCCTTGGATGATGTTTGTGATCACTAATTAATCACCAATAAATTTAGAAACCAAATCGAGTTTAAATTCAGTTTTAAAAACCCTTTATTTCAAAAGCTTATTTTATCCCCTTTTCTATATTTTAAAATCTATAAGGAATTTTGAGATACTTTAAAAATATGGTTTGTAGATCTTGAAAAGAGCTAAAATTTTGGTATTTAAAGTTTTTCAAGTTTCTAAAAATAATTTCAAATGAATTTGAAAATACAGTTTTTCAACAATTATCCCCTTTTGATTTTAAAGGCATAATTCAAAAATTATGCATAATTTGGGAAAACTTTATATATGAAGTATGTTTGGTTTGAAAAGCTGAGTATTTCATAGTTTTGAAGATTTTCAAGTTTTATTGAAAAATCAAAAGTAATTTCAAATATTTTTTTAGGGTTTTATTTCCTTTTTGAATTTAAATTCATATTTCAAAAGCTATGCAGAATTTAAAAATGTTTGTTAAATGAAAAATGTAGCTCTTGAAAAGTTATGCAAACTTTATTTTTGTATATTTTCATGTTCCTATATAAATTCTATTGTAATTTGCAAAATTCAGAAGTGACATCATTTGCTACAGTGATGATGACGTCATCATCGTCTTCCTCCCTCTCTGTTCACCGGCGTCGCCGTGTCCGCCGGCGCCATACCGCCCTGCCGCGACCGCCAGCTTGCCCCCGACGCCCAAAACTTCGCTGTCATCGTGTCGTCCGCCCATGCGTCGCCGTTGGCCTTTAAATACCGGTCGGCCGTCGTCGTTTTCCTTCTTCTTCTTCTTGCTCGCCGTCCCGACGATCTCCACCTGCTGTCATAATTCGCCGCCGTCGCTTCACCGCTGCTTGATTGATCTTGCCAGCAGCTCCGCCACATTCTTGCGCTCAGTTTGAACTAGCTCGCATCGCCTCTCGCCGCCCGAATCGCCCATGCCGCCATCTTCTTCTTCGCGGCCGACAGCAAAGCCGCCGTGAAATCGCCGCCGTCCATCGCCGTCAGGGTCGGTTATTTATCTTCTTTAACCTCACTATCGTGTTCTCCATGCAATCCTGCTCCTCATGCGTGCTTTGGTTCATTCGTTGGTACACAGGAACTGCTGTGACGTCGTTCTTGCCATCGGAGCACCGCTGCCGCCATTACTGCCGCCGACTACAGCTTGACTCAACCCGCCTCCGAGCCCGATAGCGTGCGTACCGTGCCCGTGGTGAGCTCCTGCACCTATCCTTTCCCTCATTTTCACCTTCACCGCGCCGTAAGGTCCGACCGCCGTGGCTTGCCGCCGGCATGGTCTTGCCAGCGCCGCCGCGCGCGTAGCCGTTTGAGCTAAGGGCCAGGAACGGCTTCATCTTCTGGCCCAACGTGTTCGCGTTGATGTCCTGCACATGCTCATGCGCTCGCCATCGCCGAAAAAACCTCCGACGAGCTTTGCCGCCACATCCGAGCTCCGTCGTGCCGCCATGGCCGCCGGCGAACCGGCTGCTCTTGCTCCGCCACTCCATTAGCTAGGCTGTCTTGTTCCCCGTGTTGAGCTGAGCCTGTAGGGCCAAACCTCGTGGCCGGAGACCTCACCGCCGGCGAATAATCGCCGGTCAACCATCGCGCCGCCGTCGGTCAGCGCGGGGGCACTATTCCCATTTTCTTTTTCTATTTTCAAAAAATAATTTAAATGTTGTTTTCTTTAGAAAATCATAGTAATTCAAGTATAGCTCCAAAAATTCTAAAAAATTTTGTGTATGCTCTTTATAATATCCTCTACCTAGAAAAAATATGAAATGCCAAATTTAAATACATTTTGCATAAGTTAAAATTAGCTCTTTTAATTAAAAAATGCATCTTCAATGATTTTTAATAAATAAAATAATTGGCTTTTATTTCTGAAAATTGTTTTGCCATCTACTTAGACCAAGAGCTATTCAAAATAAAATTTTAAGCTTAGTTAGACAACTTTAATTTTATGCCTTTATTTTATGCTTTTAATTGATTAATTAACCCCTTTAATCATGATTAATTATTATAGGGTTGTTTGACTTTGGGATTTGCTTGATGACCTTGGTTCATTAGCCCTAATGACCTTTAGTACTTTAATTAATTGTTTGTATTTATCTTAATTATATCATTAGGGTTTAATCAACATTATTTCATGTGATTAATGAACTTCACTAATGACGTAGTTAACCTAATAAACTTAGTAAGTTGTGTGGCTTGCAACTTTATCGTGAAGGAAAGTTGTACTCAAGCCTTTAATCTGGTCATGCATTCATCAAGCATCATGTTTATTATTCCATCATGTCGAATCATATCATGTTATCGTGTAGTCTCCATTAACGGAGAGTATAACGTTGTCGCACTAGATCCCAAGGAAGAGTAGACTCGGGAGTTGGGTGTTGATCCAGAGTTCGAGCGTCTACCCCGAATACCAAGGCAAGCCCCGGATACATTTAAACCCTACCCTTATTTTATAAATGTTTTATCGCTTCAGTTATGTTATGTTGCATTAAGTACTAGTCGTTGAGTGATAACCTACCAATTGCATTACCTGTCTTATTTCCATATTCCTTGTTACCTGCTAATTTAAAAATGCTTAGTTATGCTTAGCCCTACTTAATTAGTAGGTTTTCAAAAAGAAAAAGAATGGAAAAGATGAGAATGGATTACTTGTTGGAATCATGACAATAGTTAATAAATCAAGTCCGGACGGGTAATTTGCATTGGGAATGGAGTTCCTCTGTAGTGTTTCCGTCTGTTGATGCCCTAGGTCCCGTGTCGATGGTAAACTGGTGATATCGGGAAATTAGAAAATCCATATGCATGAAGTGTTATACAGTGGGCCAGAGTCCCCACGTATATCATGGAGTGATTTATATAGTGGGCCAGAGTCCCCACATATGTCATAGTGTGGTATACCGTGGGTTTAAGTTTCCATGTATATCGGTACACTGGGTCGAAGTTCTCACGTGTATCATGTGGTGATATATGGCTGCGGTTGTTATCCCGGTATATCTGTGATCTGGTATGCATCAGAGTTAAAGTCTTCGGTATCTCAGTGATCTAGGTCCTAGCTGGGTATGAAAATGGTTTCGAATCGCCGTTGCTTCTCGAAGAAGAAGACTCGATCGGTGTTCATCATCGTAGTAACAACTTGAATAATGCTTAAGGTTTAAGAATGGAGTTGGTTGGTAATCTTGATCCAGAGCAAGACAACTTTATTTTCTATCAAGCTTTTTTGTAAAAATTCTTGTCTCTTGCAAGCCTTACCTTGTCCCTCTAGCCTGCATTTCCTGAGTCTTCACCCCTCTTTTCGTCGGGTCAGTCTTGTTGAGTACTTTTGTACTCAGGGTTTGTTGAACCCCTGTTGCAGGTACTAATTGGTGTGCGAACCAAGTTCATGTCGGTGGGCTCGACGTGATCTGGTTGTCCTTCACGACTTAGGTATCCTACCTAAGTTGTCTTCTGTAGTTCTGCCCGACTTCCGCTATTGAAGTTAAGTTGGTAAAAATTTAACTTATTCATATATTTTGTAAATTTAATTATTCTTCCGCACTCTGATATATATTTTATAATAAATGTTGTAATGTTGCAGCTACTCCTTTGTTGATCCTGGTATGAGTTGTCAAATGTGGTTTAATCGGGGTCCTTTGAGGGCACCCGACAGGGCTTTCTAAGTTATCTGGAACACATGTATGGCTGTCAGAAGTCTTTGGGACAATGACAGGTGCGTGTGGGCCATATAATTTAGGAGGTTCTGCCACAATAACTCAACACCGCTTCACGTTGGACAGAGACAGCACTAATAGGCAATCTTCTACACCTTTCTAACTCCGCTCTCAATTTTTTAATTCTCTTTTCTAAATCTCCCAAAACATTTTATCCCATGAACTCAGCCCCGCCGCTACGCTCCTCAATCTATCCGCTACTCTTCCTGCCCCCCAGCCACTACCCGCCGTCCAAGCTTCTTGAACAACAGCAGCACACTTCTCCTCTCGTAACCAGCTCGCCTCAAAAGAAAAGTTGCGCTCGCATCTGTGTGCAGTCAATGGTACTGGTCTTCCTTCTGGCAGTATCACAACCGGGCGATGATCAGAGTGGTAGTGGTCGCCGTTTCGCACGTGCACCAGAGGAAACCATTCTCTCCACTGACCATTTGTGACAGCTCTGTCCAAACGCTCCTGTATGTAATTCTCACCTCCTCCTCTGTGTTGCTTATTTCTCCATGTGAATACATCCCCCACAAACCCTAAATCATCCAGATCACCATACTCCAGTGCTTCTTTAAACCGATCAGGGCACCCTTGCGCTCTTGGCACACCCCCTCCTTTTCATGATGAAACAAAATTTCATTAAAATCTCCGGTACACATCCAAGGCATAGGATTATTTTCATCTTCCTCAAACAGACGACGAAGGAGTGACCAAGTCTCGTACTTCAGCTCGGCCCGCGACTCACCATAGATACTAGTGAATCGCCAAATTCTACCGTCTCCTTCTTTTTATTTCCATGTCAATATGATACTTCGACTTATCCTGAATCATCACATCAACACCTCCCCGCCAGAAAACAGCAATTCCTCCCCCTTTTCCTACCGAGTCCACCGTCACCATATTTCCCAATTGCATGCTTAAAACGCGACATTTTCTTCTCAGTCATTTTTGTTTCAGACAAGAAGAGAATGTCCACTCTCTCGGACTTCTAAAAATTCAAAAGTCCCTGAACTGCCGGATTGTTTCCCAACCCTCGCCAGTTCCAAGCTGCGATCTTCATTGCGACTCGCAGGACCGGTTCGCCGGTCCCGCCAACAAGTTCTCCGCATCAGAAACCTCACTCATAACTATGTCCCCTATCTTTGCCTTCTTCAACCTGTCCTCAGCTATCACCGCCTCACCCACCAAATCCTCCCCCCTATCATGTTTCTTCTCTGCAGTAGTTGTGCTAGGCCGTTGGGTGTTTGCGCCTGTTCCCAAAACTCCTTTTTGACTACTCTTCTTCTCCCTCTCCACCCTTTTCCACCTTCTCAACTTTTGCTTTTCATTTCTGGTTGCAATGGGGGCTTCTCCACCAACCTATCATCGTGCATGGCTCTATCCATTTCGAGTCGATCAGCATGTTTGTCCGTCGTGGGAGACAGCAGCGGCATCAATTTTTTATAGCATTCTCCGCCAACCTGTCTTCCACGTTTTCGGATAGGGGAATCTTCAGAGGGCTCGTCACTTCCTTCTCCACGCCTGCCCCGAGACCCTCTTTCTTGTTTTCCTCACTAGCGGAACCGTTCTTACGCCACAATAGGGCGTTGCTCCGGCGATCATCCATCGACTTCCCAAAGGAGTTGCTCAGGCTACACCATCCACCACTTCCATCTGATTGGGATCGCCAAGGCAGCATTGAAGTCGAGCCCCCTCTGCCCCCAGACCCCACCAGACCTTTTTTGTTGGGTGGGAGGGCTCTTAGACTACGGTCATATGACATTGGTGTGCCCTTCTCCCTCGGTTGCGCGCTTGACTTATCTGTATGGCCAAGAATGCCACACAGGTAGCAGAAATCAGGAAGGTGCTCATAAGCTATCGGGCACCACTTTTCTCTCCTATTGCTGTCCACCACCATGGTGACTCCACGCATCAGCTGTTTTCTCACATCAAGCCTCACCTTCAGCCTCAGGAATCGGCCCATTGCCATTTTCCCATCGTCCGTATCCGCTACCAAGAATTCTCCAATCTCATTGCCAATGGTTTCAGCTATTTCTGCATTCATCATGCCTAAGGGCAGATGGGATACTTGGATCCAAATTGGAGTGTGACGGAACTCTAGCTCTTCAAAAGTCTTAGACTCATCTAGATCTGTCACCACCAAAAGTTCCTTGGATAGGTTCCAGGGTCCTTCCTCCAATGCCTTCTTCTTCCCCTCGGCCTAGTTGAAGGTGATCAAGAATTTGTTTTCCCCCTGGCCCTTGCATTCGATGCCCCTCAGTGGACACCAGACCCGCCCTAGCGCCTGTTCTAGAGAGTCTGGATGGGCCATCTTATTCGAGAACAGCTTCGCCGCCTCCTGGACCTCGTGTGCCGCATGGTTTGAGATGTCCTTTCCGCGACCACCATTCTTGACTCTCACACCTTTCTTCTCCGCCGACGACAGGGTCATCTTGCGCATGGCTCCCTCAATCTTCTCCATGGAGAACTTGATGAACAGACCACCCGATGGTGGGAACAAGGATTTCACTGAATGGATGACTTCTTTTTTTTTCTCTTTTTTATTCTTTATACCAGGACCCTAGGGAAGAGAACCCTAGAAGCCTCGAGAAACACGTCGTGCTGACTGAGCACTAAGAAAAACCAAATTTGCTTCTTTCTTGATATAGCAAAGCCAATTTTGCCACTCCCTTAATTCACCAATGAAAAACCCAATTTGCAATGTATACCAGGCACTAGGGAAGTGAACCCTAGAAGCTTAGAGAAGCACCTCCCAATTCACTGAGGAAAAAACTAAATTTGCTACTTTTATCTAGTGTGTGGATTCTTCGGAACAATCGCCAAGCTTGTGCTACTGTTGCCGGGCTAACTACTGCTGCTGTCTAACCTGTGCAAACTGAAGCACAACTTGGTGCCTTGGGCTGCTGGTGCTAATGCTTGCTGCACACACGAATGCTTTGCCACTGATTGTAGGAAAACACGTCGCCTCGCTCTACCTTCTCCAGTACGCCGCCCCGTCACAAAGAAAATGCTGCGTACACAGAGATGCCGCACCGGCTCGAGGCAGGATGAGGATGGGTCGACGAAGACACCTCGCCTTAACCACGGGAGTGTCACGACACCACCGCAACGATGGCCGTGAGGGCACGCCTCAAGCAGCGGAAGATGTAGGAGCGATTTCGTCCTCAGTGCGGTGGCGACGGTGTAGAAAGCTGAGGGCGGCGGCACGAGGACGCGTAGAGCCGAGGGCAGGGTGCCGCTCCTGGCCGCAGGGCCACGAAGCAGAGCCACCAGACGACGCGCGCGAGCGCACAGCACCAGGCCGCGGGCCAGCACGAGACGCGGCAGAGCCTCGCGACGCGAGGCCGCGGGCGGATGTGCTACGCGGCGCGACAGAGCCGCGGGCGACGTGCGAGATGGCAGAGCCGCGGGCGCGCGCGCGACGCGGCAGGACCCCGGGTAAGCGCGCGATGCGGTGGGGCGTGGAAGGCCGAGGGCGCGGGAGCAGCGGGGGCGAGGTCATGGAGGGCTGAGGAGGACGGCGGGGCTGATGCTGTTGGGGTTGGTGGCGAGGAGGACGGCGGCGTTGATGCTGCCGGGACGGCGGCGGCGAAGGAGGAGAGGGAGACAGGGGCGCTGAGCTCGTGCAAGCGATGCGGGGCTGCTCGGTGGTGACGGCGAAGGACAGGAGGAAGGAGATGGGAGCGGAGGAGGAGCCCTATCGCCAGGGAATCGCCTCGAGTCGCAGAGCGCCGAGGAAAAATTGAACACGGCGCTAGCCGGTTCAAATGGACTACAAGCCTGTTGAATAGCTGAAACGATTTTGGTGTAGTAGGCCTGGCTTCGCATTGTGACCGAAGTGAGGTGATCATGATCATCCAAGCAAAGATATCACGGATTCACGGGCCTAAAATTTACAGTTATACACAATTGATGTGGTGTGCCCAATAAACATGACCTTCGAATGTCTAAAACAGTTCAACCAAATATGAATAGTTTTCCCCTCAAAAAATATGAATAGTTTTAATTTTTTAACACAAACTGAGCAGTTCAATTACTATTTATTTTATAAGTTTAGCATACGTTCTTTTTTATCTCTGTCCTTACAATTCAAGATCTATCGTTATAATTCACATATTCTTAAACTTGTTATTACAGTTCTTCTTCTACATAAATTTTACCATTTTCTATGTCTTCTAAGGGTTTGGCCCCACAGTCAGAATGTATATGTATACCCATTTTCATCGTCTCAATGAGATAAATAAGATGTTAGAGTCTATTATACATTTTCTTAACAAAATGGCAAAACCGTTTCTACTAATAGTTCTCAGATTATTTCTTTTTGTCCATATTTTCTTGCTAACGTTAAGACCACGAAGGCTTGTTGTAGTGTATGATGTTATGGGCGATTGTGCTAATTGCATTTTAAATATTTTTCTATTTTGTTATATATTGTCATGCTTTTACTGTGTTGCCTTGGCGAAATGTTTTACTCTGATTGAAAAATATGGGCATAAATCTACTTCTAAATTAAACCTATAGAAAGTGTAATTTGTCAACCATAGAATTTAGGGAAAAATGAGTGGTACTACACCTGGACCTATGGGCATCCATTCATGGCACGTGTCCATACATAATCTTTACTGACTGAAACAGAAAAAGTATGAAGCCACGTCATCTGACAATTTATCGGCATGAGTCGTCATGAGTGATACTAGAAGTAGCCAGTTTCTTTTAGACTCCTGACGCTACAGATCTCTACTAGAAGATAAATACAATGAAAATTACATAAGTACTCTGACATGGTTGTGCATGGACCGTAGAGACATTCGAACGAGGGGTCTAAATAAATAGAAATTAAGAGATGATAAAGAAAAAAAGAAAATCATGAAAAATAAGAAACAACTCGGAAACAAAAGCCCAACTGCTACTGGGTTTTAAGTTGGCCTATACAATTATCTTCTTTTTTTAGAAAAGGAATTGGCCTACAATTATCGTTTCATCATTAAATTAACATATGATCTACGGAGTACTACAAAACCTATAAAAAAATGTGCGGACACATTTCAAGCGCGGCAACGCCGTGCACTGTTCTAGTCATCCAGTGAGATGTGGCAGTGCACCGTTGGATGATTATGCCTAAACACGTGGTACGAATCCACCATATTCTTTTTCTAGAATTTTCGGATGCCACCATTTGGAAACAAAAGATACTATATGTTTTGCACTTTTCCTAATCTATAGTCGTCTGGGCTGTTTCAGGCGATGCTGCAGTTTAAGTTTCAGGCGATGCTGCAGTTTGTGTTTCACGCACGCAGGGCGATGCTTGTGCGGTATGTTTTGCTCGTTGACAACTACCACAATAGATTTAGTGGATTTAAACAAACATGCTAGCAAACCTAATTATTAGGTGAAAGACTGTTAGTTATTAGTTCCATTAGCATGTTTATGCTTGCTAATAGATTCTAATCATAGACCTTCAACTCACTATCCTACCACCTATTAGCGAGTGGATCCAACAATCCCCTGCTAAAACTTAGATATAGCTAAAAACTAGCAGTGCTGCCTGTAGCTAGCCAATTTTTAGTGCTAATAACAGGCCCTAACCAGTAACCGCACGTAGACAAAAGAAAAAAGCACACCAGAAACCATAATGGTGATACTACCGCATTGATGCATCGAGCTCAAGCTGTGCCCGCAAGTTGCCTGGTGTCGTAGTCGCCGTGCCCGTACTGCGGAGGAGCAGGGTTAGCCACAGGCGGCGGCTGCGCCTACTGCGGCTGTCCCATCTCGACGCCCGGCGCCGGCTCGTCCGTCCGCTGGAAGGAGACGTAGGCCGTGTTTGATTCCTGCGCCGTGGAGAGCCTGGCCAGCGAGCCAGGCCAATGCCAGCCACGACCTAGCCAGAGGCGACCAAGGCACCTTGTTTGATTTGTTTGTACCACGGGAGCCTAGTCAGGTTTTTTTCTTGTTTGATTGGTAGCCTGGAGCATGGCTGAACGCCAACTGCCATCAACTACCAAAACGAGACGCTGTTTGTTTCTGGCCAGGCCAAAATGGACCAACAGATGATAGATTGAACTGAATACAGCAGCAGAACAAGAGTGGAAGGTTGACAGCTTCACTTGTTTGAATATGTGGCCAAACATTAGATGATAGCATTAACAAATATACATCATTGGCATAAAAATGTTCTCAATGTTCACTGTTTCATCTAAGGGATAAAAGAAACAGACTAAACTGGATTTGTTTATCTTCACTCACATAAACTGGAGTTCAATCGCTTACCTGAACAAGTTCCAAAGAACAAAAAGGATCAACGCCATTAGTCAACATCATGATTCATGAACAACAAATATCCTCAGTCAATTGTCAAACAGTTAACCGAAGCGGAAGCGGAATTGAAGATCTCCGATTATGTTTTGACTATTCGGGGATCCCAAATACCGTTTTAGTGAACTGCTTGTATCATTCATGAGAACAAAAGGTGACATCATTGGATAAAAATAAGTTAGGCCTCAGCTAACTGAATATCAAAGCAATTCACCACAAAACCTTACCATTGCTGCTCAGCCAAGATCAAAGAGCACCAAGAATGAAGATGAATAGCATGAGAAGGATAAGTAAAACATCCTAGCAACCAACAGAGGCTGCATTTCAGTACCTAGAGTTCAAATAAGTTCAGCCCACAGACAGTGAGCACAAATACCTGTGTCCAAGTCACACTTGGTCATCTATAGTTAGCCACCCTCCTACTAAGCAAACCCAAAAGGACAGGTGCTGGTCAGCCATATACCATGCACAGTTTGCAGCCAAAATGAAACCCAAAATGAAACCCAAAGAAAAAAAGGAACCCTTCCCATGCACAACATGGCAATGCATTCAACATCATTGTAATTATACATCATTTGAAGAGTGGCAGAGGCACTTGATCAGGAATGGCTCTAGCTTGGTATGTAAGAATGAAAATTGACATCATTGGACACGAAAACAACATAGGCCTCAGTTCTTTGCATAAGACATGCATCATTGGTAGCTGCAATTGCTAGAACAAAACAAGATCAGAAAACTCAGAGACATGACTATCAACCAGCCGTGCCCAGGATCAGTGACTGCCATCACATAACATTGAGCTAGTGTTGCATGGGACTGATCCTGTTCCACTGGCTGATGACAGATATAAAAAAAAGTGGTAAGAGGTTCAGAAACAAGTTGCAGCTACCAGATAGCTCAGTAAAGGGTGCACATCATTGGCCATAAACCATCAAACCAAAGTATTAATCCCAGGAACCCATCAAATGGATTCAAAACCGTGCCCAACAACATTGGTACCATCTTACACAGCCATCAACCCACAGCATCACCTGGCCACAAAGCAATGACAATAGGTAACCATCTTACCAAACAGATATGATAACTGAGCTGCATCACAACATTTGCAAGTTACTAGACTAACAAAGTAAAAGGTCCAAGCAACCAACAGAGGCTGCAATAAAATGTTCTCAAATGTGTTCACCACTACTACAATGACCATTAGTTCATCACTTACCAGGTCACAGAAAATCATCTATGGTTAGCCACCCTCCTGCTATGCAAACCCAAAAGGACAGGTGCTGGTCATCCATCTACCATGCACAGGTCTAGCAAAAGGAAAACCAAAAGAGAAGAGAGTGGGGGAGGGGGCTGGAGGAACTTTACTTCTCAACAGTCAAACCCCTCTTTGTCCTTGTCCAACCCAAAGGCAGAACTACATGCAGTAGTTCTTTGCCAAGTAGGTTTGCAGCCAAACAACCCTGTGGGGGGTTGACATGCTGAGGAACCCAGTGGCAACAGCCTTGTTCTCAAGCAGATGAGTGTAGGCTACAATCAAGGCCTCAATGGAGAAATCAGGCATCTCCATGACAGCTAGGTAGAGGTCAGGATCCACATGGGCAGCACCAGTCTTGAGCATAGCATTTGCCATATTGTTAACAACATCAGTCATGTTAGTCATCATCATGATCTCCTCCTCACTGAAGTTCCCTCTCTTCCTCTTCATACCAGCAGTGGCACTGGCAGGAGCAGTGGCCTTGCTTCCCTCACCCACCTCAAAGGTAGGCTTGGCCTCAAAAGCAGGACAAGAGAAGTCCTCACACTCAAGGTCAGCTGCCACACTACTTGCATTATTGACCCCCAAAGGATCACTGGACCCCAAGGCAAACCTACCAGTTGCCAAGGTGCTACCAAAGATGGATTCCATCTCAGAGTAGAACCTGATGGGGGTGTTAAGGAATTCAGCATCCTTAGGATGGTCCTGCAGTCATGGTAGAAAGGTTTAGGAGATGAGCAGTTAACACACAAGTAGATAGTGGAGTTTAGCAAAAGTGGGCTTAGATCCTTTATACCTTACAGTGACCAAGATAGTGGTCCTGATCAAGCATTATGGCATTCACATCATCATCAAATAAGGCACCACTAAGGTCCTTAAGCTTAGTAATCTTAGCCCACTTTTGCTTCCACTTCCTCAAATGGTTGTAAACCTAGGTCTGGCTAACAACCAAGCCACTGTAATCTCTAAGGGCCTTAGCAACAGCATTGACATCCTTGTCCTTGTAGGTCTTATCAGTCCTGGAACCATCAGTCACAATCTGGGCCATCCTTCTAAGGATGAAGCCAGATGTGTTGTTGTTCCATCTCATAGGGGGTTGCTGCCCACCAGCAGCAGCAACAGCAACTGCAGGAGCATCAGCTACTTGCCCAGCAAGCTGAAACACATCAATATCATCTAGGGCAGCTCCTACAGCTGCCTGTGCAACTGCACCAGCAGCTTGCACCACATTGGCAGCAGGATTGATAGCAGCCATCCTATTAATATGAGCACACAGAAGATAAAGTTTGGCAAAAGCAAATAATTAAGCATGCTGATTACTCATACAACAGTAATGAAGAGTAAACAGAATCAAGTCATTGGTCTCAGACATACCGTACAAATAGTTCATAAGCTATACACAGCATGAGTTCCATATCCAGGGTCTAACAAATTATTTTACTCATGAATGAAATGCAACAGAATCAAGTCCTAGTAGTGCCCCTAGCAGCCCACATAGCATTGCAGATCTCATCTCTCACATTGACCATTGCAGGTTCCTCTAGGGGAACCTCTTCCTCTTCTTGTTCAGGCAGGCCACCCTCAAAACCCTCCTCAACTGGGACATATTCATCAGTGCCAAACCCTATGATCCAATTGTGAAGAATGCAACAAGCAATGACAAGCTTCACTTGGGTCTTGTATTTGTGGAAAGATTTGTTGTCTACAATCCTGAATCTTCCCTTTAATGCACCAAAAGCCCTCTCCACAGTCACCCTAAGTGAAGAATGCCTCAGGTTGAACAACTCCTTGGCATTTGTGGGATGGTTTCTGTTTCCAAACTCACTCAAGTGGTATCTAACACCTCTATAAGGAGGTAAAAAACCAGTCCTACAAGCATATCCAGCATCTACCAGGTATATTTTACCTACAAGTGATGGACAAATAGTGTGAAAGTGTGAACTGGGTGCACAAGTAGTGCCAAAGTGCATGTGCTAACTAATTTAGTTACCTTGTGGGACAATGAAACCATCATTTCTCTGGATGGCATCAGCCAGTATTAGTGCATCATGGGCTGAGCCCTCCCAGCCAGCTAAAACATATGTGAAGTTGAGGTCAAAGTTCACTGCAGCCATCACATTTTGTGTGGGGCTTTGTTTTCTACCCCTGAAGGCTTGTTGTATGTTTCTAGGCACCCTTGCCAACACATGTGTGCCATCAATGGCAGCAACAACATTCTACACAAAGCACCCAACTTGCATAAGGACAAGTGAATCAATTTATGGTACCTAGAACATATGTGGACTGATAAGCAATTACCTTAAAAAAAGGGAACCACCTGTGGCTACCCAGAATCTTTGGATGTGTGGCAGTGGAAGGAGGCTTGATCAAATCAACCCTTAGCTCACCAATGGCATACAAGACTTGGTGAAAGATTCTACTGACATGCTCAATGGACCTTCTAAAGTTTTGATGAACAACCCTAAACCTCTGGTTGTGACCAACAACATGCAAGAACATTGCCACCTGTTCCTCAATAGGACAGCCTTCTGTCTCAGGGACAAGGCCTCTAGTTCTAAGAAGGTTGCATAAAGAAAAAAATGGAACCCTTCTCATGCGTAGCATAGCTATGCATTCAGTGTCATTGTAATTGTACATCATCATCAATGTGCTCTGCCTATGCCTTGCAGCATGAGTCCTAGGGCCATAAGGAACTGACTCATGACCACTGATCCTTCTAAGCCTAATGACCACAAAGCAAACCATAACAGCAACCATTCCAGTGGCTTGCCTAGCCATCATCAAGTTCTGAGCATTTGCATCCATCTACATGCATTAAAAACCTGTAAATAATTTTAATAGACCCTGGCTGGCCTCTACATGGTAGTGTGTGATTTCATTATGATTAAGCACGGCTGCAATCAAAACTTTGCCTCCCTGTGCTCATAGGATTGTCATCATCGACCATGGCAAGCAACAGAACAATTGCAGAGACAACAACAGAATAGACTGTGAACAAGAAGTGCATGTAAACCCAGCCGGCAAACATGATGAGCCATGACAGTGACACAACAAGAGCCGAAGGCAAGAACAGTTTAAAAAATGAGCATTTGTAACTGTGCATCATTAATAACGACAAGATGAACATGAACAACAACAAGAACAAGTATACAAGGATTAAATCAGACAGTGTATAGCATCATTAACTCAACAGGATGAAGCAAACCACATATCTGAGCAAAATGTGTAACCCTAGAGACAAAGCAATGGGGAAAATTATGGATTTCACCTCGGGTGGACCGGAGAGAGTCGCTGTAGCTCAAATCGGAGAGGGGGGTGAAGAAGTTGCAGATGTGGACAGTCAGGCAGCACCACAGCAGCTCGAAGATGGAGAAGTAGAAGCAAGAAGACCGCCTCACCGGAGCCCCGCAGCAGAGGGAGCCGCGCCGCCTGGACGCAGATCCGCAACAGGTCAACGGAGAAGAAGCCCAGGGAAGGCAACCCTAGCGCCCGCAACCGCGACCTCAACACCTCTGCCGGTACCTCAACGGGAGTGGAATCGGGATAGCAGAAGAAGTGAGGGAGGGAGAAGGGGGTAGTTATAGGCAGCGGATTTCGGCGGGCAAGGAGCGCGCGGAAACTTCCCGCGTAGCGCGCGAGCCCGCCAGAGCTCCCCGCCGACGCCGAGATTCCCCCGCGCGCGCGCCGCCAGAGCCAGGCCGAGAGAGGACGAAAGTGAGGAGCGTTTGGCCAGAGCCAAAAGAGAGAGTGGAAAATACACGCCACGGGCCTGGCTGAGGGAGGAGCAAACAATATCAAACACGAGCGCTTGCAGCTGGTGGGCTCGGCCACCCCCTTTTGGCCCGAAACAAACACGCCCGTATAGGCCGCAATGGCGAACCCGGTGGCGATGGCGGACATGATGGACGCGCCCCGAAGAAGATGCCACTCCTGAGCTCGGTGCAGCCATAGTAGTAGGCGCGGCCGTGCCAGCCCGACCTCGAGAGACCCCGCTTCATCGCCGCGCCGTACAGGAACATCACCGTCGCCATCAACAACAACACCCTGACGAGGAGGCATAGACATATACCGATTACCGACCAATCACAACCAGATGTACGTCTTCCAGCAAGCATTTGAGCATCGGGCGCCTCGCGCAGGCAGAACTGCAGCGCAAAGGTGCTGCGAGTCTACAACAATCGGTGGCTGTATCTAGGCGCGACCGCGCGAGCACGTACCAGGCGCCTTCGTACCACTTGTCGGCGATGGCGCGCCTGTGGTCGGTCGCGGGCCCGTCTCCGCTGGCCACGGTGGCGAGGGCCACCCCCATCAGCAAGAGCAGCGCCCCGGCGACGCCGCAGCCGAGCCCTGGATTGCGCCGGTACACGCAGTGCTGCTCGTCGAAGAACTCAGAGCTTACGAAACCCTGCGCGGCCGGTCGATCGATGGATTCAAGTCGAAACATGTACGTACAAGCTAAGATTCGAAGAGCAGGGATAAGAGTAGGGTAAGGCGGATGGAGTGCGTAGCTTGCCTTGGAGTTCTTGCTTGCGACGGACGAACCCCAGGACGGTGGCGGCGAGGCCGAGCACGGCCACCGAGCACGGCCACCGCGGCGAGGCCGAGCAGCGGCTCACCAACACCACGCGTTTCTGCATCCTGCAATGTCACACACCGCTCGATCTGCTTGTCCAACGACTGATGGAATGGAAAGACAGCCTCCGGCGGCCAAATATTGTTCAGCTGCTACTGCTACTCTACCACGAAGGTCTGGTGTGAAAACGAACGGTGCAGTGCTCAGCTGCTGTACATTCACGGCTGTGCTGTTCACCTTATGACTTCCAAAAGCTTTTGCCAGCGTTCACATTTGGCTCCGCTGAAAAGCTGTTCTCTTGCGTGCTGCAACCCTCTGAACACTGTCCTCTTGCGTGTTGCAGACTTGCAGCTGCTCGGCAAGGCGGGCGTCGATGGACGCGAGCCGCTGCGCGTCGGGCGCGGGCGGCCTGGAGGCCGGCCGGACGCGGCCGCGCCGTGCCAACAGGCCAGGAGCTTGTGTTTATTTTGGGAGCGAGAGAGTAGTTGTCAGCCCAAAAAAGTCTCATAGCGCCTTATCAAGGAGAATTAAATCTGACAAGGTAGATTAGCCGTGTGGCCACCATAACACGCCATCAAACATACTCCTCTATCTCATAAATAGATGCATATTTTTATTTTTACAGTTCTTGTTTGACCATTTGTTTTAATTAAAGATACTTTCATAATGATTCATTTATTTTATTAAAGATACTTTTATAATGATTCATTTATTTTATTATTTACATATAACCAATTTAAATAAGGTGAATAATCAAACAAAAATTATAGAAGTCAAATAAGTGCATTTATTTGTGGGACGGTATATAGTGTGTTTGATATCACTGCTGAGAGGCATATCAAGATCTGTCTCAATGGCTATAAGTAACCTTGTTTGGTTTCTCTGTACCACTCCATGTACCACTCCGTGTACCACTCCGACCTGTTTCTTTGTACCACTCTGACCTGGTCTAATCTAGATTGTGTTTGACATTTTAATTATACATGGAGATCCATTACAACAACGCTACTTGACAAAACATTAGTATCTTACTAACAGGCCTCAGACATAGTATTAATCCATTATTAGCAATAATAGTTAGCTCTAAGTTAGAAGAACCAAAAAAAAAGGCAAGGAATAACATCAATGACGATCATCTCTAGTTTCCAAACAAAAAGACAGACAAAAGTGTCATGAATGGATTAAACAAACAACAGCACATGGAGCCAGCTGATGAACCCTGCAATTGTGTCATCGTAGACCTAAGTACTGCACTTACCATTGGCTGCACATCGACAGCCTTAACCAAAGTCCAAAGACCACCACCAAAAGAGTGACGATGGCCACATTCTTCCAAGATCCATTCTCACCATCAACAGGTGGGATGCTGTCACCACTATCAGTCTCACTAGTATCCATACAATATATATGGAGCATGGACAAGGTTATTATGGGCATGTTTAGATGATCTAGGGCCTTATGTTATTAAACATTAATTCAGACTAGCCAGTGTGGGTTAGCTACTAAAACTAGTTAAAGACTTGTCTAAAAATAAGTCTCCTATTAGCCCTCCTATTTGGATTAATCTTTAAAAAAATAGGCCCCATCGAGGGAATATCCCTCCTAAATAGGACCTTATTTGCTAAGCTATTTCTTATTTTATTTAGAGATGTTAATCTAAAATTACATACAAGTTAACGAGATTTGCAGGGACCATAGGAGTGACATCATATTTGAAGTAGGACTACAACAGAGTAACAAAAACAAGTACTTCGCCCGTTCTAAGTTATAAGACATTTTATTTTTCTAGATACACTATTTGTATTGTTTTCTCTGTATCGTATTAGCTTTGTACTAAGTCTATATCTTTGAACATTGATTTTAAAAAACTACATAAATTCATGTCATAAGGTTTATGTTTTTAGGTTCACCATGAGACATACTTTCACCATATGTTGTGAAACTTAAGGATTTATGATTGGTCAAAGATAACAATGTTTGACTTAGGACAAAAATAATATGACATGTAGAAAATAATAGAGAGGGTATGAAAGGACCGAGGATGTCGCCTAGAGAGGGGTGAATAGGCGTTTCTGAAAATTAACACCTTCAAATGCGGAAACGATTAGTATGGGAGCTTCCAATTACTTGAAAGCTCCAAATCAGAGAAACAATCCCCTTATGAGACAACCACAAAGTATATTAAAGATGCTAAACAACTCAACAAGCCAAAGCACCCGCAACACCACAAGTGAAGTTCTTTTGTGAACTTGCTTCCTATTCTCAATCCAAGCTGCATGTGCCGATTAGATTTTAAATACAAGGAACCCGCACAATAGCTCAAATACCACAAGTGAATCACAAATATCAAATGAAGAGACAAGAGGATACACGATATTTGTTTTTACCAAAGTTCGAACTTCGTCGAGTCCTACTCTCCGTTGAGGGAGCTGCAGGAGACCCAAAGATTCCTTCAAATGATATCGCGAAGGTCACTCTAGTGGGAGTCTTTTCCAACACCTTATCTTTAGGGTCCCCCCAGAGGATACCACGAAGGTCATCACTCTAGCTGGAGTGTATTCCATCTTCGTTTCCTCCTTCCAATATGTGATTTCTTCCCTTTTGACGGCGAAATCGAACCGTTACAAACTTTCAGAGGCAAACCACAATCTCTCGGGTGCTCTCCGGCGACACCTAAACGTCTAGGACCGAAGAGTCCAAGAGTAACAAATGCGAATCACGAAATAGACAATATGCTCAAGAGCTCAAGAGGTGGCTTGCTCACAAGTTTTCTTTTCTCTCAACCCACAAGATGGATTTGTCGATTTGGATCAATCACACAATAAGAGAGGGTTTGGGAGGGTAGCAACTAGCAAGGCTCCAAAATGAGTGAGCGAATCAGTAGAATCAGTAGCTTCACGAGGTAGAGTCTTGGGGGTATATATAGGCCCCTTTGAAAAACTAGCTGTTTTTCTAGCCGTTGGGTGCAGAAAATGGCCTACCGGTACTACCGATGGGGGATCACCGGTACGTCCAGTCACCACCAGTACTACCGGTCCGTACTTCTGGTAGTTCAAAATACTGTGCAACTGGGACTTTCGACTTGGCACCAAAAATTCCATCCGGTACTACCATCTTAAAATATCAATAAAAGGGATACTACCGGTAGTGACCGGTACTTCCGGTGGAACTTTCGGTAGTTCATTTTTGCAACCTAGGGGTTTTTGACTTGACACAGGAATTTGCCTACCAGTACTACCAGTTAAGAATATTAATAAAATAGATAGTACCGGTCCACCCAGAATAAGCAGTTAGCATTTTAGGGTTCTCTCACTCTCAAATTCTTATGGGTAGGTTTGAGCACTAAGTATATAAATCTATGAGCATGATGCATCTCTCTTAATAGTATGCCTTTCCTATTAACTCAAGATTGAATGAAAATAAATATATACCTCTTGAGTTGTTTTATTTTAACTAAAACCGTTTCTTTCAATCTTCATCAAATGAGGGTGTCAACATGTCAACTTTGATTTCTTCTTGAGCATAGTCATCTTGAGCACATGACTTGATTCCATTCATCAAATATAGATAACTTCAAATGTACCAAGTCACTTTCATCAAACACTCCAATAGGGATTTAATCCTCCACATCAATATGACCTTTGAAACTTGATTAGTATCTCAACTAAATGCAAGTACTTTCTTCTTCATCTTAGCTAGGTTCTTCGGCCGTCAAGCCATCGCTTGCCCTTCACCCTTGCTTAGTACCTCGAAACCTTTCCTTGCTATCTTCACCATCTCAAGTCGTCAAGTCACATCTTGTGTCGAATCGTCCATTCATTTGTGTAATCATCTTTTCATTTCAATGTAGAAAGCTTTAAGTGGGAGACCATTCCATATGCAATCCCTCATGTCTCATTAACTAATTCTTAACGTGCTTGCTTCCACATGAATCATATGAATCTCATAACAGATAAGCCTTTGCATGAATTCTATTTGCATTATTGTCTTGTGCTTGAACTTTATTGTTTATACAACAACATATCATTTTAGTTTTATATGCTTTGATCAAATACCTGTGAGATAACTAATTTTCCGTCCAACTCTCAACAAATATGTTAGATCTTAAATTGTATTTGTCATTCAATCATCCAAATTTCACTAAAGAGCTAGATGCACTTTCAAAGTATGTATCTAGATATCTAAGCATACAACAAAAAAAGTGTATCTAAAAAAGCAAAATGCCTTATAATTTTGAATGGGGTGTAGGAAAATAGCAACAACTTAATCTATTATTTAAATCTCCACACATGTTAACCAACAACATATTGTATATCATTACGAACGTATGTAAGGATATTATTGTAAGGATAGAATGACCTTAAAATGGGTCCCGAGCAATAGTGGTGGCCACACGCGTGAGAGTGGTGGTGGCCCGAGTAGCTAGCGGCAACGGACGAGTGCGCGAGGTCCAACAATCCGGCGTCCGGCTAACAGAGCCATAAGACGTGGACGCATGGAAGCCGGTGGAGTGCGAGGAAGTCAAGCGAAGACGAGGACCCGGTGCAAGAAAGCTGGGCGAACAAGAACGAAGACGAAGGGGGGAGATGAACATATATGCAGGACATGTGGGCACATAGTTAACGGAGTAACTGATCTGATATATGATTTGTCCCGGCCCTCTAACCAAATACAAAAAAAAAAGACGAAAACAGAACTGATACAACTATATTCTACCAACCAAATGCTTGAATGAAATCGTCCCCATTCCCAGAGCCAGGAAGGAAACAGTTCCATTCTACCTTGCTCTTCAACTAAATACACAATTACATTACCTGCTTAGCCAGTTTTACCATATAATTTTTTTCAAAGTCATCTCTTCTTGATCAGGGCTCATAATTTAACATTCTATCTATGCATTTTTATTGTCTCAATGAGAGAAATACGATATTGGAACCCGTTGTACGTTTTAACAATTTAGCAAAATGTTTCATAAAAAAACAATTTAGCAAAACCGTTTGTACCAAAACTTCTGAGATAATTTATTTTGTTCATATTTTCGTTACATTAAGATCACAAAGGCTGCTGTAGCGTATGATGTCATGGGTGATCATGGTAAATGCATTTTCAATATTTTTTATCTTGTTATATGTTATATATTGCCATGCTTTATTGTGTTGCCTTGGCGAAGCGTTTTACTCACCTAGAAAGAGCAATTTGCCAACCAAAGAATTTAGGGGGAAAATTAAGTAGTACTATACCTACACACATGGGCAACCCCATAAAAATGTTTGTTTATGCATGGACACACGCACGATGGATGTCATCTTTTTTTTTTTCGGAACTTCGGCTACCACCTTTTGAAAACAAAAGATATATATTTTGCTCATTGACAACTACCACAATACTAGGGTCTGTTTAGATCCATTACATTATAAATTATACTAGTAGCTAAATTAGTACTAGTGGATCCAAATGGAGCTGCTAATATTAGCGAGAGAGCTGCTACTCCCTGTCCAACTTCCAACAACTGCATCTAAACAGTCCCCTGCTATTTAACTAGCTGATTTTTATAGTGCTAATAACAGGCCTTGACTACATGTAGACAAAAGAAAAGCACACCAGAAACCATGAGCGGCTAATGGTGAATAGGTGATACTACCGCACGTCCGCCAACTCCACGGAACTGACGATGCATCGAGCTCAAGCTGTGCCTGCAGGTTGCCTGGCGCCGTAGCCGTCGTGCTCGTACCGGGGAGGAGCAGGGTTAGCTACAGGCGGCGGAGGATACGGGCCATACGGCTGCGCCCACTACGGCTGTCCCATCTCGACGGCCGGCGCCGACTCGTCCGTCCGCTGGAAGGAGACGACATAGGCCTCGATGGCGTACACGGTGGCGAAGGCGGACACGATGGACGCCATGGCGAAGAAGCCGCTCTTGAGCTCGGTGCAGGCGCGGCCGTGCCAGCCCGGCCTGCTGAGGCCACGCTTCATCGCCGCGCCGTACAGGAACAGGAACATCGCCATCAACACCGCCGCCCTGACGAGGAGGCATAGACATATACTGAGCAATCACAACCAGACCAACAGGCAATGGACCGTCGGCCGGCCGCCTCGCGCAGAACGGTGGGCGCAAAGGCGCTGCGAGTTCACGACGTGCGGCGTGGCTGGATCGAGGGGCGTACGTACCGGGCTTTTTGCAATCGCTCGAAGGCGACGGCCTCGGCGCGCCTGCGGCCGGTAGTCGCGGGCGTGTCGGGTCCGTCTCCAGTGGCCGCGTTGGCGAGGAACACCGCCATCAGCGCGAACAGCGCCCCGAAGACGCCTCAGCCGAGTCCTGGATTGCGCCGGTACACGCAGTGCTGCTCCCCGACGAAGGACTCGGAGCTTACGAAACCCTGCGGGGCCGATCGATCGATGGATCGAAGTCGAAAAGCAGTGAGCCCGCTGCACAGCTCAGATTCGAAGAGCAGGGATAAGGCGGCGGATGGACTTGCCTTGGACTTCTTGCTCGCGACGTACCCCAGGACGGTCGCGGCGAGGCCGAGCACGGCCGCCGCGCTCACCAATTCCACGCGTCTCTGCATCCTGTAATGTCGCCCGCTCTGCCTCTCCAGGTCCAACAACTGATGGAATGGGAAGACAACCGGTGTCGCCCAATATCAGTTGCTACTCTACCACGAACGTCTGGTGTGGAAACGAGCGGTGCAGTGCCCGCGCTCAGCTGCTGTACATACACTGATCATGGCTCAGGCTGTGCTGTTCAAAAGCTTTTCCGCTGTTCACATTTGACTTGCTGAATTGACTCTGAAAGATGTGACAATGTCAGGCGAGCTGCAAGAGTTTGCGTGTGCTGCAGCTGCTCTGCGTCGGGCGCGGGCGTCGACGCGCCGATGACGAACGTGGTTGCCTGTGCTGCAGCTGCAGCTGCTTTGCGTCGGGCGCGGGCCGCCTCGTGCCAACAGGCCAGGAGCCTCCAGAGTGTTCCGCATGCAGAGATAGCTCTCAGTTTTCATTTTTGACTGTTTATTTTTCCTCCGCAGACGCTGCTGAGATGGGAGTACTCCTACATGCTATATTTTGAGTAGAGGCTATATTTGAAGTGTCTAGTATCTATCGATAAATTTTATTTACATAATAATCTGTTACAATTTTATAATGTAATAGTTGTAGCATAAATTATAAAACACAATCAAACGTTCAGAAATCTGACAAATTAATAATAAAGAAATCTATCAACAGATAAATAAAAAATATTATACTCCCTCCATGTCGATAATAAAAGAACATATACAATTCAAATTTTTTCTCATATTATTGGTCATATATAAACAACTTTACCACTGATGCCCCTAGAATGACAGGAGCAGTTGTACCGTGGCAGCGAAACTCTTCTTAAAAAAAGAAAACAAAAAATGAACGGATGACAGAAGGAGTAGTAAAAAAAATCTACGGAGGCTCCAGAAGCTGCGCGTGACTTCAGCCTGCCCATCTCTTCCGCATACGGAGTACCAGCACTCCATTCCCCATCCCCGCCGCAGCTGCACCAGCCCTCGTTCCCCATCCCTTCCCTTCCCTATCGCACACCCCTGCGAGTTCGATCCTTCTCCTTTCCTACTCAGAGCAGTTTTTCTATGCGTGTGACAGAATTTTTTAAATTATATGGTCTACATGCATAATTATTATCTAAACAGACTCTAAATAGACTCTAAACAAACTTTTGAAAATCCTTTTATAGCATTTCTAATTTAAATTTAAATTTAAATTGCCAGACTTAGAAGTAAGCTTTGGAATCCAACTCAATTTCAAATATGAAAATCATTTTTAGGGTTAGACTTAGACTTATACACTATGCTTGACACTAGTGTAAACACAGTTTACACCTCAAGTACATGGAGTATAAACTAAGCATTTGCGATGACAATCGAAAATAGGGTTTTATTATTTCATGTGACAAAACGTTCCAGAAACACAATCAACCTATGAAATGTAAACTTGTTTTAGTTAATGCACATTAAGGTTGATGACATGGTATGTTTAGTTAATATAAAACCAGAGGTGTTACAGCCTTCCCCCTTAAAGAAATCTCGTCCCGAGATTTAAAGCCTTGAGTGAAGTAATGGAAAAGGAAATATGTCAGGAGAACACACTTCAACTAAATTTATAAGGGAAAGGAATTATACCACTTACATAGAGAAGTTACAACTCGTAGAAGGAATTATCACTTAGATAGAAGCATAAAACTCCGAAAAGTTTTCCAACAGATAATCTTCCGATTCCCAAGTGGCTTCTTCCTCTGAATGTTGATCCCATTGTATCTTGTACCACTTGATTGTTCTGCTTCTAGTAACACGGTCTTTCCGATCCAAAACTCGAATTGGATACTCAGAGTAAGTCAAGTCAGGTTCAAGTTCAATACCTTCAATATCAACAACTTTATCTGGTACACGAAGACACTTTTTGAATTGGGACACATGGAACACATTGTGTACAGCCGATAATTGCTCAGGTAATTGCAGACGATATGCTGATTGTCCACATCTTTCTATAATTAGAAATGGTCCAATGTATCGAGGTGCTAACTTACCCTTGACTCCAAATCGGGTAACTCCTTTCATGGGTGACACCTTTAGATACACGTGATCTCCCTTATTGAACCATAATGATCGACACCTTTGGTCCGCATAACTTTTCTGACGAGATTATGCCACCTTTATATTCTGTTGTATCTGCTTAACTTTTGCTTCAGTTTCTTTCACAAGATCAACTCCGAAGAACCTTCTTTCTCCAGGTTCAGACCAACTTAACGGAGTTCTACATCTGCGACCATATAATGCTTCAAATGGTGCCATTTTTATACTTTCTTGATAACTATTGTTGTAAGAGAACTCTGTTAAAGGTAAACATTCATCCCATTTCTCTAGAAAATTAAAAACACATGCTCTTAACATATCTTCAAGTATTTGATTTACTCTTTTAGTCTGACCTCCTGTTTGTGGATGGTAGGCTATACTGTGCAAAAGGTCAGTACCTAAAGACTTGTGTAACTGCTTCCAAAACTAGGAGACAAACTGCGTGCCTCTATCAGAAACAATGGTCTTTGGTACTCCATGAAGACTTATGATGCGCTCCAAATACAATCTGGCATATTGCAAAGCTGAATTTGTACTTTGAACTGGAAGAAAATGTGCCATTTTTGTGAGTCGATCCACTATAACCCAAATTGAATCAAAACCTCTTGTTGTCCTGGGTAGACCCACTATAAAATCCATACTGATATCTTCCCATTTCTAAGCTAGAATGGGTAATGGTTGAAGTTCTCCTGCTGACTTCAAATGTACCGCTTTGTCTTTCTGACAAGTATCACACTGAGCCACATACTTAGCAATTTCTATCTTCATCTTGGTCCACCAAAATTTCTGTTTCAAATCATGATACATCTTATTACTTCCTGGATAAATAGAAAACTTTGAAAGATGTGCTTCATCAAGGATCTTTTGTTTCAACTCAGGATCTTTTGGTATGACTAGACGATTCTTATACCATAAGACATCTGCTTCATCAATTGTGAAACAAGAAATCTTTTCTCTTCTAACTTTCTTTTTAATATGTTTAATGCCTTTATTACTTCTTTGTGCAGCAATAATTTGATCTCTGAGGGTTGTCTCAACCACAATGTTAGACAAACTTCCTTGTTGCACCATCTCTATACCCAACTTTTCTATATCATGACATATAGAGATATCCAAGGGCTTCACTGTTAGACAATAACAATGACTTTTTCGACTAAGTGCATCAGCCACTACATTTACTTTACCAGGATGGTAATAGATTTCCAAGTCATAATCATTGATTAATTCTAACCACCTCCTTTGCCTCATATTCAACTCATCTTGAGTGAATATGTATTTCAAACTCTTGCGATCACTGTAAATATTACATTTATTACCCCACAGATAATGTCGCCATATTTTTAAGGCATGGACAACAACTGCCAATTCCAAATCATGTGTGAGATAATGCTCCTCATGTTTCTTCAACTGTCTAGAAGCATAAGCAATAACTCTCCCCTCTTGCATCAACGCACATCCAATACCAATACCAGAAGCATCACAATAAATATCAAATGGCTTCTCAGTGTTTGGCTGTGCTAGGATAGGAGCAGTAGTCATCAGTTTCTTTAATTTCTGAAATGCCTCTTCACAGGCAGGTGACCAAACAAACTTAACATCATTTTTCAACAACTCAGTTATGGGCTTTGATATCTTTGAGAAATTAGGTATGAAACGACAGTAATAACCCGCCATTTCTAGAAAATTTTAAACTTGATGCACGGTCTTTGGTGGTTCCCAATCAAGTATATCTTTTACTTTACTGGGATCAACAGCCACACCCTTGTCTGATAAAACATGTCCAAGAAATTTCACTTCCTTCAACCAAAACTCACATTTGCTAAACTTGGCATACAATTGATGTTCCCTCAGACGTTGCAAAACAATTCTGAGGTGTTCAACATGTTCTTCTTCATTTTTGGAATATATCAATATGTCATCAATGAAGACAACCACAAACTTATCAAGTTCTAGCATGAACACTGAGTTTATCAAATACATGAAATAAGCCGGTGCATTGGTAAGTCCAAAAGACATAACCAAATATTCATACAGACCATACCGAGTAGTAAAAGCAGTCTTTGGAATATCTTCTGGGCGAATCTTGATTTGATGATACCCAGATCGAAGATCAATCTTAGAGAACACTTTTGCTTCCGCCAATTGATCAAAAAGCAGATCAATGCGGGGTAGAGGATACTTATCTCATTCAAGGGACGATAATCCACACATAACCTCAAACTTTGATCTTTCTTTTTCACAAAGAGAGCAGGGCATCCCCAGGGTTACGAGCTAGGTTGAATAAAACCTTTATCTCGTAACTCTTGCAATTGAGTCTTAAGCTCTGCTAACTCAGGTGGTGCCATTTGGTGAGCTCTTCTGGATATTGGAGCAGTACCAGGCTTCAAATCAATTCTAAATTCCACCTTTCTATCAGGAGGTAAACCCGGTAACTCATCGGAAAATACATCAGGAAACTCACAAACCACTGGTATCTCCTGAATCTCTTTTACAGAAGTTGCATATACCTTTTGAACATTCCTCTTAAGTGTCGGAAGTTGGATAAGAAGTGAAGTTTTACAATTGGGTATGTTTAATCTCATAGTTCTATTCAGGATGTCTATCACAACACCATGCCGTTTCATCCAGTTCATACCTAGGATCACATCTATATCCTGATCCTTTAATATTATCATATCAGTGGAAAAAATGTACCCACCCAAACTTACTGGCACATCATGTACCATTTCTTTAGTACACATATGCCCCCCAGGCGATTGTATAAAGAACTATTCTTTTATCCCTATTATTGGAATTTCATGTGTCTTAACAAATGTACCATTAATGAATGTATGAGATGCACCAAAATCGAAAAGCAGAATTGCAGAATGATCAGCAACAGGAAACGTACCCATCATGACGGGCTCTCCTTCTGGGATTTTCCCAATTTGAGTGTAGAACACTCTACCACTTCTCATTCTTATTATTTGACACCTTCTGGTTTCCTGCCTTATGCTGATTCTGTGGTTGTTGTTGTGGTGCAAAAGTCCTAGGGACATAAGAGTTATACTGCCTCGGATACAGGCAGTTTCATGAAAAATGACTAGGCTAACCACAGTTGTAACACGGGAAGATTGGTGGCTGGAAATTGGGATTACGAACACCAGGGGCATTCGGCTGTCATGGATATGAAAGAATAGCAACAGGACGAGCAAATGCCTGTTGTGGTGCTTGGTATTGTGGTGGACGATAAGACGGACGGAAATGATTTTGAGGGTGATAGATTATTTTCTGGTGTTTTGGGTTGCCACCAGAAAATCTAGAGGGTACACTTTTCTTCTTCTTAGTTTCCAAATGCTGACGATTCTTATCTTCATAGGATATAGCAATATTCACTGCCTCATGAAAAGTGGCATTTGGATTTTCCGTCATCATTCTCTGAATTTTACTATTCAGACCTCTGAGGAAACACTCCTTCTTTTTACGGTCAGTACTAACATAGTCTGATGCATATTAAGACAAGTGATTGAATTTGCCAAAATATTGCATTACTGACATATCACCTTGCCTCAGGGAAAGAAATTCTTCAAGTTTTATAGTCATTATTCCCTCAGGAATAAAGTGCGCTCGAAAGGCTTCTCGAAACTCAGTCCAAGTAATGCGATGGCCTTCGGGCTGAGCAGCAACAAAATTTACCCACCAAGCCCCTGCAGTACCTCTCAACTGCTGGGCTACAAACATGGGCTTCTGATACTCTGTGCATTCGATCAGTCCAAACTTCTGCTCCATAGTGCGGAGCCAATCATCGGCCTCCATGGGTTCATCTACTCTGGTGAAAACCGGAGGACGGGTGTCTGTGAAATCCACATATGTGGTTTCATCTCTATTGTTCCGCCCATGATGTCCCTGTCTGGCATTTTGATTCTAATTTTGAGCCATCATTGTTGTTGCAGTGACTAATGCTGCAACTGCATCAGCTAGAGTGGGTGGAACTGGTGGAGGATTTGGGATATCACCTCCATCATGAGATGAGCCAGCAGCATCACGGGAACGGGTGTGAGCAGGCATCTGTTGATACACAAACTATACTTTATTCATAAAACCTTATGGGATTTCATAAGGAGATATTATAATAGTGTAACACACTTATGATACACTATTTTTATTACAACAGTCTGCACTCCGGCAAGACTTCCCACACCTACTAAGCTTTAGAAAGCAGGGAAAGGATATATTACACATCTTACTTTCCAATTTCCTTATTCATCCTCCTCAGGATCCTCTTCCTCTTCAGGATCTTCCGTCTCTTCAGGCTCTTCCTCTACTATCTCTAGATCTTCTTCTTCCATAACATCTTCTTCATCTTCATTCTCTATATCCATTTGGTTTTCTTCTTCTTCATCGATGACATCTTCATCGACAGATTCTAGTTCTTCAGGGTCTTCCTCTTCCTCATCCTGACCCATTACAATACCAAGGTCATCCTGGACTGCCTGTCTTTGATATTCAGGATCCAATAAATTATTCAACCTCACACATTCATCATCAGCTTCCTCCGCATATTCCTCCAAATCTTCCACATAATCCTCAAGTTCTTGGATACGATTATTTGCTGCATCTTCTCGTGCCCAAGCATCATTTCTTTGGTGCTTCATATGCTTCCGAGATCGCCTCAACTGAGTAATTTCGGCGGCCTCTTCAATCCTGTCGGCTTCAGCCCTCTCCAACTCGGACCTAAGCCTTGCTATTTTAGCTTGCGGATCCGGATGCGGATGGCTACTGCTTTCACCAATCTCATATCTGGGGGCTAACTGATGTCGAGGTACCTCCTTCGGTGCAGTGCTCTTACGAGGAGTTTGCTTGGTAATGGCCATCCTGAAGCAAGATAGGTCACAGAAGATAAGGATAGATAGGGAGAAGTCTAAAGGTTAGCATGAAAAAGGATTGATACTACTTAACCCAAACCACTTTAAAGGGGAAAGTAATTAAATAGATTAATTAAGCATGATGCATGAACGGACTTACGATCTAAACGTAAAAGAGTTGTAAAACAACACTTACATATAAATAACTTTTATAACATAGGGCAATATAATATGCTATTCCACCACCACACTTTGTAAAATCAGAATAAGGGCCGATAGAAAGAATCATAGATAAGGAACAAGCAATTTGGACCCAAAATAATCAAGTTAAAATTGTCTGACTCAAAACTTTTGAAGTTTTCACAAAAGAATACTACAACAACTCCTCTTAACAACGAACCGGCTCCGATACCAGCTATGGCAGAACCTCCTAAATCATATGGCCCACACGCATGATTATTGTCTAAACAGACTCCAAATAACCATGACTGTGTTCTATACGACTTAAAAAGTCTGTCAGGTAAATCCCGAATCATCCATGATTCTCCGAGCAGGATCAATCGTTGTAGAGAGACATTGCAGTATTACAATAATTTGATATAAATAATATACAACAGAGTAAAACAGCGGAAGACTTACAATAACATAAGTTTACAAACCTTTGAGTTTCAAATATTTACAACCATAAATTTAGATTGTACAAACCATAATAGTAGTGGAGTAGCAGTAGATAACTTTATTACAATACCAAACAAAAAGCTCTGCCCACGAGCTTAACACTTTACTCATCATCGCTTTCCTCGATGACTATCATGCAGCAGGATGCAAGACACTCCTGCCCATGAGGCTCACCTGCAACAAGGGTTCAACAAACCCTGAGTACAAAAGTACTCAACAAGACTGACCCGACGAAAAAGAGGGGTGGAGACTCAAGAAATGCAGGCTAGAGGGACAAGGTAGGTCTTGTAAGAGATAAGAAATTTTATGGAAAAGCTTAACAGAAAGAAAAGTTTGCTTGGACTAGCTCCATTTACCAACCAACTTCATTATTGAACCTTAATCTTTGTTCAAGTTGTTACTACGATGATGAACACCGATCGAGTCTTCTTCTCCGAGAAGCAACGGCGATTCGAATCCATTTTCATACCCAGCTGGGACCTAGGTCACTGGAATACTGGAGATTTTAACTCCGATGCACCCCAGATGAACCGATATACCGGGATAACAACCGCAGCCATATATCACCACATGGCACACGTGAGCTCTGCGGCCCAGCGTACCGAGATACGTGGGAACTTAAACCCACAGTAAAACACACTATGACACATATGGGATCTCTGGCCCCACATAGGTCACTCTATGATATACACGGCTCCAACCATCCGTATACCACTTCATGCATGTGGATTTCTAAATTCTCGATATCACCAGTTCACCAACGGACGGGACCTAGGGCATCAACAGACGGAAACACTACAGAGGGACTCCATTCCTAGTGCAAGTTAGCCGTCCGGACTCGATTTATTACTATTATCAAGATTCCAACAAGAAAACAAATCTCATCTTTTTCATTCTTTTGCCTTTGAACAAATAATTAAATAAGCAGGGCTAAGCATTACTACTTATCTTCCCAAGCAGGTAACAAGGAATAAGGAAATAAGACAGGTAATGCAATTGGGTGGGTTTTCACTCAACTCCTATTACCTAATGCAACATATCATAGCTGAAGCGATAAAACTTTTATAAATAGAATAGGATTTATATGCATCTGGGGCTTGCCTTGATGTTCGGGGTAGACGGTCTCAAACTCTGGATTAACTCCCGATTCTTGAATCTGCTCGTCCTTCGGATCTGGTGCGACAACGTTAGCTCTCCGTTAACGGAAGTTATTCGATAATTAATATGCTTTAACATGATGGAATAGTAAACATGATGCTCGATGGATGCTTGATCAGATTAAGGGCATGAGTACAACTTTTCTTTACGATAAAGCTGCAAGCCAACAAAACTTCGTTTATAAAACTCATTAGGGTTAACTATGCCATTTAAGAAATTAATTAAACACATAAAATAACGTTAATTAAGCCCTAATGACATGATTAAGGTAAGCGCAAACAATTAATTAAAGTGCCAAAGGTCATTAGGGTTAATGACCTAAGGTCATCAATCAATCCTAAAGTCAATCAAATCCTATAATGATTAAACTTAATTAAAGGGATTAATTAATTATTTAAAGGCATTAAATAAAGGCATAAAAATTAAAGTTATCAAATTAAGCCCAAATTTTTATTTTGGAAATCTCTTAGCCTAATTAGATGGCAAAACAAATTTCAGAATTAAAAGCCAATTATTTTATTTATTAAAAATCATTGAAGGTCCATTTTTCAATTAAAAGGGCTAATTTTAACATATGCAAAAAGTACTCAAATTTGGCATTTCATATTTTTTCTAGGTAGATAACATCATAAAGAACACTCACAAAAATTTTTAGAATTTTTGGAGCTATATATGAATTACTACGATTTTTCAAAGAAAATAACATTTAAATCATTTTCTGAAAATAGAAAAAGAAAATCGGCACAGTACTCCCGCGCTGACCGACGGCCCGCCGGCGGTTGACCGGCGCTTACTCACCGACGGCGAGGTCTTCGGCGACCGGACTTGGTCCACTGGACTCAGCTTGGCACGGGGAGTCGATCTAGGTAGTTAACGGCGCGGCGGAGCGGCGGCGCCCACGCCGGCGGCTATGGCGGCGCGGCGGAGCTCGGGTGCGGCGACGACACTCACCGGAGCGGTTTTCGGCAATGGCAAGCACTCGGACGTACACAGGGCACTCAGGCGAACGTATTTGGCAACTAAATGACACCGTCCCTTGGTCCCTAACCAAAGCAGCAACGCGCGCGGCGGAGCGGCATGGCCATGCCGGCGGCGAGCCACGATGACCGGCGGCTACGACATGGCAAAAACGAAATTGATGGCATAGAATACAGGAGCTCACCACGGCGCTGATGCGCACGTTAATGGAGGCTCGGAGCGGCTGGGACGAGCTGCGGACGTCGGCGGTGATGGCGGCGGCGGCGCTCCGATGGCAAGGTCGGCGTCACCGGCGTTCCTGTGGAGCATCAAACAGGCCAAGGTGCGCATAAAAGGCAGGACAGCATGGAGAACACGATTGCGGGGTTAAAGGTAATATATATTCACCCTGTGCGGCGGTCGGCGGCGAAAACGCTCGCGGCGGCGCGGTGACCGGCCGCGAAGAAGATGACGGCGTGCGGGCAGCTCGGGCGAGGAGAGCGAGCACGAACTGGCTAAAAATGACCATGAGGATGTGGTGGAGCTATTGGCAAGAGCAATCGGACAGCAGTGAAGCGTCGACGGCTAATTCGAGCGGCGGAGCGAGGTCGTCGGCGACGGCGGCGAGAAGAAGAAAGAGGAGAAAGAGCGGCGGCCGACCGATATTTATAGAGCGGAGACGATGTATGAGCGGGTGACACGACGACGATGAACCTTCGCGCGTCCAGGAGCGCGCTGGCGGTCGAGCAGGTGCGGCGGTGGACGACGGCGCGCGTTGAGAAGCCGGCGTTGGCGACCGACGATAGGTTTGGGTACTGTTCAAGAAAATTACAGAATTGCCATTCATTTCAAAATACAAATTACTCCAAAATTTATATAAGAACTTGAAAATATCCAAAAAAATTATTTGCATAACTTTTCCAGAGCTACACTTTTCCTTTAACTGGCATCCTCAAATTCTGTTTGGATTTTGAAATTTGAATTCAGATTTGAAAAGGGAATAAAACCCTAGAAACAAACATTTGAAATTACTTTTGATTTTTCAATAAAACTTGAAAATATTCAAAACTATGAAATGTCTAACTTTCCAAACCAAACCTTTTTCATATACAAAGTTTTCCAAGATTATGCATAATTTTTGAATTATGGTTTTAAAATCAAAAGAGGACAAATGCTGGAAAATTGTATTTTTAAATTCATTTGAAATTTCTTTTGGAACCTTGAAAAACTTTATATACCAACTTTGTAGATCTTGTCAAGATATACAAACTATCTTTCTAGAGTATCTCCAAATTCTTTATAGATTTTGAATTAGAGAAAAGGGGATAAAACTAGGTTTTGGAATAAAGGGTTTTTGAAGTAGAATTTAAACTCAATTTGGTTTCTAACTTAATTGGTTGGTTATTAGTGATCATAAACATCATCCAAGGACATTTTTAGGTCATTGATCCAATGACACCCTTGGTTGACCAAGTTGACTTTTGAAAAACCTTTTATAGCATTTCCAATTTGAATTTAAATTTGAATTGCCAGACTTAGAAGTAAGCTTTGGAATTCAACTCAACTTCAAATATGGAAATCATTTTTAGGGTTGGACTTAGACTTATACACTATGCTTGACACTAGTGTAAACACAGTTTACACCTCAAGTACATGGAGTATAAACTAAGCATTTGCGATGACATTCGAAAATAGGGTTTTATTATTTGATGTGACAAAACATTCTAGAAACACAATCAACCTATGAAATGTAAACTTGTTTTAGTTAATGCACATTAAGGTTGACTTAAACATGAATGCTTTGCAGTGCATATGATGACATGGCATGTTTTAGTTAATATAACACCAGAGGTGTTGCAATGCGTGCATGGCCCGAGGGCGCGGGATCCGTCCTCGTAGCCGCTCGATGCGCCGAGGTGGCCAGATGCCTAGCGTCGGTGGCGCTGTAATCAAGCACCAAGGTGGGGTAAGCACGGTGGCCGTGGGTTCCGTCGTGAAGCCAGTGATGCGAGCCTCGGCCAAGTCATCAATTCAAGCGGTGCCGACTCCGAGGTCCAGCAGCCAAGCAACGTTGATTCGGCCAGCGAGGGCTGGATCTATGTACGTGGGCATCGAATCAAGAAGACGCACGGCCTACATATCGACTCCCATGGCAATGTGTATGTTCCCGACTCGGATGAAGAATTCGGCACGGAGGAGGCGTGTGGCCTAGATGTCGCTGCGGGCAAGGATGTGTCCCCCGAGGTGCCTGAACAGCTGAAGGAGGTTCTTGTCAATTTGGATCCAATCTACCATGATGTCTTTGTAAGCCTGTACAAAATTCTAGTGCCTATATGCTTGTGTCCCTTACATGGTTAGTTCGTTTGCTGTTGCTTTGTGTCATGTAGTGCTTCTTATGCTTCATGCTGAAATTGGTTAATTGTAGGGAATGCTTTTGCTGTGGGATGATGAACCATTGTATATATGCTTTAGATAATTAGGTGTACTCATGAACGGTCAGTTAGGTCTGACTGTGTAAGGATGAACCGCTGCTTTTGTGTATAATAAAATGCTTGTTCAACTATTGACTGATCCTTGTTAGTTTTCCATAATCGCAGAATGTTCACTCCCCATATCAAGTTCGTGCACCAGGCACTACTTATTAATACTACATTATTGTGCAAAATCTAAGTATACTAGATTGTTTCATTTGCTGATATAAAAAATTTCAAAGCTTGACATCATCATTCTAGGTGTTTTTATCAGAATATGAACACTGAATGTGCAGCTTGTATCTCTACTGTGAACCATGTATTTTTGGTGGGGACAGTTTTATAATGGCAAGTCTAATTCTTGATGTGCAACTTGCATCTCTTCATATAGGTTTACAAAATTTACAGCAGTAGTATACATGAGTCACATTATAATATTATATAGTTTTCCAATTTACAGTACGGGTACATGACTCACATTAACAAACAGACATGACTAATTTATAGCATTAGCCTACATGGCTAACAGTACCAACCCTATATTATAAGGTTCACAAAATTACATCAGTGGCTTCCAAACTTACAGTACTAGTACATGGAGACATGACTAATTTACACCATTAGCACACATGGTTAACACTACCGACCCTACATTATAAGGTTCTTAACGTTACAGAGTGGCACCACAATCAGTTTCCTAAGCTTGCCATCACAGACTCATATAGGTGACGGTCACAAGGAAGCCTTTTAGGCAGCATGCCTAGTTCCTCCATCTTATCTTTGTCCATGTGAGGAATTTTATATCTATTTCCTCCACCATCTTTCATCACCTCAATCATACACCCTTGTAGTGTTAGGAACACTCTATTCAAAGTATCTGGATCATATCTATCGAACTCATTTTTCACATTCCGAATCAGGTCATCCAAGTTCATAGAGACCGTGTCATAGGATAAGGACTGGAGAGAATTAAAAAACCCTAGGTCCAAGAGATTCAAATCTGGTGAATTGGCAGGTTAGTTGATGAGTTGTATGTCAAGCCCTGTCCGTGCTACAGCATCTCTAAATTCTTTATCATTTACCGGCACATGTGAAGGGGCGTTATCTTGTTGAATGTAGATAGTTTCTCCTCTGAGTTCTTGTGGCCACCGTTCAACAATAGCTGGGAGACCTTTATTAATTAGGTACCACCTCATAGTCCTTCGATCTACCTTAATAGGCTTGGTTATTTCGGCCCCCTCCCTCTATTGTGGCTTCTTCTTTTTGCTTTTTCCTATAGTAATAGAAAACCAAGTAAGGAATCACTAACATTAAGTAGCAGAATTTGGAGTAAGAATGTGAGACTAGTGCAAATTCTGCTATTCAACAAGAATTCAACAAGATAACGCCCCTTCACATGTGCCGGTAAATGATAAAGAATTTAGAGATGCTGTAGCACGGACAGGGCTTGACATACAACTCATCAACCAACCTGCCAATTCACCGGATTGGAATCTCTTGGACCTAGGGTTTTTTAATTCTCTCCGGTCCTTATCCTATGACATGGTCTCTACGAACTTGGATGACCTGATTTGGAATGTGAAAAATGAGTTCAATAGATATGATCCAGATACTTTGAATAGAGTGTTCCTAACACTACAAGGGTGTATGATTGAGGTGATGAAAGATGGTGGAGGAAAAAGATATAAAATTCCTCACATGGTCAAAGATAAGCTGGAGGAACTAGGCATGCTGCCTAAAAGGCTTCCTTGTGACCGTCACCTATATGAGTCTGTGATGGCAAGCTTAGGAAACTGATTGTGGTGCCACTCTGTAACGTTAAGAACCTTATAATGTAGGGTCGGTAGTGTTAACCATGTGTGCTAATGGTGTAAATTAGTCATGTCTCCATGTACTAGTACTGTAAATTTGGAAGCCACTGATGTACTTTTGTGAACCTTATAATGTAGGGTTGGTACTATTAGCCATGTAGGCTAATGCTATAAATTAGTCATGTCTGTTTGTTAATGTGAGTCATGTACTAGTACTGTAAATTGGAAAACTATATAATATTATAATGTGACTCATGTCTGCTACTGCTGTAAATTTTGTAAACCTATATGAAGAGATGCAAGTTGCACATCAAGAATTAGACTTACCATTATAAAACTGTCCCCACCAAAAAGACATGGTTCACAGTAGAGTTCAGTGTTCATATTCTGATAAAAACACCTAGAATGATGATGTGAAGCTTTGAAGATTTTTTATATCGGCAAATGAAACAATCTAGTATACTTAGATTTTGCACAATAATGTAGTATTAATAAGTAGTGCCTGGTGCACGAACTTGATCAAGGGGAGTGAACATTCTGTGATTATGGAAAACTAATAAGGATCAGTCAATAGTTGAACAAGCATTTTATTATACACAAAAGCAGCGGTTCATCCTTACACAGTCAGACCTAACTGACCGTTCATGAGTACACCTAATTATCTAAAGCATATATACAATGGTTCATCATCCCACAGCAAAAGCATTCCCTACAATTAACCAATTTCAGCATGAAACATAAGAAGCACTACATGACACAAAGCAACAGCAAACGAACTAACCATGCAAGGGACGCAAGCATATAGGCACTAGAATTTTGTACAGGCTTACAAAGACGTCATGGTAGATTGGATCCAAATTGACAAGAACCTCCTTCAGCTGTTCAGGCACCTCGGGGGACACATCCTTGCCCGCAGCGACATCTAGGCCACACGCCTCCTCCGTGCCGGATTCTTCGTCCGAGTCAGGAACATACACGTTGCCGTGGGAGTCGATATGTAGGCCGTGCGTCTTCTTGATTCGATGCCCACGTACATAGATCTAGCCCTCGCTGGCCGAATCGGCGTTGCTTGGCTGCTGGACCTCGGAGTCGGCACCGCTTGAATTGATGACTTGGCCGAGGCTCGCATCACCGGCTTCACGACGGAACCCACGGCCACCGTGCTTGCCCCCACCTTGGTGCTTGATTACAGCGCCACCGACGCTAGGCATCTGGCCACCTCGGCGCATCGAGCGGCTACGAGGACGGATCCCGCGCCCTCGGGCCATGCACGCATAGGGGAACTGCTCTGGGTAGGAAAGGAGAAGGATCAAACTCGCAGGGGTGTGCGGTGGGGAGGAGTGTGCGGTGGGGGAAGGGAAGGGATGGGGAACGAGTGCTGGTGCAGCTGCGGCGGGGATGGGGAATGGAGTGCTGGTACTCCATATGCGGGAGAGATGGGCAGGCTGAAGTCACGGGCAGCTTCTGGAGCCTCCGTAGATTTTTCTTACTACTCCTTTTGTCATCCGTTCATTTTTTGTTTTCTTTTTTTTTAAGAAGAGTTTCACTGCCACGATACAACTGCTCCTGTCACTCTAGGGGCATCAGTGGTAAAGTTGTTTATATATGACCAATAATATGAGAAAAAATTTGAATTGCATATGTTCTTTTATTACCGAGACGGAGGGAGTAGAGTATTTTCTCTGACGATGTGAACACTCTTTTGTCTGGATACAACTTTATAGGGGTAGCAGTGTAATTTGCCACCTTACCTTGGTCTGTGTGCCCAAGAGCTAAATGTTATTTTATTCATGCAACGGAGGGAGTATTTATTATGTTTGTTTCAAGACAAATTCCAAACCAGCAAAATATATTTATTTTGAGATTATGGCGACATTCTTCCAAGTTCCATTTTACCATCACTGTTAGGAGAGATGATGCCACTAATATTAGGAGAGATGATGTCACTAGTATCAGCCTCAACACAACTAGTATCCATTCAATATAGGGTTAGTTAATAGTTGTGTTAAAATTAGCTTAAATTTATTTTTATGAAAAAACTCAAATTAGCCAAGAGTGGTTAGCTAGTTTGCTAACAACTAGTTAAAGACTTGTCCAAAAAAATAGCCACCTACTAATCTCCTGCTTGGATACGTTAAGGTCTCGTTTCAATCTTTAAAATTTCTAGAATTGAATTTATAGTATAAACTATAGTTGTGGAAGAAAAAAATTTATAACTTTCGAAGTTTATATATAAACCTATCTCAAATTCACAGGGTGAAAGATGAAAAATGGATTCTATGAATTTATTCTTCTGCTCAACTACACAATAGATAAATGGTTTTTTCTCATTAACAACTACCACACTACTCCCTCTAGTCTTAAATTATAAGTTATTTCAAATTTAACCAATCTATATGATTAAATAATAATAATTAAAATATCAACTAAATATCATTGAATTCTTTATTAAATATATTTTTATATTATTTTAATTTATTATCGCAAATTATTTTAATTATCTTTATAATTTTGATTAAACTTGATATGCTTTGACTTTCTAAGATTTTTGAATGATTTCCAATTTGGAATGGAGTAGATGATTATGGTCATGTTTTATCCCATTAGCACTATAAATTATAACTAAAATTAGTACGAGTGGATTTAAACTGGCCTACTAGGAAACCTGCTGATAGCTATTAGTTTCGTTAATAGGTTTTTTGTTGCTTATAGGTGATAGTAGTTCATATATGCACCTTCTTACTCACTATCCAACAACCTATTAACAGCAACAACCTATTAGCGGATGGATCCGTAGTTGAAAACAGTCCACTGCTAAAAGTTAGCTAATTAAAAATTAGCGGCTATAGCTAATTTTTGGTGCTAATAACAGGCATTAACAACACGGATAGACAAAAGAAAAGCATGGTGTGATACTACGGGCTACGGCATTGTCCGCACAACCCCACGGAACTGACGAATGACGATGCATCGAGCTCAAGCTGTGTCTGCAGGTTGCCTGTCGCCGTAGCCATCGTGCTCGTACTGGGGAGGAGCAGGGTTAGCTACAGGCGGCGGAGGATACGGCTGGACGCCCGGCACCGGCTCGTCCGTCCGCTGGGCCGCAATGCCGAACACGGTGGCGACGGCGGACATGATGAATGCCGCGAAGATCTCACTCCTAAGTTCGGTGTAGCCGTGCCTCGAGAGGACCTGCTTCATCGCCGCGCCGTACAGGAACAGGAACGTCGCCATCAACGCCGCCGCCCTGACGAGGAGGCATAGACAGACATGAGTATACCGACCAATCACAACCAGAGCTGCGAGTTCACGACATGCCGTGGCTGGCTGGATCTAGGCGCGTAGTACGTACAAGGCAGCGGCTTGAAACCGCTTGTCGGCGACGGCGCGCACGCGGCCGGTCGCGGGTCCGTCCGCACTGGCGACGCCGCAGCCGAGCCCTGGATTGCGCCGGTACACGCAGCGATGCTACCCGTCGAAGGACTCGGAGCTTAGGAAATCCTGCGCGGCCGATCGATCGATGGATCCAAGTCGAAACAGGTACAAACAAGCAGTGAGCCCGCTGCACAACTCCAGATTCAGAAGAGAGGGGGTACTGCGGATGGAGTGATGCGTAGCGTAGCTTGCCTTGGACTTCTCGCCCGCGACGTACCCCAGGATGATCGCGGCGACGCCGAGCACGACAGCGGCGTTCAGCAACACCACGCGTGTCTGCATCCTGCAATGTCACACACACCGCTCGTCCGCTCTGCTTGCAATGTCACACCGCGCTTTGCCTCTCAAACCTGGAAATATTTGTTTCAGCTAATCAGTTGCTACTCTACCACGAACGTCTGGTGTGTGAAAACGAACGGTGCAGTGACCCGCGCTCACTCAGCTGCTGGGGTTAAATACCGGCTGTGCCCGGCTGTGCTGTTTGCAAGGCTTCCCAAAGCTCTGCCGCTGTTCACAATTGACTCTCAAAGATGTGCCCTTCCGATCAATGGCCACTGTGCACTGTCCACTTGCTAGTGCTGCAGCTGCTGTACGCCGAGCTCGGCCCGATGGCCGCCGGGCCGTGCCAACAGACCAACAGTCTGCAGAGTATTCCGCCCGGCTGTTCAGTTGTAGAGCCACCATAATATTGCAGAAAACAGTGCAAGGTATAATACGTTATTATAGTGGAAAGAGGAGTGCTAATAGCTAAAATATTCGGTGTATACCGTGTCTTTGTATAATCACGAAAACCCTTCATGTTTAGAAGTTTTCAAAAAAAATTATAACCATACACACAATAATGCATCTATAGATATACATTGTCATAAAATTTAAGATCCAAACTCATTTTTATAAAAAAACTGTTACCTATACACCTTTAATGCATTTGCAAATGCCGCTCACATCTATACGCGTATGTGGCGAGGACTTGGTGCTCTCCGCGACGAACCCCAGGACGGTCGCGGCGAGGCCGAGCGCGGCCACCGCCGCGCTCACCAACACCACGCGGTTCTGCTCTCACCAACACCACGCGGTTCTGCAATGTCACTCACACTGCTCTGCCTCACAAACAACCGATGGAATGGAAAGACAACCGGAGGCCAGAAAAATAGTCTGGCCTTGTTTAGGCCTTGTTTAGATACTAAAATTGGTATCCTAATTCTGTATAGTGAGTGTCTTATCACACTATAGCAATTTTGTTTTTATTTAGTAATAATTATCCAAACATTGATTAATTAGGCTTAAAATATTCGTCTCGTAAAGTACAACAAAACTGTGTAATTAGTTTTTTATTCATCTATATTTAGTACTTTATACATGTGCCGATATTTTGATGTGACGGGAAATAGAAATTCTGCATAGTAAATTTTGGATATCAATTTTGGTATCTAAACAAGGCCTTAGATACCAAAATTGATATCCCAATTCTGCATAGTAAATGTCCCGTCACACTGTAGTAATTTTGTTTTTATTTAGTAATAATTGTTCAAATATTGATTAATTAGGCTTAAAATGTTCATCTCGCAAAGTACAATAAAACTGTGCAATTAGTTTTTTATTTCATCTATATTTAGTACTTTATACATGTACCGATATTTTAATATGATGAGAAATAAAAATTCTACATAGTAAATTTTAGATACTAATTTTAGTATCTAAATAAGGCCTCCGATGGAATGGAAAGACAACCGGAGGCCGCTTACTCCGTGTGTGTTGAGTTACCATGAGGTGTGAAGAACGGTGCAGAGCCACGAGCTCAGCTGCCGTACATACACGGGTTTTGCCTCTGTTCACGTTTGGCTTCGCTGAGACTTGTTCGTTTGTATTTAGTGAAAATTATTTAAATTTTGAATAATTAAATTTAAAATATTCGTCTTATAAAATATAATAAAACTATATAATTAGTTTTTAATTTTATTTATATTTAATATACCATGTATATATTGATATTTTAATTTAACGAAGAATAAAAATTCTACGTAATAAATTTATTGGCAAATTTAAAGAACTAAATAATTGGCTCCGAAAAGATGTGACAATGTCAAGGCGTGCTGCAACACTTCTGATCAGCTGGCGTGCTGCAACACTTCTGATCAGCTGGTCAGTGCACTGTCCTCTTGCGTGTGCTGCAGCTGCTCTGCGCGGGCGCGGGCGTCGAGCGGGCCGTGCAGCTGCTGTGCGCGGGCGCGGGCGTCGACGGCATTGGCGGCCCCCGTCCGGCCGGACGCGGAGAAGACGCGGAGAAGGCCGCGCCGTGCCAATAGGCCAGGAGTCTGTCCTGCATGCGCGGTGGCTCGTTTAGTTGCCACATAAGGTTAGAAATTTTCCTATTTTTCCGTCACATCAAATGTTATATCATATATATATATAAAATATTAAATATTGGTAAAATAAATAATTAATTATACATATTAGTTATAAATTATAAGACAAATTTTTTGAGTCTAGTTAGATCATGATTGAATAATATTTGTCAAATACAAATAAAATGCTATAATATTTTTCGGGCCAGAAATTTGCCATCTAAACAAGGCATGTTTCCTCTTGCCACACTAGACGCTACTGAAAAGTTAGAAATGTCACATCAATCTTTACATATGCACAAAGCATCAAATATAGATTAAAAAATAACTAAATATACAGTTTATTTATAAATTACGAGATAATTTTTTTAGCCTAATAGTCTATGATTTGACAATAATTGTCAGAAAGTGCTATAATTAAAAGAATTCTAATTTTTCACCAACTAAACAATACCTAAATCTACATGACACCCTTGTGAACTATTTCACCCTAAACTATATAAAATCAGATTTCTCTACCTTTAGACTGTCAAAACCGGTGAAATGATCCTTTAGCCGGTCTTAGATGGTGGTTTTGTTCTTTTGTTTTTTTATTTATTTTCACTAAATTTTAAAAAATTATAGTAAAAAAATTATAAAATAAAAAATCTAATTTTATAGGACTCCATATGAGTAGATACTAGATACACACTGAACATTTAATATGTTATACTTTAGTATAAATATTTTTTTACCTTTAGATCTATGTTTTCTATTAATTAATTTAAATATTTCATATTTACAGCATATCATATTATATTTTCACTATATAAATCTACTCACGTAGAGTCCAATGAAATAGGATGTTTTATTTTATATTTTTCTATAATTTACTATAATTTTTTAAATATAATATAAAAATAAATAAATAAGACAAAACCATCGTCATTATAGCAAAACCACTATCCAAAACTACCTAGGAGGTTATTTGTGAGGGTTATCTAACCTGTTTTGAAAATTCATAGATAGAAAATTTGGTTTTATAATTTAGGGAAGTAGTCCACCTTCAATAGTTGAGGAGGTACTCATGTAAACTTTTTGTTTCCTTTTTGACATTCTTTTAATTTTGTTGCTTCCAAGACGCTACCAGCTAAGGAAGTAGCTCATCTAGATTCTACTTCCTTGGTCCCTAAAATAACATGATTTTTATTTTCCAAGAAGCCAAACAATTTAGGCTTTAACCAAAACTATATAAAACACTTATATTCATAATAAAAAAAATAAAATTATTAGATTAGTCATATAATATTAAATTACATTTATACTTAATTTATTAGAGACATAAATATTGATATACTCTATCTATAATATAAAAGCTCAAAGAAATTATGAAAAATACACGTTACTCGAAAATTGATACTCACTATATATTTTAACCATTAAATATAACTTAAGATCTGATATAAAGGACAAATATACATGCCTCCTAATAAACGGACTTTTAATGACTTTTTTCTTTAGCAATGGAGTAATATTTTCTCTCTTCTCCTCCTCCCTCTCCCGATATCTCGGTTACAGTGAAAAGATAACTCCATATAATGCATTTGAAGAGATGATGACTTTTTATGACTTTTTTTCTTTAGCAAGTGGATCCTCGCTTATGTCTTCATATTGTAACAAACAACAACGATAACAATATGGTTGATGGTTTCTATAGCTGATAAGCCATCTTATGATATTTAGAATATCGATATGATAAGCTAGACTGATAAGGTTAAACAAACATGATAGTATGGACATATTGTCCTTGCTTATGGATATGATAAGCCAAACTTATAAGGTCAAACAAATAGACAGTATGGACATATTGTCCTTGCTCCTCGCAAGTCAAATGGAGAATTAAATCTGACAAGACAGATTAGCCACGTGGCCACCATAACACGCCATGGAAATATAAAGCATCCGTTCAATATATACGTGATGAGTTAGAGCAAGTTTTTTCTTAGGTTAAAATACATCAAATTAGCTGAGGTTAGTTAGCTAGTTCGCTAATAACTAGTTAAAGACTCGTTAAAAAATTAGCCACTTTGTAGTTCTCTGGGTGCACTAGAACTAATTTAAACTAATTTTTATAGCTAGCTAATTTAAACTAATTTAAACTAATTTTTAGCTAGCTAGTGCTTATCGGCCCTATATCCTGCTAAGTTAACCATGCAAGAGCGATAATACGTGTTGGTCAACGGAAAAGATACATGTTTTGCTCATTAACAACTACAGTACGTACTAATACCAGTAGATGAGTAACGACATGTTGACAAAAGAAAACACCAGAAACCTCGGTTGACGGTGACACCGCATCAAGCTCAAGCGGTGCCCGCAGGTTGCTTCGGGCCGTAGCCGCCGTGCCCGTACTGGGGAGGAGCTGCAGGGTAAGCCATGGGCGGCGGGTAGGGCGGCGGAGGGTACGGCTGCGCCCACTGCGGCTGCCCCATCGCGATGCCCGGCGCGACGAACTGGCCCGGCGCCGGCGCCATCTCGTCCGTCCGCTGGAAGTAGACGTAGGCCGCGACGGCGCACCCGGTGGCGACGGCGGACAGAACGGACGCCGCCGCGAAGACGCCGCTCTTGAGCACGGTGCAGCCGTAGTAGTAGGTGCGGCTGTATCGCCGGCCCCGCCTGCTCGCCGAGAGGCCCCGCGTCCCGCCCCGGTTAATCGCCGCGCCGTACAGGAACATCAGCACCGCCACCACCACCACAACCCTGACGTGGAGGAGGCAGGATATATGACGACCAATCACAACCAAGATGTCTAGCAACAAGAGAAATTGAACGGCGGCGGCCTCGCACAGAACGGCGAGTTCCCGACATGCGGTGGCTGAATCTAGGCGCGTATACGTACCAGGCGATGGTGGACAGCTTGACGGCGATGGCGCGCCTGCGGCCGGTCGCGGGCGCGTTGCGTCGGAGACACCCGCTGGCCGCGGTAGCGAGGGCCAGCCCAGCCAGCGCGAGCAGCGCCGCGGCAACGCCGCAGGCGAGCGCCGGCGTGCGCCGGTACACGCAGCGCCGCCCGTCGTAGCCTACGAAAGCCTGCTCGATGGATCGAAGATCGAACCAACCAGGTAGAAACAGTGAGCCCGCTGCAGAACGCAAATTCGAAGAGCAGATCGAGATGAGGAGGATGGAGAAGGAGTGCGTAGCTTGCCTTGGACTTGGTGCTCTCCGCGACGAACCCCAGGACAGCGGCGGCGAGGCCGAGCACGGCCACCGTGGCGCTCACCAACACCACGCGTTTCTGCATCCTGCAATGTCACTCACAAGTCACACCGCTCTAACAACTGATGGAATGGGAAAGACAACCGGAGTTCGACTACTGATGAAGGTGGTGCCAAATATATCTGGTCTGCTTAACCAGCTGCTACCGTACCACTGTTTCAGCCGGGATTAGCAAGCCAAATGAAGAACTAAATCTGACAAGATAGATTAGCCGCGTGGCCACCATAACACGGCAGCGAGAATAGGTGTTAGGTCAACGTCAACTGCCCGGAAATTTCTTGGATATCTCCCTGTTCCAGGCTGCTACCCTTCGACTGGGCACGATCTGTCACTAAGATTGTGAAAAAAAATAAACTCGATGAATAGTATTACTTTCGTCTTATTTGATAAATATTATTCGATCGTGGATCAACTAGGCTCAAAAGATTTATCTCGTGATTTTGAATTAAACTGTATAAATAGTTATTTTTTTACCTACATTTAATGCTCCATACAAGCAGCTAAATATTGATATGACGAAGAGAGAGTGAAAAAATTGTAACTTTTGGATGAATCTAAACATGGCCTCAGTTTCCCTTTCACGAGATTGCCAGCCTGTTCGTTTGAGCTTATCAGTTAAACCAGCCAGCCATTCAACAATATTTTTCTCTCATAAAAAATCAGCAGCAGCCAGAACCAGCCAGCCAGAAACGATCAAGCGAAGAGGACATGCCCTTTTTTGAAACAAATGACGAAACAGGGTCGTTTTTGTTTTCTAATAACCACGTGACTTTTTTTTTACGAAATTAATAACCACATGACTTGGTGACACGCAAATCTAATCTTCCAATTGATCCTTTAAAACCAGCCAAGGTCTACGCTACGCGGCGCAGAACCACTGAACCAGAAAATCTGTGTCTCTCTCTGATCGTACTCGTTCGTTCTAGTTAGGCTGAAAGAGTTGATGCTGATAGGCCAGGACATGAACACAATGCAAGCTATTACGATATCTTTCCTTCACAGATGCATTTCAGAATTTTTTGCAATCTTTTTAGATCTCAGGAATTTCTTAGGATGCATGCATTCCTAAAATAAATAGTAATTTTCTCATTGGTGTGTTGTTTGCTAGCATACTTTGTTGCAATAAGCAGTCATATGCATCGCTGATGCCAGAGACTGTAATGCTTGTTTATTCCATCATTAATTGAATTCTTTCTAAGCCATTGCTGATGGATTGTTTGCTTATTCCATCACTACTACGGAGTAAATCCTTTCTGTTATCTTGGAAACATTTGACCTCCGCCTTTGTATGTGTATGCCAAGCCTCCCCTGGACACAAAATATCAAAAACCGAGAACCAAACCAAATTTACCGAAACCGAAAAATTCGGTTCCAGGTTCATTACCCAGTTCTCATGTACCGAATTTACCAAGGTATTTTCGGTTCTGTACCGAACTGGTGCCGAATTTGTGTATTATCTGGCAACAGCCCATGATTTGTTAGCCCACTAAGCCCAACAACAGCCCACCTAAGGCACAGAAAGGAAAACCCAGCCACTCCCAGGCACTTCTCGCTCGCCCATTCCACTCTCGTGTAGCCCCGCGGTGCCTCCATCCTCGGCGCCTCGGCGGACGGCGGCTCGCCGGCTCTTCCTCAACCTCGCGCTCACCCCAGCCAGGTGGCCACCCCGGCGACGCGGCCGCGCCGTCCCCAATTCCTCGCGAGTCGTGCCGCGCGCAGCCCACCCCCGCCCTCGCGCCGTTCGGGACCGCCCTGCCAGCGGCTGTCGTGCCCTCGCCCCCTTCTCGCACTACGTGCAGCAACCCCCGTCGGCCCCACCTCACGCCACCGTTGCCTCTCACGCTGCCGCACCCCGCCGGCCTGCCCTAGCCCTCGCGTCGCGCCGTCTCACCTCACGTCTCACCAAACGAGGCGCAAGTCAGCCAAGACGGCCACCTGCTTCATGTAACTGCCAGGTAAGTCTAATTCGGTTCTTTCAGGAAATACCGGAACCGAACCAAAATACTAATACCGAATACGCTTGGTATCAAATATTTTCAGGAACCAATCGGTATCATTGGCTGCGGAACCGAATTTGTAGGAGTACCGAGGTACCGAACCGATTGGTTCGGTATTACCGAATGCCCAGGTGAGCCAAGCCTAGGCAGCGAAACGGGGGCCTTATTCCCTGGAAAAACTGAAATGGGCCTCTCAAGGAATGGGCGCGCATGAGATCCGGACCTTGTCCAGCTGGCCTTGAGCTTCCTCCCTATCTTGGGCCGTTTATGGACCTCGTGCTTGGTATTCCATTCCACCGGAGCCACCGTAAACCTTCCCCATGATTTCCTGTTTCCTTTCTCTTTTCCTGATTCCAGATACTTGGGCGCTCAACAGAAAACTCCTTTTTTTGAACAAAAAGAAGAAAAAATCAGTTGGCTTCCTTTTGTCTGGTTTCTCTCGTCTTATTATTCCTAACTCCGTCAAAAAGAGATTCTCAAAAAAAAAAAAAAAACTGCGTCAAAAAGAGACTGCTATAAGGCTGGGACATCCAAAAATGAATTGATCTTGTATTAACCAGCTATCAAAAGAAATAGAGTAGACTCTTTGTTTTTTTCAATCTCCGACTTGCACAGTCGCACGATACTTTAATTTTCAGCTTTCAACTTCAATGTTGTGATGTCAATGTAGTGTGGATGTGCAAAAAGCCAGTACGCCACCAAATAACAACCCAACACTAAAGGCTAGAGAAAGAGACGAGAAAAATAATACCACTCTCTTCGCCGTTTACTTCACTACTTGAAACCTTGATTAATACGGGCTAGACTTGTGATCGCCAATACTTTCAAAATATTTCGTGTATTGGGAGCATGAAGTTCAATGTAGTTGTCTTGAAATTTATATTTTAAATGTAGCTGTGTCATGTAAGTTATATTATTACCTTCGTACATGATTATTAGATATCGTAACTAATAACTATATTTTAATATTAGTAAAAATTGTAGTCAAAGGTAAAACTCGAATGGCGATAGTAAAAGTGAAAAACTACAAATATTTATATATCATGAAAAGTAGCACCGGTCTATCTCCGGCCTAATCAAGCTTAGTGACTAACAGTTTATTTAGCTACTATACACACACGCATCATGTTATACGCGCGTTTCCAAATCGATCACGATTCACGTGGTCGGTGTCCTGTTGCCACTAAACAATTGCAATAGGACATATACTACCTCGCCTAAGTATATATGTCACGGTCTCAGGTCTGAAACTACCTCGCCCTACATGCTTAAGTTCTATAGTAACTGTGCTTTCGTCTGACGCCTAACTTTGCCCTAATGACGCCTAACTTGGCATTTGGTCGGGGTTTTCAATTATCAATGACCGAGCGGTCTACTACATCAGTATGTACATGTATGTGTAGCAGTAACTGGTAAACTACTAAACTTCTTGTGATCAATATTGTGGCATGTGTATCTAGCTCGGTTCTCCTAATTTGGCATCTGGCCGGCATGAAACTCGAGGCAGCACATATGAAACCAAATGTGACATATACTAAACAAATAAAATAAAACTGACCCTGTTCCACTAAATAATATAGACTGAGATTTCAACAGCCTGATCGCACCAAACCAATACATTCTGCGCTACTAATTTCTTAAGACGGAAATTTCAGCTGAACCCATTCATTCGATTAGTACGAGTACTTATACTACTAGTAATGCGTATCTACATCAAAAACGTGAATTTCATGATTGTTCTTTTTATAGTTTTATAAAATCTAAAAGTGGGGATCGGATCTCATGACTGAATCCATTCTTCATACGTTGAAGATGGTATGTGGTCGTCTCGAGGTCGTTTGTTTAATTATTTGCTCCTCTCTGACTCGATCTTAGAGCAAGAAAGATTCCATAGTACTGCAACTAATACTTTTATATATTCAGTTGACAGCGTCTTTGCGTGACTATATACCAACAAATTTTCCTTGAGGTTTCGGAAGGGTACATGCAGCACGCAGGGCATCTTTTCTTAACTTTAAACAAAAGGTTCACTACAGAATCCTGGATGCAGGTAGATCATAAGTATTTTCAAGCATCAATAATCATTAGTAATACAAGCAAATTGAGGGTACATAACTCAACTAGCTACGCTTCTTGTTGTGGTGTAACATGCTTATCTGTTCATCCAGGTTAAATCCTGAGTAAAATGCACTAGCGACTCCCTAAATTGCATATCCATATATGTCACAAGTTCAACTGGGACCATCATTTGCTGACATGATGATCTACACTGGCACCAACAATACTCACTAGCCCCTAAACTTGGTAGAGTGTATCGTCTAGGTTCCTAAATTTTTTAAAACGTACACGAAGGTTTGGGCTAGACCCGTTTACTAACATACCTTGCTGCAGGGGAAATACATGAATCAAGAATTAAGATAGCAACATACAAATTATCACTTAATATAAAAAATGTGGCAGCATAAATTCATCCTATTTCAAGTCTAAATAAAATCAGTTAAGATTACATGAATCATCAATGTCCCCCGAATAGTAAACCCTACCGCCTTTTGTGACTACCTGTAGGTACAGTACCATTCTTAGTCCCTAATAAAAGTATTAATTAATAATGTAACTAATAGAACATTAAAAAATTTATTATTGAAATAAACATTCAATGCAATTCACAAAATAAATTATTTTATCCATTCTAGGTCTAAACTTAATCCCATTTAGAAATTAATAATTATTAGTCCATATATGAATCAAAACATGGGGACTAAATAAGGGAATAATTTCGTTGACCTACTCAGCTTATCCTAGATGCTCTAAAGATTTTATCTAATATGTTTTCTAATTTCCAAAACCATGTATTCAGAGAGGACTAAAAACTTAATGAATCAATTAATCTAGCACTAAACTTTAAAAAGATATTTGGAATAATATGAGTTTACATTCTAGAGTCACCTCCTACAAGGAAATCAATAGCAAAATCTTCCTCCTTAGATTTGTAATTATAGAGTTGGTCCTTGCAAGCTCCCCCTTCTACTCCTTGGAATCTCAAGCAAGGAGGAGAAAGCTTAAATTCTAGACGCTATTTCCAGCCGCGAGTGGAAACATCACACGTCTACAGAAATCCGTTTCCAAGGATAGCTCATGCTTATGACCGCTTTTAAAAATGGCCCTCGTGAGCTTGGAAACACAATTTCTAGAACGCGGATCGATGGTCTTATCAATGGCCTCTAAAAAATTATGTCGGACTATTCACATATAAAAAATATATTTAATTTTTCTCTAGGGCCATGAAGGTCTCTATCGAAACGGATCTTCGAGTTGCCTGTGAAAAAAAACCTTTGAAAATAGTTTTTTAGCAGTGTATTTTCGGCTTTCACTAATATGGAGCCCTTTGGAACAAATATTCATGGAAGAATTTTGTAGGATTTCAATCCTATCGGAAATTTCATATGTTGCTCTTTGGAACAAAGGATTGGCCATCCTAAAATCCTATAAAATTTCTATGGAATAGCTCAATCCATAGGAATTTTGAAGGAAATCTAACATGAGGTCCAACCTCTTGGAAAATAACTTTCCTTTGTGTCTATCTCTCTCTTCTAATTTCTATGTCTCTCCTAAGCTCTAGCGAAAGGCTATCTCATCGAACTTTCCTTTGTTTCAAATTTCAAAAGATTAGATAGAGAAGCATATGCCATATCAATTCCTGAGATTTTCCTTTGTCTATCCTTTGCCCATCTTGCAATCCAAAGGGGGCCCAGTGGCGGAGGGAGGGAGGGGCTGGGGGGCCTGGTACCCCGAACAACCTATTAATTCCACTAGTAATCTTCATTAACTCCTAATTTTCAGTGTTCATTAGCACATTTATAAAGATCTACCCGCTGCCCCCCAAACATCTACTTCTGGCTCCGCCCCTGAGGGGCCCTATATAGTGTTCCAACCCACGCCCAGCACAGATTCAGTATAGCCAGTCTCGTCTGACGACCTGACCGAAACTTTTGAAGTTTGATTGCTTTGGAGCTGCTGGAGGTACTGGCCGGGATACTTTTCGGATGGCTACGCGCCCTTGCATGCACGACGAACACGGCATAGTAGTGCGTAGTGGCTAGTGAAGTGGTGTGCGATTGGTGAACGTGAAGGGGCCGCTGAACGACACTGCTTCCGTTGGAGTTGGAGGAAACACAATTTCAAACCAAACCGGCCGGCAAGTGGAGGTAAAGCAGCATGTGCCGAGCGTACAGCCGTCATATGCAAGATTTCCTCTGACTTCGATCTCCACTAGGCCTGCTGCGCGTATACCTCGACCCGTTTTGTTAATCGCACACGAATAGTTGTTAGAAGCTGTCTGTACAAAGTACACACAAACGGACCGGCGGTGGCCGGAGCAGCAAGCACTCTGTGCCGCATCGAATCATATGCCACCGGCTACTACGTTGAGTCGTTGACCGCAACTACTCCCATGCATGAGATGAGCATGGCCCACTAGCCAGCCACTGGCCTCCGCTCCGGCCACCTCCACTTGCTCTCCATGACTCCATCAGCTTCCGGCCGTCCGTCCCGTCCCTATATATAAACTCTCCGATCCCTTGGCTGGCTACTTGCCTGTCCCTTCCATCACCTGCAACTAGATTAGCTGGCTAGCTTAGCTCCCGAGATCGAGAGAACTCGCTCCATCTCGTTCGCTTTCGTTCACTCCAACTTTCGTTCCAAGCCCCCGGCTCGATCGATGTCGTCGTCGTCGTCGATGGACTGCGTCGCCTCACAGGGCAAGGAGACGACGCCACCGCTCAATAAGTGAGTAGTATCTCGTTCTGTAAACAGCATTAGCTTCGGCCTTCGATTGGATCACCTCGATATTTCATTCCTGATCTGTTGCGCTAAACGCGGCATGCATATGCAGCAGGGCGGCGGCGTGGTGGACGGCGGAGACGGTGGCGGTGGTGACGGGCGCGAACCGCGGCATCGGGCACGCGCTCGCGGCGCGCCTGGCGGAGCAGGGCCTGTGCGTGGTGGTCACGGCGCGGGACGAGGCGCGCGGGGAGGCCGCCGCGGCGGGGCTCCGCGCCAGGGGACTCCGCGGCGCCGTGCGGTTCCGCCGCCTCGACGTCGCCGACCCGGCCTCCGTCGCCGCGTTCGCGGCCTGGGTGCGCGACGAGCTCGGCGGCCTCGACATCCTGGTGAGTAAGAGCCCGGCCCCTGCCTGCCTGTCCGTCCATGCATGCGGTGTGCCGCGGCGTTTATTTTTAATTGCCCGTTTCTTCCCGTCGCGCTTTAGTTTCCTCGGGTTTCGGGCGTCTCCTTTTGGCCTTTCGAATCGCGCGGTTTGCCGTTCTAGCCTTGTTCTCTGTGAAAAACGAGATTTACCGTCGCATTAAAATATCGGCACATGTATCGGCACATATATGGAGTACTAAATATAGATAAAATTAAGATCTAATTAAATAATTTGGTTGTATTTTACGAGATGAATATTTTAAGCCTAATTAGTCAAAGTTTAGACAATTTTTACCAAATACAAACGAACAGAAATTCTAGCAAGCACGGTTTGTCACTGACACTGTAGCAAGTACTGTGTGTTACTGTATGAATATAAGACCACCCGCACCGGGTGCGCCAAACGGCTGCTGCAGCATCGGTATACAGCAAAATGGTCTGCATCGGGTGCTGTAAGCGTTGCGGTAAACAAGAGCAAGCGCTCGACGTGCGGCAAATATGGCGCGATAGCGCAGGTGCTGTATAGCACGTTGCGGGCCCACGGTGCATGCGGCAGAGGAGAGAGAGGATGTCGGTCGCGTCGCCCGTCGCTCTTCCGCCGAGGCCGTGCTCGCGCCACCCGTCGCCGGTCCGCCGCTGCCTGGGCGAGCTTCGCCGCCAGCCGCGCGGGCGAGCTCCGCCGCCAGCCGCGCAGGCGAGCTCCGCCGCAAGCCGCGCGGGGAAGCTCCGCCGCCGAACCGTAGGGGAAGGTCCGCCGCCGCGCAGTTGCGAGCTCCACCGGTCCGCGGGCGAGCTCAACCGGTCCGCCGCCGGCCGTGGGCGAGCTCCGCCGCCGCCAGGCGTGGGCTAGCTCCGCCACGGCGGGCGTGGGCGAGCTCGAGCTCCGCCGCCAAGGGCGCGCGGGCGAGCTCCTCCGCCGCCGGGCGCGGGCAAGCTCCGCCTCGGAGGGCGCGTGGGCGAGCTCCGCCACGGCCGGCGTGGGCGAGCTCGAGCTCCGCCGCCATGGGCGCATGGGCGAACTCGAGCTCCGCCGCCATGGGCGCGTGGCGCGAGCTCTGGCACTGCCCAACCCGCCGCCAGCCCCGACGCGCGGCTGCCCTCGGTCCCGGCCTCCGGCGCGCGAGCCTCCGGGACTGCTGGAGGGGAAGGCAAGGGAGCAGGGGAGGCTCCAGCCACGAGAGGGAAGAGAGAGAATGGGGAGGGAAGAAAGTGAGGGCTCCGGTGAGGGATAAAAAAGAAAAAAAATTACATGTGGGTCCCACGTAATAATAAAGTAGAGATATAGAGAATGGACGAGTGCGGAAGAAAGTGGTATAGAGTGACGAAAGATTTCTTTTAGACTAGTGATTTAGAGCTCCATGAGTGCAGATAGTCTAAGAGCACGAAAAAAATCATCCTGTACCATATTCTTTGTCATAAAAACCCAACGTCACTAGGACTTGACAAACGTTGGTACTGGTAGTAGTGGTCTACTGGTCTACCACCGCCAGTCCGCCGTCACCACTCTTTTATTATTACATTTACATATATACGGATCTTGCCTGAACAAGTCACGCGGTCACGCACACATAATTAAGTCCAAAGCCAATGTCGTCACGAGTCCAGTCGGAGGAGTATACTATACGAACAAGGTCATGGTAGTCGTCGCTATGCGCAGCAATGGCTTTACCATTTCGCCGTCTAGACGCCGATTGAGTAGCCCGGCCTTGACTAATCTGAGTCGATGCGCATGAACCTAGTCCGCAGCTCACACTCAGAGATCCATAAGATATATAGATTCATCATCTCACTAAATTTAGGGTATATAATCTATCTCGCTATCATCAGTCTTATACCTGGTCTCCTCCCAATCCGTCGAGCTCGCTCTTCGGTCTCTTGCGACCGGAGTATTATATTAGGTGCTCAAGTTTTATTATTATATATATGCCCTAATAACGCGGCAAGTGTTTCCGGCGGTGTCAAACTTTGTGATACATACTCAGTCTACTTGAAGTCTTGAATTCAAGCATTTCAATTCAGCCATAGAAAAACCACAGCAGAAATCACAAAAATTTTCTGTGTACTGTCTTTTGCAATTGAGTCAAATCGCCCATTTGATCGGACATCCTTCATGCTTATTATATGCATATATACACACACGCTATTATAAATGATTGTATAAATCTGCTGTTGCATGTCTAGTTACAATTCGGTTGAAGTAACAATAATAAACTACTACTTAGCTGCTAGTAGTAAAACGCAGTTTAAGAACCTCATGCCACACGCCAAGTTGTATATATAAAAAGCAGCTACCGCAAGCGCACAAGCGAGCAAAACAAGCAAATGGACGGACGCGCGCGCAGGTTTCTATTTTACGCGAGCCTCACGAACTGCTCCCACTACCCCATATTAGAAAGCTAAGCTTGCCCAGTGCCTAGCACGACGAGATGGAACTAACCTCACAGTTGACAGTACATATGCAGCACACAAGAGCCACTAAAGCTGGTACATGTTCAGATTATCTATTGTTCTGCACGCAGTTTAGTATTGCAAAGTGGCGGCAGTTAGTTACTGCGTCATGGTATCCAGATCATCACGCTCTACAATAATCCCAAAGCGTTGCATATATTATTGCACTAGCTAGCTTGTAGAGAAGTAGATGGTGTATACATTACTGCTTTATTTACCATGCCGCTGGAATCAGAGAATATATATACTTATATAGGAAGAACGAAGGAAGATGAGATGGCATTTTCTCCTATATAAGTATAATACACGTACGTACGTCAACACGTGTATATATTAATCCATATACTATATAATATTTCTCGTTCATTCTGAAATCTGACACCTTGTTGTGTGGTGTGTTGCATTCTGAAATCTGAGGCTGATTTGGTTGCAGGTGAACAATGCTGGGGTGTCGTTCAACGAGATGGACACCAACTCCGTGGAGCACGCGGAGACGGTCCTCCGGACCAACTTCTTCGGGGCCAAGATGCTCACCGAGGCGCTCCTCCCGCTCTTCCGCCGCTCGCCGACGACTAGCCGGATCCTAAACATCAGCTCCCAGCTTGGTCTTCTGAACGTAAGTTGTTAGTCGTCTGATGCTTGTAGCTGTATGTCAGGTCAGTTGAAACTATATATGCACCGCCAGTTGCAGAGATTAGTAATGGCACATGTGTGTGTGGACTTGACCTTAGTTTATTTCTGGCCGATCAAATCAGTCAATCACTCAATCCATTGAGATTATTTGAATACTCCAAGCAGCAGGCTTAAGTGTAGCCTGCTATCAGTGGGCTCATTCTGTTCAAGGCCATGGACTACCATGTCTGAACGCCCTATTACAGAGACAGCCCACTTGATTGCCGTTGCCTAGTACTACAGGGAGAGAGTCAGAGACAGCCCACTTGATTGCCGTTGCCATGGGCATTGTCACATGATACCATACCAGCACTTCAGAACTGCCCTGTGCCCAGTGTGCTGTGTGCTGGGGCGTTCACACTTCATACCATGTATGAACTGTCGAAACTCACAATCCATGACATTTCTGAGCCAACCTCCAACAAGCCACATGAGCGCTGTCTAACACACGCCGCAGACGTACGTATCATTGCAGCGAGCTAATGGCATTTTGTTTTGATTGGTTGTTGTTTGCAGAAGGTGAAGGACCCTGAGCTGCGCCGCATGCTCCTGGACGAGGCGTCGCTGACGGAGGGCGACATCGAGGCGATGGCGTCGCGGTTCCTGGCGGAGGTGGCGGCCGGCACCTGGCGCGGCCGCGGGTGGCCCGAGGTGTGGACGGACTACGCCGTGTCCAAGCTGGCCCTCAACGCCTACTCCCGCGTGCTGGCGTCGCGCCTGGCCGGGCGAGGGGTGAGCGTCAACTGCTTCTGCCCCGGGTTCACGCGCACCGACATGACCCGGGGCGTCGGCAAGCGCACCGCCGACGAGGCCGGGCGCGTCGCCGCGGGGCTCGCGCTGATCCCGCCCCAAAACCTGCCCACCGGCAGCTTCTTCAAGTGGCGCACGCCGCAGCTCTACTCCAAGCTCTGACTTTATGTGTCACGCGCGTGTGTCAGTGCGTGCGTGCGTGCGTGCGTCTCGCGGTACGTGCTGGGGGTGGGTGGGTGGGGTAGCTGCAGCTGCACACCACCGGTCGGCGCGCGGCAGGCATGCCCGCGTGTGGCGTGCACTGTGCAGGCTGCAGATCATGGTGGTTGCCGTTTCCGTATGCAGAGATGGGCTCCATAGATTTTGTTTCGTAACTCCTATTTATTAAGATGGAAAAAATATATAATGGTAGTATTCTTCCTCGCAAAAGAGAGAGAGAACAAGTGTACTGCATCTTCACTGCACTACTGCAGCGTTACATGCACATATGTTATTGGACTGCTCCGATCACACCATATCTAAGATCGAGCTCCTTCAAACACCGTGTCCGCGTGGCCAGACCGCCGAGAGGCGAGGGCAGAGCAGAGCAAGGACATGGTCCGAGCTTGGGCAGCAAGGCACGGTCGGGGCATCGGGCGGGCAGCAGATGGCAAGGTGCGGTGGTGGCCGCAGGACGCGGACACGAGGCGAATACGGCTTGTCGAGCACGGCGTCGCGGCGTGGCGTGGGGAACAAGACGCGGCGCGGTCGGGGCGGCGGAAACAGGGCTAGGGACGCGTTGTGAGGCCACCATTGCGGCAGAGAGGGCACTCGACGCGTGGACGGTGAACCTGACGCCCCCATTGCGGCATTTCAGTGAACAGCTAGCGGGCGTAAGCTGTCAAACTGGTACAAAGCTTATGGGCTGGGCACGAGGGTTTTCTGTTTTGGCTATGAATGGATGTTTATGAATCCGTGCGAGTAATAAATTGGTTAGTTTACACATTAAAATTATTTAATTCACCCTTTTACCAAAACTCAAGTTGGACCCTGTTAAAGAAAGTTTGACTTATATATTTGCATCATCACATGTGCATACTCTTAATAACTTACAAAAGAAAATTTCTTATGCACAAATCATGCGTATGGCACAATGACATGTTTAATGGTGATTAATTAAATGCAAGTGCTTAACGCTAGAGTGTTACACGTGGAAGGCCCATCAAGTCATTTGTTACTGGGCTAGAGTGTGCACACAAGCGTGAACAATATATGTAGCCTCTAAGGCCTTGACTGATTAGGACGAGACTCAATATAGAGTTTAGTCGAACTTCCAAGGTTGATTCTCGTCCTCCTATTCTTTTCCTCTTTGGGGTATTGGGTTTGGGAGCTAGATAAGGCCATATGGTCTTTGTTTTCTACCGCTATAAAGAGGTCTTTATGGTCAGAACTTAGTAGTGGGTTAAGGCCAAATAGTGATGTTTCATCGTGCTGTTGTCGGGAGATGGGCGAGAGGCACAGTGAGCAGCCCCTCGGTTAGTGGAGGGCAGGTTCACGGAGTAATGAAGAAGGGTGGGCGGTTGTCAGCGGCGATGGTGCCGCCAGGCAAGGTTGATGGTGATAGGATTGGACACGCTAAGAACATTATAATTTAATCTGCAATCCTATGGAAGGAGAAAAATATCAAAAATACAAATCATGACGAGAAGTTTCGTCATATGAAATGTGCATCCTGAATTCCTGAGACCTGAATCATGCGCGACCGTTATTTAGCAAATTTCATTTTTTTTTTTGAAAATGGTCCGACAACGAAAAAACGAAATTGAGGAAAAAGAAAGCGGTTGGGCAGACGGCGGCACGAATCCGACGCGGGCTCTAGTTCTTCTAGACTCCAACAAAAGTCGGATGCATGCCGCAAGCCAACTCGGACTCGCTCCGGTCAGTCCACAAATACGTAGCTGCAACTCAATGCCCCATTGCCCCCTCGCGTCTCTTTCGCCGCCGCCGGCCACGCTACCCCGTGCAGTCGTGATCCGGCGCCATGGACGCCTTCATGGTTCATGAAGCGGCCTCTCGTTCGTCAGATTCCGCTGCCTGGCTTCGAATCCTCCTCCAGTGGTGGCGCCATGATGCACACCAACCCCTTCAGCTTCGATCTTGGCATTGCGCCTCCATATTCGACTACCAGCTCGTCCTGGTCCTTCTCCGGTGGCGACATGGCCTGGAGGATACATCACTTCAACTCCGGGCTCGACCTCGGTCGTGCACCGATCAGCTTGTCCGATCTCTGTGATGACTATTTTCCGCGGCCCGTCCAGTTCGGTCCGTCGTCTCCAACAATGACCGTCGGCGAACTCCCTACGCTACCAGTACCACTCGTCGGCTTCAATCCGACACCGGTCTACGACTACGACTACAACTACGGCAACCCCTTTGACGCCGACGGCACAGCTTCCCATTCCCTTGCCATGGACGTTCCACCACCGTGGGACCGGTGCTACGACGTCGTCCAGCCGGGCGTCGAGGCCGAGCCGCCAGCCGTGTTGGTGTGGTCGTCCGCTGCTCCGGGCTGCAACGGCGGCGGCACCCTTAACGACGACGGCGGCTCCATGAGGGTTCTTCCGAAACTCTGCTGTCCCTACGACGGCTACGACGAAGACATCGAGGCCACGCTCCGGACCCAGGAGGACGAAGCTGGTGCCAGGCCGTCCCCGGACTACCTGGAGACGACGCAGGGCGGTCGGATGAGCCAGCACACGCGCGCCACCCTCGTCGGCTGGATGAGATGGTTCACCCAGTGCTACGGCCTCGCCCCCGGCACGCTCCACCGCGCCGTTGTCAGAAAAAATCTTTCCGGCGGCGGTGTACTCGCTCACAAGATGCAACAAGAACAAAGAACTGACACAAGTAATTTTTAGTATTGTGTAAACCGCTACAGACTATTTATATTATAATGTTGAAGCTAAAATAAGAAAGCTAAAAATAAAAAAAACTAGACGCATACCACAGGAACAAGCAAGCTAGCATTGCTGATTTACCATATACATGCATACACACGTACATATATGAAACAATGACACGCTCGGGTGGAGACTTTCCAAACCAAGCTCGACGTATGCTATCAAAAACTAATAAGGGAACTCAGGATTACATGTCTTGCTTACATTTCACCCCCTAAGTCTGAAGTTCCTCGCCGATCTTGACGACGCCCAACTTTACACGCAATTCACAAAAGCGATCTCGCGAGAGTGGCTTTGTCAGAATGTCGGCGATCTGCTCCTCAGTGTGGACGTGCTCAATGTCCATCTTCCCATCTCCAATACATTCCCGAATGAAATGATATCTCACATCTATATGTTTACTTCGGTCATGGAAAACAGTATTCTTGCTGAGCGCTATAGCCGATTGGCTATCCATCTTCAGCAGGAAGGTTGTGCACTGCTCGCTCTTCAGCTTTGCAAGTAGTTGCGCCAACCATACACTTTGACAAGCCGCCGTCGTCCCTGCAATATACTCAGCTTCACAGGATGATAATGCGATGACCTTTTGCTTCTGGGACTGCCAAGTCACGGGGCAGGAGCCAAGGAAAAATAGCACGCCGGTAGTGCTCTTCCTTGTATCAATGTCGCTGCCCATGTCGGCATCGCTATACCTAAGCAGCTTCAGCTCCTCACCGCCACGCTTGTAGTAGCAGCCGTAGTCGATCGTCCCCGCGATGTAGCGTAGAATCCGCTTCACCGTGTTGAGGTGCTCGGTGGTGGGGTTCTCCATGAACTGCTAACGTAGCCGACGGTGAAGGCGATGTCCGGCCTAGTATGCACCAAGTATCGGAGACAGTCTACAAGACCCCGGTACTCAGTGGCGTCCACCAGCGCAGCTATACTTGCCTTCGATAGCTTCAAGCGGGGTTCCATAGGAGTATGACACGGATTGCAGCTCGCCATGCCAGCATGCTCTAGGAACTTGCGTGCGTTTTCCGCCTGAGACAACTTGATGCCATCGCCACCCTGACGCACCTCAATGCCAAGATAAAAGCAAAGTAAGCCCAAATCACTCATCTTCAACTTGGCGCCCATCTCTCGCTTGAACTTTGCGATCTCGTCGACGTCGTTCCCGATGATGATGAGATCGTCGACATAGACTCCCACCAGCAAACGAGAAGTGCCCTTGCCATGAGCATAGACGGCGTGCTCCGACGCGCTGTGGCTGAAGCCGAGCGCCACTGGTGTCTCATAGAGCTTGATATTCCACGCACGCAGTACCTGACGAAGTCCGTAGAGCGCCTTGTCAAGGCGCAGCACCTTATCTTCTTGGCCAGCGACGACGAAGCCAGGAGGCTGCCTGACGTAGACCTCCTCAACCAGCTCCCCATTGAGGAACGCGGACTTGTTGTCCATGTGGTGCACCGCCCACCCCTCCTGAGCAGCGAGTGCCAGCAGCAGCCGCATTGACTCGATGCGGGCTATGGGCGCAAAGACCTCCTCGAAGTCTACGCCCTGCTGTTGGACGTTACCCTTCGCAATGAGCCATGCCTTGTGCTTGATCACCTTACCAGCGGCGTTCTTCTTCGCCTTGTACACCCACTTCAACCCGATCGAACGATGATCGGGTGGAAGTGGCACTAGACGCCATGTCTTGTTGCTCTCGATGGAGTCTATCTCCTCGGTCATGGCGCGATGCCAGGACTCATGCTTCTCGGCCTCGGCGAAAGAAGCTGGCTCCTCTTCGATCTGCAGATGGAGCTCAGCAGCTACCTGACATGCAGCAAAGAAATTTGCTGGGCCGGCTCCAAGGATGTTATCGATGGTGCGGTACCTCTACTCGACATCGTCGTCATTGTCGGAGTCTAGATATTCCTCCGTGTTCGGTGGTGACGAGACGAACTCTGGCTGGAGCAATGGACTAGTCGCTGGTGCTGGAGTCATGGGTGGAGTTGTCTGTGCAACAGACGACATCACAGGTGTGCCAGTCATGGGCGCACCATGACTAACTGGTGTACGTGGTGTTGCTCTATGGCTTGCTACTGTATGTGGTGTTGCTGGAGGTTCACATGAGCCTGCACTCGTGTCAACGTCAGCACGTCCTGTGTCCAGCTCCATCTCGTGGTACCCCACGCTTAGGTCTGCATTGACCTCCAGGTCCATGCTCTCGGCCTTCCAGCTCCACGACGTCGACTCATCGAAGACCACGTCCCCGGACACGATGGCATGATGCGTTGCTGGGTCATAGAAGCGCCACGCCTTGGCGCCTGGTTCATAGCCGATGAAGACAACTGGAGTGCCATGGCCATCGAGCTTCTTCAAGTGTGGCTTCGTCGTCTTGACGTACGCCACACACCGAACGTGCGCAAGAAGCTGACATCCGGTCTACAGCCATGCCAAACCTCGTACGGCGTCATGCCATCGACGGCCTTGGTGGGTGACCGGTTCAGCAAGAAGACAGCCGTAGCGACCGCCTTGCCCCAGAACATCGCTGGCATGTTCTGACTCTTCAGCAAACTGCACACCATTGTGATGACAGTCTAGTTCCTCCTCTCGATAATGTCGTTCTGCTGCGGCGTATACGGCGCCGTGTGCTGCCACTCGACGCCATGCTCAGTGCAGTACTCCTCGAACGTGATAGAGATGAACTCACCCCCATTATCAGTGTGCAAGACGCACAGACGCCGTCCTGTCTCCACCTCTGTGGGGGTATAGACCCCATATATCCTCGCAGCTAGACTTTAGGATGCTCGGTCCAGACGGCCCAGACCAGAAGACGAAGGCTGGTCCATCATCATCCTGATCGGTGGGCCGGACAACAAGACAGAGCCCGTGGTCTGCTACCGTCCAGGTCGGTGGGCCGCACGGGTGTTGAAGGCTGCTTGGCATGCAAGGAGTCTTAGTCGGTTAGATCTGTTCGTGTACTCCAAGGATACGGCATAATGTAACCGACCATAGGGAAACCCTAGATATGTAACCTTGTTCGCCGACTATATAAGGCGGACAAGGACCCCCTAGAACGCACCTTCTTATCTAACCTTCCTAGACCTGAACTCATCTCACTGTACTCCGGTACTCATCAATACAACAGCAGAGACACAGGACATAGGGTATTACACTTCCAAGCGGCCCGAACCTGGATAAACCCTGGTTGTTCTGGTTATTTGTCTTGCGTCTTACATCTAGATCGTATATCTTAGCGTGCCCTTGCTGCAATCTACTACCTCAGGGTATCTGTGGTAGACCGCCGAGGAGGTTTCATCAACAGTGGCACGCCAGGTAGGGGGTGCGTGATCTGATCTTCAGGCGATCCAGATGGTTTCATTCCCAGCTTCCATGGACTTCGAGGCGGATGTCTCCCTCACCATCGGTTCACTCACGTGGACTACCGGCTTGATGACGTCCTTCACGTTCACGGGAGAAGCGCAGCAGGTCCCAGCTCCGGCTGTGACGCAGTCAGCCCTGGCGTCGATCATGCCACCCATGTCTCCAACAACCTAGATCTCGGGGCCACCCCTGGGATCGTTCCAGCCGCCCATGACAAGGGCGGAGTCGATGGCCACGCCAGCGGTGAACTGGCGGCTTCCTCACTACTAGAGGAGGCACGTCGACAACTCCGATCTGATCGACATGATCGATCGGCACGGGGCTGGTCTGGCTGAGCTCCTCAAGTATGTGGAGTCCACCCCTACGTGACTTCATGAAGAGTACTTGGACTTCATCCTGGTCCAACCACGCCGACGTAATTGTGCCGACTAACCACGCCGCGCGGATCCAGATCTGTCCGTGGTTGACCGTCCGCCAGGTGGGCAACGCTCGGCACCAGCAAGGACGTACGAGCCAAGCTGGTGGCCCGCGCCGACCAGATCCAAATCTGGCTCTGGCCCAAGCATCACCTGCTGACCGCGGAGGAGGACTACCGGATACTTGCCGAGGCGGGCCTCCTACTGTGGTGGAGCGCTGTCAACAACAGTCTACACCCGACCAGGGGCACCATCGGTAGCGCCCTGCACGCAATCAGGCTCGTCACCCGCACCGACCAGATCCAACTCTAGCCACTGCTAGGGCTCCACCTCCCATTAGGCTGGACGAGTTTATCGATGTGCATCGGCGCCAGCGCACACCCAGCCATGCCGATTGCCATGCCCAAGCAGAGTGGTCGCTGGGTGCAGCAGACGCAACCTGCACCAGGGCCGACAGATCCAAACGCCCCCGGCTCAAATCATATACCCATGTTACCGCACGGGTTGAGCAACGCAGCCGCGTCCTACGCGATAGACCTGCGAAACATCCCTCGGCGATGTGATGACCACCTTCTGGACCTATATCCTAATCTGGTTCTAGTCCCGGAAGATCTAAGGCCCATGGTAGGCTTGGTGGCTTTGCAGCAAACCCTTCGGATCAGACGCTGTGATCCCCGAAGACGATGCCGCATCAGATCTACTCTCTGAGCTCGACGGGGCACCCTCCATCTCCTTCGACCTTACTAAGTACCTCCTATCCGACGAAGAGAGTCCTAAGGTCCGGGGTCAGGAGAATGTCGAGGAGGGGGCCCGACCACACCGGACCACCGGACCTGTTCTACCGACCAGGCACCCCTAACATCCCGCCTGGCTTCGACGGCTCGGTATTCGTGGTCAGCGTGGATGAGCCTCCTATTCCAAATGAAGCCAAGCAGGAGAGGCAAGCAAGGGAAGAATGCAACACCGATCGAGAACGCCGACGCCTCCTGGAGGCACAAGAAGTGAACGCCGCTAACAACGGGGGCAACGGTGGTCACGGTGCAGGCCCTCAGCCGCGCCGCCTCCAACGCAACCTCAATGGCGAGTTCAACATGGTGGGGGATCAGATCGTCCATGAAACTCCCATGGCCAACATTGTCGTGGCCATGGATCGACTCAACAACCTTCCCGCGAACACACCCGGGGTCGAAGCGATCCGTGATTTTTTGATCGCCGCTGAAGCATAGGTGGTTCAGCTCCGCTTCGTCGGTTTGCTAACCACGTCGCATCAGTCGTGACGATCCTAGTGCAGTAGTTGTCGCAAACTCGCAGAAATTGGCGCTGACAACGAGTCCAACCAAGGAGGACCTCCGCTCGAACAGTCCCGGTAGGCCAACACCGATGACGCCCCACGAGAGGCACCGCGTGATGATCAGTGCCAACGCAGTAATCGCTAGCGCGCCAACAGGCAACAGGCCAACCGCTGCGCCGAGCACAACCAAGAATTCGAGCAACCCCAAGATCACGATCTCCGTGGCCACCTCGATGAGAATTACCGTGCTCGGTGACACATTAGTGGACCAGCCCCATTCTCGGAGGAACTCAAGGCCATCCTGTGGCCAAAGAACTTCCACAGTCACAATACTGTGAAGTCTCAGGCCCTGGTCGATTTCATCGTGGAGTGGTCGGACCTCAACCTGCCCCTGGCTGATACGTCTACCGACCACTGGAAGATGTACTTCGATGGTTCCCTAAACATCGATGGCACTGGGGCAGGGGTCTACTTCATCTCTCCTTCCAAGGACACGCTCTGTTACGTCTTGCGCATACACTTCAAGGCATCCAATAATGTGGCCGAGTACGAAGCGACCCTACATGGCCTCCACATTGCAGTCGAGCTGGGCATCAAACGGCTCCTGGTTTACGATGATTCTGCTCTGGTCATCCGTCAGGTCAACAAAGATTGGGACATAGTCAATGAAAAGATGGATGCCTATGTTGCCAAAATTCGCAAGCTAGAGAATAAGTTCTATGGACTGGAGTTCACCCACGTACCTCATGCCAAGAACACAGGCGCTGATGAGCTGTCTAAACTCGAATCATCTCGAGCCGAGGTACCACATGGTGTTTTTGTTGAAGATTTGATTAAGCCTTCAATCCCCGATCAGGCTTACGAAGCACCTGCGCCTAGTACCGCTACCGACTAGCTCGTAGCGACGCTCAGCGGCAAGGCAAAAGAGGTGGAAGATAGATACCCCGGCTAGCAGGGATTTGACGACGGTAGTGAGCGGCCGCCGGTTGGTGAGTCAACCGAGCAGGTAGCGCCTCCCCAGCCCGATTGGAGAGAGCCCTTTGTCAGATACCTGAATCACCACCTTGTTTCAAAGGATAAGATCAAAGCTCAACAGCTGATCCGCAAAGCCTGTGCCTACCTCATGGTTAACGGCGAGCTGATGCACAAGGCCCCAAGATCCGTGATTTACCAGAAATGCATCACCCTGGCACAGGGTTTGAAACTTCTGACGAATATTCATGCGGGCACTTGTGGTAACCATGTGGCTTCTCGGACGCTGGTCGACAAAGCCTACCGAGCAGGGTTCTACTGGCTGACTGCCATTTCTGATGCAAAATATTACGTGCATCGGTATAAAAACTGCCAGATGTTTGCCAAACAGATTCATGTCCCTGCACATGAACTTCAGACCATGTTGCTTGGCCATTATCATGCTGGGGACTTGACATGATCGGTCCCTTTAAGAAGGCTCCTGGTGGACACACATGTGTCTTCGTACTCATCGACAAATTCTCCAAATGGATTGAGTACAAAGCCATCAAGAAAGCCTCGTTCGAGAAAGCGGTACAATTCCTTGTTGATGTTATCCACCGGTTCGGCATACCCAATACCATCATCACCGATTTAGGCTCTCAGTTCACCAGCGATGAGTTTTTTTATTTTTGTGATGATAATGGCATCAAAGTCAAATATGTGTCCATTGCTCATCCTCGAGCAAATGGACAGGTGGAGCGAGCTAACGGTATGATCATCGACGCCCTGCGCAAACGGGTATACCGAGACGACAAGGACCTTAAACCTAGTCGGTGGCTCAAGGAATTACCTACCGTGGTCTGGGGACTGCGTACCCAGCCTAGTCGCAACACTGAAGTTTCCTCGTACTTCATGGGTTTTGGATCCGAGGCTGTCCTACCAGCCGAGGTCGCACTCCTTTCACCGTGTGTCCAGCATTACAACGAAGTAGCCTTGAACGAAGCTAGGGAAATCGATATCATCGCCAAAGAAGAGATAGCACTCAAGTCCTGTGCTCGGACAGCTAAAAACTGGCTTCAGTGCTCGAGTCCTGTGCTCGGACAGCTAAAAACCTTTGCCAAAGAAGAGATAGTGCTCGAGTCCTGTGCTCAAACAGCTAAAAACCTGGCTTCAATGCGACCACACCTTCGCTTGGAATTTATTCACGGAAGCAAGGGTGTCGCTCTTAGCAGCAAGCAACGCCACCCACATGTACCTGCTCTTTTCATCCACCAGCAAAAAAAATATTTCTTACCGCCGGGTGTAGCCGGCGTGATAGGGCCGCACAAATCTCCATGGACCAAGTCCAGCAGCCCCTCTGCACGCTGCTTCGCTTGTGATGGGAATGGACTCCTCTTCATCTTGGTGGTGACACAGTCGGCGCAGAGCTGATGGACGTGCTCGACATGAGGCAGCCCATGCACCATACCCCGTTGCTCGAGCTTGCGCAGGGCATCGAAGTAGAGGTCGTGCTATCACTAGCACGTGCAGCTAAGCAGAGCGGTCGTGCTATCTTCATGCGCAGCAAGTACAGCCGGTTCGCCGAGCGTCGGACACGGATGATCAATTGGCCCTTGTCGTCACGGATCCAAAGAACACCGTCCTTGGTGTGGACGTCGCAGCCGCCTTCGTCGAGCTAGCTGAGGCTGATTATGTTGGTCATCAGCCTCGAGATGAAGTACGCCCCCGTGAGCGGGAGGTGCTCGCCGGTCTTGCCTTCAAAGAGCACAGTGCCGGATCCCTCGATTTCAACCTCTGAGCCATCACCGAACTTGACGGTGGCGCGGATCGCAGTGTCGATGTCGATGAACGCGTCCCGGCAGCCCGTCATGTGGTTGGTTGCCTTGCTATCGAGGTACCACAAGCTGTCGTCGTGCTTCGTCTTGCCATTGAGCTTCGCAAAGACTTTCCCCTCGACGAGGCGCAGGGGTCAACGCTCGGACAGGGTGTTGGGGAAGACCGTGGCTCGGGCCATCAGCAGCGTTAGCTCCGAGTCTTCTTCAGCCTGTGCGATGTGAGCCTCGCCCTTGGGCTTGCTATGGCAATCCTTGGCCCAATGACCATATTTGTCGCAGCGCTTGCACTGGTTATGGTCGAGGGCCTGTCCACCATCGGACTTGCCCTTGTTGTTGTCACGTGACGCAAAGCCAGAACGCTCGCCTTTGCCACGTCCGTGGCCGCCGTGCTTCTTGCTGCTGGCGCCGCTGGAGCTGCTCCCGCTGCCTTTCTCAAACTTGCGGAGCTTGAGCCTGGCAAGCCACTCCTCTTCACAAAGAAGCAGCCGACCTTGGTTGTCGAGGACAGGTGCCGGCTTGCATCGTTGCTCGACGGCGTGCAGCCTGCCAGTCACCTCCTCGACGGAGATGTTGTTGATGTCGAGCAGGGTCTCGATGGAGATTGCCACCTGAGCGAGGTGCTCAGGCACAACCTGCAGCATCTTCCTTACCACCTTAGTGTCGTTGACGTTGTCGCCGAGGACACGCAGATCAGCGGCGAGCCCGGTGATGCGGTTCGCGAAATCTTCCGCGGTCTCCGTCTCCTTCCACACCAGGGCGCTGAACTCACGTCAAAGCTGCTGCGCGTTGGCCTCGTGCACACGCTACACCCCAACACAGATCACCTTGATTGCCGTCCATGCATCCGCTGCCGTCCTCTTCTCACGAAGACCTGCAAGCATGTCAGATGGAATGGATCATAGGATCGCAGCGAGGGCCAGACTATCATGGCGGTAGCCGATCTCCTCGCCTTCCTCCGGCTTGACGGCGTACCACCATCCTGCCGCCTCCAAATTCACCTGCATCAACATTGCCCACTCCTGGTAGTTGGTGTGTGTGAGCATGGGGAACTTCGTGCCGGCGTCCTCCACGTTGCGATGAACCACGACCTCGCAGCGCCCTCTACGCGGCGTTGGCGAGGGTGAGACGCAGCGACCTCTCCGCTCTTCACGACGACCACCCGGCAGAACAGACTGGTGATCCATCCCTTCTCGTAATGGCTCCGATAGCAAATGTCAGAAAAAATCTTTCCTGTGGCGGTGTACTCACTCACAAGATGCAAACAGGAACAAAGAACAACACAAGTAATTTTTGGTGTTGTGCAAACTGCTAGAGATTTTCTCGATACATTAGCCAACTATTTGTATTATAATGTTGAAGTTAAAATAGAAAAACTAAAAATAGGAAAAACTAGACGCATACCACGGGAACAAGCAAGCTAGCCTTGCTGATTTACCATATACGTGCATACACACGTACATATATAAAATAATGACACGCTCGAATGGAGACTTTCCAAACCAAGCTCTACGTATGCTATCAAAAACTAATAAGCGAACTCAGGATTACATGTCTTGCTTGCAGCCGTCTCCTACGCCGACCGGTTCCTCTCCGTCCAACCGCTGCCGGACGTCGCCATCATGCACCGCCTGCGTCTCCTGGGCGCCGTGGCCGTCTACGCCGCGGCCAAGTACGAGGACCAGGGAACCCTAGGGCTACTGGACGCTGCGGAGATCGCCAGCTACGGCCACCACGACGGCGGCTTCGCCGCGAGCAAGGAGGAGGTGCTGGACATGGAGCGCGCGCTGCTCGCGGCGCTCGACTACCGGCTCGGCGGCCCCACGGCGTACACGTTCGTGGAGCACTTCACCCGTCACTACGGCCAGCAGGAGGCGCGCCTGGAGCTCCACTCCTGTGCGCATGACTTCGCGGACATGTCGCTGCTCCACTACGGCTGCCTCCAGCACAGCCCGTCCGCCGTGGCGGCGGCGGCCATGTTCCTGGCGAGGCTGGCGCTGAAGCCGACGTACGGGCAGATGAAACGTTGGAACAGGGAGCTCATGGAGCTGACGGGGTATGAACCCCAGAAATTGGAGCGCTGCGTCGAGGCAATACACTCTCTTATTCCACAGCATGGTGATGGCTCCTACGACGACGTCGAGCTCTTTCCAATGTTGTATGCGATTGCGGACCCTGAGTAGGAACAGCAGAACTGGTGCTCGGAGGAGCATGGAAGCAGTGCACAGCAGAGGTTTTAGCTAACGGTAGCTGTACATAATCTGAGCAGTTTATTTGGTCTGTATATTTTTGTATACTGAATCTCAAATTTGGCGGCCCCAAATTTGTCGTGCTTTGTGTTACACTGTTACTTTTGCCTAGTGAAAAATGGAATGCTAAAGCCACAAATGCAGTGTTTCCGCAGTGGAGAACATATGACATCCCAGCTTGTTTCTGCTATCTTTACTTCTGTCAAACTATGTTGGAAGTGTAGCCAGTTGGCTGATCGATGTTGCTACTCCTATCCCTCCTTCCCCTTCGCCCCCTCGCACGCGATGGTGGATATCAATTTGGAGGCAACGAATGCCTTACATAGACTTTGGGCTTCGTCCCAATCGATCTTGCTATGTATTGGTTCGTTTTGCTTTGCTTCCATCGAACTCTAAAATAATATATTTCCGTTGATCTTAATGGAAATGGGGTTACCCTGGTGTCAAAAAAACTCCAAATTTATTAGTGGTTCCTATGTTACGCTGAGGAAAGATGGCTTTGCTACTAATTGCGTCTCCCAGGATGACTTCTACTCTTTTATTTTCAAATTATAAGACGTTCTGAATTTTTTTACATTGAGTATACCTAAATGCATAGTTATGTATCTTAAAAAACATAAAATTATCTTATAATTTAGAACGAAGAGGGTATTTTTTTAGTCATCTTGTGGAAAGCTGCACAGCGGCTGTGCGTGTTATTCATGACAAAAGACATTTGTCTCAGGTAGTGTGTGCACATATACATACCACAGGCACACGCCTTTGTTTCTTCATCAAATATAGTATCACAAATACATATGTAATCACATTACTAGCAATATATATTAACAGAATATATACTGAGATTGGATAATCATGACAATGCACACTCAAGGTAAGTACCATAAAGAACGAATAACTCATTCTATAAAAAAATTAAGCCGTCGCCAAAGAGAACATCCCCTCCAACAAGTCATAAAGATTGACCATCTTGGGTTCATTTGATACAATATAGCTGAAAACCAAATAACATGCCTAAAGGATCAGACACATTATATGTGTTTTACATTCAGTTATTTTAATGTCTATAGGGTAATTCTTGGTTCATTATTGTGCAGTTAATTATCTTTCACCAAAATAGGTCACAAAAAATCCTTGTAATAAACGGCTACTCAAATTTCATAGTAAGTAATTAGTATCACCAGAAAGATCTTTAAATCTAATTTTTTAATAAGATTACTTAGAGATATAAATATTACACATATCTTCTATAAATCGAGTCAAACTTGTGACACGAAAACCTAAAATATCACTTATTTTGGTATGGAGGGAGTACGTGCCATGTAAAGTTATTCGTGTTGGACAACATTTATAGTGAATAATATTCATATTTATAGCTTCAAATTAATTTATTATCAAAATATATTTCATAATTAATCCAATGATATTTATTTGACCTCATAAATATTGATTTTTTTATCTATAATTGGTCAAACTCAAGGTACCAAAACATATTACTGTACTAGAATTGTATTCTTTCTAGGACGGAGGTAGTAATATCTTATACAAGTTCATCAGTGTTCCAAGGTTAGCCTAATAGTGTTTCACAAATATTATTGTAATGACAATTGCATTGATTCAGTAAATTTGCTACCTCAATTTCCGCACATTGAATAACTAACCTGTGGTCCTTATCATTCGTCCTTCTAGATCAGTGTTTCAAGTTGAGTCTAATGGTGTTTCACAATAATTAGGTTGTGGTCCTTGTCCATTTTGTTTTCATCATAGAAAACCTGCACAATCAGGAGCCTACAACCCCAATAGAATTCAAGTTCAATGCTTAGTGCTAATTGAGTAAAGTGGAGATTCCAAGTTTGCCAAAAAAAACTGGCGTCAACAACATAGCCTCCAAGGTCCTTTCAGCAATCAGGACATGCCAACAACTTGTGTCATCGACAACACATGCGCCAATGCTTTGGTTAGGAGTTTCACCATCAAATAAATTTGGCATAATCAACTTCTCCTTTGCCAACTTTTCAACTAGGGGCTTCAATAACGAGGGGTTTCAACAACTCCGGCATCATCAACTACATCCTCGCTAAGGTTTTGGCAAGGGGTTCCAATAACAACTTCTACATCATCATCAACGCCTTCATCAACATTTTGGGCAAGAAGTCCCCATCGATATCTTCAACTTCCTTTCACCAACATTTGGGGGCAGAGGAATCATAATCAGCACCTTTGACTTCAACTTCATATTTTGGAGTAAAGCGATCACTATCATCATCTTTGAAAGAATTTCCCACAAGCACCAGCCAAAAGGGGTTGGTGAGGAGCGCATTTCATAAGTAGTTCGCCCGAGTACAAAAGCTTTGCCTAGATCCCGTGAGGGATGACTTGAAGATAGGTCATGAGAACCTACAATTATTTTGACTGTGTCTACTACCTCACTTTCTCCAATCACACAATTGTCTTTTTTTTACGAAGGCTGGGTTGTGAGGAGCAAGTTTCCTAGAGTCGGACCATGGAGGCATGAGCAAAGAGCGACACCGAAGGCTACCTGAGTACTCCCTAGATATCTATGTATATACAAAAGTTGTGTATGGGACCCGAATTGTAATTAGGGGGCTACACCTTGTTGTATTCAGCTATTGGGTTTCTAACTTTCGATCAAAATCAAACCGAAGGGCTGCTGTTGGGGCATGTCATATGTTAGGGACCCCACTATCATGTTTACGACTCAATTACATAACCTAGGAGGCTCAGTGTGGCCACCATATTTGGAGGATGATGGACACCAAACACACACCTCAGTTGAGCGATGCTCATCCACCAACATGTTGGTGAGCATAAAAAATCACTCAACCATGAGGCAAAGCACCTCATCAATAGACTCAATGTTGTCGGACACTATGGCACCTTGGGAGCGGCAGCACAGGTGGGATCCAAGTGGTGCTAGCATTGACAAGAGAGTGATGTACAACGGTATGTGCAAGATACTTTATTTTATTTATGTTGCATAGGGCATCCAGAGTGTGAGAAATAACTAGGACATTAATTCCTAGTTGGCATTCATAGAGGCAACCATATATATAACATATAGTTTAAACACGTAAGACCCGATCATTGTCTTAGATCCCAACCTCAAGGAATAAAAAATTAGTAGCGCCAATCCCTCATTACACCAACTAGGCAAGAAGTGCTGGATCAATTTTTTTTGTGAAAGATCCGGTTACCCGACATTATATTAATAAGAAGAAAAATGAGTTTACAACATAATGCATACGGAGCGCAATCGCCTACAGTAGGCCGCTAAAGGGGGTTCGAAATACAAAAACTAATTACTCACTAAGAGGAGTTACGACTGTTGGAGGACTCACCATCCTCCCTCCATCATGGTAAGAGGCTTGCAAGAGCATGGGCATGGAAGATTCTAGCATGATGGATCCCTCGCACTGAGGCTATGTCATCATGGTTCTAGCGGAGAGTACCACATTGTTGTCATTGTGCAATTCTACTTGAATTAGAGCTGATGGATGACACCCAATTTGGCTAAGAAAGAGCACCTCCATGATGGCATCATTTACGGGATCCGCAAGGACGGGGTCATGGGCTTCACCATTGGTGGCAACAAACTGCCAACATTCCTAAACAAGGTACAAATTTGGCATGGATGAGTGTGGGGAATTCCATTGTGCAATGATTTTACATGACCAAGCAATAGGGAAAATGGAGCATGCCAACATCTGGTGTTTTTTAAGGGTCTAGTACTAGTCTCCTACAAAAGAGAAGGAGGCCCATAAAAAATATGGAACAACCTTCAAAGTGAATTCAAGCCATACTGTATGTTTTGGTGTTGGTAATAATTAATTAAGGATCTAACACATTTATTGAGCCATGAAAAATTCTAAGCACAATGAATAAGGCATATGTGCTTAATCCCCTCAAAAAGGAAAAGCAAGAATACCACATAATAAAGATCATTTTTTTTATTTTTTTCTAATGTTTACACGTGTTTAGGATGTCGTACTACCAATAGATACCTTTACATAAACTACCATTCTAAAGTGCTCAACTAAACTAATAATACCTGATCTACAATTGATGCATCAAATGCACTACGAGGGTTGGCTAAAAAATCTAAAAAAACGGTTACGTTCACTTGCGGGTAATTCGCTCGTTTGTAAATAATCTAGAAATGGAAAACATGTAGACTTTACACTTAAGGTTGCGAATAATTCATGGAAACATCTGTCAAGTTGTGTACTATCCATTCATTTGTGTGGATTATTTGTAACATCCAAGATGTTAATAAGTAATTAAAATATTAATCAAGTGTATTATCAAGCATAATCATTGAGCATCATGACATAAATGCATTCATGTTCTAATAATGTCTTTTATGTGGTGTTTTGTTTTATACATGAAATGATGATGTTTAAGGTTTCATTAAACTCCTTATCATTGTATGTGATTTTGCTTGCAATTAAAATCAACTAGTTAATTAAATTTTATTGTTTTAAGTAATTCTTTTATGGAATGAATTGTTTGAGTAATGTTAGTTTCTATTTAAATGCCTAATGGTTATTTATGTGCCTTTGTTTATTTTCAAAAACCCTCAAATTCAAAATGTCTCTTTTACTCCTTTTTATTTATTCAAAAATTTATAAAGAATTTGGGGTTGGTTCAAAAAGCTGAGACCTACAATAGTGGTACTCAAAGTTTTTTAAATTTTAATGCAATTTTGAAAGTAATTTTAAAAATAACATATCTAGGGTTTTAATCCCTTTTGATTTTGAATTCACATTTTAAAATCTAGAAATAATTTGAAAATATTTATTAAAGAAAAATTATAGCTCTTGAAAAGTTATGCAAACTTTATTTTTGGAGATTTTCTTGTTGCTATATATTTTTGGGAGTAATTTGCAAAATTCTGAATGACCTCAGCTGCTACAGTACCGATGACGTCATCGTCGTCCTTCTTCCTCATAGTCGCCATGCGAGCTTCCACGGCCTTTTCCGCACGTCCGCGACCGCTAGCAGCTGCTTGACGTGGCGAGGGAGCCCCTACATGTTGTTTCGCCATTTCCCGCGCAGCGCTATAAAGCCCAGGCCGTCGTGGCCGTTTTCCCTTCCTGCTCGGCCGCCGCCGACGCCCTCCCTCTGCCGTGATACGCCATCGTCGTCGAGCCGTCTCCGGATGTATTGAGCATGCCATCGTGCTCGCCTCGTCCTCACGACCCCTTTGAGCCTCCTCGTGTCGCCCAATTTTCGCTGAGCCGGCCGCGCGCTGCCTCCTACTTCGCTGCCGCCGCGAAGCTCCACCTGCGTCACCGTTCCCGTCTCCCCGTCCATCTCTGCGCACAACCAACACCACCACCAGCTTAGTCTCCGTCCACTGTCTCTCATGTGCGCGCTCGCAGCCCCTAACTGCCACCGGAGAGCCGCTGCCGCTGTGCCGCTTCACCGCCGAGCCACAGGCTCGCATGGCCAGTCCACCACGGGCCGCTGCGGGGCAAAATGAGGCAACCCTCGAGTGCGCAAGGACCTCCTAATTCTACACCACCACTCCCCAGCCACCCGCAGGGCTTCCTCTCGCCGAAAATCACCGTCCCCGGCGACCTCTGTTCTTCAAATCGCGACCAGGGACTTCATGCAGGAATTCGACTAAAGGCAAGGTCCTTTCTGCGAAGTCCATGACTCAGATAAATAGTACCTCAGGGACCTATTTATAGATGTTTGTTTGAATCTTTAAAATTCATATCTGGAGTTTGGTAACTCCATTTTGGTGAAACAAATTTTGTTGTGTTTCTTATGATGCCTAGTTTTAATTAAAAATATGAAACATGCTATATTTAGTAGTAAAATAATTAGTCATGTTTTATGCCTTTATTTTATGATAGAAAACAAGGAAAATCCATATATCATGTTGTGTAGCTTCTTTTCTCTTGAAATTTTTATGACATGTTTCTGATGCCATGTGTATACTATAGTAAAAATATTATGGTTATTGGATGCCGTATGTTTTAGTTATGAATTTATCTTGCTAATAATTGATTTATATTGTTTTATGCTTGTTAAATGTTTTATGATTAGTTAGTTAACTAATCTTGTTATGCTTTCACCAATGCATCATCATGCATCATGCCATGAGCTCATCATTCTAAAACATACATCATTAATTACGTGTAGTTATTTCAAGAGTGAGTTAGATCGTGGTATATTTCGGAAAGTACCATTCAAGATGGAGATGTGGATCCATGATGTTGGTGTCATCCATCCCTGGAGCTGGTGTCAAAAGTAGCACCTGTGATCCCAATGAGAACTAACCACCACTACAACAAAGACAAGCCCCGGATGCATTTAAACCTTATCCTTGTTTTTATAAAAGTTTTATCACTTAAGTTATGCTTTGTTGCATTAAGTAATAGAAGTTGTGTGATAACCTACCAGTTGCATTACCTGTCTTACTTCCATCTCCTTGCTACCTATTTATTTGGAAAATGCATAGTAATGCTTGGCCTTGTTTAATTAGACAGGTTTTCAAAAATTAAAAGAATAAAAAAGATGAGATTGGCTTTTCTTGTTGAAATCATGATGATAGTTAATAAATCGAGTCCGAACAGATAACTTGCTTTGGGAAAGGAGTCCCTCTGTAGTGTTTCCGTCTGTTGATGCCCTAGGTCTCGTTCGTTGGTGAACTGTGTGTATCGAGACTAGAAAAACCACATACAATGGTGTGGTATACTGTGGGTTTGAGTCCCACGTATATCGATACACTGTGGGTCGAAGGTCCCATGTGTATCGTGTGGTCGGTATACTTTTGGGTTGGAGCCCATGTATATCATGTGATCTGATATGCATATTGGTTGGAGCCTCATGTATATCGAGATTTAGGTCCCAGCTGGGTATAATCGATTCGAATCGCCGTTGCTTCTCGGAGAAGAAGACTCAATCTCTGTTCATCATCGTAGTAACAAGTGAAATGATGGTTAAGGAATAAGAATGAAGTTGGTTGGTAATCTTGAGCTAGAGTAAGACAACTTTACTTTCTATTATAATCAATGATAAGTTAAAACTTGATCCACAAGAGCTTTTCTACAAAAATCCTTATTTCTTGCGAGCCTTACCTTGTCCCTCTGGCGTGCATTCCTGAGTCTTCACCCCACTTTTTTGTCGGGTCGGTCTTGTTGAGTACTTTTGTACTCAGGGTTTGTTGAACCCCTGTTGCAAGTTCTAATTGGTGGTTGAACCAAGGTTATGTCAGTGGGCTCGACGTGATATGGTTGCCCTCTTCCAACTTAGGCGTTCTACCTAAGTTGTCTTCTGTAGTTCTACTCTGCTTCCGTAATTAAAGTTAAGTTGTAAAAGTTAACTTACTCATATTTTGTAAATTTTATGATACTATTCTTTCACACTCTGATGTATATTTTATAACAAATATTGTAAGATTGAAGCTACTCCTTTGTTGATCCTGGTGTGAGTAAAATGTGGTTTAATCGGAGTTCTTTGAGGACACCCGACAGAGCTTTCTAGCTTGTATGGAACACATGCATGGTTGTCGGAGGTCTTCGGGACAATGACAGGTGCGTGTGGGTCATATAATTTAGGAGGTTCTGCTACATTATTGTTGATTGACTCTTTGACTTTGTTGCATTCTAAACAAATTATACCAAGAGGGTGTCTAGTTACATATTATCTATGCATCAGAATGGATTGTTTGAAATAAAATTGATTGTGCCAACAACTCTTTTTTGGTGGGTGGGTATTTATACCTTACCACTCATTCTACCAATTATCTTATTCAGTTTTGATCAAACCCTGGATAAGCACTCTTTATAGCGTTTAAGGTATTTTCCTCTCTTCCTCCCTAGTGTCCACTTTTGTATTTGACTAGGATTTGAGCAAGGGCTTGAGTGGGGGTGACTGAAATTCCATCTCCTGAACACTCATCTCTTCATCAAACCCATGGATTGGTGTTTGTTACTCTTAGAGATTCACTCCTTGAAGGTTAGATGTTGCCTGTAGAAGCAATCTTGTGGCCAGTGTGCTCCAGGAAGTTTTTATTACCTGATAGCTCTAGTAAGTAACCTCAAGGTTGATCTTTGTGAATTCCTTGTGAATTCCACGACAACAAGGATGTAGGCACACCTTAGTGGAATGACTAAACCCTAGATAAATATTTTTTCTCGTGTACTTGGCTTCTTTCTTTCTGTTGTAGCTTATTCATTGAGTTTCTTGAAAAGCCTTGACCTTTTAGAGTTAAGCCCAATCTACTTATGTATTGATTTTGAGGTGCATGTGACCTCAAGGATAAGTTAAGGAACACCCAAGCAACCCAGGAAACGTTGTTGATCTTTTTTTGGTAGGGTGTGAGTAGGAAACCTCACACCTATGAATACTTTGCAAACTTGTGAAGCATCATCAACAATCTATGTGGATTATCTGCAAATGGTCCAACGTGTTTTCAAGATAGTGTTTAATTTGTAAGTTGGCCTATTCGACACACCCACTCCCCCCTCCTCGATCTAGGCCCTATTTGAACATTTAATTTCATGCTTTAAGGTCCCTAGAGGTATTAATCGCTCTAGATGTCCTTAGTGTGACTCGTTTGTAGAACCAAATTTAAGCTCTCACAAGGTTGGCTCGAACGCTACAATGTTAGTGGTTTAGTACTTCAGTGAGCATCACATGGTTTGATTTTCAACCACGCCTGGAGCTATACTCTAAGAGCATCCTACATTTGTGCATGGAGAAGCAATGGACACAAGTTGGGCTATTTGTAAATTATGTTAATGCTTATGGTATATGTAGAACAAACTAAAAACATACAGTTAACACGTATGTGGTGTGTGTGATTGGCTAGATTTGCTTCTTAAAAGTTATATTATATCTAAAAAAACAAGCACAACCAAAGAACCCACATATTATAGGCACATTCTCTCATTTTGGATCACGGTAACTAATACTACTTACGATTTCGCCAAAACAGGAGGGGTGTAGTAAACGGGAAGGAGGGGGGTAAGGAATAGTAAAAGCAATGTATCAGCCAAAACATTTTACTATTCAGAACAGGCTGCCGGATAGAGTAATTGGCATGGAACCAAATAGTGAGCCGAAATCAAACAAGCGGCTCACATAAACAAGCTCAGAGAGACTGAGCTTCACTGCACTGGGGCGATCGACGCGACGTCGAACTATTCTCTCCTGCTTCGTCCGTCGTTGTCGTCGTCGTTCGCCAGCGACATCTGGCTGAGTCTGCTGGGACCCAGCGGATACCAACAGAAGCCTGTCGCCGCTCGCATCTCCGCGCGCCGGCGCGCGGCGTCCTCCGCCAAAACGAGCCGCCGCATCAGCATTTCGTCTGTCAGCGACGAGTACGACCTCCCCCTGAAAGCGAACGTCCAATAGTCATCCGATTCTCCCGTGAGCATAGCTACCGGGGGTGAAAGGCAGACACCGGAACAGATGTCCCGGCGGCGGCGGCTCTTCCTTAGATCCATGGACGCCGGAGCAGACCGGCTCGCAGACGCATGCCACGCGCGCGAGCGCCGACCCCACCGCCTTCTTGAGGAACGAGCGCCAGCGCGGCGTCTCCCTTGGTGCGCGCTCCCGTGCCTGTTCCGACGCCTCCACGGCCGCGGGATGTTTCAGGAGCCCGCCCAGCGCGCGATGGAACCACGAGGGGCGCGCCCTGGAGACGCTCCTTGCGCGCCCGACGTCGCCGTCGCTACCATCCGTGCACCAAATCAGCTCTCAGCGTTTCATGCAACAAACCCTTGACGATTCAGGCGATATATACGGTCTCACAGCTGCGATTTATCTTCAAGTCTTTTTTATGGATGCCATCGTAAAAATTTATAGTTCTATCCAAGCCATTAAAAAATTAGAACGGTCATAGGTGTCATTGTTCTGAACTTTGTTCGTCACCCAAGCCATTTCCGTTAGATTTAGGGATAACGATGTCAAATGACACCGTAAAACGTCTAAAGTATCTTTAGTTTTGTCGTTTTTTTCATTTTTATATTCTTTTCCTTTTCTCCCTTTATCCTTTCTCCGGTCCCACCACATTTGCTCGTCCGATCTGAGTGCTGCCAGCGGATACTTGCCACGCCCCTGTCCAGCTAGCCCACTCACCACCGTTCAAGCCCTCACAGGTGACAGCAACTTTACATCCCCTGCATCATTCACATCACAGTGCGGCACGCCGCCAGAGTGCCTAACAAATAATAAGAAAAAACATAACGCCTCCTTCTCCCAAGCCCGCGCAGCGATGACGTCGAGCAGGGACTTGCGGGAGCCGAGGCCTCCCGACCCCGTCACCGCGATCGCGGCATTCGCTGTCGCCCTGCGAGCCAACCCCGCTGTGCTCCAGCTGGCCCTTACTCCGGCCCTCCGCGCCGCAGCTGCCGCCACCTCCCTCTCCTCCAATGCGTCTGCAACAGCTTCCCGCGGCACACCACCGAGCCATCCGCGGTCTACGTGACCTCGGCCTCCGCCGACGGCAACGGCAAAGGCAACTCTGTGCCCGCGCTCGCGCCCAACGCAGCGGTTGGCGATCTCGGCCGCGTCGAGCACCTACGCCTCTGATTTGTTTTTGTTCGGACGAGGAGGAAGAGGAAGGAGAGATAAGGTATAGAGACAAAAGGACAAAAATAACTATTTAACTGGCCGGGCCCATATGATAGGGGTGTTAAACAGTAAAAATATGACGGAAGACGGACGGAATGGTTTCAGTGGTAAACAAAGTTTACAGAGTGATGGCACTTATGACCGCTCTAACTTTTTAATAGGTTAAATAAAAATACAAACTTTTACGATGGCATACGTGAAAAAGACTCTTTATCTTCACAGGGAAAACCACGCTGATCACTGCTCCTATGTGCGTGCACGCACGCATGGCATGATGTAGAACCTCACCTTGATGACTGGATCCGCGAGGCGCCCTCCTCCTGCGGCTGCACCGAGAGAGAAGACTCCCTTTCACCCGAAAGCAAGCGATCCAATCTCATCGCCGTCTCGTGTTTTCGAGGACGACGACGACGACGGACCAGTTCTTGTCTGTGGCGAGAGGACTAAGCTAGTGTTGCTGGAGTGACATCCTCACTCGGTCCTTCTAAATTAATAGTACCAGGGCTGCTAACTCAGAGTGAAGTAGGCAATTAACTCCTGACCTCATGCATTAATCAGGTGATCTCCTTCGCATAGCCTATTCTGAGATTGCTTAACTCGAGGAATCCGATCAAGCAGAGCGAAATGGTATGGAGGAATGCATTTATTTCCTGGCGGCCTGCGATATTCTCTCATTTATATCATAATATATGATATCTTGACATCTTTTAGAGAGATGTAGATTAGCTTGGTGATATTTGGCAGTGGAGTCTGTAGAATTTCGAAGCTATCTGCTGGGCTGTTACTTAATGAGAAAAAAAAGGGGTGATTGAATGCTAGGGATGTAGTAGAGACGTTTATGAAACTGAAAGTTGAAATCCGAGGAAGAGGACAATGGAACGCGCGCGTGGATGGTTGAACGCAAGACCATTTTTGACTGAGAAGACTAAATGTTCGCTATTTTTATTTTTATACATTGGAAAGTACCCAAAAATTAAAAGGTCAGGTTCTTTAAAACAAAAACGAAGAAAAATATCATGCAAAAACGAAAACCCGTGGTCGGCAGGATTCGAACCTGCGCGGGCAAAGCCCACATGATTTCTAGTCATGCCCGATAACCACTCCGGCACGACCACTTCGATAATATGATCTAAATTTTACAATATTTATTTGGTAATTTTTTTAATCAGGTGGGCTAGCAGAATTGGCTTATGGCCACTGCTGGCCAACCGCAGAATTTTCGATATCCACCCAAATAAATTCCAGCGAAGCCACAAAGGGACCGCGACGTGTCCGTCGTCTACAGAGCCTGTGTCTCTGGTGATCTCCTTGAGGACGCGTATGTATCTGCGTATAGTCGTAGGTTTATTCGTGTACTTATGTGTGAATATGGTGTGCATATGTGTGGTGTAGGTGTACGTCTGTATACGAACAGATACTACGTGTACATCTAGACGAGACATGTAGAAAAAAAAAAACCAAAACGCTTGATTCACCGGCGAATCCCCACCTGCACCGACCGTACTCGGATTAAGTTCAGCAGGACGGCCGTCTCGGCGGGATGCGTGAGCGTGACAGCCGATCAGCGGGACACAGATCAGCGGCGTGCGTGCGTGAGCGCTCGCTCTGAGCAGCAGCAGATCAGGCCATGACCATGAGGCGTCTACGGGAGCGGGCCGAGCCGGGGTCGTCTGGGCTTGCGACTGATGGACGGACGGATGCTCTTTGTTCTCTCTCTGTTTTTTTTTTTTCATTCCAATTCAAAATTCATGGTTCGGACTCGGACGAATGGAATGATTCAGGGACGACAAAAGATAGGATATGAGTTGGTGCTTTGCTGAATCTAATGATTGCAGGAAGCTGGAAACGAAATCGTTAGTACTTAGTACTGGTCTTTTATATTCTCTCCGTTCTTTACAACTCGCCATCCTTCTGATGAGAGAGCAAGATGGTGGTATCATCCTCTGGAGCTTATATATATTACACGAACTAACTACCAATTCGAAAGTGGCAAGCTTTGATGTGCGGCCCTACATACTCCAGTGCCTAGTCATTCTAAGGTAGCCTGGCTTATCATTGGATTTCAGGTCTCATCATGTAGTGCGGTGTTCTTCTAGTAGTACCTGCGAATGCCGTAAGCTGCTGGGGCCAAAATGTTAATACTAATAATAGCTACTACCATGCATGGCACTAAACTTGGCACCTCATGATGCAGCTTTAGTTGTTTTAACTCTTGCTTTGCTGCTCCAAATTGACTAATGCGCACACTACGATTCCAATCATAGAGTAACAATCTTGTAACAAACCTTTTTCTTTTGTACAATCTCGCGTATACCTAGATTACAATATGAGACATGTTTGTTTCACCTTGCATACCGTAACAAACCTCTTCTTTGATTCTTTCTTTTGTTGCTTCGTTTCAGCTTGCGTGTAAAACAAATTGCTTGACATGTGTTAAGAACAGATAACTTTTTCGCCCTCCTTGTCCCGTTCAGTAATAAAGAAAACAAGTACAGTATGTGACCAAGCAAGAGGCCGCCACGGCATCCCTTAAAAAATGGCCTTGACGGTGCACGCCGTGGCGCACCGTTGTGCTCGGCCATCGCCTCCAGCCGCGCGCACCTACCTGCTAATGATTGCATCTTTCGGCTCCACGCCGCCAGCCGCAAGTAGCTTAGCTCTCACCGACGACCCCGCGCGCGCTCCGCTCACTTTTAAATGCTCCAGCGCACTGGGCGTGCCAGGCCTTCCGCCGATCCCTCTGCAGCTCTGCTTCCCACCATTTCCCAGAAACAACCCACACACGCCTTCGCTTCGGAGAATTCGAGCAGACGGCGGACGACTGGAAATCGTCACCTAGCTCGCCGCACGTTCTCCATCCCTTCTGCAGAGTGCAGCCTCGCTCGGTCTTCCCGGTCCCGGCGATAGATGGGTCAGTGCTTGTCGTGGGCGCTGGGCCTCCTCCTGCCGTCGCTGTGGGAGGCCGAGGTGGCCATCTCCGCCACGGCGCTGCTCATCGCCGCGCTCATCCTCTTCCTCCTGACGTCGGAGCAGCACGCCGCCAGGTCATCGTCCACGGCCACCAGCTGCGGCAACAGCGCGCCAGCCTCGTCCGCGCGTTCATTATCTGCCAGAGCAGCAGCCGCGGGCCGGGGGCGCCGGAACCGCGCGAGAGGAGACGCGGCGGGTTCTGAAATCACTTGCGCTCAGGGCTGCGGCGGCGGAGGCTACGTCATCAAGGTAACTATACTGCCACAGCTCACATGGCCCATGGCATTTTGCAGCTGTGATCGATGGTTGCACCTGCATGCCTCTGCTGTTTTTACGCGTTCAGTTCATATATGCGTCATCGATCTGTGCTTTTTCAGCTGGAGCTGCTCTCGGCCAAGTACCTGATCGGCGCCAACTTGGACGGCAGCTCCGATCCTTTCGCCGTCATCTCCTGCGCCGACCAGAAGCGTTTCAGGTGTTTTATTACTTGCTTCCCTCCACAGTTGATTCTTCAGAGCAGAGAGCTCGTGAATGAATGATTCTGAACGAGGTGAGGCTGCCCACACTGTTTAATTTGTGCAGTTCCATGGTGCCCAGCCAGAGAAACCCTCTGTGGGGAGAGGAGTTCAATTTCCTGGTCGACCAACTCCCGGTAGAGGTAAGCAACAAAACAGCAGCGTCTTCAGTTCCTCAATGCTCACCGCATTTGAATTTTGAACTGCGCGGACATCTGAAAAAGTGATAGCCACTGTTATAGACAGAGTCATTGTGCACTGGCATTCCCATTCCCAACTAGGAAACCATGCATGCAAGAACTTTCAGTTCAATCATGGACGTGTCAACTTGCCAGCAAAATGATGGATGCCTCATCACGAGTTAACCCAGCCAGCATTCATCCACACTGACACACTGCCTGTCTGTCCCAAGCGTGAGAGAACAGCAAATAAACAGATATTCTAGACAAGTGCTCCGTTAGAGATGGCCCAGGGTGTACGCCAGCCTTGTTATGATACAAAAATGTTGCTTTGCCACTGCAGTACACTACGAGTAGGAAATACAATTGTCAGCCTTTTAGAAGCTTCAAGGAACAGCGAAACCGTTTCCTTTTGATGCTTGACATTGAGGATTTTGATTCACAAGTACATACAATAGAAACGAAAGCGCTTTGCTGCGTCATAATCATGTGACATAAAATTTTTCCCATGACAACATCGTCCCACCCCAGCCCCATTCACGATTAATGGTCCACATGACAGCGTAAGTTAGACCTATCGAACTGAATATGAGTTGTGCGTACCAACCTGCAGAAAGTTATACAAAACTAAGTACCATTAGGAAGCAGCATCTATTATTAAACTGGGGAGTACATGGCGTGCATATGCTTTGTGCTGTACGGATGGAAGCATCATAGCTTTTACGAAGCATCATGCATAGCGGCTGGGATACTAACTCAAGTTAGGACATGAGTCAATGGCGTGCGGGCCCAGGCGCTTGCCTCAGAGTGCCATTAACATGACGTGCTAATGATTCAAGTAAGATTAACGGGCAATAAACTGTATATAAGTTTAATAATGAAATAAATAGGTAAGTGAAGTACCACTGAATTCATGTGGCGCTGAATGAAAAGATCGAAAAGAATGTTTTTTCCCCTGAATATTTGATGCCATAATTGCTGTGATAAAAACGTGTGACATGTGTTGTTACTTTATGTATAGGTAACCATAACAATATATGATTGGGACACTATGTGCAAATGCAAAGTTATTGGGTCTGTAACTATAGCTGTTCTCACTGAAAATGAATCTGGGGCTAGCAGTTGGTATGAACTGGACAGCAAATTTGGTCAGGTAAGACATGATTTTGTGGAAGATTTGTGATTGAATATTTTATTGCAATTGCGTGCATCTTGATAATTCAATGAATTTCAGCATGTATTGACAATCCAAAAACATCTGGCTGCAGATCTGCCTGCGTCTTCGTTCGACTAAAGCATTTCCAGATTCGAATAGGTAATAACGTTGTTTTGTGAGAACCAAAGACAGGGTTTCTGAATGTAAACCTCAGCCCAATTTAATCATATTTTCCAGCTCCTTTGAAGAACGTAGTGGAGCTGAGTCCCCAAGAAAGATGATACTGAATAAGCAACGCCAAGCGATGATTGAAGGCATTGGCCCTCTGCAAATCATATATAAACTTCCTCATGATGAAGTACTTTCCTCAACAAATTATGATGCCATATGTAGGCGTGCAGCATCCTATACTGACCAGAACTTATAATTTATCGATACATCTAATTTATCTCTTATCCTTGCAGATTGTTCACCAAAGTTACTCCTGTGCTCTGGAGAGGTGTTTCTTGCTCCATGGCCGTATGCACATCTCCCAATGGCATCTGTGCTTCCACTCTAACGTATTCTCCAAACAATTGAATGTAAGCAAATATTTAAAAAATGGTTCCTGGAACTTAATATAGCTGCTTGATATACAGTGATTGAAGATGAAATGTGCATTAGGCTTCTCTCCAGCCCTCTTCCAAGCCAAAACTGATCCCTGGACCAGTTGTAAATGATGAGCGGGCACATCATAATATCATTTCATATGCCTCAGAAATCTGTAAAAGTTTAAGTTGTTCTTCTAGCAGTTAACTGGCAGAAATAAGGTCACTCACTGCCACAACCAATGGACAAATTAAAATAGCGACAAAAACTTTCAGGCTAATTTTTCATATTTTATCCCTATATATGATATCATTGAGTTCCTTCTCTAAGACCTGCATTTTTTTAGGTGATTATTCCATTGCAAGACATAAACGAGGTATGCAATCCATATGGCCCTTTTATGACATACAAATAGTGTTTCTTTTCTTTTGTTGAGAGCTAACACACAAATGAATTTATCCTGCAGATAAAAAGAAGCCAGCATTCTCTTATCAACCCAGCAATTACTATTTTTCTTAATGCTGGTGCAGGTGGACATGGAACACCTCATGCATGCAGTCAAAATGGTAAATCAATTTTGATTGGCACTTTTAATAAGTTACATGCAATCACACACCTAATTAGTAAAGTAGGCCTTATGGATTTTGACTGCAAGATTTCTCAAAACTTCAATCCGGGAGGTTGAGTGTACTATTTTCAAGCTAAAGTACTCCTGCAGACAAGGCACCATCACATATGTGCTATGTTTTTTCACCTTCCATGTTGGAAAACTATGAAGAGAATTTTACCTTTGAGCTTAAGCATCCGTCTAATTTTTCAGGAAGGATCAGATATACCTTCGCATCATTCTGGAGTAGAAACCGTACATTTAGAGCTCTAGAGGCTGCACTAAAAAGCTATGAAGCAACCTTGGAAGCTGAAAAACAGGTACTTAGTACGCGTTCGAACTTTATGTTTCAATATCTTGCCGAAACTAACCTGATGTTTTTACCTGTTCTCCAACAAACAGGTGAGAGCACATGCACTTCTACAAATAGAAAGAAACAATGTGTTCGGCAGTAAGACAGACAACACAAAGACACCAGAAAAAAACATTGAAAAGGCTATAAAATTCCAACCTTTCATCAATGACCACGTTCTTGCAGATGTAACCAGTGTGAGCATCCAACTTTGTTTTTCCAGTTCTTCTGATACATAACCCTTTCCTAATTCTAATATAGCCCATCTTGCAGAAGTTCTTCCCTGGTACACCTGAGAAGTTTTTCAGTACAATATTAGGTGACAATTCAATGTTTTTCCAGCAATATAGAGATGCAAGAAAAGATACAAATTTGAAGGTGTCTATTTGTCAGTTGCACTATCTACATGCTCTGTTTGTTCATGTTAATTTCTTGGAGCTGCTACGAATTTGTCTGCTAACAGTCATGACCAACATCATTTAATATATAATGTTTTCTTTACTGCAGCTGAGCAGGTGGTGTGCCTCAGAAGAGTACGGTGGCAAGGTTCGTGAAGTGACTTTCAGGTCACAATGCCACAGTCCTTTGTGCCCTCCGGACACCGCAGTGACAGAATGGCAGCATGCTTCTTTTTCGAGGGATAAAAGGAACTTGGTAACTATAACTTAGAGCAGATTTAAGAATAAAATTTCTTGGGGAAGTTTCTCATTGATGAAAGAATGAGTATTGTCTGATTTCAGATCTATGAGACAAAGCACCAGGCACATGATGTTCCTTTTGGTTCTTACTTTGAGGTATTTGGCATCTTTTATAGTACACTCTTAAAGAATAATAGTCAAAAGTGAATACTTAAGCATTTGAAAGATATCTATTAGCAAACTAGTAGCTCTTTGAAATTCAGTAACTTATGTGTTTATAGAAATAACTTGTATTTAATACCAATCTTCCACATTTTATGTCTTTCTTCAGTTAATAGTACATGTATAAGTAATTTAACACATTAAATTAATGCAGCCACACACTTCACTTATATATCAATTAAGCTGTAATGCTTGTTAACAGAACATACACATTAACCATTTATTTTTCATATAAGACTGTGCGTTATTCGATTTTGATAGTATGAACATAAATATCTTTTCAACAGGGAAAATTGTGGCTGATACATTTTTTACAGATCCACTGCAGGTGGTCGCTAAGAACAACCTCCAATTCGACATGCCAAGTAAATATAAAGATTGGTTAGTGAATTGCATTTCCACAAAATCTATTCAGCAAGACATTTTTACATTTTCCCACAATATACATTATCTTTCTGCAATAATAGGTGTAAACATGAAGAAATGGTGCATATTGCAATCCAGAATAAAATCTGGAGCAACGGATGAGGTATGCAATGACTCCTTTGATACAGTTTCCTAGCTAAAGAATATATGCACTGGTGCATGAGGGTTCATTGATATTTCACAACTCCATAAAACAAGAAAATGGAAAGACAATAATTACTTCAGATTGCAAATTTCTTGGACCAATTTATAACACCATAGTTTCTAACCTCTTTAAACTCCATCCCTCTTAAACCTGAGGCAGAAAGGATCAGTTTTAATCTCTATCCAATAGCTGAACATTCTGGGCTTGAGGCAACCTGGCTCTCAGCCATTACTGCTGTCAAATTAGGAATGTGACAGAAGGATGGTTAAGTGACTCGAATTGGCTCAGCACCACACAACCCTCTGGTTATATCGAGCATAAGATAAAATAGTGAACCTAATACTGATATTTTCAGAAGCACCATTAATAGTTTTTGTTCTTGACATGGCCTGTATTCTGGTGCAGTACCGGAGAGAAGTTTGCAAGATTTTGGAGGCTGCTTGTGACTATTTCCTTAAATCTGAGTCAAATAGCCATGACAGTGATGAGATTGTGATGGCATCTTCACCGTGAAAGCCTAAGATGAAAAACATCTACACAGTGCCATGTACATATACAAGTGCAGTGCAAACAAGTTTGCAAGATTTTGCAGGGTGATTATGATCACATCCAAAAGCTGGGGAGAAGACAAACCAGCAATGACATTGTGCAGATATCCAAGAAAAGTACAGTGGGAAGCCACCTATGGAATTGCATCCACATGAAGATGAGGCTTCAGATCATGGAGACATTCCTGCTAAGTAATGAATCAGTATGATGTGTCCTTCAGTACATAAACCAAGTAATCATAGTAGTTACCTAGAACAAGATAGGATATACTGATGTTACAAACACAATGCTCAAAACAAAAGAGAAATTCTAAACTTCTGCAAGGACCAGTGCAATTTTACCTGCTGATGTAGTAGTGAAAGTTAATTAAATTACCTTAACCAATTCCTATAACATAATATTCCCATAAAAGAGTACACGGGACAGAAATCTCTCCCCTCACTCATTGACACCAATCAATTCCTGGTAACTTGTCTGTCAGTTTATGACTTCAAAACTCCTGTATGCAACATATATTGTGGTAACAATTTGACATTTGTCCTGCTATGATGGATTTCTAACCTTGACGAGGTGGATGGTTATTGAATCAAACAGGAAAACAGAAATGAAATTGTTTCTGATACTTTGTTGGGATGCAATAATGTGCATGCAATTTTTAGTCATAAGTAATCTTCTATTCTTAAAGCTCAGATAATCAAAATGGATTGGCAAGACAAGTATGAGAATTTCCATTATAAGGAGAGGCTTTGCATGCAAGAAGCATAATACTTGTTTTTAGAAAGTACTAGTAAAGTGAATGAGGTCACATACCAGCATTAGATGCAATCAATGCAGCTTAATGACCATCTTTGAGACCAATATCATCATGATATCTTCGGTGGAAGATCTACCTTGCATTAACATATAACTGATACACGATATCTTTGCGCAAAAGATCTTTCTCTAGTGATTGGCAATGTTTCTATTTTCAAAGGACTATTCCACACATCATGTGGTAAATGGTAATCACATTAGTATTGCCACGTACAAGCATGGTTTATATATGTTACAAGTCCAGAAGCTATCAGTGTTTTTTATGAATTACGTTAATAACAAAATAGATGATGTTCTGCATAAGGCAGAAGGTTATATGAATCACCATGCCATTGTTCTACTCTTCTAAATTACGATCCAACATCCTAACATAATTACAAGATAGTCAACATGGGACAAAATCAACAAGGTGATGATTCAGATACAACTATTTCCCATAATAATCCGAGTATTTAATATATCGTATAAAAATGGTCAAAACATCAATTACATCAAAATAAAAAGATAAC
>CM041637.1:17905717-18003627 GCA_023333625.1 Bothriochloa decipiens
CATATCCTAAACCCTACAGTTCTCTATATTTTTTACATGAAGAAACAAAACATATGGCAAACTGTATGTTAGTGCTACTGATTATTTACAGGTCCTAAATTATGCCACTCTGGTTTGTGTAGGAAGTATAAATTACAACAGTTATCATGCATTCCTTGACCTAAATTCATTCTCAAGCTTCTTCACCTTTGCATTCTCAAGCTTCTTCACCTTTGCCTCTTGTGCTTTGATACCGCTCTCTAGATTCTTGATCTTTGCTTCTTGCTCCTTTATTATCAGAGTGAGGGACCTAACATCTAAAACCTCAGAGATTTCGTTAAGTGACTGAGCCTGTAATAATATTAAAGAAGAATCAAACCATATCCCTTGTTTGGAAAACCATAAAACATAGTACGAGTTGCAAGCCTTAGTAGGAACCACACCTTGGTCTAAAATCTATCACCTACTACAGCACATTGATCGCTTTGGCAAAAGCTATGACAGCACATATAGGCATATATAGTTGCCTTCTGATAAACATGGTAACTCTTTCACTGGTTCAAAGATTATTCACACCTTCTAGTTGTTGAGTTCAAATATCAGTTCTTTTTAACTCGGAGCTTACATAGATCAGGCAAAATAGGAAACTAAACTAAAAATGAGTTTTGCTTATAAATTCAAACTTATACAGTACAGTACAGTTTAAATCAATTAAAGAGGGTCAAATAAAGATTATACTAACCTTCTCAAGGAGTTGTAATCGTTGATTCATATCATTAACGGCAGCATTTTGTCTTGTACTTGCTTGGAGAACATACAACAGATGCGTTTGAAGTAGCTTTGAACAGTGGCTCTCAAGATTACCTTGTGGAAAGGCTGTTTCACATCCAACATGGTAGAAAGGACAGTTAATAAGTTTCATGGCGCAAACTGTTGCACAATGTTTGTCCATCTCGCAACGCATAACATGTTGATCACACAGCTGCTCACATGGCAGGACCTTAAATGGACACATGGAATCATGCTCCTCAATATGAATGGCAGAAAGTGAAATTGAGCATCCATCATTTTTGCAGTCCACTACTCTAAACTTGCACTGACTTCTATGGTCAGCCAGCTTATCTTGCTCAACAAATTTTTCGGGGCAGTGGAAAATGAACTTCATGTCCATGCTTTCAAGAATAGTCTCTGCAGTAGCCTGTCTTGCGTCCAGTGTCCACACATTCTCCATCTCCATCTTCTGCATAAAATCTTTAATTTTGTTCAAGCGGCTTTCACTAGACAAAAAACCAGACACATGGCTCAGCAAGTTCCTTTTGGAAGCCACGAAATCACCAATCAAGTCTGATAGGAACTCGGTCGGCTTCGTAGACGCTTTCGTTAATTGATCTGAATGATCCTCGGCCCCATCCACAAATTCACGAATAAGCGACTCAGTTCTCACAAGCAGATAATTTTCTAGCTCGGTCTTCACAGCAGCAACTACAGAAGATGCGCTCTTGAAGATATCGCCTGTGGTGCTGTCCACTGAAGCTGTGGCCAATCCACGGAGCAGGAGTTCTGCCATGCTATGTACAACCTCAGTGTCGCATAGGCCACACTGTGAACTATAGCCATCTTCCTCCACTGCACTCATAAGTCTGTCCAATGAAAATCAGAACAGTATGCTTCAATTGGTACAGACAGAACAGGAAACTAACACAGAATATATAAATTTAGAAACAAGCCAACATCTATCCTTGTATACTGAACAAAGCTCATGCAATAAACGTGAACAATATCAAGATAAGCCAGACTGCCAGAGCGACATCTTCTGCACCATCCAGTCATAAGCAAAGAACAGGGAATCGATGGCCAGAACCATCTCCGGGACCGGGAGTCTTGCGCCTCCCGGGGTCATCAACAACTAAATTGAGATAAGGGAAGAACTAGACCTAGACGCGAGTTATCTCCCTAATAACAGGGGCGCTGTATGGAGCCTCTGGGATCGAATTGGAGCACCGCACTCCCGAGCCTTGATGGCACAAATTAAAGGAAGAACTGGGTTCGATGACCCGAGTTCTCGGGCCGGTTCAGAGGGGCCGGAGACCGGAGGTTGGGTGCTGCGCTTACCACTGGGCAAAGCAGGTCGTCGTCGGGACTCGGGAGCTTGGTTGCGGCGGCGTGACGTGATCACCCGCAGGGCCGGAGGCAGCGGTGGTGAGGAGACCGGAGAGGCGACGAGCCCGTGACGGCGTGACCGGGGCGGGAGGGCCGGGGCCTGGATCGCTCGAGTTGGGCCGTTGGGGCTGCAAAGCTGGGTTAGGATTCACTTTGCCGAAGATTTCATTACAAATTTGGTCAAATGTAAACTAGTTTCAGTTTTATAAAAAATCTACAAACTAGTTTTTACAGGCAAAAATCTCATCGTTACATTCTTTTGTGGACAGAGTTATTAGTACTATAGGAAAATAAATCATTGTATCTATTAATAGGATTGACCTTAAGTTATGAGATAAAGTTAATCTTAGTTTATTCCCATCATTATATTAGGTTTTTGAATTATTCCCGTCATGAATAATAGTCTGTTTATTACAGTGTATCTATCTCCACTTCATCGATAGAGGTCTTTAGTTTGACCTCACACGCCTATTATTTATGTCGTTTCTAGGTTTAAAATATCATTAATGATTTCTCTATAATTTCTAAAGCTTTTCGCAACCTCGAGTGCTAAATATCTATGAAACTTTTATATGAGTCACCAAAAAGTTTCAAAATTCTTGAAATTCCATTGTGACACATTCTATTTTTTTTACCTACATGTCACTCTCATTGCTCTCGTGGCATCCAAAGTCTGCCTTGATCGAACATGACTTCAATTCTTTGTCAATTTGGTCATTCCACCCCTCATAAACCACAATGGGCCCTCGACCTAATCCAACAAATGGTTTTCTCTCTCTCAATTTTGTTTCTCCATCCGCATTATATGCGCCTCTCTCACCTCCAATGATCTTCATAAGATTCTTGACTTGTCACAAGTGTTTGAAGTTTGGTTGCTCTCACTTTCAATCTCTCTCCCAACACTTAGATATATCTTGATGGGCATAGTCTCACAAAAGAGAGTGTAGGAGAGAGCTTTCACAAAACTTAGGATGTATCTAATTTCTTCATGAATCAACAACTCTCAAAGGAGAATTCTTTGCGGTAAAAATACCTCACCACATGAAACTAATCGTTACTAAAGTTGCACTAAGTTAGTGAAAACCGAGACATCTAGTATGTCATAAAAATGATACTCCATATAATATACTAGAGTTGCACCACCTTGTCTCCATTTGCTTCGATGATACTCCCTAATATAAATGCATGCCATCATGATGAGATCACATATTTGCATAAGATTGTGTCACGTTTTCCTACTACGTATCGACTTGCTATTTCTTCACAATATCAATCACATATGGATGGGAAATCATGTTTGTTTACCATACAATTGAGCCTTGATTTCATGGTGATTTAGCCAATTAAGCATATCACAATTATAGATGTTTAAAACAATGTCCTACTCAACACTAAGAACTTTAATCTTATTGGCATTCAATCCAACGAGACAACTATAAACAAGTTAGTTGCACTAAATTTCAAGAGACGATTTAAGAACATTGATGGTAATAGCAAACAACCGAGCAATACTCGAGGGTTATGCATAACTTTCAAGGTTTGGGTTGCTAGGTTAGGTGTGCATGGAATATTGGAATTGAACCAAAAAAAATATCACGATATTTCAAATTAACCCTACTCAACCGAATTATATCTCATGCACTTGCTCCATCTTATATGCCATAAACAAATTATTGGTTCTAATTGGTTTGTGGCAGGGTTAAATCTAGCTCTTTTGAAGACTTTTTCTTTAGACAAGACGATAAAAAGAGGGAAAAGGTAAGAACCGTACAAAGATTTACATCGTCTCGGCCGCTCCTCTCCCACTAAACAACTACGATTAACAATACCTGCACAAAACTTAAAGAAGCACAAAACAGGCGCTAGGGGAGACAACTTGCTTATAGGATGTGAACACTAGGGGAGAAGCACACAACATACTTTGAAGACTTAGGGGGATGCAAAAGCGGCTACACAACCTAACTCCGAGGATGTCAAGAAAAAAATCTTCTTCTTTTTTGCGAGCAAAGAAAAAAATATTGTTACCATGAGGTTGGCTCTATCGATGTAAGGTGTATGTACAAATGAAAACTTATAGCACATGTAATCGTTTTTTCATTTAAATAACCCAATATCGTTTCTAGTGGGCTAAGTTGGATAGCAAATGATCAATATATATTGACCTTACATGGACAAACTATAGTCTGTGAGGGCATAGCTCTAAGTCCCGATGAAAATGGATCGGATACGAACGGATATCGTTGATATCGTATTTGTTTTCATATTATACTCAGATTTGAATTTGGACATGGATAGCGTCTAGATACATATACGAATACAGATTGTCTCGGTTATGGATACGAATAATGAGTATCGAATACGGTGTGAATTGGATTCGGAGAATGTCTACAAATATCTACTCGAATATTGAGTAAAAGCAATATATATATACATATCATAGGTGCGTAAACCATTACACTACTCTGTGAGTCCATAATCTCTCTAGATTAAGCCTAAATAGTAAAGCGACAAATTTGATGAAGATACAAATACATCATACAAGCCCCGATCTTCACGACATGAGTACAAGTAGCAAAGCGACAAATAAGATAAAGATATAGAAACATCATACATCATACAAGCCCCGATCTTCACGACATGAGTAGAAGTAGCAACTAGCAAGGCTCTTGGCCTCACGACCATAGACTCATGAGTTGTTTGCATTGAAAACTTCACCCATATCAGCATTTGCATTGGCGCCACCTTCGCCGATGTGAGGACCGTGGAATTGGTTTATCTCATGGTTGTAGTGGTGCCTATTTCTCAAGCGGCGCCATAAATGACTAGTTCCATGCCTAGGATCAGCACGAGCCCTATAATTGCACCTATTGCATTTCGCCCAATGTGGTTCCTCTATGCAACCATCTTTTTCGTGTCTCTCATTGAAAACAGAATAGTGTTCCCAAAGCTTTGACACTTAAAAAGCTATTCAAATCCATAATTATAAAAAAACAAATGATTCAAAAGTCAATAACTCATATCTATAGATGCAAAGCAAAAATGGATTTGGGCCAACATACCTTCGACTCTCCAAAGACCTTAGTGATTGACGGTGGTTGCAAGCCTGCATGTCGGCATCCTTCAAGCTAGCAAGCACGTTCAACACTTCAACCACCGGCTGGTGGCCAGGAAGCAAGCAAAATGAGAAATGGTAGTGGCAGTTGGGTTAGGGCGAGGTTGAGAGGAGAGCTGAGTGGGTTTGGAGAAAATATATTGCAAAGTTTAATCCATTGTAATTATAACCCTAGCTAGCTAGCTGGCAATATATAAGTTTCAAACCACGCTAGCCTTTTAACCCTTCTCCAGCTCAACAACCACTAATACCAGTGACGAAGCTAGAACTTTTAAATAAGGGGCCTGGACAATACGATAACACCTCATAAGCATGCTAAATATGTTAGAACTTTTAAATAATGAATCCGGACAATATGATAACACTTCATAAATAAATATGCTAAATATGTTGTACCCACGTGACGTTAAAGGCCACGGCCCCTGCCAGCCCCCTGCTCCGCCACTGGCCACTACCATCTTGTTTCCAAACTTCAAATAGTGGATTTTTTTCTTCATTTCCTACGTTTTTCACGTGAAATTGAGCTCCGTGCCTGCGTTCGAAACAGGTCTTGATGCCTAGAGCGATGCGCGCGAGCCGTGCTGCCACCGCCACACTCTAGAGGCATCCAGTATTCCGTTCCAACCCAATCCATCCCTCCCTCTCCGGCCCTCTCCCCTCTCGGAAGTCCGATTCGCCAAACGGGCCCGATTCACTGCCGCCGCTCGCCGCTCGCCGCCGCCGCGCGCCGCCCCGTATCGCCCTCTTCGCAAGCGAAAACCCTAGGGTAGGGGACGGGAGCGCGGTCCCACGCACGGCGACATGGACGCCATCCGGAAGCAGCTCGACCAGCTCATGGGCGCCAACCGCAACGGCGACGTGCGGGAGGTCAGTCGCAAGTACTATGATCGCGACGTCTGCCGCCTCTACCTCGCCGGACTCTGTCCCCACGACCTCTTCCAGCTTACCGTATGTGTCCTGCCTATCTGGTTCCCCTCATTCCGTTACGTCACTGATCTAGAACGTTCGAGTAGATCTAGGTTGTCGCGTGGTTCCTGGGTTTTGGTGACGAATTTTAATTTTTGTTTGTTTTTATGTTTTGCAGAAAATGGACATGGGGCCGTGCCCGAAGCTGCACTCGCTGCAACTGCGCAAAGAGTATCCTTCCAAGTCAAGAGTTACTTTATTTTGTGTATTTGTTTGTGGGGGGTTAGATTCTGAGTGAGGCTTCATGTGTACAGAAGTCAATTCAACGATTCATGACATTACATTTGATTATTAATTTTTGTCTGCCTAATGGTTTGGTAGGAAGTCACAGTCTATACTCGGTTGGTATTTCTGAGGTGATGGTGAAATGAATTGGACAAGTCTAATGGGTTCGATATTATGATATTAGTTTGTAATTTGTGACCTCAGTGGCTGCACATGCGAATGCACAATTGTTTTTATCTTGTGACTTTCATATGATTAAGATGAAGCATACAATCTCTTGTTAGGTTAGCATTGTGTTGTAGCTTCATATCTGCAATGATCTAGTCAATGGGGTTGCTTTATGGTTGCTTGAGAATCAAGTCTCCTCTCTTGCTAAATTATGTGGACCAAAATTAGTGACTTAGGTTAGAGCCGGTAGTGAACTCTGAGGCACCCATGATATTTGTTTATTTTTATAAGCAATAAACTTTTTCCTAATTATCATCATTTGTGTAATTGTGCACGCATTAAGTTCAAATGGTTTGAATTGGTTATCAAAGAATCTGCTGGATAACTAGGTGTGGCTCTGTTTGTGGATTATTGTGGTCTTGAGTGAAACTGAGAACTCTTAGAGGTTAAGTATTTATTGTTCAATAGTGCAGAGTTGTTGGCTTACATCCCCCACCCTTGTTAGTTGTTACCATTCTTGTCTTAATTGTATGTTGGCAATTGGTTGAAATTACTCAGTTCTATGTCTTCCTGAGTGTGTCAATAGATATGAAGAAGCCAAAGCCAAAGGTACAGATAACTATGATCGTGAATTGGAAGAAACCATTGAAAGACTAATTGTTGAGTGTGAAAGGAAGATTCAAAGAGCACTTAAGCGTTTGGAGGAGGAGGACGCTAAGGCAGCTATTGCTATTTCTGTCACTGAGGTTACACAGGTACATTATGTTCCCGCCAAACTAACCTTGATTGTTCAGCTATTTGGATAAACTGAGAATGAAGTTTGTGCATGCTTAATGCAGACCAAAGAAGTAATGGAGCTATCCAAACAAATCAGGCAGAAGATGAAGGATATTGATGCTTTTGGTAAGTTTGGTCGTCATATTTTTTGGTGTTCCATCATGGCATATGATTTGCTCGCTCTATTATATGCTTAATGCTATTTGGAGATTGACATGTTTGTGACAGCTTGATAGTAGCATGTTTTTTCTTCTTTTGCCTTGAGTCGGTCTAGTCTATTTGAACTTTTAACATGGGAACTGCCGGTGACAAGAAATTATATCTTGAAATCTACGTTTCTTTAATGTTTTGCATATTTGATCACAATTATGTATAGTACACCAATAACTTAATAATCACTATTGTTTTAGTGCATGCCGACATGGTTAAAAAAATAATATTTATATGATCAGGACAATGTATTTGAAAAGATCCTTAGAACATGTAGTGTTCCTCAAATATCTAAAGTCACCGTGAAGGGGCTGAAGGCATGGCCCCATGGGAATTTGATGTGCTTTGACCTTCTCTATTGACTATCTAGTAATTTTCTTGTCATCGTGCCTATAATGGCCAGGTAATAATATACTAAAGCCCATCCTTTGTTTTGGAATATTTTTTTACTCTGGTAGTTTCATTTTGGTTTCTCTTTGTGTTTACTTTATGCCAAAGCAATTTTTTTAAGCCTTCTTCCCGGTACATTAAGTTCCTTAAATTTGTCATTTTGACATATGATCTACCTTGTACAGATCTTGAGGGTAACACCGAGGGAAAAATTCGGTCCACTGAAGAACTTGACAAGCTAAAAGAACAAAGGGCAGAAGAGCAGGTACTAATATAGCTGAATTTCTTATCATCCTCTTATTGTGTAATAATTCTTACAATTTCTAGGTCACAAATTTATCAGTTTTTTTGTTATATTATTCCAGGCAAAGATATTACTTGAAGCTTTTAACAAAGACCGTGCTTCTTTAATAAATTCCCTTCAAAATGCCACTCAAACAACTACACCTGTTCCCCATGCTGCTCCAGATGCACGGACACAAGAAATGATAAACGAGAAACTGAAAAAGGCAGAAGAACTAGGTACTTACATTTTTGCTCTTCTTTTACTTCCACTACTTTTCTCCTTAACTGCTAAATGCAAATCTCTATTGACATGGTTGTTCTACCCTCGTCTCCTTACATATATCATGTGGTGCCTAGTGATCTCTCAATTTTATTTTTATGTTGAATAGGTGAGAATGGGATGGTTGATGAAGCTCAAAAATTGTTGGATGAGGCAGAAGCTTTGAAGAGGGTTGGTATTTTCTCTTAATATTTAACTTTGTTAGAATTCTATCAGCTTAATTGACAGGATTGTCTTGTCATATATAACCAGCTGAGCACTCGACCACAGGCTGTTCCAGACTCTACAAAAATGACAACTCATATCCAGATTGTAAGTTTGGTGAACTGCCCTTGTTCGTTCCATGTGAAAAAGTCATTATTTCCTTTTAGTTTTGTTCAAAATCCCTGTATCCTTTTCATGAATATATCATGGGAGTTTTTTAGTATGCTATTGTTTACTGTGTACCTGATTAAAATCTCCACATTCTAAATCTCTTTTCACATATTCTTGTTTGGAATATTAGTATAGACAGAATTGCAGAGTTGGTATTTCATGACATTTTTTTTCAATGTAATAATATCCTTTTTTTTGTTTAGACTGATCAAAAGCTGCGCCTCTGCGACATATGTGGAGCATTCTTGAGTGTATATGACAGGTAACCTCTCGTTTAGCTGCTGGACCGACTTGTACTACTAGGACCATGGATATCGCAGAGTTTGGGGTTTTTTTACAGTTATTCAGTTTTTGACGGACATATGTACCTCCTTTTTCACCAGCAGGCTTTTGGGCCCACTTTTACGAGGATTACTTTTGCAGCTAAAGAATGTGCGTGTTTATTATACATGTACTATTACCATACGAAGTAGTTTTTAAGGCTTTAATTTAATAAATTATCATAAACTTTGTTATATGATAACATATAATTTACTGTTACCAGCATAGCTAATTTCCCTTTTGCCCCACAGTGACCGTCGCCTGGCAGATCATTTTGGAGGGAAACTTCATATGGGTTATATGCTTATACGTGAGAGATTGTCTGAACTGCAGGTTGGTTTTTGTAAACTCTGTGATCTTCTGAGTGAAGCTTACTGGATTTCTTTTACTGAACTTGATCAGTTCTATTAGTGCGTTGTTGTTTTTATGTGAGACCGATATGGTCTTGTAATTCCTTCTATATGTACAGGAAGAAAAGAACAAAAAGAGGAAGTTAGACCGAGCTGAGTATGACAGAAGGTGATTTTTCCCTGTCCTTTTGAAACCTTGCTAGTATCAGTTCAGTATTACTATTTATGATAGTGTCGAACTGCTAGTAGTCTTCAAAGCTTGACCTAATATACTCTTAACACCAGGTCCAGGGAAAGGAGTGGAGAACGTGCCAGGGCTTCGAGCAGGGATAGCTACAAAGGTGACCGCAGCAGCAGCCGTGACAGGGATTATGACCGCAGAAGAAGCCATGATCGCTACCATGACAGGGAAAGAGAACGAGATTCCGGGCGGTCTCGTAGTTATGATTCCAGAAGGCACCGCAGGTCACGTTCACCAAGGGGGAGTTCTAGGGATTATGATCGATCTGGGTATGTTTACTTCTGCTTTAGTTAGCATGTATTAATAGAACTCCCAAGAGCTGCTTTCTTAACTATCTCTTGCTATTGTGGTAACACTGATCCTTGTCAAAAACAGGGATAGAATGTAGCAAGGTTATTAACTGCGACTTCATGTGGAAAAAAGGGTTATCTAACTTGTGTTTTTGGTAAAGCTGCATCTGACTTTATTTTGCATCTTTCTGCAGGCGTTACGAACGACGAGATCGGTACTAGGAGTAAGGAAGCCTCCTTGAAGTTTAGGGAGCTAGATTGCATCCTGTTCGGTTCAATTGGGGGCTTAGGTCCAACTGAGAAAGGCATCAGCTCTTTGCATTATAACTAAGGGATAGGATCTGACATAATCTGTGTGTATCATATTGTTGTGTTTATCGTGTAAGCAGAATGTGGTTGCGATTTGACACTTTTTTTACGCTTATATGCATTCGGATTAAGTTAATCTGGGTTTTTTTTACCTATAGCTCTTTTATCATGTGTGACATAATAATGTATATCTAGATATGTAGCAAAAGCTATCTATCTACAAAAGCCAGAATGACTTACCATTTGAAATGGAGGGAGTATCTATCATTCAACATTGGTGATTTCTGGTAATAAGTTTTTAGTCGTACGAACTATGAATGTTTTTGACTCGTGACAGCAATACATGTGTCTCTAGTAAGGTGGCTCTAGAGGTGGAATTCAAACTCTGCAATGCATGTCAGATTTTCCAGTCAAGGCGGTTGTATAGGTGGAATTCAATCTCTGTTGAATATGTTAGATTACTATAATTCAAACTGAAATTTCATGACGATTATTGAGGATAAAATAGTTGCACTGGACATGAATATAATGGTAAGTAGGCACCAGAACTAAATAATCATGGCTTGCCATTGCTTGAGAAGGGGATGCACAATTACCACTGTATATGCCCAATAACAGTTGGTATGCAGAAAAGCTTTGCCGCAAACGGAATGGAGGTGCTTGGTCACACTCGCAGAATACACAGGTCCGATAACATTTTTTGAAGAAACAAAACTGAAAGTTAGCGTTTCTGAAGAAACAAAATCGAAAATTTATCGGGTCCATTGGTGCCATTGCAGGTCGTTCTCACTGCACTCGCTAGCTCAGCTCATTAGCCTCTTGAGTTTGTCTATGCAACTGCACAAACACAAGGTATCTCTACAAATGCTTCCGTCCACCCGGCGACACCAAACTTGTCCGCTCCAAGCACCGCCCGGCCATCTTCATGCATGCGCGCAATCAGCGCTGCCCGGTTTTCCCGGCTTCTCCCGATCACCGATGACCCCCGATCAATCTACGCGATTTCTGGCTTCTCTTCCTCCAAAACATCATCAACGCTCTGTACAGATTAAGGACACCATCGCACAGGCTCTTCCCACTCTCAATCCTCCATCCCATCGCACAGGCTCTCGCAGGAGCGGCCGCCGCCGCCGTGCCACCCCCGCCGCGGACTACGACGCCGCCCTCCTCTTCACACGTCGGCGAAGGATCGCGGGCTTCGCGATCCGGCGCGACCTCGTTCTCACGTCGAGACGGCGCCAACGACCACGACGCGCACGCAGACTTGAGGACGGGGCTCCGCTCCGACATCCCTGTGCTGCACCGGCAAACATCCGGCCACGATACCCCGGTCCTGCGGCGTTCCTGCACTCCATCGGTGAGCAGTCTGAACCCCAAAATCCCGGCCTTTTATTGTCATAATGTAAATGGGGTTCCTTACATTGTCTGAACGAATATACTCCCTCCATACCCGGAATTCGCCGCACGCCGGCCAGCTCGCTTGTCGGCACGCTCGCTGGCATGCTCGTCGCACGAAGGCCAGCACCCTCACCGCACGCTCGCCGGCATGCTCGCCACACGCAGGCCGCACGCTCGCCCAAGGCTGCTGCCTGCATCCCACACTGCCGGCGCCGATCGCTGCTCATGTGCTGTGTCCGTTCGTGAGAATTGAGAAGAACAAGAGCAGCTAGCAACTCATAAGAAGAGAGGGTTCTAGATGAAAAGGCACTAGAGAGAAAGAAAAATCAAAAAGACCTAGATTGATTTCAAAATAGTTCAAGGTTCCTAATGCAAAGTGCCTATTAGCTTCTTGCCTCCTGTAAATGTCATCAAAACCGCTGAAACTTCAAAATTGCGTAATAAATTGTCAAAAATCCCAAAAAATTATGAAATAATTTTTTTAGAACTGAATCAACTATAAATACACAGTAAAAATGATAAATCACATGTTGTGCAAAACAAGAGTCAAGCAAAAAATAAAAAGAAAAAATAGCGCAAGGTTGGGTTCGTACATGGGTTAACAAGAGTTATCCCTTACTGCACTAGCCTGATGAGCTAATAAGGAATTTTTTTGAACAAAGAGCAACTGCAACCTTATTTATTAGGGGAGAAGATAGAAAACTAACCTCTAATTAATCAACCACAATCATGTCCTGAAAGTTTGAATCAGTTTAGAGCTGGCATCAGTGCCTTCATATTAATCAGTGTTGGGGTCAGATTAGTCAGTGTCTTGGGCTATTGATCAAAACTTTGATTTTGTGCTGCTGAAAAAATGTGTACATGTAGAATAGTCAGTACAGGATTGCTGGAAAAAATAAGGATGCTTCTAACTTTGCACATATACATATGAAATATTCTTATCAATAACTATAAATGTGCTTTCAGGTTTTAGTGGATATGTTATATGGCAAAAATAGAAGCAGATTCTTTTCTGGTTCCCATTATTTTTTGTTTGATTTTGGAAGTACTATTTGACATTGAAGGAGATTCTTGAGGAGAATGTTTCTTTTGAGTTGGGTCTGCTGCTGTTACATGGGTCTGCTTGGTGACAGCTTTGTTTTCCAATCATTGTTTTTAGACTGGAATCCAGTTGGGGAGGATGAAATAATTAACTGAATATCCTGATTTGATAGAACTTTCAATTGTATAGATTTAACAATTTGATCTCTGAATACAATGTCTTTGTGGTTCATTCAGTTTGTTCATTGCTAGATTCCAGTAATAGTGGGGTTGTACATATGAGCCTCTCTGTTCAGGCATATGAAAGCCAGCTTTGATTTCTCAAACATAGCATGCATGAATCCTAGCATTTGGCCCCCTTGACTTAGTCATTTTTCTGTAGTATAGTTCGCTTCCCGGTGAAAAAAAAAATCCTTTGTGGACCTGTAGATTTCTTCTCAGGTATGCTCGCTCTATTGAGTATTAACGTGGTTTTCTATTTTAAAACTGTTTTCATGTTTTTTATGCCTCTTTCCTACATGGAGCCTAATGAAAATCATAGTTACCACATGCCATTGAGAGACTTGACAAACCAGATCAATGAAGATACATAATGATGCTGATGTGTATATGTATATGCATATGTATATGGAAATTTTAATGTCTGATGATATAAATGATGTAAACTCTTTCATATAAAAATAGCAGGTGGTGAAAGTGGATCTAATCACAAAGGGACAGAGAAAGGCTTGCGGAGTTTCGTGCTCGTGCAGCAACGACTGAAGAACAACGGAGCGAAATGAATAGAAAAAAACATGAATCATATCATAGGAAAAAATCCAATTCTAAAAATGATAAATTATCTATAGGTGACATTCTTAGCTTTATTATGTCGCACTGCATGTAATGCCCTTGTGTTTAGTATTAATAATCTAAAATAGCATGAAACTTGTTTGTAGATGGTGACGTGGCAACCGACATTGAAAACACAGTTGACGTCGAGAATAATGATTGGCTCCATAGTAACCAGTCACACCAACCTGTGCGAATTGGTAAGGAGAAAACAATATTGAAATATATATGTTATATTGTCTAGGATATTGACATCTCATATTAATGAACAAAATTCCTTATGTAAATGAATGCTCGGCAATGACTGTAGATAATGATAGCATCATTGACTTGAATAAAACACCATGTACAGAAGACTGTGTTGACGCGAATCTCAGTCATGATTGTGGTACCCCTGCTACTTTTGATAAGCCCCGTCAACAGTACTTTAGGGAACGATATGTAAATATGACACCAGAAGAGGGGGAGGCTAGACGTGAACAACAACGATCGAGTTATAGGGCGCCAGGGCAAAAAGACTATATAACGAACACTCATTTATATGTTATCGTTGTTGTTTTATGCGTTCTCGTTGCAACGCACGGGCATGTACCTAGTTATTATAAAATCATAGAGCATGATTACGCAAAGGAGGGGTAAAGGAAAATAAAGGAACCTTTTTGGCAAATTCGGCAAGACACGTTCCACAGCACGAATAAAAATGTCACCGTCTATGTTCTCTGCTGAATTAGTGGGCCTATTATCATCGTCTAGCAAAGTAAACGAGGAACCCATTAGCTTACAAATGGATTGCAACCTATGAAGTAACAAACATATGAACCATTACACATGAAATGGAAAAAGTTTGATGAATGTACCTTGGGGGCCTTGAGGCATCAATCCCCCTCCACGATGGTGTCTAGTCAGCTTGTCCACTTCATTGTTCTCCGCAGGCAACCATTCGTCCAAAATCTGCCCAATAATCGAATGGGCCAATATTGAAGTTTCATCGCAGATCGCAGTAATCTCTGAACATCTTGGCTTCTTCAAAGGGTTAGCATCAACATACATCTCTGCATAGGGCTCCATGTCACTGTCAACAGCTTCGTTGTCTCTGCAATGCCTAGTGCAAACAGAATCTCCAGCCCTATCACATGGTTTCCCAAGTGCTTCTGATTTGGAACCAGAATCCTCAGCTCTAGAGACATTATGTGTATCGCTAATAGTTTCACCCCAGCAACTCCCTCTCGTAATATCAATGCCCAATAAACTACTAGAACTACAAGGCTCATGGATCTCCTGCTGCTCGGAGTTTAAATTGAAGCAGTTGGTCCCAGAAAGTATGAAATCACTATCCTCATTGCAGCAATCATCTGCTAAGCTAATCAACTCTTCGCATGAACATTCTCCTATACAACAATGTGCTAAAGCTTTGAGATGACTGCTTAAGTTCAGTACAACATCTACCTCAGCCTCCTTCCTCTCTTCTGTTGACACAACATGCTGACATCTAGAAATCTGATTTATAAAGGCTATGGCTCGTAGGGTCTCATCTGGTAGATAATCATCACATTCAAACAAACATTCTGTCAAGTAGTTCCTCAAAGCTACTCTTAAGTGCGTCCTTTCAACTTTAGAATCATGCTCCAGTATGGGGTGCAGTAATTTCAGCTTCTCAGGCTGAGTTTTGGAAGTGACCAAAGAGCATTCAGGATATCATTCTGCAAAGATATAGTTTCTTTTGCAAAGGGGAAGAACTCTGATTGCGAAATACTCACACTCAGCTTTTGACATTGCCTTTGCTAATTTCTTTGGCAGGTATTTACCTTCCTTAAGCTCTTTTAAAATCTTGTTTCACCTTTTCCTTACCATGTTGATTTTACGCTCTCTATTGGAAGAGCGAGCAATTAATCCAAATGTTGGGGTACATGGTTTTCCTCTAATCTTCATATTCATTGCAACAAGAGCCTGCATGGTCATTCCTTCAAGCTCATCCAATGCTTGATTGATAGCAGACAAAAGCTGTGGTGACATGGGCGTGACAAGCCTCACGGAACCAGATCGATACCTGCATGGATTTCTAAAAATATTGTATAGCTGGCATACCATGTCTTTCTGATCCAAGCTGGACAAGTAACTTGGAAGGTGAGATTTTACAATCTTTTCCATTACAGATCTAGTCTTATCAAAAGTAACCTTGCTATGACTGACGATACAAAGCCACTGAATGAAGTGTTTCATAGGTCAATTTGCTGATTGTGTCCTGCATGATACCGAGATATTCTGGACCAAATGGTTCATTTTCCTTCTTCTGGAAGTTAAAAAGCTGAAGACCCTCCTGAACTAAGTGATGGGTATAGCCATTGCACTCTGAACTCCAAACTTGTTTAATGCTACCTCTCACTTTCTCACAAGATATCTGAAAAAAAAAGCCCCAATAAGTTCACATTTTATATTTTGAACTGAAATAATGATGCTGTTATGTTAACTAGTAAATCAGGAAACTGAGAATTGGTTCCAAAACAATTGTAAGCTCATTGCAGAGTATGAAAAAATTATATAGCAATAACAAAAACATTTTCGGAGAAGTACAATTAAATTGAACCATGTTCGAAAAAACAACATACATAGCACGAGAATACCACATGCAATAACTGGGTGCTAGACCGTGCTCTAATATAAGCATACTATTTATTGAAATAAAGTCCTTTGAGTACATGGCTGACTTACTCTTGAGTAAAATTTATACACAGAAAATGGAATATTGCTTACTTCACATATTTCGCTAATTCCTTAAAGACCTAAACATACAGGTGGATGGATTTGAATAAGTGGATATCCAGCTAACATACTTGAGAGAAGAAACTGTATGTGCACATGGTACATGAGCCATGAGCTGATGTTACTAAGAATGTAAAAGAAACATTAAGCTATATATAGTTCTTTCTGAAGTGCTAAATCACTTACTTCTTCACTCCTGATATATGACTCAGGCAAGTACCTGCATAGCAGAGATCTAACAATTAGACTTATTAATTTATTATAAGTCACTACATGCATCCTGTTCTTTTTTTTTTTGTATGCGTGTGCGTGGTGGGGGTGGATATAAATTAGGGAAACCGAGTTCGATGTGGAAACATTACAGAGCAAGATAGATGGCATGTCATTACACATAATGGCAGAATTTAGCAAAATCATTTTTTTACCGTTTTCAGAATGTATCAAAGCATTTCTATGGCATCTACAATGCAAGAAGTGCTTAAGGAACACAATAACATGCATGAGAAAAATACCACCCCAAATGTGTTTACCACTGAATCTGCAGAATCAAATTTCATCGTGATATGGATAAAATCTCCAGCCCGGTTGGGGCAATAAAACACTAAGCTTCAGAGAACTTAACAAGGTGACCAAACAAAAGCCTGAACTAGAACACTGATATCGTCCTAGAAGGCAGCGCACACTTATCATCCAAAAACCTGGGTCGCTTCGCACGCCTGACGCAGCTATCCGGTTCGAGGACCATCGACTCCAGCCACCTGCAAATTAAGAGCGCCCCGAATCTTTTGTGAAGCAGGGTGGGAAAACGGAAGTGCATTCTGATCGGAGGTGCGCCGGAAGGAGGGAGAAACCACACCGACCTCCGCTTCTCGTCGACGTGGGATTGCTGGCTCGAAATGAGCGAGCACAGCTCCTCTGCATCCTCGAAAGCGAACTCCATCAGCACCGCTCACTGCTGACGATAGCAGGCGGAGCGGAGGGAGGGAACTAGCTGTCAGTCTGCCACTGATAGCGGGCGCTCACGGACGACGCGGTTGGGGCTTGGGGGCGATCCACGCGGCCAGCGTCAGGATCGGCCGGCCGGGACGAGGTCGGGAGGGGAGGAGCCGGGGAGGCGAGGAGCGGAGGGGGCGCGGCGACCGTATGGTGTTCGGGAGGCGGCGGCCCAGTGGACCGGTGGAATGAATACTGGAGCGCGCCGTGCGCGCGCATTAGTCCCGGGAAGGGTCTGTTCTTAAAAATCAGCTTTTGCCTTTAATTTCTAAAATCTAAATTTTAAGCAAAAATTAGAGATGCTTAGCCTCTCTAGCTTTTAAAAATCTTGTTTCATTTATTGCTTTAAGGTCATAAAAACTAGCAAAAAATAAGTATCAACAGTTTCCTACCATTAGAGCTGGTGCTTTATGTAAGTGTTGTCGTGACCCCTTTGACATCTCACTTATCGGGAAATCGGGTGTAAACTTCTAACTTCTCTTCATAAAAAACGTGCTAATGCACGGTTTCGAAAAAACAGAAGCCGGCAGAAAAAACTAAGGGCATTTGAAAGTCCAACGTTTAGCACCGTGGAGTGTTTTTTAGAGTGATGATTAGGGGATATCAAAGACAAAGTGTGGGACACGTGGTTGTTATTTTGTACTACTCCGTAATTGTTTCCTTTGATGGGTTTTTATTTTGTAACTCAGCTCACTGAATTTTATGTTTTTTAGGTTTCACCAAAAGCAGTTCTTCTCCTCTGGTTTCATCTAAACAAATTTCTGTTTTATCAGGTTTGGGAGTTCCTCTAAGGCATTCTGATAATTTTTCGAACATTGATTAGGCACTCTTTTGTATACGATGACTTAAAGCTCGACAAACACAAGCTGAGTATTTAAACAGAAGCTCATGCAAATCATTTTTTATTTCCGTGTAGTATCTGAATCACACCATCACATCCCTAGCCTAGCTTGCTGTCTCGTCTCTCTCCACACACATATACATATCACACAATTCACACTACCAAACCGAAAAAATCCGCACCACACAATCGCCAAGAACGAGGTCAGTCAGAGCAGAGTCAGCATGTGAGGTTGGTGCCCGGGTCGACGCCGAAATCCTGGCAGAACTGCTCGTAGTAGGCGACGCGGTTGTTGACGGAGTTTGGGTTCTTGCCGTCGCACTCGAGCGCGCCGTTGATGGCGCGGATGGTAGCGCCGAAGCCCTGCCCGGAGACGATGCCCGCGTGCACGTTGTTCATCCAGTACCAGAGCGCCGACCGGAACGCCACCACGGCGCTGCGCGCCACCGCGTCCGGGTCGCCCAGCCCGTCGAAGCCGATGCTCTGCCCCGCCGGCCCGTAGTTGAAGTTCCACGAGATTTGCAGCGGGCCACGCCCGTAGTAGCCCTTCCCCGCCTGGCACGGCCACTGCGTGTTGTTCGCGTCGCAGTAGTTCTTGCTCGGCCCGTCGATCTCGTTGATATAGCAGAATTCTACATACGGTTGAATTTTAGTATATCTGTAGCTTGAAAAATCCAAGAAAAACGAGCTTGAGTTTTGCCTGCCCGTGGCTCAACGTTTACGTACTTATGGTCTCGTGGTTGGCGTTGCCGAAGAAGGCGGCGATCTCGCGCTTGGAGTCGTCGACGGTGCCGGTGCGGCCGAACGCCGGGTAGTAGCCGGCGGCGGCGAGGAAGGCGTCGCGGGTGTAGAACCCCGTGGCCTCGCAGGAGGGGGCGGCCTGCGCGAGGAGGGCGTCGAAGAAGGCCGGCGTGACGATGCTGGCCACGGACACGTTGTTGGTCGCCGGCACGTCGCAGGGGCCCGACTGGCACCCGGCGCCGCAGTAGTCCTCGCCCGTCCCGCAGTACCCGTACTTGCTGCAGCACAGGTCCGACGCGCACCCGCAGCTCTGGGCCGACGCCGTCGTCGCAAAGAGGACGAGCGCCGCCAGGAGGGCGGCGGTGGCGGCCACGACCGCCGACGTCGGTGGCGCGACGACGAGATTCTTCTGGGCCATGGCTGGTTGCGTTTGTGTTTGATGCGGTTGATGCTTGCCGCTGGTGAGTGAGTTAATTACACGGTGGGCTCAGAGCTTTGGCTTTTATAGAGGACTGGACTTTGGAAAGCAGGTGCGCATGCGATCAGGTCGTCTCACCTGTCGCGATCGTCCAAATGAAACGAGCGAGGGCCGAGTCAAACCGAGCGATACTCTAGAGCCTAGACTCTGGCCAACCCAGACCCAGGGTCGGCATCTGCACGTTGGGAAATCGGTGTGAACCGCGTCGACCTTTGTGTGGGCTAATGCTGAAGCACGTCGCCGTTGCCTCATCACTTCTTGGCAGATACTTGGCTGTTGGCTCCTTTTCTATCCGGCTACCATGGCGTAACGGCCGCGGAGATCGATCAGAGATGATGAAAACGTGAAGCAGTTTCCGTGCTCAAGCTGCACGGACGTACGTTGGTTCTTAGCGGCAGCAGCAGCGTTCGTCCCGCGGCGTCTGCCAGCGTTGTTATGTTACTCAGGTGAAGGTGAAATGTCAGAACCAGCGCGGTGTTTGTTGAAGCCGCCACTTTTAGGAAAAAAAAAAAAACAGCACTCTGCAGACTTCGTGCAGCTGACAGGCAAGAATCGGAGGTGGTAGAACGGAGGCCACACAAGCGTCAACGAGTCAAAGTCAAACCAGAGGCCCAACCAGTCAGCTGCACCCCGTTCCATATTTCTTATCCGGCCGGCCGGCCGGCCGGATCCGTTGATAACTTGATGTCATCTGATACTACTGCACTATTTGCCACCACAGATGCACCGGTGGAGCCGTGAGTTTAGTCAACGAAGCATGAGACATGCAAGTCAGCTCTCTGTTTATGATGGTAGGCACTCGTCGTTTCGGCGCACATAGTAATGGAAATTGACACGGTTCGATGTTCTTCGAAGCATAGCATATATATAGTCCTCTAGGTAATATAATAAAAATGCATGGACGGTCATGGCCTGCTCCAGTCCCCACCATATCTAGATCCCTTTAAATGTATTTTCTATACAGTGTTTATATCTGCTATAGTATTATAAAATATTATGACATTTGTCACACTTTGCACTTTGTAGTTCTTGAACTACAGATCAATTGGACAAGTATATATATGAATATGGGTTCATGAGGGTATAATTTTTCCTATTCTTCACATACCTATAAACTACTAGCTCTGTTCTAAATTATAAGTCGTACTGATTTTTTTAGTAGATCCATTTTGTTACGTATCGAAATATAACATATGTCTATATATGCATCACAAAATCGATGTACTGAAAAAAATCAATACAACTGATAATTTAGAAAAAATATAGTACTAAACTTCTATACTGCCCATCTCAAAATACTGCTTTACAATGGCCAGGATAAACTATTTAGCATGCGTAGATACTAGGTAAAAAAATTAGGGCTTGTCTAGTTAACACCCGTGTGTTTTTAAGCCTGCTAGCACACGTGTGTTTTGTGGCAACAAAACACACGAATTTGAGGGAGGCAGAAATCTGTGTGTTTTTTTACTGTTCTAGCACACGGATTTTGCAAGCCTGTCAAGCAAAGTAAGCCCCACCGCACAAAGAAAAATTCATGTGTTTTTCCTCAAAATAGCACATAAAACCAAGAAAGTGGAAAACTGTGTGTTTTTCAAAGAAGTAGTACACAGATTTATACTTGTACAAGTTGTACTTGTACTGGTTGTATTTGTACTTGTACAAAGTTGTATTCTATGGTAATCTGTAACAAACAAGGCCCAAAAACATGATAGCAGATGTTGAGGTGAGTCCTTTCTTCTCTGCGTGAGGTCAGCAAACCCTATTTTCAGCCCATCCTTCTGTTAGATCCCTAATTTCTTGATAAACAATTTGTAAAGAGAAATTTACCTCATTAGATCCCTAATTTCTATAGCTGAGGAAGAATTTCTAAACAAAAGTAGTAAATTAGTTCAAAAGTGCTTACCTATCACAAATTAGTTTAAAAGTGCTTACCTATCAGAAAACCACACAGATTTGGAAACAAACATCCTATCCAAAAGTCTTTCATCTAGCAACAGGGCGGGCTTTCTTCACTGTGAACAAGGAGAGAATCCAACATACATTATGTGAGATGGTAGTTGCATCATCTAGATTGCAGAATCACTCGCACAAAAATGCAAGTTCCTAGTCTAATTTCTAGAATTAATTCTGCAACATCATAATTAATTCTGCAACCTCACACCACTAACAATTATTTATTACATTTATTATAATCCAATTGCTACTAACTACAAATCACAGAAATGGGAATTGCAGATTTCACATAGTGCAAATTGTACTTGCTGCTAATGCAATTATACCAAATGCAGTTTTCATATGGTGCAATATAGAGATGGCTACGAAAAGCCTATAATCTCACAATCTGATTCATTGTCAAATCATACAAAAGAGGGTCCAAAAGTAGCACATCAGTCAAATGCGGACTAGTTATTAGCCTATTGTTGTTATCTGATTAGTATGAACTAGTTCATTGTCACAATGTACAAAGACGGTCCAAAGAGCTTACCTCTAACAAATCGACACAGTCCCAGCCCCATGCGCAGTCCAATTAGGATGGAATTGATCCCACCTACTTAAAGAAACATAATACGACCAAAACTAAGACAACAGAGGACAGAAGGCAAAATGTGTATGCAAAATTAACACATAAGACAATCACATATCACATAGGACAGATGACAGATCACAGATCACAATGCTAACAATTAGTTTGATGACCACATACACAGATCACAAATAAAAAAATGGATATTGCACATGAATAACACCATAATTGCAGTAATTTAAGTATGCAATTTACTACTTATAAATTTGCAATCAAAAAATGGATACTAAAGACTAAGATGCAAATTAGGAGCTATAGGATAGCCTTTTTCTAGATTTTTACTCAGCGACAACATCAAAGATATTTACTCCATGACAACATGATAAACAATACTGAATGACAGCTCGATTAACACAACAATTTAGTTACCAATCTCTGGCTCTATTAGCACAAATCATTGGAAACAAGGACAAATAAAAAAAGAACCCATTAGGGTTTAATGAAGGCATTAGGTGTCTGTTGACACAAATCACTAACAGATTCCAGGATGCTTTAGCACAGATCACAACAAACAATTTTTTTATGAAAGACAAGAAAAAGTAAGAGGTGTGTTAGCACAAATCAACACAATGACACAGTCTGGACCTTCTAGCCCTCCAGTAGATACCGAAGGCCACTACCGTATCTGACAAGGGGAGGCAGCAGATACAATCCTAGGCTTGAGCAGAGGTATGAACTTGGCGCCAAATGCCAACGCAATTGTCGGGTCAAATATGAAACCCCTGACCTCAATCCCTGGGTGAAACAAGAAACAAGTTAGAACTAGTGCAAAATGCTAAATGCAAGCCTTTTCTTAACACTACCAGTTGTTACAATGGCCGCAATGATCCATAGACACAAAGACAATTTAACATCTTGTAACAACAACCTACATATACAAGATGAAAAAACAAGATTAAAAACTTCCCTAATGGAAATGACAAACTTGGTTAGTTCACTCGACAAGATTAAAAACAATTAGAAGCACAACAACTGATATATACAAACAAGCAGATTGCAAACAAGTTTCAGCTTTTATCAATGACCAATTTCAAAATGAGACTAACACAATTACAGTTGATAATTATTTTCTATGGAAAGACAATTGACAAAATTTAAAATGAGACTAGCACAATTACAATTACAATTGACAATTCTTTTCTAAGAAAAAACAATTGATAAAATTTGAAATGAGACTAGCAATGATACAATTACAATTGACAATTCTTTTCTATGAAAAGACAATTGACAAAATTGGAAATGAGACTAGCACAATTACAATTACAATTACAATTGATAATTCTTTTCTATGGATAGACAATTGATAAAATTGGAAATGAGACTAGCACAATTATAATTATAATTGATAATTCTTTTCTATGGAAAGACAATTGATAAAATTTAAAATAAGACTAACATAATTATAATTATAATTGACAATTCTTTTCTGTGGAAAGACAATTGACAAAATTTAAAATGAGACTAGCACAAATACAATTACTTCACCCAGCTCATCCAAAAACATCCCACCAAATATTCTCTCTTTTAGAAACATTAACTATAACTATAGGGATCACAATACTTTGTATTGAGTTGCATGCACCAACCAATTCAACCCAAAAGTTTAAGCTAATGGGAAGAGGTGGGCAATTCACTTATATTCCAACACTCCCCCTCACGTCGAGGCTCCAGTGAGAGATCTCAGCGATGAACGAGCCTCAGACGTGGAATAGGAGCGAGCAGCAATTGTTTATTTCAATTGCGCTAACCAGGATTCGAACTCGAGACCTCTGGCTTTGATACCATATTAAGTTGCATGCACCAACTAATTCAATCCAAAAGCTTAAGCTGATGGGGAGAGGTGGGTAATTCACTTATATTTCAACACTTTGGAACTATAACAGACTATTCTCTCTTTTAGAATGACTATTCTCTCTTTTAGAATGGTAGACATAACTTTCTACACTAGAGATGCATAACTTGCTACACTAGAGATGCATAACTTGCTTCAATACAGATGTATAACTTCTACAATAGGGAGACAGAGAGAAAGAACGTCTACTCGAGAAAAAGTTCTTAGGTTACATATCTAAAAGCAAAGCACATAAGCATAAAAAAAGTGACATTGGAGACCATGTATTAATTAATTGTAGCTTAAAAGGTGCTCTGCCAAGCTTACTACAACAGCCCAAAACCAGCCCCTGTTTGACAAATACAGAGGAACAACCCTTACAAAGGGTAGAGATTAAATTTTATCTAATACAAGCACAATCACAGATAGATGTCTCTTACCATGCGAACATCTCTTTATGCACTATCTCATCATGCTTGGATTGTGATGTTCTGAAGCAAGCAAATCAACCAAATCTGAAGATTCTAGCCATCTTAATGGTGATGCACCTAGAGAGAGGAGTCAGTGTCATTTAAAAAAAATAGTGAAAGCTTAACACATAAATAAAGGGATCTAACAAGGGGATAAAGAGAGAGCATAAGACAGATCTTGACCATAACAAGATAGGATCCTGGAAATGATACGACAAACTGAACCCAGAAAGAAGGATCATGTGGCCAGGATCCTAAATTTTCAAGTATAGTTTTACCTTTCGGCAAATGCGGCAACAAGGAGGAAAACATCATACCTCCATAGAATACCGCAACTTGAATAGCCTACTAATCACTCAGATCATTCATTCTCCCAAATCACCTGAAATGACAAAGTCAAAAATGAGGTGTCTAATCATAATTAATAAAGTCCAAGATGTGTTAGAACAAATCACAAGAGAAAATATTTTTCAATGAAAGGACAAGGACAAAATAAGAGGTGTGTCAGCCACAAAATTCAAAATGTGTTAGCACAAATCACAAGTGATAATTTTCTTTGAATGAACAAGGACAAATAAGACGTGTGTGCGCACAATTCACAATTAAAAAGTTTAATGTGTTAGCACAAATAACACATTTTTTTCTATGAAATGACAAGGACAAAAATGAGGTGTGTGTTAGCACAAATCACAAGTAACACATCAACATGCATGATCACCCCAAAGGCAAAGAACAGATATTGCACATGTCAAATACAATAATTGCAGTATTACAAATCTGCAATTTATGCCTAATAGAAGTGCAATAAAGACATAGCGACTAAACAGTCTAATCCATGACAGGACCTGCATTTTCAGCCAATTCTGCTTCTTTTGAATGGCAGGGAACTGTTCTTGCCTCTGAAACTTGGAACTTAGCAGTAGAAGCATTTTGGGCATTCTTCACTACACAAACACCATGATCACTATGATTCAAAGAACCACTAGGTTTCCTTCTATTAGATGCTTCTCCTGCATAGAGATAGTTTTCAATCATATGTCTAGTTTTAATCATATTTGGTAAACATTTTTTCATGAGCACAACAAACCTAGGGCCTTCGCAATCCTATCCATCAAGGGTACAACAGCTCCTCTAGTTCCTTGACATGCCTAAAGAATGAAAAAATAGATGGAACAAGTCAAACATGCAACAAATTACATGAACAAGGACAACCTGTTTAATTGGGGGAACTTTTCTGTAAACCAAGTGAGTCTGATACCTTAGTTGAATCAAGAGGTATTTCCACTGTCACACAACGATCAATGTACAAGCCTGTTGGTTCATAAGGAAGAGGTGGCATCTAAGAATTAGAAGCAGGAGGAACACTTCTTCCCTATAGATTAGGATCCAATAGGAAGATCATTAAAATAATATTTAAAGAAAAACAAGTTAAAGATTAGAACCAGAGCAAGCTTGGTTGGCATTATATAGAAGATATCAGAAAATTATGATAGGGAACCATTAGCCATAGACACTATCTGACAACATACAACCATCCAAACATGCACCCATCCCCACCCTAACAGCCGCACACCCCCCCCCAAAATAAATAAATTATACTCGTGGACTTAGCCCACATAAAACCACAATGCCTCAACAAAGGCAGAGAGAGGGAGGGAAATGCTTCTGATTCTAGAATCTAGAGCGGGAAAAAGCAACAAAGATCGAGATGCTTCACATAGATGCAAGATGCAATGTACCAACAAAGGAGCAGTAGTAGCGGTGTCCACGCAGTGGGTACTTCTAGTAGACCAGCCTATAGATGCTAAGCTCTGAACCATCCAAAACATACCGAGCCACTACAGGCAAAAGAGCAAACTCAACTACACAGAATGGGCACATCCCCCGTACACGCCTCAGATGCTGCTAGCTGGCCCTGAAAGCCTAAAACATGCAAGTAGCTTCCCTTTCCTAACTACAGTAATCCAAAGTGGTGTGAAACTTATGATGTATAATAGATACACCTAGCATGCAGATTAACTTGAAACTATCTTTGTTTTTATCAAAACAACATGCCCCTCCTCTTCCTGACTTCTCATCCACTTTTCCTAGTCACATAATGTACAAGAGCTTACAATAACTTTTTAGATACCACGCAACAAATAAATTACATCTTAAACTTAATAAATATTTGTAAAAAGCACTCCAAGACAAAACAAGTTACTAGAAAGATCCATTCTTCTACGATTACAAAACATTTTCAAGCCATCAAGATAACTGACTAATACATTCTACTTCATTGAATTACCTAATTTCACCCCATAGCTAGCCGGTGGTTCTAAAAACCACTATCTTCATCCCTACGGAAGGTACAGAAGCTACAGGGGTTGTACCATGTACATAGAAAAACACTCTTGAATCAGATAGAACCTGCTCTGTAGAATTCATTTAAAAAACATATAATCTGGTAAGCATAAAGATCTTGAGGATCAGAGCATGACCTTGGCCGCCAATTTTCCTACTACTATAGCCTTTCTCAAAGATACCTACTGACAGCCTTATAGAGTGTTAATTGGTCCAACCCAACAAATCTCAAAGCCTAAAATTTATTTCCTTTCAAAGGATTAGGAACACTATTTCATGATATTTTCCCAAAATAAGACAAACATTGTCATGCAGTTTCATATGAAGAGGACTTGTATATTCTCCTTGCCAAGTTGTGCTATTGATTGTAGGAATGCAGGGGATTTGAATGCCATGCATAATTAGGAACTGAGGAAGACATGCATGAGTGCATGATGCATGCTAATCATAGGATGGTGATTCAGCAAGTGCATATTTCAGAAGACTACAGCTGGCATCTATTATCATCATTGTCCTTGGACAAAAATAGATGACACATTTGAGGGAACAACATGCAACAAGATCTACTGCTAAGGTAACCATATGACATAACACATAATGATGTCAACTTATCAATAAAAATGAGAAAATTTGAATGGTCTAAACAGATCACAAATCAACCCAAAATACAATGGGGAAGCTTTCTCTATATAAAAAGCTGGCTATTGCATTGAACACTCCCACTAATCCTACAAGCAACATCTTGACACTTGAGACAACCACTGGCAAAAAGAATGGTCTATATGGTGACAGGGAAGAGGTTCTGAGTTCAGTTCTCTCACAAGAACATGTTTCTTGCATGTGGCAAAATGAATAAAAATATGGAACAGAGGGAAGCTTGTTTATACCTAGTAGAGTTCAGTTACTAGTTTGTGGAGAACCCTTTGCTTCCAGAGCTTCAAGTTCCTTCGGTGGCGTTCTCTCTATATAGTTGAACACAAAGTTAGATGACTAAAATTATAACATGTGTATATCAAAATTAAGAAATAAGTACACAGATGAACAAAGATGGCAACAAAGTGGTATTGTTCTGAAGTCTGATACAGAATTGCTCTAGAACTCCTGAAGTATGATCCTTGACATCTATGGAGCTATACTTTCACAGTTAAATGCAAACTACACGTAATATTATTTTCATTCCAAGCTAGGCATTTCAGCAAACAATTAGTGGCACGCATCTGCGACTAGAAACAGAACACCAAGAAAACAAGTCCAGTTAAGTCAACACAAAAATTATTTGTCTGCAATTCAGAAACGCAAGTATTGTTACAAGAACAGTGATGCAAGATGAGTCATAGAATTCACTAAATATGCAAAATTCAATGTTACAAGAGCAATGATGCATGCATGCAAACAAGCTAAAGTGTTTCTGGCAACTAAATCTGTAACAAAGGCCATATAGATTTAATTCCTGCAACAAAATCTTTAAAACCATGAATAATTTTTTCTGGCAGGAGGTCACAAAACTAAACAAGCTATCCAAACATAGTTGTATATTCCAGTAAATAATTGTGCACTCACATAAAAAATTAAAGCACATCTCTGGCACATTACTAGCAGAAGCTATAATTAGAGTTAGCTATCATCCAGGAATAAACCATGACACATAGCACGCACATCGATTTTTTTATCTAGCATACTACTCGATCCACAAACTAAAATGATTCTACACACAAAGTTGGATGATGGAATGGAACCTGGAGAACAAAATCCAACATCCCAGCAAAATCCATCATCCACAAACCAAAATCCCCCACAAATCTGACGCCAATCCACCGTATACATCCAAAAATACCCCACCCAAAACCAGAATCTATCAGGAAAAACAAGCCAAACGCGGGTACCTCCTAGATCTATATATAGCAATGACAGACGAGAGCAACCAAACGAATCAAACAGAGGGAGCCGACACACAGACGCCGATGGCGTAGAGCAGCGAGGTCACCTCTCCGTGCGGAGAGGATTTGGCGCAACCGCCAAATCCACAAGCAATCAAATCCAACCTACACATCAATGCCAGGCTACAACCCTAAATCCCCCACCCAAAACGCCTCCACGAATCCTACACAGAAACGTGATCGATTACACACCTTTGGCAAGAGTCTGAGACGAAGATGAAGTTCCACCAGACCAAATGCCGCAGCCGACGACGAATCGCCTCGAGCGCGCTCCGGGAGGAAGAGGGTCGTCGGTGACAGGGAGAGGAGCTCAAGCCGCAGCTGCCGATGGATCCCTAGGACACGAACCAGGTGGCAGACGATCGTCGACGACGGGGAGAGGAGCTGAAGCTGCTGTCGTCGCTGAATTGCCTCGCGCGCATCGGGAGGAAGACTATCGCCGATGCCGAGGAGCGAAATGAGGAAGAGAAGCATCCAAAGAAATGAGGAAGAGAGACGACTTCGGGAGCGAGTTTCTGAACAGTTTTGATAATAAATGGGCCCCACACGTCAGCCAAAGAATGAAGGGGCACATCGGTGGGAGCAGACCGCATTGCTGCCATCCCTCGATCCTTCATCGCACGGATCGGAAATTCGTGTGCTGACGGACGAAGAAACACACGCGTGTCATTTAGCTTTCCTGAAAAATTATCAACAACTGATGGTACTCATCAGGTAGATTACCTTTAGATGCAGTCTACAATAAGAAAAACCGCAGAACATCTAAATTTTTCCTTCAAATAACTAAATTTAGATGTTACCCCGATTTGTTTCCCAATTTTAGGACTGCTCAACTTCATGCGGTAGGTCTTATAGTTTAATTTTGTCCTCGCCAACGTTTACTTTTGAAATAACTACATCCAAAGTTTAATTGTGACCTCGATACAACTTCAAATAACTATTTATATGTTCTCATTTTAGTGTATAACTGTCTATTTATGTAATTGAAAAAGAAAAGGAGTTGGGAATATATTGATAGAAAAAAAAACTAAGACACATAATGAGTACTCCCTGCATCCCCTTTTAAATGTGATCCCCACATATCGAGTACTCAAAATACTTAAGAATAATCAAAATATACACAAAAAAATTATTAATATTTATTGTGTGTAAAGTAATGAGTATTATGAGATTATAATAACTTAATATATTTTTATAATACACTTATTCAGAGATACAAATATTAATAATATTTTCTATAAACATAATAGAATTTTAAAATTTTAACATGTACGAAAATCGACACCTAAGAAGAGGAAAAAAGGGACGGGGTGAGTATTTGCGTGGAAGAAATATATTGGCAGGAGTGCGTCGCAATAGGGCATTTTGACTAGTTATTACTCTTAGTTAATAATAAAGAAAATGTAAGAAAATATATATAGTGTTTAATAATAAACTTTAAACAGAACAATCAGTTCTGTCTAGTGTCTTCTGCAGAACCTAAGCAAACAGCCTGTTTTCCCCCTTCGGCCTTTGCCTTATCTTCTCCCGTTCACCCCGCGAGCGCGAGCTCGCGCGCGGCGACAATTGGGCGACCGGCGCCGCCCTACGCCAGGTACCCAGGCGTTCGTCTGTCCCTTCGCCGGCGACGAGCACCCAACAGGTATGCGGACTCCTTCCCCTCCCTTCCTTCCCTGCTGTGCGAAACCGAGTTCCCGAACCCTAACCTAAGTCATTTTGCTATTTGCCTGTTTATTATATTCTGACATGATCTAATTTCCAGCGTATAGGTATATTATGCCTACTAACTTCGATTTTTTCGCAAAAAATTACTGGGTGTGTACATGTGTACACCCATGTCCTCTACTGTGCGCGTCCCTGAGAGGAAGCATTCCCTAGCCCAAGTATTAGAAAGCCGTATTGACGTACGGTGTTTTACATGTGAAAGTTGGAGTTTAAATTGCGCTGAGCAGTCAGTAATCAATCAAGCTGAGAGAAGAGAATGAAGAAGACGTGTTTGTGTCACCATCTTCTGGCAAATTAAGAAACAGAATAAGGCTTCCCCGCTAACATTGTAAATTTGCTGAAATCATTGTGAGAAATGAATGAACCAACCAAATTGTGCTTGGGCATGCTGAAGTTTGCTAGTTGCCAATTTTTAAGGCGTGTAAAATTGATCTAAGTTGATCCCCATGTCACATGCTAAGTTCACTGCTATCCCCTTTGCAGGTAGTCTTATACCACTTAAGTTAATTAGTTGTGATGCTTCCATTTCCTCTTTCCAATTTTATTGTTCTATTTAGATTATCATGTAGATCGCCCTGATGTATAATGTAGTGTCATCGTGTCAATGGTAGCGTACACGGTCTCTATCTTTGGTTTGAGTGTCAGCAAGGATCTGTTATACAGAACAGGGTTCCCTTAATACTGGTAGCACATGAACATGAAGGATTGAAGTTCATATGGTTTCTGCCAAGGTTGGCTACATTGCATTTAATCTGGTTATTGGTCAGCTTACCACTTTATGGTCCGATGCATGAATTGTTTTGCTTAGAGGGAAGTAGAAAACCAAACTGGATCATGCATATTGTCAGTATATAAATGAAAGAAGAGTTGATTGAAATTTTCTTAAGAAGGAAAATTATCTTAATCTTGGCTAGCTGGATGGATTTACCAAAAAAAAAATATCACCCCCCCCCCTCCCCCACAAAAAAAAAACACACACACGCACACGCTCAACCCACACGTATCCATTAGATCCTGCTATCTTATTCTATACTGAGGCATTGCCATTTTCTCGTAATTTCTGAAATTCTTACATTTAATGTGAATCTGCAGATTTGGTTCTAGTTAACTATTCAAGAAGTAGGAAATGCCGAGCTACTTCCAAGCCACTACTTGCAAGCCTCACAGTAGGATCATTGTGAACAAATCTATAGCTGGTCTTGGGAGCACATGTCAGTATCCATTATATTCACATGCTCTCGGATTCCACAAGCTGAAACAGAAGGTGTACCCAAGGCTAGTTCTCATTGCCGCTAGCCACAAAAGGCTTACTCCTGTATGTGCCTTAAGTGGAAAGGGAAACCCTGGCTCTGCTGATGATGTAAGTAGCTTCTAAGGCCTCCTTTTATGCTTGATATTTCTTAAAAATTTGTCATGCAAAAATGCATAACTCTGTTGTTTTCTTGATATATTTGGTGGATCAAAGCAAACTTACTCTTGTTTCACTTCATAATTTTGTCGTACTCCTTTAGGTGGATTACTTCTGTTGTTTTTGAAGTCATAGTCTGCTGGGTTATTCTCAACTATTTAAAACCATATTTGTTTAAATGTTGGTCAAAGTTACGAATGTTTGACTTAGGACAAACCTAAAACAGAGGGAGCATGTTAGGGTACCATATCGAATTTAAACAGAGATCAATGATACATATTAGGAATAGGTGGCTTGGTCAAGAAACCAAATATACAGGATAGGTCTCTATCCCCAGAACATTTACATACATTTGGTTCTGCTAGCAGATTGCATATACGTTTTTTAACAGGTTGGTGAACTTGTATATCGCTTTGTTGCAGCCTTTGATGGAATCTTTGAAGAAAGCTATGGCTGATGCAAAAAAGCCCCGGCCCATACAAGACTTGCTGAAGGAGCAGGTGGCTAAACTGAGAGAACAAGCGTCTGGAGGAGGCGGAGGGAATGGGAATCGCCGTGGAGGCAGTGGTGGTTCTGGTGGCCCAGATGATGAATCGTTCAAGGAAACATTGGATGAAGTAGTCCAAGTTATCTTAGCCACTGTTGCTTTCATACTTGTGGTAATTTTTTGTTTTTCTTGTTTCTTCTGCATTTCCTGGAATACTTATTTGATAAGTTAGCACTGGGCAACATAGACTGCTGAAACACTGTTTCTTATGAATAAACAGAATAGTATCACAATAGACTTCATGTCCTTAGGGGCTTTTTGCTTGTAGATGTGACACTTAGGTAGTTAGATATGTGATTATAGTCCCCTTTTATGATATGAATTACCTTACAATTTTGTTATAGCCAGATCTTACGAAATTCAAATGTATGCATCTGTGTTTATCATAGTGACTAGCAACCCTCCATGCCTCTGCTAAATCACTGTATTTTTCTAATGGTGCAGTACATCCACATTATCAGAGGGGAGGAGCTTTACCGTCTTGCCAGGGACTACACCAGATATCTTGTCACTGGTAAGAGGACTGCCCGACTGAAGCGCGCCATGCAAAAGTGGTACAACTTCTCTGAGAGCTTCATGCGGAAGGAAGGTTCCGAAGAGGACCAGTATGATAGACCAGCTGTGTCAAAACCTACATGGTGGCAGCAGCCTCAGAAACTTGTGCATCTTATGCAGGAGCTTTGCAGGGGAAACTGGCGCCCCCATGCTCAGGAGTCTTAGTTATGGGGTACCATCGCCCCACCCCCTCTTTTTTTTTTTTGACCCATTGCAAAATGCATAATAGGAACGTGGGCTGGTGCAGTGGAGTCAGGTCGCCTGTCGCCTGGACCAATGATTTTTTTTGTTCTTTATCGGGTATTTGTCTCTGGTTTGTAAAAGTATGAAGAAAGTGAGCGAATTCTTGGCAATTTTGTAGTTGATGATGAGACCATGTTTTGAGACTGTTGACAATCAGATTTTGGTGATAGACTGATAGCTTGTGCTTCTGATCGATCAAAACTCAGATGAGATACGGAATGTGCAGACGGGGGTGAAGGATTGTTTATTAACTCGGGTCTTTCTATGTTCAATGCTTGCTGAGGACTGCAGATCTCTTTCTACGCCTCAGCTATTGAGCTAGCAAGTTGCAGTGCCATACATTTCAAGACATTAGGACTTCAAAGTTACACAGCCATGTAAATCTTGGTTATGTTATGTAGGAAATTTCTGTAAGAACCATCATGTCCATGAAACTATTGTCCTTTCAATAGCGACATTGGAAAAATATGAATCCATCGATATGAATCCATTGACAATAATCATGAATCCATCGACATATATGAAAAATATGAAATAGCCTCATTTTTCTGCTTCTTCGATATGGTAATACAAACTCAGTATAACAGCGAAAAAACCCGGCTGTCTGCACCAACTAAACGTGAATCGGTGCATGGCCGTTTCACCAGATTGAAAGAAAACATTTGTCGCTATCTGTTATACTGTGGTTGGAAATGCTGAAACAAGTCCAGCACAGATCAACTTTCATCAGCGGGAGAGCCTGATGCTTCAGCAGCTTTCTTTTCCTTCTGTTTCTCTCTGCGCTTCTTGTTTCGCAATGCATTTTTGCTCATCTCCCCCCTGTTACATTGTTAAGGTCAGTGAGTTACAATCGATGTAAAAAAAAGGCATAAGAAAAGGTGAATGGAGAATGTGAAACTCACCCTGAAGGAGCCAGTCCACCAAAGAGCTGCAAATGCACCAACAAACATGATAAGTCAACTTATAGTCTTATTATACTGCCAAACAATGAGAATTTCCTCCAACGAGCTGGAACCAATAGAATTAGCTGAGCACAGCAAACTGCAATCCCAGGTAACCGCCAGTATACGATTTATTAAGTATGAAACATTCCTCTTTTATTCTATTGACAATGACAGCTTTCAGTTTCAGCATAGCCGGTCACAATCCCAGGTAAAGGAGGGGGGTGATAGGCCTTGGCAAATCAACATAAGAAAAACCCAACCACTCATATGGAGACCTAGCCAAACTTGCTTGGAGGACTAACATGCTTTGTTGTTGTTGCAGCACCATGACAAGGTTCAATTGCATGGTAATAGACCAAATCATTCAGTTTCACATTCCATTCCTCTAAACCGAAGACCAAACACCCCAGTTCTGAAAGGGAACCATGGTGGTGTTATTGGGTAGAAGTTTGTACCTTGTCCTGAAGTTCTGCAGAACCCTTAGCATGAGGTGGGCGGTATGCTGTAGGTTTCAGCGCTATATTTGCAGGGGCCTTGCTTGCTGTTTGCGCTGACTTGGAACCTTGTGCTGAAACTATAGAAGGAAGTCAAGGGAAGATATCAATTGATCAGAACAGATTGACATGGAATCTATGATAATACTAGAACCTTGTTTTTTTGTTTCTTCAATCTTTAAGGTACTCAAGGCTGTTGTCAGGTCAGCAATGTCACCGAATCTTTCAGGTACTTCAGGTTTCCAATCAGCCTGAATGATTAAAAAATAATCAGAAAGAGAGTGAGAGTGCAGATTTATCTATAATTTTCAGCATGTTACCACAGTTTAGGAACAAAATAGGATAAAAAAATAACAGGTTATGTTGAGGGGATACCTGATACAGCCTTTCAAACATCTTCTTAAACTGCAGAGATCCGTTGTGGTCAAATATTTTTATACTGCAACAACATTTCCATTCAGTAAGGGCATTTAACTATGTCCATTAACATGCCAATTGCCAAATATGCAGTAAACATACCAATTGTCTATTTGGAGCCTTGGCGCTGTTGTAGCAGTCATAAAATGACGACCATCAGGGGACCATTCACTTGTGACAGAACATTCTGCCTTTGTTTTTGCTACCAATTTCTTTTCTGAATAATCCCAGAATGCCTGGGCACAAAATACCATGTGAGCTACAATGCAACTATTTGTAGATGCTTACAGGTATTAAGGCATGTTTGCTTTTGTAGTTTGTCTCTTTTTTTCCTATACCAAACTTAAGAGTTAAGCAGATGAAATAGGCAGTATTTATAAATTTTCAGGGTGAAGAATAATGTCAAAAAATTGCTTGGTGTAGAAATATACCATATCACCGGGCAAATTACCAAATCCTGCTAATACAACAACTGGTCGAGAAAATGTGGTCAAGGATATTGTCAAAGCAACAGGTTTCATAAGATGTTTCATAAGATGTATAAACTCCCTCTGTTTCTTATTGTACTGAGTATTAGGATCTAAAAAGGTCAACTTTCTTAAACTGTAACTAAAAATTAGTCAAATTATATGCATGTTTAGTGTGCAAAGTTATATCATAGATGTGTATTTGACATATCTTTAATATAATATTATTTTTTGTAGCACTAGCATTTCATAATAAAAATTAGTAATCAAAGAATGCTTCTAAAGAGTTATCCAGATCCTAATACGCCCTATGAAAAGAAACAGAGGGAGCATGGCTTAGCCCAGCTTTCGTAGATAGAAATAGCTAGATAAGCCCACCACATTTTCACACAAGACCACACATCAAGACTGACTGGTCAAATTATTCTAGAGGATACATCGCCCTTTGGGGTTCCATCTTATCGTATTGTAAGGTCCTTCACCAAGGTCAACAAGAGGGTTGCACTTCTTGTTGAATATTGTAGCCTTGGCCGGCATAACTGAGATATGGTTAAGGAGCACTTAAAAAGGACAAATGGTACATAAAAGGTTAAACACTGAAATTGTATATGAAGACAGTAAATATAAGGATACATCCATAAACCACAGCAAATTCAGAGCCAGAGGAAGACCACTGCACATCATGGACTGGCCCATCCTTTTCTGCCAATACAAGATAGTGTCAGATACCAGAAATTAATATTAATAAAGGATAAATATTGTCAAAACCTAAGAACTTACTAAGTGGAACAATTCCTTCAAAGGCCCTGTCAGTTGTCAAGTAGTTCAACTTGGTTTCACCATAGTAACTCTGGTTGGTTTTATCCACGTCAGCTTGAACAAGAACTAGAAGCCCAGTGGACCCTTTGTTCCAGTGTAATTGAACAGTGGAACAACGAAAAAAGCTCCTGCGAGCAACTACTTGATTTTGTGCGTCCTTGTTGCAAGAAAATATCTGAATGCTGGCTGGAACACCCTACTTGAAACCAGATAGAGAGAGATCAGTAACCTTGTGAAACTAGTTTACAGAAACACATTCTAATTACCTAAACAAAATATAACAAATCGGACCTTAGCCTCTGGGACAAATCCAGCAACATGAGATCCTGGTGCAGTTGCTAGCTGCATCGTAGCTATGCCAGGCATTCTTATCCTATACAAAATCCCTTTTGCAAAATCTTTTGGATCAAAGAATTGTATCTCATTAGGCATCATCCGGCAAGCGACCGATTCGTCCGCAGAAAACTGAACCATTGGCCTGCAGGTTCAATCAGCATATCATGCATGAAAAGAACTCAAATGTGTCACATGCTTATGCAAATTGAGCCTAAATCGAATTTATAGATACTTTCTCCTATACGGTCTCAGGTTTCTTTTTTGCCTAATCTCATGTGTGCAGCTAATGGGGAACCCACATAGAATGGTGGCACAACCGCATAACATAAGGTAGTGTTAGAATCTCAAATCCAGGAATCAGGATAAAAAGCTTAATCGGTAACCAATCCAATTACTAAGGATCAGGTTATTCAGGTGCTAGGAGATATCTTTAAAATTGAGTAACAGTTTTTTATTTGCTAGTCTCCCAAAAGAAACATCATCCAGCTTGATAGGAACTCAACGCCAAAGGGTGCTTGGCCTAGCGGTTGAGACACTCGAGCGGCACTCCACAGGTCCTGAGTTCGAATCCTCGTGGGAGCGAATTTCAGGCTGTGGTTAAAAAAATCCCCTCGTCGGCCCTGTGTGCCAAAGCACTGGTTTAGAACCGGCCCAGGTCGGCCTGAGGACTGTGTATGGCCTAGGTAAGAGTCTCACGGGTTACGGGTCCTAGTGTCAGGGCAGGGCCGGGGTTTGGGGGTTTTCTCGGCCTGCGTGAGAAAGCCTTTCTTCTTACTTTAATGCCCCGGGGGGGCGGCTTGCCCCCTTGCAGGTCGAGTTTTTTTTTATGATGTGTATACAACTGTGAGTTGAAACATAGCTACCATATGACATCAGTGACTTAACAAAGTATTGCAATAGAAAATGTGATGGATGTAGTTAACAAATTAGCGTCTGCCATATCTCCTGTGAAATGCTCATCTGCTAAATCAGGAGTAATAAGACGCTAAATGCTACAAAAGGTTCCTACATATTAACATCTCTACAAGGATAATGAAGCATAAGGAGTGCAGGCAGCATAATTTATCAGTGTCACGAGAGCCGAACCAGGTGGCCTTAGACATGCTCTTCTGGTAGTGCTGGTAGAGAGCGGCAGCTGTGTCGACGTGCCAGACCGTGACATTCTTCTCCTGCGGCGAGGATGACTTCTGGAAGGTCTGCAGATACGTCCCCGTGGGCGACAGCGCGGCGGCGAGGAGACCCGGGAGCTCGAAGCACTTGACTACGGCGAGCGTGCGGCAGTCGTAGACGGTGGCCGAGGCCGATGCCACCGTCGCGAGGAGGCGGGCACCGTCGGTGGAGAAAGAGGTGGCGCTGCACGCCTTCTTGGGGAGTCTCTGCAGCGGGCTGGGGGGCCCGGTCCACACCGTGAAGCCATCGGGCTCGCGAACTACAACGTTGGCGCATTCCGTCAGACGGCGGTGTTCGAACGCGAGATATTATGGGGGCAAACGGGGCGAGGAGAGAGAGGGGATGTGTGAGGATACCTAGGATCTCGAGGGCCGGCGGTGGCGATGCCATGGCCGAGCACGCGACAGGTCCTCGGTGGCCGCCGGCGAAATCGCGAGCACAGTGACGGCGGCGGCGGCAGCGGCGGCGAGGGACGGAGATGTTGGGGACGGCGTCTAGGAGATGCGGGTGCTGTTGCTTGCTACCGCAGCTGACAGGTGGGACTAGGGCGCTAAGCTTTCGTGAGGCCGCCGTTATCAGTGTTCTGGGGCTTGGGCTGCTTCAATAGTTTGGGTTCCGTACGTCCTAGGCCCATTTTGTCTGACAAGTCAGCCCACGCAAAAACTGATTTGCTAAAAAGGAAAAAAATAACGTTACATCTCTTAATTTTTTAGAGTCCGCGTATCTTCTTCGATCTTTTAACCGTTTATCTTACTACCTCTTATAAGTGGTTTTTAAGGGGTTGTTTTATATTTTTATATTTTGTTAAACTCTATGAGTAAGCTATACAATAAATATATAATATAGCTTTACATCTATGTTTTGTTTAATTAGAATAATTTTGTAGCTCAATTCTGATTGTGCTGAAATTTTATGGACTAATTAGATGTTGACTATAGTACAAATTCATGCATTAACCCTAAAACTAAAAAGCAAAACAACGAAGAGGAAGATGCTTCAAAACAAGCCCAATCTCGCACACTAGTTGGCCCAGATCTCCATTGATCCGAAGGGCCAGAACAAAGTTTGTTTCCGTTTCGATTAGACTGCACCAGCCCTGACAGCCGTTCCACAAAAATTTGTTTTTCGTTTCGGTTGGGGTGCGAAGGGGTTTTCAATTTTCATTGAGAAACATTTCCTATGATCTTTGAGAAGTATCTGTTGAGAATTCTTCTTGGTTGAATGGTTGCTAATTTTTCCACAGGTTTGCCTAGTTTATACCAGACCAAAAAATGCATTGGAAATATTGGATACATCAGAAATATTGAATATGTTGATGCATGTATAGCCGACTCCATTGACCAACTTTGGCTAGGTTCAGATCCTACCATTGGGAGCTGATGGCAACAAGAGATAGTTGCCGGGGTCACCACGCACCAGGAGTGGCCCCCACCGACTACCGATCCTGTCATTGAGAGCTGATGGCAAAATTGTAGACACGTTTTCTCGGTTAAAAGTTAGTGTAATATAAATGTTCGTATTGGTCTGCGCAATTGCGTAGATAGGTGGTTCAGCTGTGTCTGTACATTGTTTGTACCCATTTCAACGGTGTATCCAATCATCAAATTAACGATTTCAAGTGTTTCTTGTTGCTACAAGTATCAGGTGTCTAGTTTCAAAAAAAAAAAAAGTTATCTGGTGTCTATACCACTGTTACGGGAGCTTATCCTGACACAATTCGCTCAATGCGTAAATTAGGTTATAGCCCTCAAGAGCTTGGCCGACGTTTTCTTTTGTTTTAACCTGTTGTGTTGATCGGTGCCTATTTTTCTTCCGCTTAGAGCAGTACAGTCGACATAGTTACATACGGTTCACATAAATATGAAAAAGACGTTTTTAGAACGACGGGCCCATTTGCCTATTTTTAGGTGGCCCGGGCCAGATGGAAACGAGACAAATGAAGGTCCATCCAACGAAGTCCATCTAACTGGGCCAGGTCCAGAGCATTTGTTTTCGTTTTGGTTGGGGTGCGCCAGGCCCTGCCAGCAGTGCAACGGCTAGACGACGCGAGAGGACCCCAGTGGCAAGCCACCGTGATGGACCCTCCCCCACAAAAAATTATATTAATATCAAAATGGGCACATGGCCCACATATCAGATATTAAACTGATAAGAACAGATACTACACTTGATCTTAGCCAAAAGGCCGAGAAAGGTATGAGTTATTCTAGCGCCCTGCCCCTTCTTTTGTAGCTCCCTCCCTCCGCGCTCTGCCCTGGCTAGGCGAGGTGGTACAACAAACGCAAGCGGCTGCCGGCGGGAGCAACCTGAGTGAAGAAAGCGAAACTAGGCCGTGTTCTGCTGATGGGCTTTTCTGTCACCTGTGTCCGGCCCATTGGGAGCCTGTTACTAGTATGAACCAGAGTAGTCACGTACTAGAGATTCTCTTTCCTTTTGAATGGATCCTTGCTTGTCGTCGTGTACTAGTATATTTGGTCGCTCCAATTGTGTTTGCGGTATCAAAGGAGGCGCGCTTAAGAAGTTACAGTACTTTTAAGTTAATTGAGTGATGCCATTTTGTGAAGTTTCATATTTCATAAAGCATAGGAACAGGTTTGGGAAGGAACTGTTGTCAGACGAGCTGTGACCACGAGCAGACGGTCATGACCTTGCTCCAAATCTCCAATCCCCGCCATATCTAGGTCTCTCAATTAAAATACAATTTTAGACACTGTTTAGATGTTATAGTATTAGATTAGAAGATACTATAGAGTAGTGCGAGTGGTGCTGGTGGTTGTCATGGGCAGTTTGTAAATTTAAATTAGTATTTATATGCTCATTATATCTAACACAGGCAACATCATCATACCAAATCTTTATATGTTTCTATATTTGACTGGTAGTATTTCCATGGGAATCAAAACACCAAATATAGTTGACAATTTTGTTGCTCATGACCTTGTTGAGATAGTGTGGTCTATGATTTATTTTCTAGTTTCCTGCGGTTGAAAAACTGGCTGGTAATGTTTTGTTGTAAGAGAGAAATAATGTACAAAGCTGATAAACTAGGTTGATAAGTTCGAGCAGCCAGGTTCGGGATTTTCTACACTAACCCAGGGCACTGACCCTCCTTTTTTCCTATCAATCCTCGCAACCACCTTCTTTCCTTTTCTTTCAAATCTCCAGCCTAACTCATCAAAGAAGCTCAATGTCAACAAACATTGAGACGCACGAGTCAAAGAATAGAGTGAAAATTGACTTAAAAAAAGTCAGTCATCGGTGATATGATGAGAAACACCCAAGTGTCATATAGCACATCCAAATATAGCGCAGTCCTTCTAAATTCTAAGTTATTTTATTTTTAAACTGAACTTCTACAATTTTAATCAAGTCTATCTATCCAAATATGCTGATGTTTACAAGATATTCCATTCTCCTATAAACTTCCCAGAAGTATACTAGTTTGCTTTAACGAAACTACTCCAAGTTTGATTTAATGAAACCGCTTCGATGCTTTGATGTTCTATTCTCCTATAACCTTGTCAGAAAAGTGGACTAGTTTGGTTTAGGACAAAAACAAAACGACCAAAGTACGCTTTAAAACGGAGTTTCCAAAGGTGGAACTGACGAAGCCGTCGGACATCAACATTCAACGAATTGCTATCAGCGCGGAGCATTTCGTTGGAAGAAGAGGGGGAAAACAAGAGGCGCATCATCAACAGGAAAAAGTGCGACGCTATTCCAAGGTCTTGTACCACACACAGATCGAGTCCACTTTCTTCTTCGCCGCTTGCAAAGCCACTGTTTCGGTCGCTGAGCTGTTGTTCTCCAACTGCACACTTTTTTTTTTATCCCATATGTATCAACAGACACTAGCGGATTAGGCATTTTTTTTCGAAAGATCACGGATTAGGCATTTAGCCCTCTGTTCCTGGCATCCTGCATATAGTTGCATGAAGACTTCCTGACCCTTCTGGTCGGGTACAATATAACAGAAATAAACGCAAGAAAATACTCCTGGTTCTCCTAAAAACAGCCAACGTTCTATCCATCTTCCACGTCAGCTTATCGAACATTTAGCTGAAAAAAAAAATGCTCAACAGCACAGTAAAAGGCGTACGCTTTTTCACGGTTCCCATGCAACCAAGACGCCAAGTCACAGCCCCAACAGCGCCCGGATAAGCAGCACTTGTTGCTTCTTGCAGCACACGGCGGTGCCCACCTCCGGCCGTGTCAACCTCTGCCCATCAATGCGCCGTAGCACGGAGAAAGGGACCCGCCCGGCGCCCTACGCCACTAGTCCCCCAACTGCCAGTTCAGACGGAAAGCCAAGCAATGATCCTGATCGTGGCAGGTCAGTCCCCCGCTGATGAGAATGAGATCCAGGCCTTGTTTAGATCTACGAAAAAAATAAACCTGATGAATAGTACTATTTTCGTCTTATTTGACAAATATTGTCCGATCATAAATCAACTAGATTTAAAAGATTTATTTCGTGATTTTCAACTAAACTGTGTAATTAGTTATTTTTTTACCTATATTTAATGCTCTATGCAAACAGCTAAATATTGATATGATAGAGAAAATGAAAAAATTATAAGTTTTGGAGAGATTAAATATATATGGCCCAGACCGGAACCTGCAGGCAGCGGCTGCAGAGCCGTGGCGCGCCGCGGTTCGGCCGTCGGCACGTCGGCGTTTAATTGCCGGGCCGTGCTGCGCTGCACTGCACTGCTGCGTGTAGGTGTAGGTGTAGGTGTAGGTGTACAGTAGGTGCAGTGCATCGGGTGCAATCCAGCGGCGAGAACGGGCTCGCTGCTGCTCAATTACTGGTGGCTCCGGGGGGTTTTCTTTCCTTCTTTCTCATGATTGATCCATGACAGGACTTGTTCAATGTTTTTGACACGGAAGATGACGTACGAAGTAGTACTCCTTCCATGCTTCTACTTCAGTTTCAAATTTATCACGGAATGTATAAACCAGTGTGCTTCGAGCTCGTAGATCCACTAGAACTAGTAGACTTGCAAGTTATAAGAGGACGAACAAAATATGTGGCATATATGAAAGGTAGTCATGGTCCGGCAAGTCAGTAAATTTCTCTTAGGTTCTGTTTTGGTACAGCTCTTTGTGGCTCTGCTTCCTCCCACACCATCAACTTTAGCAATATTTGTTCACAGAAATATGTTTTCCTTTCTCCGCTCGAAATGAACCATGAGCCTGAAAAAAAAAAATCACTGTAGCGCAAAGCTAGAGCCAAACCAAACAAGGCCTTAGTGATATCATATTTTCTTTTACATTGAGCAAATTATATTTGCTATTAGAACACTTGGTATACAAAAATAAACTTTAAAAACTTTGATAAATAATTGTTTAAATTATATACAAAGTTTAAGACATAAAAACTTTCGATAGATATACGTATTCAAGTGATTGTTTAGCCAATTGCGGATTTGTAAGATCAATTATGGGTTAAATCTATTTTGTATGGCATTTTCCTGATCAAAATATGCTTATCCTTTTGAGATGAAGGGAGTAGAACCTCTTCTTCTTTTCTATTGCTGCTACATGCTTTATTTTGTTAAAGCCTCTCGCTTTGTTGCATATGTTATTTTCATCCCAGCCATTTTTATACTTTTCTTTCTCCATTTTACATTTGTATTTAAAAAATTGTCCTACTTCTTATTCTTTTCAACATCCTTCCAGCTTCAGATTGGTTGATCAATATAAATGTGTATATTTTCACGCAATTGGATCAACTTTTCCAAGTGCGGAAAGATGGAGTTGGGATTGAGAGTTGTTGGAGAATATTTTTCGATCTTGCCAAAAAAATCAAGATTAGGAGTGGGTTTTGGAAACTATTGGAGATGCTCAAACAATGTGCCTTGTTAATTAGATGTCACATAGTATGTTTATGGTCGATGTGTCATTAAATTAACGACGAGAGAGATGCAGTATCGCTTGATAATATAATGCACTGCAAGTAACCTAAGTGAATCAGTGATGTGGCAATAATAAAATATGCACAGTGATGGTGTGGCACATTTCCGGCCTTCACTATCACCGAATATTTAACATCTCCAGCAGATCCTCACAAGAAAATCTCATCCACAAGCTGCGAGCAACTTGGCAAAGAATGTCGATGTGCTCATGGTCTTTTCCGAGCAACGACAGGGCCATGGAGTTTTTATCTTCATGTTGACAGGGGTGCTTTGTACTTTTGTTGTCTAACTTATTAATAATAATGATTTGTTAAGCAAACAAATGAAAGTTCACAAACACTAACAGCACCAAGAGAAATATTTCGGTGATACGTACGGGGAGAAGATAAGAAATGCACGACCACGCATATAATGTTCTTAATAAACAGCATCTAGAGAAATATTTCAGTAATCTAGAAAATAAGAAATGCGCGATCGCGCATATTTTTTTTTGCGAAACGATCACGCAAATAATCTAACATAAGCCAAAAGAAGAAATATCATTTATAATAATACATGCTCGATCATGCTGCATGATGGAAGTATAGCACGCAAGCAATGTATCCGTCTTTTAGTAGTCCTATTGTAGGTAATCAGAGTGGAAATTCTGATAACCTATCCTCTAATGAGGAGAAAGGTTGGTCCAAAGTTGGACCCAGGAAAAAGAACGAAAAGAAAAATAAAAAATGATAGGCTTATTTTAGAATATTAGAGGCCTGGGCAAATTGGATAGAATCGACTAGCAGAATTAGGGATCATCATGTAGATGTAGTAGGCATTATGGAAACTAAGAAAGGTAGCTTATCTGATGATCTTTTGAAAAATATAGCCTGGAATGTTCCTTTTAAGTGGCATCACCTAGAGGCTAATGGGACTACATGAGGAATCCTGGTTGGTGTCAATGAGGATGTTTTTTTCTATAACAGTCTTAGTCTTTAGCTTATTCTGTTTCTGTTATGCTTACCTGTAAGAAAAGTGGGTTCTCTTGGAAGCTGGTAGCCATCTATGGCCCTGCTTATGAGGAGCAAAAACAGGCTTTTCTAGATGAGTTAGAAGTTATTATGAAAAAGTGGGATGATCATGTGTTGTTAGGAGGTGACTTTAACCTGGTCAGGTTTATGTCTGATAAGAACAATGGTGTGATTAACCATAAGTGACCACAATCCCCTGCTTTTAGACTCTGAGGAAAGTAAAAGTTTTTGGTAGGAAAAAGTTTAGACTTGAGAAGTGGTGGCTAGAAAAGGAGTCCTTTAAAGATATTGTTGGTAAAGCTTGGAACACTCCATGTTCATGTACTAGAAGCATTGATAGATGGAAATTTAACGTAAGAACCCTTAGGAGAGTGCATAGGGGATGGGCTGCCAATGAGGTAGCAGAGCTGAATAAGTCTAAAAGTGAATTACTGCTGAAATTCAACTCCTTGGAGTCTCTAGTGAAAACTAGAGCTCTGACAAAAGAGGAATGTAATGAACTTAGAAGGGTGGAAAAATAATTAGAGAAAATCTGGTACTTAGAGGAAATCAAGGCTAAACAAAGATCTAGAGACAGGAATATTAGGGAGAGGGACAGGAACACAGCCTATTTCCAAGCTATAGCAAATGAGAGGAGTAGGAACAAAAAGGTAGATTGTCTAGAAAGTCCCTCAGGCTTAGTTTATGATCGGAAGGGAAAGATGATTGCAGTCAACTTCTATAAAACTCTTTTTTCTAAAGAACCAGACACTGGGGTTAGACTAGACATAAACTTCTGGGAAGATAAGGACAAGGTCAGTAGTGAGGAAAACTTGATGTTAGTAGCACCTTTCACTGAGGAGGAAATTAGAGTTGCAATCTTCAGCTGCTATCAGAGGGTGCTCTTGGCCCAGATGGCCTGCCTTTTCTTTTCTACCAAAAATTCTGGGATGTGATTAAAAAAGACCTAGTTGATCTATTTATAGACTTTCATAAAGGAGTTCTTGACTTTTCCAGGTTAAATTGTGCTCTTGTGACCCTTATTCCTAAAGTAGGGGATGCTACTAACATGAAGCAATTCAAACCTATTAGCTTGCTTAATTGTAGCTTTAAAATGTTTTCCAAAATAATTACCCTTAGACTTAGCTCCATAGTAAAAAGAATTGTGATGCCTACACAATCTGCTTTCATTCAGGGGAGGTATATCCTAGAAAGTGTTGTAGTAGCTCATGAAATAGTTCATAGTGTTTACAACTCTGAGACTTCAGGAGTGGTTCTCAAGTTGGATTACGAAAAGGCTTATGACAGGGTCAGCTGAGACTTCCTTTTTAACATGCTTAAAGATAGGAATTTTGACCCATGTCTCATTGGATGGATTAAACAAATAGTTGTAGGTGGCTCACTAGGTATAACTCTTAATGGCGAGGATAGCTCATATTTCAAACCAGGAAAAGGTCTTAGACAGGGAGATCCCCTGTCCCCTTTTCTCTTCAATTTGGTTGGAGATGGTTTAGCTAGGATGCTTGAGAGGGCAACTAGTAAAGGTCTAATCAAAGGGTTACTTGATGACATTAGACCAGGAGGTATAGTCGCATTACAGTATGCTGACGACACTATCCTTTTCTCTAGTGCAGAGGAATCCCATCTAACTAATCTCAAATGCATTTTGATGTGGCATGAGCAATTAACAGGGATGAGGATTAACTTTCATAAGAGTGAACTAGTAGCTTTGAACTTAGAACAGGAGGAAGCACACAGACTAGCTCATATTTTCTTCTACCCTTTAGGCTCTTTTCCCATCAAGTACTTAGGAGTTCCTTTACATTTTGATAAACTAGTTAGAGAAGACATACAACCCCTAGTAGATAAGATACTGAAAAGGATGGCTGGATGGAAGGGGAAGGCTTTATCTCTAGCAGCTAGAACTGTTCTAGTTAGTGCTTGTCTAGCTAGTATTCCTGTCTATTTGTTATCTTTTATCAAGTTCCGTAAATGGGCCCTCAAACTCATTAACACTCAGATGGGGAACTGCTTATGGAATGATTCAGAAGAATGTCACCGCTACCATCTAGCTAACTGGGAGCTAGTGTCCTTGAGGAAAGAACATGGGGGCTTAGGAATACCTAGTCTTAGAGACTTAAATATTAGTCTTTTAGCTTCTTGGCTTAGAAGATACAATGTTGATAGAGAGAAGCTTTGGAGAGAGCTCATTGATTTCAAATATGAGACAACCAAACCAAACATTTTTCACACTAAATCTAGCGGAGTTTCCAGTTTCTTCAAAGGCTTTATGTATGCCATACATGCTACTAAGTGGGGGTACAAATGACAAGTAGGTAATGGCATGAGAATCAAGTTTTGGGAAGACAATTTGCTGGGCTCTTCCAGCCTAGCCATTTAGTTCTGGCCCTTGTATAGAATTGTAAATGAGAAAAACAAAACGATAGCTGAGTTGTGGGATGGAGTAGATTTGAAGTGTACTTTTAGGAGCAATATAACTTATGGTTAGAAATAATTGAGCTTATCTCTACTATTCATTTGTCTAATGCTGAAGATGAAATGGTGTGGCAATTTACTTCATCTGGCATTTACTCTTCACAATCTCTATATAGAATCATTAATTTCAGAGGTATTAAAACTGTCCATGTTTCAGCAATCTGGAAATTGAAAATTCCCCCTAGAGTGCACTGTTTCTTATGGCTGATGATTAACAATAGATCTTTAACTAGAGACAACCTGGCCAAGAGAAGGAAGGTTGAGGATCCAAGCTGTTTGTTTTGTCTAGAAGAAGAATCTATCAGTCATCTCTTTTTTGAATGTGTAGTTGCTAAGCAATGTTGGTCACATATCTCTGAGGTTGTGGGACAAAATGTGGGAGAAGATTTATTTAGGATAGGAGAGCTGTGGCTTAGTAATAAAAAGAACAATCTGCAGAACATGGTAACCTCTGCTGTACTATGGTCTATTTGGAAACTTAGGAATGATTTCTGTTTTCAGAAAACACAATGGAGGAGTATGGAAATGCTCCTTTGCAGGGTGGCCGCCACTTTACAAAGTTGGGAAGTTATATGCCCGGAGGACAAGAAACAACTGCTACGGGAGTACGTGACAAGAATCAAGACAATCCCAAGTTCTATGCTGTGGCTGCCATACGTGCAAGGGGTCACTTGACAAAGATGCTGAGAGGAGAAGCCGTGCCTGATGAATGGAAGGACATGTCCCAAGTCAATCCAATCACACACAATCATCAAGGTGGCGATCCCGTCGTGGAGGGAGCTGGAGAAATCGATGGAGAGCTAGCTACAAGTTGTCCATCAGGTTTAGCTGGATAGACTGAAGCTGGAGAGACTCAGTTCATGCATGTGTCCTTTCTTTGCTAGGCTGTTTCGTTATGTGATGTAATAAGTAGTTTTGGCTTGCTTTGGTACCTGAACTGAACTGTAAACTGTGATCTATTGGTTTTAATCAAGAGGCCGGGGCTTATGCCCTCAAATTCCAAAAAGAGTCTGTGATCCTCCTCCTTCCTTTAGTTGAGGCACGCAGAACATTTGCGCCTGAGATTCAGAGGCGTCCCTAGTTTGAAAGGGGTGTAATGTACGAGCGATCAAGGTACATACATATAGACGCGTGGATTTGGGTACATTCATCAAATTCAGGTCAGCCAGATATGGATGGATATTCATGGGAACACAAATTTATTTATCAAATGGCAGAGGTATTTTCGTCCGCCGGCAACTAAAGCTAACGCAGCATTTTTTCTTGAAAAATGCCCATCTAGCACATGCGAGAGAAGCTCCTACGACCACGAGTTCGTTGCGATTTTTTTTTCTATCGATAGTATAAAGCCAAATAGTACAGTTGTGATCCGGTTGCGCCGAGTCAGCAGATCACATCAGATCAAAATCAGCGCGTCCAAGCGTGCTACAGTGCACGGGGGCGGAGACGTGCCGGCAGCGCCTGGCCACAAGTCCTCCCGGCGAGTCCTCCGCCACAAGCTCGCCGGCCGCTCACTGATTGCTCAAGTTGCGTGCTCGGGCAACCGGCTTATATGCGCCACTCGCCAGCTGGCCGCTGGATCTCCTCCCCTCTTCTTCCTCCACCACAGTCAGTGGCCTTATCTTCTTCTTCTTCGTCGTCCTTTGCCTCCCTGCTCGTTGTTGGCTGAGTGTTGCGAGACGAGATAGAGGTGGAGCTAGCGGCGGCGGCCATGAAGATCCAGTGCGACGCGTGCGAGGGCGCGGCGGCCACGGTGGTGTGCTGCGCCGACGAGGCCGCGCTGTGCGCGCGCTGCGACGTCGAGATCCACGCCGCCAACAAGCTCGCCAGCAAGCACCAGCGCCTCCCGCTCGAGGCGCTCTCCGCCAGGCTCCCACGCTGCGACGTCTGCCAGGTACGTTCTCTCTTCTCCGTACGTCGTCACGCACGCACTACTAACCAGCGCATGCACAAGCTAACTTTGCTTGCTCGCGGTCGGATCGCAGGAGAAAGCGGCCTTCATCTTCTGCGTGGAGGACCGGGCGCTCTTCTGCCGGGACTGCGACGAGCCCATCCACGTCCCGGGCACGCTCTCCGGGAACCACCAGCGCTACCTGGCCACGGGTATCCGCGTCGGCTTCGCCTCCGCATCCGCCTGCAGCGACGGCGCCTGCGACGCCCACGACTCCGACCACCACGCCCCGCCCAAGGCCACCTTCGAGCCACCGCCGAAGCAGGCCGTCTCCGCCGCTTCGGCGCAGCAGGTGCCGTCGCCGCCGCAGTTCCTGCAGCAGGGCTGGGCCGTCGACGAGCTCCTGCAGTTCTCGGACTACGAGGCCAGCGACAAGGCAAGACCATGGCCCAAGCTCCATCCGCCGGTCCATGTCCGACCACCTGCGCGCGTGCACCCATCTCATGGTCTTGTTGTGTGCGTGTTTTGCAGCTGCACAAGGAGTCCCCGCTCGGGTTCAAGGAGCTGGAGTGGTTCGCCGACATCGACCTCTTCCACGAGCAGCAGGCGGCGCCCAAGGCCGGCAGGACGTTGGCGGAGGTCCCGGAGCTTTTCGGATCCCAAGCGGCAAACGACGCGGCGTACTACAGGACGGCCAAAGCCGCTGCCGGCGCCGGGGTGCGCCAGAGCAAGAAGGCACGGATCGAGGTTACCGACGACGAGGACTACCTCATCGTTCCTGACCTTGGTTAAATATGATTAAGAGAAAGCGCAGGAGTTTTGTTTTTTCTCCTGCCGTGTGTGTGTACCAGAAGAATTTTACTGTTTTGTGCATCTTTGACTGTAGTATTGCTCAGTTGTGAACATGTATAATTCTACTAAGCCACTTTGTTGCTATGCTTGTACCAATATGAGGACTTTTGATGTTTTTAACATAACAAACATTTGCCTCAAATAGCTGATACCTTAACTTGGGGGTAAAGAGAGCATAAGTGACAGGCCAAAGCTGCTTCAAATCAAGAATAGACCATGTGAAAAGTCAATACTTTGGATACAGTAATATTTTAGAAGTTCCAGGTAGGTCTTTTACATGGCCAAAAAACAACTTGAATCCTGGTAAGATTTGGACTCAAGTAACAGTGAACACAAATCCTTTGGGGGGGAAAAAAACCATAACAGGAAACTTCCTGTAAACCAAATAAATGGCACCACGCTTAGAATCAGATATTGGCATATTGGTACCAGCGTCTTGATTTCAGCAACCAAAGCATCTTCCATGGTTATATGACACCTGATCCATTTAGTATCAGAGACAACCTGTTAATCTCTCCTTGCCATGAGATAGTGATTCAGATCTATCTACAATTTACTAACCCCAGAATCACCAGCACAGTTGCTATTTCTTTAGTTATAAGCTCCAAAAATTGCAGGTGGATGTGTAAAAGTTATGGGAACACAATATTGCATGATCTACTAGGCAACTGATTCAATGTGATTTTCACTGTCGTCCTCCTTGAGACACTCCATGGGTAGCTTGAAGCTCAAACAAAACATAGCCTGCAACAAATGTCAAACATAAATGTAAATACCCAAAATAATCAAGGCCATCCTACTGAAATTAAAAACAACTCAACTTGCATTAACTCATTGGTCATATCCATGAATTTCTCTACTGTTCTCACTTCTCAGATGATAAAAGGTATTTTCAGTAGGCTCGCCTACACAGGATAAGAATCCCCAATGTTTGCCAACTGCCCCACATTTCATTGGAAACCAGCAAAGTTAGTTGGTTTAAACATTCCAGGTAGAGAGTTTATCATGCATCAGTATCAGTCATTGCTGCAAAGTTACTGTTACCAGGGGCACAACTGAATCGACAGCGTAGAAAAACTTTGAAAAGTTGATGCTAGTTCAAGCCCTGGAGGAAGATCATGTTCTAAAATCTATTTACTCCCTTCAGGCCTTCACCGTGGAAACAACTGCCACTGCTTGTAAATACCATTCAATAAGAGGAATTTTGTATTAATTTTGACCCATACATAAAAGTGTGTACCTAGTCCAAGGTCCAAATTTTGGGGCAAGGTCAAGTCTTATATAACAGAAAAGTGTGTACCTAGTCTTGTTGACAAGTACACTGAATAAAAACATTAGATACCTTGTTTGGTGCAACATCACGAACCCTATGGAATTTTGGGTCTGCTATCTTAGCATTTAGTTTATTCTGTGCTTCCTGCATAAAGGAAAAATGCTTATGTTAAAATGAAAGCTGTACTATCTCTCAGCTGATAATACATACAGATACAGGTGGCATATAATGACAGTAATGATGCGATCAATTAAAAACATCTAAGTAATAATTAAATAGCAGTGAACTTACAGAGATTATTGATTCTTCAGATTCACCTGAACGGATGAAACAATAGCAGTGTATCCAAGGTAGTGGCCCTGTCCAGTATTTCTTTTGGATGAGACCATCAAAACAATCTGCACAAAGGTCCATATATAATGAACTGAAACTCAGCAATGACAGCTGAATGTAGAAATTATTTTCCAAACAATGACTACATATAGGATGTAGCTCTCCATGTTTGCAATGTCTCAAGTGCACTAACTCGATTGTGAATTAGTCCACTCGATTGTGAATTAGTCATTCAACACCGAAATACAGAATGTAGCTCTCCGGTTTTGCCTCAAGTGCACTAACTCGATTGTGAATTAGTCATTCAACACCGATTTGCAATGTCTCAGATTTAAATTTTTATTCAAAAGCATAGGATATATATGACATACGGAGAAGACAAGAAATTCAATTAAAGATCGTAAGCAGAAAAGAGGGGCCAGGCCAGCTGTCCAGAAATGTCATAAATCAGTACTGCTGACCAAAGGAGTTTCTATACATGCTATAAAAAGGCAACAGTCGTGATTTGATGCTATAATTAAATTATAACGGAAAAACTAATGGGGAGGATAAAACATTACCGAGGAACTGCAGAGCAGAAGCAGGTAGATTCATCAGTACATGATCAAAGTGTTCCCATGGCTTGGATGGTGGTGGCCCTGGTCCTCTCACTCTCTTGTTGTTTCGTTTTTTCGTTTGATTAGCATCTCCATCTTGGCCATCAGGTTCACCTATGGGAGACAAGTAGGGAACTTTAGTTTAGTTAGAAATCTGGCACACTAATACAGAAGTTACGTAAAAATAAAGGTGTGATTGGTTGCTTGCATTAGACTTCATGCAGCACAACCTAAGACAGCATAAACGTGTACAATGTCTTGTTGTTTGGTTGTCCTGCATAGTCAGGCTGTGTTTGGTCAGATTGTGTTTGGTTAATTACATTGTATTGCATGTTGTCATCTCCATGTTAGTAGAGGTCTACTGTTCTAGTAAAGGTGGCGTAAGTGAGAAGATTTCATTTTTGAGTACACCATCAGCTTGTGCAAATCTGGATTTGCATATTACAACCAAATCTCACGTACTAGCAAAACATGGTAACTGTACTGCACAAGCCTGAATACAGGCTAATGCAGGCAACTAAACAGTCCCTAAGTTTTTTTGATAAACACAAAATTGAGAACTTGAAGCATGTAATAGATTTCTTGCATGTTTACTACTTATTAAAGACACTGAAGAATACACAGCGTAGTTACCTTCTGAAGACTGTTGTCGCTTTTTGCCAGTAGTTCTTGCCACAGAGGATTTATTAGCACAATTTTGACTGTCCTCACCAACATCTACAAAAGAGTTGAAGAAACAGTAAAGTTAGTGTGTGAAGGACCACAAAAAAATCAGTATGCAGGGGAGAATAGGAATCTAGTAAAAAAGAGGGCACCATTATGATTTCCATTTGAAGATGAATTTTCATTAGCAGGGACCCCTTCTTTAGGATAGGATTCATCAGTGGCAACTTGAGAGTCTGATCCAGTTTCAAAACCAGGCACAGTAATCAAATTTTGCACGAACACTCTAGCATCCATGTTGTAGGCGAATATATAATCATCAACCTTGTTAATCTTTGCATTAGTTCTTAGATAATGAACGCTATCTGGATTCAAGTCATTTGCATACACAACACATCCTTTCTGAGCAGCCGGGATTGAAAATGGACCTATTCCAGCAAACATGTCACATATAACGTCTCCTTTCTTGAACAGAGAAACTAATCTGAGATGCTCATTCTCGAGTCTTGAATTCCAGTAGACCAAACCATAATCAAGTCTGAATGTTGCACCAGATTGTTTAACTTCAGTAACCATATCATCTTTCCCTGCTAAGATCTCAAATTTTGGGACTCTAAATTCATTTGTTATTGTCCCCACTTTATTCACCACGGTCTGAATCCTTGGGTAATTTTTCTGTGTATAGATATGACAGAAATGCTTAGTGAATTATAAAGCAAGCACCAAGCAGCATGTTTTATGATGTTTTCAGATATTCTGATCATCTAATCTAAGCAATAAAACAACAAAGATGGGAAGCAATAATTCATGTATGTTTATGAGATTCAGAGATTATCTAATATTTTCATTGTTAACTGCTCACAGAGTTAACTCATTTAATACTGCTTTCATGTCATTGCAAGGTCCCAACCAACCAGCATTGAAGAGTAAGATAAATTGATAAATGATAATATTTCCAAATCTGTATGAGACGATCTACAGAGCTGGAAAATTTGGTTATGAACCTCTTTTGGGATCATTTTTATGCAAAATTTATATGGGTGCTGCATGCACGGTGTTGAGAATCAGACAGTCAAGGAATGTATGAAGTGGGCAAGTTATTAAGAAAGAGAAGGGCACAGAAGTGTGCTTACATCATAGATAACCTTTCCTATGATATTTTTATAGGCTAGCAAGTCATCAGATAAGTTCAGATGAGCAACATGACCTGCACACATCATAAAAAAAAATTTAAAGATATGACAACAAATGGAAGAAAGTATCATCAGGTTTAGTATACTTAACAATTGTCTCAAACGAAGAAGGTACCTCCACTCCAGCAGGAAGGATTTGCTTCAAAATGTGATCTGTCACAAATAACGAAATTGATCAAACCCATTATATTAAGAAATTAAGAAAGGTTATACTGGTTTTGTCAGCTCAAAGCTTGCAAAACTAAAGGGAAAGACGAACGTCAGCGACAATGAACAGGTAATAATGGGCAAATCACGATTCCCTTTTTATTTTACTTTATGCAAAATTTATAGAAGAACAAAGAATATGCAAAGTGATGTGTGTACCACAAAGTAGCACGATACCAAAGCATGACAGAAATCGGATTATAAAGGAAAAAGCTTAAACTGACCTGCATTCCAGTAAGAATAACCAAGGGTCAATGTATAAGGTACAACATCAACATTGCATAGCTGCTTCAATGAATCAAGCGTCTGTTGTGGCATGTCAGATAAATCTACAAGCCAAATACCATGGACATAAACATAAGCATTCTTCTGCTTAGAGGCAAGAGAAAATACTAACATTAACATGGGCAAGTCATCCTTATAAAGAAAACATGGGTGAGTACCAACATTAACATGGGTAAGTCATCCTTTGATACAAGAGACTAATCAGGACAGAACATTATGTTACACGAGAGTCAAGATTTCCAAAGCCACAGGAACATTTCAAATGTAGCCTTAAAGCTTAATGAAGTAATGGGCTAATGGCATGTCAGGCTATTCCAACATGATTTGGTGACTTGGTGCTGCAATGCTCGCTCAGTTCATAGAGTAAAACTTTGCAATTGACATGGTCCATCCCAAGAGTACATACCGGGCTTCTGAATCTTTTCAGACAGTACGACCAGCCGGTTCTTGTCGCCCTCGGGATCCTCAACTACAGTCTTAACCCGTGGCTTGTCCAGCAGATAACTAAAATCACAGATGAGGAGGGGTGGGCCCCCAATTAGTCGTTAAACGCAACGAGTATAACATGGCTGTTCCTACTGATTAATTGGATTGGACCCTGGACCAAGGGAGAAGTGTTACCCGGAGCGAAGGAGGAGGCGGGTGACTGCGGAGGAGAGCTCACGGGGAATGCGGAGCGCCCAGAGCTCTATCCGCTGCTCGAACTTGCTCTCATCCAGCTTGTCCATAGGCACGAGGCGAGCCGCAGGCAAGGCCTGTGGCGCTCGAGCACAAGAGGAAGGAGAGGGAGGCGCGGGGGGCGGCGAGCCGGAGGACAGATCGAGAAGCTGAGGGAGGCACCGGAGCCGGCGAGACGGAGGACGGAGGCCGAGAAGAGGAGGGAGGCGCGGGGGGCGGTGAGGAAGAGCGAGGCGCGAGCGGGCGGAGGAGAATCGCGGCGAGAGGAAGCTTGACGCAGAGCGGGCGGTTTGGAGCCGTTTGCTCGCTTCTTTCCACCAGAGTCGTTCCATAGCCTCTCTTTTCACTGGCAAGGAGGTTTCTAGGGTTTCGGCCTTGGGTCGGGGAGACGTGGTGGTGGACGACGCGTGGGCCGGAGTCTCTATGGTTAACGGGCCACAGGCTCGTTTGCGGCCCTGCCAAGCCCTCACAGACAAATTCACTAGTCTCACTCTGCTAAAAAAACAGAGAGAGAGAAATAACGAGTCTCATGACTATACCGGAGCAAAATGAGCATGGCCTGAGACCGCCGGGTTTTGTCTCGTCCACAAACAGGACCTAGACACAGATTTCGTAATCTGGTAAATATTTTCTTGGCCTTTCTAGTTAAATACGTGTGTTTGGAGTCCTTGTGATTTGAATAAACCAAGTTCTTACTATGACAATTTTAGAGAAACGCAAAAGTACAAGTCCGTGGGGTCTTATACAACTAGATAACTAGCACCGAAAACCGTCTTTACATTGGATGGTTCGGTGTTTTGATGATCCCTACCTTATTGATCGTAACTTTCGTATTTATTATCGTCTTCATCGCTGCTCCACCAGTAGATATTAATGGTATTCGTGAGCCTGTTTCTAGTTCTTTACTTTATGGAAACAATATTATCTCTGGTGCTATTATTCCTACTTCTGCGACGATCGAATTGCATTTTTACCTAATTTGGGAAGCTGCATTTGTTGATGAATGGTTATACAATGACGGCCACATCCGGTCCGAAATACTATATTTTATCTATTTTATACACTATATAAAATATACGGACGGCCCGCCCAAACCCGAGCCTGGTCTAAAAAATGAGGCTCGAGTAGGCCGGTGGGAAGGCCATGGGCAGGATTTTTCCAGCCCGAAATAACTCGGATTTTTTCCGGCCTGCTCCAGCCCCAAAAATGCTTAGGTATACTCATGACCGAGGGCCATTGAGTCCTCTCAGAATCTGGGAATGGATGTAGGTAGATTCTGTTTTGACCCTGATTTTCAAGTTAATTCTTCGGTGAAGTGATCTGGTTAAAAGTTATCCTCTATGATCCTCTAGCATAAACTTTCAAAAGCAGGATGAAAAGCTAATCAATTCTTGCTGAAAAATATGTTTAGCAGTCGGGATGATTCTCTCCGAGAATCTGTTCCGCGGAGCGCTCCAAAGTCCAAACAAACCCTAAACTGGTCTTGCCTCGTCCAACCTCGCTCGGCACGACATAACCTTGCCAAGCTACTTTGGCTATCTCTTCTTGGCAAGAAAATCCTTGCTCACGCAGGTTCCGAAACACTCAGGCAAAGAATCCAAACAAGAAGTTAGAAGTTTGAGTGTACATTCTCGTTTAGCAAGGTTATGCAAGGATCCAAGGCTTCGGCAGCATTTTTACCCTAGCAACAGTGTTTTGTGTCTTGGATTTTCAAGATTCACATCCGAGTCGTGTTCCTTTTTTTTCCAAAAGGGTAAAATTTTAACATTCACATCCGAGTCTTGTTCCTTTGTTTCAAAAGGGTAAATTCCATGCATTCCTACCTACGGTTCCACCCCTCTTACTCCAATAAAAGTATCGCTATAAAATTTATGCAGATCAAACTTTCCTAGTTTGACTAGATTTATAAAAGATGTTAATAGTATTTGTATCTTCAAATAAAGAAATATATATATTCATCGATTTATCTAATGATACTAATTATGCATCAGAAATTTTAATATTTTTTCTATATTTCTTTGATAAAGTTGGACATTGTTAATTTGTTTAGTTAATTTAAGGCCTATAGATTGATTATTTTTACATTATTACTATTCCTAAGCTTTGGATACTTGTACATGTTTTGTTTTTGTGTAGTTTTAATTATCTAGCTTGTAAGCTAATTTGGCTCAGAAATGACTTGAGTAAGATAACGACTTTAACAAGTTAAGCCAAGTCAGCTCATTATCTAGTCCTACATGTGTGACTAATGGTAGGCCACAATTCATGGTGATGAAGATATTTACAAGTTTTAATGAGAAGACGATTAAGAAGTTTAGTTTGAAACATGAAGATTGATTAGGAGTCAAGCGATGCAATCAAGGACAAATTCAAGATCTCGAGTCAAGCATTGAGTTCGAGAGGACTTAAGTTTGAAGGTCTTTTCATTCAAAGAGACGTGCATTGCCAGAAGTTGTTCAGTACAACTACAATAAACAGTCAATTTTAGTAGATTTAAGAATAAACTCATGATGCACCATTCATCCAAAATAAATTGATTTCCAAAACAAACACTTCCACAAGAAGACACAGTATCATGTGGTGGCAGTCGTCCAGCTCTCGGACGTGCTTTATCCCGAATGCGCGGTCCACGGTTATGACTGACTGATGAACTTGCACCTCGCGCGGCGAGCTGCCACTTGCCAGTAAGAAGTTGCCTTTTTTCTCTCTCTGTAATCACCATTTGGGACGTACAGTAGCACATCTCACCAACGGTTCGTTTTGCCGTTTTAGGAATATATTTAACCAAACCTGAGGAATTGTAAATATTCATTTCATGCCAGACGAATTTGACACAACATGCCGACAGCTTAGTTTTAAGTACAGTACACACTAGCTTGGTGATAGGTAACATTGTGATGATGGCTCATTGGCTACCGTATAGCAATTGGCAATTGCACGTCCCAAATTTTAGATTTGGATAAACCATTTAAATTTAAACAAATTTTAGATTTAGATTGTGTTGGTTTATTTAATTTAATTGTTTTCCAATAAACATCAATCAATTAAGTTATAATGATCTCGGGTGCCGCCAGCAGCACAACAAAACTTAGATGTGAGATGATTGAATTTAAGAACGAACAAAGAAAAGAACAGAGGAATCAAATGTTTCCAAAATTCCTCCACGAGATCAGGAACCCTCACTCGCGGACGAGATCTTGGAAAAATCCCTCTCGCAAACGAAGAAATTGCCACAAAACACGGTAAGGTTTTGGGACAGAGTGCGTTTGCTGTGCTCTCACCAGAACTATCAACGAAAAAACCAATCAGGTAACTTCCCAAGGACGAACAATTCATTTTTTTTTGGACAGGAAAAGAGAAGACATGTGCCAGCCAAAAGGGCCCAGAAAATCACCAAGGGTGTCAGATCCAGGTGAGTTTAAGCTGGCTCGGATTCAATCTCGCAAGATGGCAGGATGACTGCCGATTGCCTGGACCGGGTTCTAGTTCGAGGTCCAAACAAGAAGCCGATCTTGCGAACCACACACGATTTTGTATAAATCAATCAACTATAACCCAGAACAAAATAAAACCGATTGGGAGCAACACAACCAAGAGGGACCCCTCTCTACCAGCCAAGATGATTTGATAAATAAATCACAAAAAAGTGTAGATGGATGGAACGAAGAACCACGTCTGGTCATGGCAATGGGCGCACCGAGGCTGGCGGCGCAGGCGGAGGTGAAGCTTCGCGGCCGGTCGAGTGGAAATATACTCGCACGGGCACGAGGTTTCGATTAGGGTTTACATACAAGTGCTTACTTGGGCCAGTCCAATGTTAGCTCAAAGGAAAAATAGCCCAGCGGGTGTGTACAGTCCAGAAACGGCCCAAGCGTTGGAAGGCTAATAAAAAAGGCCCAACGGGATTTTCCGGCAGCTCACCGTCCCACGCCGCCTACCCGGTCCAAAATCCGACCGTTGCGCAGGAGCGCTCCCCTTCCTTTCCCCTCTCCTCGCTGTCGCAGCGCACTCCAGAAAAGCTTTTCCGCCCCCCTCTCCAACTGCGAATCTTCCGACAACCACGCACGCCGAAATCTTGTTCTTGGCAAGAGAGAAAGGAGAAACCCCGTCCTCGTCCCGTTCAACCGCCAGCGCCGTCGACTACATCCCCGGAGCACGCCGTCGCGAGTCCGTCTCCGCGACCTCCATCTCCTTGTTGCTGGTAAACCCTAGCTTTCTTTCTCTCCCTCTCTCTCCCCCTCCCTTTCCTTTCCCCTCCTCGTTCGCTGTGATGTGAACTAGTGAAGCGAAACCCTAACCTTCCTACGGTACTTCGGCCCGTTTGGTCTAGCTAGATGCGGCCATTCCTGGGGTGCCGTGTATGTGGATGTGTTCGCTGGTCCGAGCTCAGTGGGGTTCATAATCCATCGGCCCTCCGGCCCTCCGTGTGGCCCATCTTCTTGAACGCACCCAAGGTCTCAGTGGGGTTCACAATCCATCGGTTATTAGGGGAGCGAGGGATTCGAAAATTCTTTCGTTGTCAATTTGTTTGTAGAACCAGATCGGATGCTTATGTAAAATCCCAGGTAGATCTTGGTTGACTTGATGGTAGAGGATATGTGCATTTTGATGTTCTTGGGTTCACTAGTTTAGTGGTGCACTGGTGCTTCCGTCTATGTCAGTCGTCTCAATGGAAAGTGCTAAAAAAGTTTGTACAGTTCCATCGCGAGGATTCTATCAAGGCACCGTCTCTCTTTGTGAACCGTTCTTGTTATGTAATTTTGCTACATGAATTTTAAAATCGGCCTCTGTAAGATGAAATGCAACTTCTTCCCCTTGTTATGTACTTCTGAATTCTGATCCAGTTTAGTATGTTTGCCGTTTAGTGATACTTCGAATCCATATTAAACTAGCACCCCCACAACTTATTTCAGATCTTGTTCAGTTTCTGTACAACAGAAATACCATATAGGAAGTAACCATTTATTGTTTCTATGTTCTGATCACTTTCTCTTTTCAGTCAATTGGATATTAGCCAGGCTTTCAAGGTGGAAAGAGAAGCCTTTAGTTCCATCATGGCCTTACCAACTGCAGCATCTATTTTTAATGAGAACCTACAGATAAATGGAGGTGAGACTGCACTTCTATCGGAAACTAATTTGTGAAAAGGAATTTTCCTGAAATAGTTACATTTTTTATCTGCATGTTCAGGGAAGGGGGCTGATGGACTAAGGCCCAAAGGGCTGAAGCCATCCGAGAATGCTGGCAAGAGGAGAGCTCTTCAGAATTTGTCCAACATTACTAAAGGCACTGGTTCGAAGGACACTTCCGCCCTGAAAGAGAAGTCCCTGCAGCGTAGTAATGTGACCAACACTATTAAAGGCACTGCTTTGAAGGACAGGTCCATCCTGAAAGAGAAGTCTGCTCTGAAGGACAAACCCATCCTGAAAGAGAAGCCCACCCAGAAACAGAGGTCAGAAGCTCTTAAGAACCCACTGAAGATCTTAACTGATGAAGAGATCAAAATGTGCCATGATTGGGCTAAGGATGGGGTGGAGGGATTTCACTCTACACAAAATGATTCTCAGAAGTTGGATAAGGATCTGCTAGACAAACGTATGATTGCTCTTCTTGGTTCTTCAATATGTCTGTGTCATATCTATAGCATATGGCTAATTATGAATGCTATTTAGGTGTCAAGAAGAAGGTCGCGGCAGTAAACTCAGCGTTACGTGGCTGGTCAAATACGGTATTTGATTCTATAATGTTTCCAGCTACGGTATGTGGCCCAATATCGCACAATACTTTTCAAAATTCTGCAGGTTGTTCATAAGGTTGAAGTATGTTATCAGGGATTTATTTTTACAAAATCATGACCCCATTTGTATATGACTGTAGCATTCCCATGCAAAGCTCATAATTAAGCAAAGAGGTGGCATCTAGTCCCACTGTGGGTATATTTTAGGAAGAAAACAGGTCTCCCATATAGGGTATGGTCAATAAAAATCATGAAATGTATGCGTAGAAGTTCAATAACAGTTGGTTCATATTATTTTCTTAGCCATCTTGTCATCTGTATGTGTCTATGCAGTTTGGATTATGTCCTCCTATTGATCCACCATTTACACCAACAGCATGAATTTGCATCCAGTTATAAGTTATTTGATTTGCTCTTGTTATACATAATAGACATGCAATTAATTCCCCGTTGTAAAGTGTAGGAATCGAAGCAAGTAGCATATAATACTAGAAAGATGATTTCTAGACCACAGCTTTTTTCCCGTTTCCTCTGTTTTTTTCTCCCATGCACTGTCATACCAGAATGATTCATGTGTCTCTTTATGATTCAGGAGGTTGCTGAGTTTTTTGATGAACCAAATGTGCTGGAGCTGGAACCAGAGATTCTCCCAGACATCAGTTGGCGTCTCCCTAGTTCAGCAGGTAGGTTTCTCCCTTATCTCTGACAAATGTGTTGTCAATCAAGTTTTACTTGCTGTACTTGCTAAGCCTTGCTATCCTCCAGCTACTTTTTTTTTTATCTCTTTTGTGTTCTCTCTTCAATTCGAAATATTTCAGTTCTTTCTAATCGTGATATTTCAGTTCTGATTCCATGTACCTTGTGATCTCCATGCAGGTCTTACTGATGATGAGCTAGACCAGTACCCTTCTTTGGAGGAGAACAGGCCAGTTATGTTTGAGCTGAGAGACGAGCCAGCGATCCCGCAGCTGGGAGTTTATTGAAGAATCTGTGCCAGTTGGACAGAAAGCCCTGCCTGCTGCTTGCTCTGGAGCCGCCGTCTATAGTAGTCTAGAATGCTAGTGGGTCAGAATGCTAGTAGGTCTTGAACCTGATGTTTTTCCCCAGCTATGTTCTGGTGGGATGTTGGTGATGTAGGATTTCGTAGTTCCAGCGGAAGCGACTGCGCTTCCTGTCTATTGTGCTTGCTGATGGTGATGGGGGTGATGTTTGCGGGTGATTTCAGCAAAACAAATCTATGAACTCTATATGTTCTCATGAATAATGAGACTTCGCAGTATTTCAGAAACCATAATATTGGTCCTAAATAGAGTGAAATTATTGGCACTAATCTTATCTGCCAAAGGCTGCTCATGCTGGCAGTAGACCAACTGACCAAGGTTGGTTCGTCGAAACTGCAGTAGTGGGTTCTCGCATCTCTACTACGGCAGGTCTTCGATTGGCGAAAGGTCAAATCAAAGCTGTGTAAACTATCGTGCGTGCACGAGACGAGAGGAGAGCGTGATTCGTCCGCCGCCCGACCCCGACCGTCCGAGACGAGGGCGCACCGTCCGTAAGTGTGGACCGCGAAAAATTATTTAGACCTCCTCGGCTACTGCTTTCCTCACACAGTCAAACCTCGCCGAGCCGGTCGCATCTTAGGCGCGAGGAGAATGGGGACGGAGGCCGACGCCGCAGCCGTGGACCTGCTCCGGTCGCAGATCCCGTTCCAGACCGACGGGGAGTTCGTCCTCCCGCCGCGCGGCGTGGGGCTCGTCCTCGTCGACCTCTGCAACGGCTTCTGCACCGTCGGCGCCGGGAACCTCGTGAGCCTCCTCCTTCTTTTTAGTCATTACCCCCCATCGTCTCTAGGTTCTCGTGTGCAGTATGCTCGCCCCTTTTCTTTTTCTTCCGTATCGCCTCCTTCCTTGATGGTCGGCAAAGCTTCGGTTCTGTTCTGTTCCTCGCTTGATCACAATTCAAAATCGTTCAGTTTCATCTTTCATGGCATAATCAGTGCAGCTATCTTGTAGGAAGATAGGGACAGAAGTGATCGCTCACTGGATTTATCCTCCTCGATTGTATCGTTGCATTTTTCCTTTCTCTCCCCTCTGCCTATTTTTTTAGTCTGCTTCCTGCTGATCCCTCCACCTATTTTTTTAATCTGTTTCCTGCTCAGTATAAAAAAAAAAACTCTTGATATGCACAATATTTGCGATTTCTCAAATTGCCAAATTGCCGACTCCTTTTGGGTTCATGCGTCGTGCTTGTTAGTAGGTTTGATTACTGTTTCATACAGACTGACCGAGTAATTTATGATTTTCGTTCACAGGCTCCTGTTGCACCAAATAAGCAGATCAATAAGATGGTGGAAGAGGCCAATAGGCTCTCTAAGCTGTTCTGTGATAGGAACCTGCCAATCTTTGCTTTCCTGGATACCCATTATCCAGAAAAGTCGGAACCGCCATATCCCCCGCATTGTATCATTGGTACTGGGGAGGAGAACTTCGTTCCAGGTTGGTGCTACATATTTCAGAATTGTTGCCCAACTCAACTTGGTGCTAGTTTTTGTTTCCTGTTAGAGTGTGTTTGGCTTTAGAAACCAAACCTGTCCCAAATGATGTGTGCGTCATGAGTCCATCCCATGAATTTTTGGTGGAATCACCTCGTTCTTATGCTTGTACTAGTCATTAGCTTGAGATGGACGATGTGGTAGAGAATCAATCCATTTTATTCAATAAACCAAACAAAAAAGTGAGGAGTGAGAAGATGATGGACCAACCGATTCCTCAAACCAAACACATCTTTAATGATTATACTGACAATACATGAGACGAACGATGAAACATGATTGATTTTCTGTGTGACCAATTTCATTTTGCAATGTGCAGATCTGGAGTGGTTGGAAAAGGAGCCAAATGTGACTATAAAGAAGAAAAGTTGTATTGATGGGTACATCAGCTGCATAGAGAAGGACGGGTCTAGTGTCTTTGCTGACTGGGTTGGAAAAAATCAGATCAAAACTGTGAGTTGTCTTAATACAGAAGAATTTCAGATACTCTATCCTATTGTGTATGACTTGGGGACATGGGCTCAATGCAGGTCTTGGTGCTCGGGATATGCACGGACATCTGTGTTTTGGATTTTGCAAGCTCAACTCTGGCTGCTCGAAATATTGACCGAGTGCCTCCATTACAGGATGTCGTGATTTATTCAGAGGGGTGTGCTACATATGACCTTCCTGTTGAGATTGCTACGAATATCAAAGGAGCTCTTGCCCATCCACAGGTACGAAATCACTGACGTCCTTACATTAAAAAAATCAACTGTACACTATGCAAATCTTCAGATGACCACAATCACATAAGTTAACCGTGCACTATGCAAATCTTCAGATGGCCACAATCGCATTTATATATATAAAAGAATGAATGAAAAAAATACCCTGGGAGAAAACTAAACCTAGAAATTTTCAAGCTTAAAACTGCTCAATCCATTTACGCAATAGTGTGGTTGTTGGCTGAGGCTTTTTTCCCAAATGCAGCACCCTTACAAAATTTATTTCATGTTTTCAGCAAGAAAAGTTTGTACATACTAAAAGAAAGGGAACAATTTTGTTTCTAAATAAACATATACCACCTTGTTTAGTTTATTTTATTTTATTTTTATTATTAGGCTTTGCTCCTTCTGTTCCCTCCAAAGGGAAAAAAAAAAACACCTGCATGATTCTTGGGAACTTAAAAGGTTAAAAAATATATTGCTCCTGTGTTAAGTTTTCACAACCATCAGCTGTAATAAATAACATTCTTTTGGAACCAGTAAAACATTACTCGACATAAACGGATGCTGAAGGAAGAACCTTACAATCAACTTACCATTCAATATTGCAGGATCTGATGCATCATATTGGGCTCTATATGGCCAAAGGAAGGGGTGCAAAGGTAGTTGACAGGGTGGTTGTTGAACCTTGAATGAAAACAAACTTGACCTCATCGTAGTGATGTTGCTAGAGTTTTCTCAGCCCTCTTATGTCGATTGTAACAATCAGATATATGTGCATCTTAGCAGAAGATGTTGAGATACTATATAATGCTAGCGACAACTATGTTGAAAATGTAAAGATGGGCTCATTTTGTGGTTGCTTGTACATAATTCCTAAGATTATTCTATCCTGCCAAACATGCGCTGGTTTAATATGCACTGTGTTTTCTCATTGGTTGCTAACGTTCGGTTCTGTGGTTGCATATTTGTATTTAATAAAGTATCCCTCTAGTTTAAATTATAAGATGTTTTGATTTTCTATATACACACTTTTGCTATGCACTCAGATATACACTATGTCTAAATAGTAAAATGTATCTAAAAAATCAAAACACCTAATAATTTGGTTGGAATAGAGGGAGTATAAAACTTCCTCTAATCTCTGCAAAAAATTGTTGGTAATTAACTTTGTTGACTATATTGATGAGAGTATTTCCGAGTATAGTATGGAATAAAATATATGGAAAGATACTTTTGCACTATATATTACTCATTGTTCCATATTATAAGACATTTTATTTTTTAGCTGAATCGTTTTTAACTATGTATTTAAATATATTATATCTAAATACATAGCAAAAACTTTATATCTAATAAAGATGCTTATAATTTGGAATGGAGTGGGCACTATTATTATAGTTGTACCATTCACTTTTTCTAGTCTGTAACTTAGAATCACCTCTAAGTTCATTTGTAACTTAGAATCATCTCTAAGTTTATATTAAAACTTAACTTCACACTCCATTTTAAAGAAAAAAATAGAATGTATAAATAGCCTTATATGCAGCCCAGTAACAGTCGCACATATAAGATTATAAATTATAAAGAGTATCATCGCCCTGTTTATTACATAGCGAACCAATATTTATCACAGAGTCTTGCACATAAACAAATAGATAACTACTATAACTTTATCGCGGAAGCTCCACACAGGGACACGCCAACTGGTGAACACCAAGCCTAGTACTCATCGCGATAGCTCTCATTCCAACCTTCATCTATTACCCATCCGGGATTTTCTAAAATTGAAAGTAAAGGAAGCGTAAGTACACAACCGTACTCAACAAGCATACCATGGGTTAATAAGGCTCAATTAAACTGACACTATTTGACTGCATTTAGCTTTTATAAGTTAATCATGTTGAGGCATAGCATCAAGGTAGTGAAAATTCCCATATACTCATGATCGAAATAACAATAATAAATGTTTAGCAATAACGACATTAAAATGAACATCTTAACAATTTAAGAACCATTATCCTTAATGTAAATGTGTCAAGGCCGCCCTAACCGTAGGGCACGAACAATATATTGATTTAAACTCTGCGCAGAAGTGTACACTTTCACTGTGAGTCATGTTCTATAGCAAAGTGGGCTAATTACTTCCAAGTCATCATAAAACATATAAAGCCCCCTATAGATTCTTCTAACCAATCAGTGACGCGGAAGCATTGAGTGTAGAAACCCCCTTCCAATATGGCATAATCCTTCCCGGCTATACTCATAAGGATAGAGGCCGTCCTAAACCCAACTCGCAAACCACTAACAAGCTAGAAAAAGGGTCTACAGGTGACTAGAGCCAGAGCCATAGAGCCCTCGCAGTTGTACGGAGTATCCATGATAAATCACTTATAGACAAGATCCCATGTTTGTTAAGAGTCATCGTTATCGTTGGTAGCATAAACACACATCATGTTATGAGATCATGACCAATAGAGCATTAGCATCACTACTACCTAATGCAACCCGAGGTTTTCAAGGAATCAGGATATTAAAGCTAGTTATAATCTCTAGGTTATCAAAGAAAACACATGCATATGAATTGTCGTTTATAGTGAATAGGTAACAAGGAAGATCCACGCTATACTTGCCTTGATTCATAAAGTCTTGCTGGTCCTGCTGATCCTCAAAGTAGCCTTGCTCAACAAAACCCTCACCGTCTGAACTCGACATTGACAATCAACACCAAACAATCTATTCGAGCATACATACACGAGGCAAACAAAGGATTGTTAGAGAAGCAGTACACCAATCTCATCAAAACAGAATAAAAAGTATATAAAATATTCTACACGCTGCTATGATCACACAGACATCAAGTTCACCGAAAACGGAGTTGTAACGGCGAAGATATGAATTTTTAAAGATTTTCTATAGACAAATAAATATATTAAATATGAACTAAAAATATAAAGTCTACAAAATATACCATCAGTGGCACCACTGCGTAGCTTACGAAATTATGAATCTAACAAAATTTGAACGGACCAAAACGGAGTTAAAACAAAGAAGTTATAAACGTTTAAAGATAATGGTAAAATTGTAAATAGATAAAAACGTATTTTGAAACTAAAAAGGAAAAATACGTCTTCCAGAGAATAAAACGTATTCTGAATCGGTTAGGAGGAAAATACGCTTTCCAGTGAACAAAGCGTATCCCTTGGAAACCGCAATAGACTCTTAATTAAATAGATAAAAGGCCAGGGGGTTTTCTGCAAAGTTGCCCCCGGAGGGGTACGGGACGATTTGATCCATTGGATCTGGAACGGACGGCTCGGATTTGATCGGGGGCAGATGACGGCGTGCTGCCGGACTGGAGGGCGACCGCGGTGGCGAGAAAGCTCGCCGGCGTAACTCCATCCGGCGTTCCCGACCACCATTTGGCACGGGACCGGTACCAAATCAAAGAGGAGCTAGTGCCGCGCTCACCGGTGAGGAAGATGGCGGCCGAGATGAAACGGGGACGGCGGGTGGCTCGACGCGGCGGACGACGGCACCCTGCGAACGGCGGCGGCACGTGTTAAGCCAAATTGAACCAAAATAATGGCACACAAGTGCTCAGGAGGTCAAGGCGAAGCTTGTGTGCTAGCTTACGACGACAAAAACCCGACGGCCGAGGTGAATTCCGAGCTCCGGCGGAACCTCGGTGGCGGCTAGGGTTTGGCGGCGGCTGCCGTTGCTCGAAGACGGGACGGAGCAGGTGCTAGGGTTTTGGTAGGTGGTTGCGGACGTGTCTCAATGCTTAAATAGCCCGAGGCAAGGAGTGAGCGAGCGGCGTGTGTGGAGGCGGCGCGGGTCGGAGTCGGTCTCATCCGGCTCGACTCCGGGTCGGAGGAGGACGAAGGTGGTGCAGGCCCCGCTTGTCTGCGACACAGCGCGGGAGGTGGATGCGAGCGTGCGCTGCTGGGCCGGCCAAAGCGGAGGGAAAGAGCGGGCCGCGGGGACAGGCCGACTGGCCGTTCAGGCCAGGTGCGAGAGAAAACGGCCACCAGGCCGGAAGGAGGCGGGGCAGGTTGGTCGGGCCGCTCGGGCCGAAAGGAAGGAGGGGAAAAAGAAGGAAAAGAATTCCTTTTCTTTTATTTGAACCTTTTTCAAAAGCATTTTCAAAAAGATTTTGAATTCTAATTCAAATCCAACCAAAACCAAACATCACAAAATAAATTATGCACCAGCATGACTGCACAACATGCTACTTGACCTAGGATTAATTTTAATTTTATAAAAATAATTATTTTGCCTAGGTTAAATGCCCATAAAAATACTAAATTAAATCAAATTGACTATTTTAAATTCATAAAAATTTTAGGGTGTTACATTAACGACATTGGCCTTTAGTTGTAAAACACACGTACACTTGCTACTGATAAACTAATGATAAGAAACAAAGGAATAATCAAATAGTTTTTGTGAAAGGAATATACTCAAATAGTTTTTTTTAGATAAGATATAGTCAAATAGTTAATATAAGAAAATCATGCCTATGTATAGAGACCTAAGAAAAGAAACGAAATATATATGAATAGTTAGAGAGGTTTGAAGAACGGGTGATTGCCTTTCTCACGTAATACCCAAACCAAGAGTGGACAGCTATGTGCTCCACTTAAGAACAAGTGCCTCCATCAACATTTATTTTGAAGAATCCCCCTTTGGTGGCCTGCACATAAGACAAAAGTGAACATGACTTTGCTTCGGCTGTTGTGGCTTTAAGTGGTCAGTGAAACTTCTCACTAGATTTCTAATCAAGAAAACCACTTCATTCATCCAATATAAGTACTTCTGGAGAGATCTTGTATCGAGTACGTAGTCCACCAAAACCGTAATAATGTCAAGGTTTCAGTTTGTTGGTCCTCGTTTAGTTTTCCATATTTCCTCTTGGACATGTTACGTTGTGTTGAAAAAAAAACCAAGAGCTAAATCAGTTCTCTTCGAGCTGAAGGCTACGCCAAACCTGATGCACAGTGGCACCTGAGGAAAACATACCCTGCATCCTGAATTCCTGATCCAATTGGTGGTACATTGGACAGATAGTTTCAAGCTTGTTTTAGGGTGTAGATTGTATAAGCATATAAAAATGTTATAGTTGATAATGCAGTAAAGGTGGAATGGTATATTTTAGTTGTATCACAACATTCAATGCGATAGAGAATTTTAAAATATTTTTATTTTTCATAAAAAAGTAAACAAGGCCTAACCAATGCTACGAGAATTATGATGTCGTTGTCCGCACAAAATGACAAACATGGTCTTTCCCCTTCAATGAGGGCCAGGTGTGGCAGCTACCCTACATCAATTTTGTGACTTCTTTATCCTGGTTGCATTATGTGTTTTTTCTTAATGTCTATGTTATTAATCAAGCTTTGTGAACCGTACGCCATACCTTGGTTTTTATTGATCCTCTGTAACTGTTTTCCTACTATCAGTCTATCACCGTAAGCTGTTTCCCGCTCTCATGGTTGTTATCACCTTGAATAATAACGTAAAACAAAAGGATTTAGTGCCCAACACTTGAATTTTATGTAGTATCATTTAGTGTCTCCTCTTACCTCATATTCTGGCCATTTTATGATAATGTCCTTTCTTGCTATTTAGCATTTAGCTTGAAAGGTTTAAATAAGAACGAACTAAAATGACAAAAGGAGTAGTCTGTAAAAACAAAATTAATCAGGGTAACATGAGTGACAGCACACATTAATCAAATTAAATCACCTAAAAAATCATAGCACTAAAAACATTGGAGTGACCCTTTATAAAAAAGGAATAAAAGTTTGTCTATCCATCGCTTGGTTGTTTTGGCTTCGGAGAACACTCGTTTTTTTTCCTTCACCATCTTCTTCCTTTTTCCCCGTTCACCGCCCGCCGTTGCCGTGGCCATGGGCACCTCGCCCGAAGCTCCAACGAGACCCCCACGGCGACCTCCTCCCCCCCACCCCCCCCCCCCCCCCCCCCCCCCCCCCCCCGGCCACGGCCACGGCCAGGGGCGCCCCCCACCATGGTCTGGCCCGCTGAAACCCTAACTGTTGCCATCCTGTTGTCTCCACAGCATGGTTGGTCCATCAGATGCTCATAAAAACAATGAAATTTTTACACATAGTTTAACTTTTACACAATTGTATTTCAACATGAATACAATTTGAAATACATAATATTTGTTATACACATGCTCATAAAAAATATTATCATGGTGCTCATATGAAAAAAAGGCAGCCAAAAAGTCTCTATGCAGTTCGAACCTAACAATTACAACAGCTAAAAGTTTTTAAACACAATCAGTTATGCATTTTGTATACTGCATTCAGAACCAAAAAAGAAGCATAACTCCACTGAAATGGAGGGCAGTTTCTCTTTGTATAGTCTAACTTGTTACGTATACTGATAAGAAACGCCATCCTATTCAAGAGTTAAGGTTCAATTCTCACAGGCCAAGCTATTTGTTGTGGCTACTTCTTTCTTCTTCTCCTTACCCAAGCCATCCTATTCAAGAGTTAAGGTTCAATTCTCACAGGCCAAGCTATCTGTTGTGGCTACTTCTTTCTTCTTCTCCTTACCAAAACTCTGCATATAAAAATTCCTAAAGTTACTGAACTTCACTCTTTATATGATCAGTAAGGCACAATGCAAGGGAAACAAAGGAATCACAACTAAGCATCATATTATTCTCAAAAAAGAAAAATTATGCATCATGTATTAGTCCAACAGCTTGTCAACATATTATGACTAACAAGAAAGACAAACAAGAAAACAAGATGTAATTCTTAAAAAAAGAAAAAGAAAACAAGATGTGCATCTTAAAGCAATCCACTGCAAGTTGCAGTTGAACTTGCCCCCGTGTGTTTTGCTGACTGAATCTTACACTACACCTAATTCAGTCTTCATTTATTCAGAGATGGGCATGTACTCATTCATATGAGCTTGTTTTTTTCTTTTCCTATCAAAGTTACTACTATTCTATTTCTTTTCAGACATGAAATGGGCAACTACTGAATTTGAACTTGGATTTTAAATAAAAAAATCTACTAAACAAATCATGACAATTTGATAGGCACAATTTTATATCCAACATAGCAACACAAGGCTGATCCTTATGTTGGCACTAAACAAATCATCGATTCTTTTGATAGCTTATGCATATACAAACATTGATGTGGGTACAGTAATGGACATTGGGGTGCGGTACAAATCTCCATAAACAACAACCGGAAATGAAATTTCACCTGCTTAGCAAAGATCCAACCATCCTGCTGAATCTTCCAAAGAACCCCGCTGAAGCAGATGGCTTTGTAATTCTCACATATGGAGCCAGCAGCCCCACAAGTGCAATATCAACTATTACACCAAGAGAAGGCTAGCAGCATATAGTTCAGAGTCTGACCAAAAATCCTTTTTCCTCTTCTGCACCTCCGCAAATGTCGTGCAGCAAGAGTCGGTCAGAATCCGCATTCAACCCATAATGCAATTGTTAGCAACAACAGAACTACTATCTTCTGACCACCTGATAAAAAAACAATTAACATCAAGGGAAGAGTAGGGATATTAATACCAATACTTGCATGAGAAGGGCCCTGTGTGGTCTAAAAGATATTCAAAACCTATTCTTTTTCTTGTAAATGAATCATCCAAAAACAGGGTCATTGAGCAGCAAAATAAAAGAGTTAACAGGTCAATCCATGTTAATTGTCCATCAACACCAGCACCCTCTTGTCCCAGTGCCTCCTGCCGTAGAACCCTCTTGTCCCAGTAACTTGAGCTGTGCTTGGAAGCATCTACAGAAACCACGTCCTATGGGGTTTATTATTTTTCAGTTTGGGGGAGAATTAGCAGTCTTAAAAATTAGAGGATATAATCACACACTGATTTTATGGTAGATATTCTATACTTCCCTGGGATGGGGACTGGGGTACCATAACTATATTCTTGAGCCACAGTTTAAAAAGAAGCACACAGAAAAGGTACTGGAAACAAGTTTCGATACAAAATTAGGAAATAAATATAGAAAAGTGTGGCTTGAAGGTCCAGTCATCTCAAGTCCTGAATATAAAACGATGGTGTAAGCAACAATATGCATTTTCTGTGTTATTAGTAGATCTTTTTTAAAACCCAAACCTGGTGCTTTTGAGTATCAGCTGTCATTCTTGATAAGTCTACTCTAATACTCCCTCTGTTTCAATTGTAAATAATTTTGGCTTTTATAGTTGCTATATGTACCTAGATATACACTATGTCTAGAAACATAATGAAAACTATGAATTTAGAAAAGCCAAACAGCTTACAATTTGGCACGGAGGGAGTATTTTTAGGGGATGTTTTGGAACACAAGAACTAAGAATCTTTGGATTGGGGAAAGCATGGCTTCTGCCTATGTGACCTACCAGCTACCACAGTTCTGCATTGCATACTTGAAACCATAATGAGAGCTATTGGATGAAATGAAAGTGTATCGAGTGACATTGTCTCAAACCTAAAACATTGATCAGAAACTTCTAGCATGATTCGTGACCTGCAAGTACGCAACAAACCGATAGGAATATAACAAGTATTTCAAGTATGGCTGCAGATCAGAAACAGAGGAGCTCAAGGAGGAGGCATTCTTATGTTAGATGGTGTGATATGTGGAGGGAGTAATATCATTTTTAACCAAAACAATGCATGCATCCACCTCAGCGGCATTTTATCGAGCACCCTAACTGCAGTAAGATACTAAGGCAACTTCGTCGCCCAAAATGCGACACCCCCAAGCTCTAGCACCCAGGCACCTTGTGGTGCGTGGAGATTACGGCCGAAGCGCACGAGTAGTCTCCGAGACGAAGCAAGATGGAACACCAAGCCGACCCAGCTCGACGCGGGGCGGGTGATGTCGACCGGTGGGCTACTCGTACTCCCGCTGCCTGAGCGGCCACCAGGAGACTGGAGACGGATGAGGAGTTGGGCCAGAGCACGGGCGGCAGATTGAAAGTCGTACACATGGCATGGAAGGAGCTGGCCGATCTGACCTTTTCGTCGGTGGTTGTCACCGACGGCGAGAGACGCGGCTGCCCACGCGAAGCTGCCTGCTGGTCGTTGGAATGCTCGCCGCCGCTGCCTCCGTGTCCGGGGCTCGTGCCACCGTGGACGCAGCATCGGCATCCGTGGCTCGCGCCGCCGCCGCCGCCGCCTCCACGTCTAGGGCCCGAGCCTCTGCCGTTCGTTTCGTGAGTGGAGGAGTCTGAGTCCGGTGTTTTCTTTTCTTTTTTTCGGCGAGGTCAGGTTTCGAACCTTAGTCTGAGGGCGCGGGCGTCGCGAGCGCGATGACGCTGGGTGAGGGACGTAAGGACGCGCATCGTATTTTTAATCTGGCCCGTTGCATCCGTAGTTTATTGATTTTGAAGAAAGAATTTGTCTGGAAAATTTTTTAATTAGTTTTTATCTTTTATCTCTTATCTCTACACCTAAAACATTTGGAATGATTTCGTGCATTGGAGACACCAAGTCGCGTGCTCCCAGGCCCGCCCGGCAATGCCTCCATCGCGCTCGCTACCAGACCAAGCCAGACAATTCCACACGCGCGCTCGCTAATCGCAATCTCTAGAAAATCATGCTGATGCGGTGCTGCCTGTGCGCCAACGAGAAATAGGAAACGGACCGAGAAACACTGCGAGATTGCCTCCTCCAGTCACACGTCCCCACACCATCGGCGCTCCCCCCGATCCCCTCGCTCGCCCAAGCCACCGCTTGTTTGTTCGCTCGATCCCCTGTGACGTCGTTGCCGACGCTCATCGCTCATTGGAGGCCGCCATGCCAGTCTACGCCGCCATCCGTGACCGCTCGAGCCGACCACGCCCGTTCTTATTAAAGGAATCACCGTCGCCTTGATCTCTATCATCAAGGTCTAGGACCTTGCATTGCTGGGCTAGCATGAAGGCTGACCGTTTGGAGTTCGTAAGAGGACTGCCACTGGGAAGCGTCGTGGTGAGCATCTTGTTGTGCGTGCTAGCAACACCCTCAGGCATATGGCTCCGTGTGTACCTGCAGATGTCTAGAAACAGCCGTCTCCCATCCAGACTAGCATATCTATTCCCATACGTGTATATGGTTAATCCATACATTAGCTATTTTGTTTAATCATTTTTGTACTCCGGCTGTTCTAAGTCAACGGTTAACAAGTTCGATTCATTTGATGTCAGTTAATCCAAATGATAGAGCCCTTCGGTACTTGAGTTTGTTTATATAAATCATAGACGTGAATTTTGTTTCATCCGATGCATAACACCTTCTGTTTATGCATTTTGTCCTTTGAACTAGCAACTTTTCAGTGTTAAGGTTTCTCAATCACGTGAATGCCTATTTTTAGTCATGAATAGAACTTGAAAGATAGGAGCTGAAACCTACGGAAGGTTTATATAAGTATAAGAATGAAAGTGAAAATAGCGTTGGGATCATCAGTAGCTAGGGAGTTCGTGTTCTATATGGTCAATGTCTGATAGATCCTCGCCACAAGCGTTGATTCACCTTGTATTGTTCTCCAAACCTTCCTCTTAATGAAAAACGCCACAATCTCTGATTGAGAAAAAGAATAGAGCAGTACAATGGGCAACCTTCAGTATCACCGTCAAATACTGAAGATGCAAATTTACTGAATTCTTAAAGGAGCTTTTCATGTCTAGATTTCATTTTCCAGTTTGAATTTCTCTTTAGGTTCAAGATATTGTGGGACATATCTACTATGTTATATTCGGTTGTCAGGTCAACAATTCTTCTAATAGATTGTGGTGTTGATCCCAATCTAAGAGAGTAGACGTCTTGAAATGATATAGATAGAGAAACAATATTACAACAGATAGTGAAGATCACCATCCTATTTACATGCAGCATTGGGTTTATAAAGACGCCCTTGAATAAAGCTGATGTTGTGAAACATATTTGAAGAATTCAACATTTCTTATCAAAAAATTATAGACATCTAACGGCCTAATCAAGGAGCCATGTATGTCAAATTCGATAATCAATTTATTGTAAAACAGTGGTGTTACTTGGAAATAGTGGTCTTATTATATGATTATCTTTAATCCAAATAATTATATATCTATATTAAATATTTATTATAGTATAATTATTTTTCGTTGCAACGTACGAATAAAATCCTAGTAGACCTAAAACATTTGGAATAGTTCGTTCACAGGCGACACCAAGGCGCTCGCTCACAGTGTCCTCGCCCGGCGGTTTACATATGCGCTCCCTGACACCTGACAGTCCGCCCGGCGGTTCCCCACGCATACTCACTCGCTGGGCATCGGTCTCCTCCAATCACGCTCTTCAAATGGCGAGATCGCTTCAAATGGCGAGATCGCGTCCTCTAATCATGCCACCTGATAGTTCATCCCGGCACCCACGCGCCAGTCAAGGTAGTTTACAGTCAGTCTCCGCCGATCTTGGCCCATGATCTCTTCCCATCCAATCACGCCCGCCCTCCTCTTGCCCAGTCCTAAACCCCTCCTCTCGAGCCTGCGGCCGTCGCACAACGCCCGCAAGATCGCCTGACTAGATCTTCCACGGTTGGCCTGCTCCGCTCCGCTGGATCGCCGCCATCACGCACGTCGCCCGCTGGATCCCAGCCGCGGTGAAGAGTTTGTCGTGCTGCTCTGTGCCGCCATGCTGCTCCATTCGGCCGACGCTGTGCCTGCTCGATCTGATCCTGGGAGAAGAAGATATGGCGTGTTGAAGGCTTGAAGCCCATCTGGAAATCGCACCGCTGCCGTTACCAGTGCGCCGTCGCTCGGTCGCCGTGGCATCACTTCGCCCGGCGCCCTCGCTTCTCGCGCCCGGCGGGCCCCGGCCTAGCGTCGTCTCTTTCCCGCGACATCGGCCTGGCCTTGCCCGACGTCTCGTGAAAGTGATCCAGTGCCTTGCTCGTTTGATCCTATGGGTTCGGCGTCTGAAATACAGCCTGCGAATGAGCATGTCATCGTTCTCGCTCGTCACCTCCACTAGACCCTTCACGGAGGCTGACAACATGCCCGTCACCAGAGGGAGCGGAGGCTCAACCCCGATCTGCAGCCATAGCTCCCCAAGCCATGTACGCATCTGAACTATCTCTGCTGCGTTGCTGCTTATATGATGATTATTGTAGCATTGAGTTTTTTGGGCCCCCTGCAGATCTCGCGAGAGCTCTACATCGCGCCCTGACAGATACGACGCCGGCCACAAGTCCTTCTAACCGCGACACCGCCGGACATCAGGATGCGGACGAGTGCGAAGAGGCAACGTGACGCCTCACTATCTAGGGAGAGCCGATCTCTAGCCGCTCACCATCGGCACAGAGGCCAGCGACCCCACAGCCCGCGCGACACAGCCACGGCTGCCGTCGACGCTGACCGCTGGTCACCAGGAGGCGGCGAGTGCGAAGCCTTGACTTCCAGACGCCATGGCCTAGGGAAAGGCGAGCTCCAGCTGCTCACCGTCGGCCTCATTCACCATGGTCCGTCGCGCGGCTCTCGGCCGCGGTGACCACCCCACGCGCGCAACACACGTTACCTGCAGCACGGAAGGCCAGCCTAAGGTCAGTTATATGTTTCAGAGTGCAATATTATTCATGATCCAACCGCAATGCAAGGCTCTGCATAGTGCTCAAACTTGAATGACCTCAGCTGCTCCCGTTATCAGATTGCAAGAACATGGTGCGAATTTTTTTGGGTTTTATTTCCCCTCTCCGCTGCATGCAGTGAAACATTTTCAATTTTCCGCGAAGGAAAAATACACAGAATGACGGATAATATAATAGTTTGAAGCATCAAACCATCTCAATATCTCGCAATAGTCGATACAGGATCCATACATCGAACAAAAGAATACAATTAGAAGGGATTACATAAATAATTCATCGCCACACTGGCGGGATCATCAGAGTAGCTGCAGCGTCTGGAACAGCTGTGAAAGGCGGAAGTACAATAAAATCTCCAAAAGAAGCCTGAGCGTAGGAACGAGACATCTACTCCTCTTCGTCGTCATAGTCGTAGTCGGGCTCACCTGCCAAATAATTTTTAGTACGGTTTGTATTGGCCACATCTCCCACCCTATGCTTTGCTTTTGCTATGTAGTATTTGGTGGGATGCAAGGATATAATCAAATCGACCTAATATGTGGCTGTAGTTTCCTATGCAAACAGTGACCAATATTATATAATATAGTTCATCAAATTTTAATCCATCTCATCCACACATCCAAACCCATTCTAACTCCATCACACACATCTCACCCTCTCGCACTCAGTCGACAGGTCCAACTCCCTCTCGGAGCTTGTCTCAGCGGCTCACAGCCGGAAGGGTAACACCAGGGGGAGAAATAGAAGGACTCCTCTCACTACTCCCGAGAAGCGTGGGTCTTAGGAAAGAGCCATACCAGTGGCTCGCGGACTATATATAGATTCATAACTCTGCAGAGCGTGTACTCCCGTAACCACAAGATCACTATCATCGGCGGTGCCCCGCCTAAGCTGATTCCGGCTGCTTTCTAACCGGTGCGTTGCCACCCTACCACTCAGTACTGGGACATCCCGGATAGGTACCACCGGCACACTGAGACTGTGAGACATAGTACCGGGCCCCCGTGGTCACTATGCTGTCTAAGGAGGGTGTGGGTCTCCACGCCCGTACCTCCCGACACTTTCTGCTAACAACCTAGTAGTAGTGGCATCGTCCTAGCTAGTCAGACATCCGTCTCCCGCCCATTCAAGAGCGAGTGGTGAGCACGTAAGTCCCAAGGTTCCGGTCCTCAAGAGATATCAGGTCCTAGGGGGATCAGACAGGATTATCTTCTCTTTTTGGACTACAACAGTCCGTGCTACAACAGCACCTTCTACCCGGGGCTTCGCTCCACGAAGGTTCTCACCCCCGGGATCTCCTTATGCATCACAATGTGCCCGCCATAAGCACCTCACACGGGAATGCCCAGAACACATTCCCCGGCAAGACTCGCCCACATGGCTCGTCGTAGAATCCTGTCCAATCGACTCAACCCTCACCACACACCCAAGACGCACGCAGCACTCTCCCCGAGTAAAGTGGCATCACGTGCCTTAACCATATGACCATACTCTCCACCACGCATCATCATCACACAGATATAAGCGTAGTAGAAGTAAAGCATCATAAGTGAAATAAGCAAGCGTCTAGCCTATCAGCAGGTGTGCAGGAGTAAGGTTGCGACAAGGTAAAGGCTCATCAGGCAGTTCTACCATGCAACCTATCATCAGGTGATATTCATAATTAAAACACTAGCAACTAGATATTATGCCATGCGTAATAGGATCTACGAGGTTGGGTGGGGTGTGACACCTGTGAAGTCATCACCGAGCTCCTCCTCGTACTCGTAGTCGTCCTCCTCAAGCTGATCCTCCTATGAAACGAGACATAATAGCCGCGTTAGCGGCTCCTATAGAGTCAACACAAAGAAGCGATAAAATTCAATAACTCCAAATGCACTCATACACAAGCCTATGACGTAGAGCTTATTTTTATGAAAATTTGGACACTTGGTTCATATTTTTCGAAGTTCGTATGAAGAAGTTATGAATTTCCGAAGTTTATTCTATTTTCGAAAAAAGAAAAAGGGCAGATTAACCTGGTGCTGGCACGTGGCAGCCCCTGATTGTGCCACGTGGCGTGCAGGAACACTGCGGCTGGGGATGTGCTGACGTTATGCTGACGTCAGTGTCGACGGTCCAGTTAGTGGCTGACAGGTGGGGACCACGGGTCTGGTCACTGACAGGTGGGGCCAGGTCAACGGTCAACGTTGACGGTCTCGACCGGGCCTCGGATGTCTGGACGGGGCTGGTTCTGGGCCAGGTTGGGTCGGCCACTGTGCACTCGAGGGGGGCGGTCCGGTCGACCCCTCGAGGACGGAGCTCGCTCGGGCGAACGGACTGGCCTCGAGAACGAAACCTCGCCTGGCGAACGGACTGGCCTCGAGAACGAAGCCTCGCCTGGAGAACGAACTGACCTCGAGAATGAAACTTCGCTCGGCGAACGGGCATGACCTCGAAGACGGAACTTTGTTCGCACGAATGGGAGCCCTCGAGAACAGTGAGCCCCTCGAGACTTGAACCTCTGGCCTCGAGCCGGAACCTCAACTCGGGCCAGGTCCTCGATTAGAGCCAGGTCCTCGACTCGTCGGGCGGACCCTCGACTCGTCGGGTGGACCCTCGACGAATGTCGGACGGACCCTCGACGTCGTCGGACGGAACCTTGACTTCATCGGGGGACCCTCGACGAATGTCGGACGGACCCTCGACTCGTCGGGCGGACCCTCGACTCGTCGGGCGGACCCTCGACTTCGTCGGGTGGACCCTCGACGAATGTCGGGTCATTAGCTGAGCTACGTGGCTGGTCGGTTAGGTGCTCCAACTTGGGGAAATCGACCCTCAAGCCGGTGGCGGTCAGTGGCGTCTGGCGACGGCGAGGCCAAATCTGTCGGCGTGGCTGGTCGGCGTCTGGCGCCGGGCGTTGGTCTCCATCTTCCTTCTTGCCCTTAGATTGGAGAAGCTGGGATCTCCATGAGCTAGCTACCGGGGCTAGTCGAGGCACGGCGGGGCGTGCGCGGCTCTGCGGCCACGGCGGACGCTCCGGCGGCCAGAGTCCGGGGAGGCCGGAGCTGCAAAAGTGCGTGGCTCCAACTGTGGCCCGTGTCGGCTCCTAGAGGTTGCCAAAAACGTGCTCTAGACTACGGCGAAGCTATCGGTCGCGGTAAGGAAAGAAACAGGGGTAAGGGAAGCAAGAACGTCGACGGTGTACTGGTAACGGCCATGGCCGAGCAGGGCGAGGGCGGGGATGCTTACCCGCGTAGCGACGGTCGAGGCAGGTGACGCGGGCTTGGTGGCGGCTCGGTGCAGGGAAGGCGAAGCCGGGGCGTCGAGGCGGTTAGGCGGCGCTCCCAGGTCCTCCTCAGCGCGCGGACGGCGGCGGCGGCGGCAGCGCTCTAGCTCCGCCTCCTTCCTGCTCCTCCCTTCTTCTCTCTCTCTCGCTCGACTGATCTGGCGGCGGGTCTCCACAAAGACGGCGGGGTGATGGGGAAACCCTAGAGGCCAGGGTGCTCCTCTTTAAATAGGCACGGCGGCCGGCCATGGACGGCGGAGGCAGAAGATGCCCATCGGGCGGCTGTGCGCGGCCACGATTAGGGTTAGGGTTCGGTGAAGCGCGTTGCAAGCAGGCGGTTAGATGGACGGCGCGGGACGCGGCCGTACTCGGGCGGACGGCGGAGGCGCGCGGTGCACAAAAATGGTGCGACGGACGCGACGCGCGGTCGACCAAAAGTGGAAAAAGGTGGAAGCTGACAGGTGGGGCTCGTGTGTCAGCGAGACGGGGCGGCGAGCGGCGGAGACAGGCCCATGTTGGGCCGTCCTGGTTAACTGGGCCGCGGCAGCGCGTGGAGCAACGCGCGAGTGTGACTGGGCCGATGCTCGAGGCAGGCCGGTCGGGGCCTCGAGCGGGCTGGCAGCAGCGCAGCAGGCCGGCTGGGCCTCGAGCTCGGGCAGGCAGGCCGGCGTGCACGCGCGTGCGCGCGCGAGCGAGCGCGTGCGTCGGTGGTCGAGCGCGCGGCCAGGCTGGGCCAGCGCGGGGGGGTCGATAGCAGGCATTTATATATACATATACATTAAAGGTTATTCGTTTTTATTAACATCACATAAAATCGAATAAGAGGCGAATCAAACTCTGGTTATTTAAATGCAATGCTCGGGCTAACGTCGGGTGCTATTTGTGCATCTATTGGCGGGTTTCCTACATGACATCCACCATACACTGGTAAACTTTAGAAAAATTTTTGAAAGCCCGTATTTTCGATATCCGAATTTCTAGGGTTATTACATGCAGCATGAATTAGGTACAATGACTTATTGCATACCTAAAAGAGTTTTCATGCCACATTTTGCATGAGCAGCAAGGTGAAAGCTAAACACTGATGTCTTTTATATTCTTGATGAAAGAACAGACGAGAATAAAGCACGTGCAAGTTTTCATGAACAAAATAGTTCTGTATGGATTCTACAAGCTATAAGGTAGGGTTCACCCATGCATATTTTTTAGGATGTAACCTCCATCACCAACATGTAGAGCTGATGTCGGAAAGTTAGAATAGAACTGAATAGAAGATTGGTTTTTTGTTTGTTTATCGCGCTGTTCGCATCGTGTTGCTTTGTGAGGTTCATGGAAGTCTCTATTCCTGTTCGGCACGGATGCTATTTTCTGTTTGGCGTTACTGCTTGCATGGCAAGGGCAATATGCCCTGATTGGTAGATGACTAACGTGTTCACGTTAGGCTATCCTGAGTCCAACTCTCCATGATGTTCTTCCATATGTCCTTCAATAGCACTGTCCACTGAATGTTTACTAATTTATTGCTCAGTATTTACAATCATTTTTTGGCAGCCTATGATGATATTAGAAGTCATAACCATATAATATGGTTTGGTAGGATATGGTCTTGGATATGTCATATACTAATATTCATAAATGAGTTAATTTAAAAATCACGAAACGACTTATATCCAAAAATCGCAAGTTGCAGGTAATTTCATTGTTGATCAACTGATCTTTGATTGATTCAATACCGTCAGAAGGGCATTCATTGTCATCTAAAAAAAGAATTGGAAGGGCATTGTATTCTTGTCAGGAGGTGCTGCTGGTCCGTTACATGGAGACCAAGCCTGCCTACGACTGAACCTCACAAGATGAGAACCGAACACCCATTGCATTTCTATTTGCCGAGCCTTCATGCATGGGATCATTTCTTTGTCTATGTAGCTTATATTCTAGACGTGTAGAGTGACATAATGTTCATTAATATCGAACAACCATTGTTTTAAATAGCGTGCTATAGCGGACGCTATAGCGCTATTTAGCGTTTCCGGAAGAGGAATGCTAAGCTATGAAAATTTTAGTGCTAAACGATTTTTTCTGCTATTAGCTGCTAATAGCTCGCTAATTTTGCTAAATTGGGTTCATTTAGCGCCGTTATTTGGCCTTGTGCTTTATTTCCATTGGCCCAAAGGATCAAATAACTTGAAGTATCATGTATGAACTATGAACTTCGATGTAACGTTTTAGTAAAACTTTGAACTACTATCCCTATTGGTATATGTAATATTTTCATCTTCTATATCTTTATTATGTATAAAATTACATGATGTTTGAAATATTTTTGCTTAGCCGCTAAATGGCTTAGCCCGCTATATAGCTCGCTATGGCCTTTCTAAGCCTTTTGAAAAGGTTGTCGCTAAGAGCCTTAGCCCGTTATTTAAAACTTTGTCGACAACTCTATGAAAAAAATGTGATGCCTCTTTTAAATGGCATTGTTTATGAATCTCGACGGCTATGAGAGTTCATACTTCTTTTATATTTATAAATATGTAAATATTTCTTTTGAGAAGGGTCAGATAAATATGTAAATATCGATGAGAAACATGCTTCTTTTAAATATAGATGTTATATTTTAATTATCTATCTTTTATGAGGGCTTATGTAATATTGATGTTTCAAACATCATGATTGCAATATTTTTTTTGAGCATGATGATCGCAATATCTTTTTATAAGGTAATAATGTATAGCACATACTCATAGGTATGTTATCGTGGTATTAGCAGAGATATACCGAAAAACAGACAAATTCGTGATACGCGGAAATATAAATAGGCCGAAACACCCGCCTTCCTGTCGCGTCCCCTCTTCCTCCTCCCCCACCTTCCTCCTCTTCTCCCCTCACCCCTTCCTGGCTCTCTCCTCCCCGCGTCCCCGACTCCTGCAGGAATTTGAGATCCCGGGAGGCAGCTTCCCAAGGCCTCGCTCCTCCGCTCCGCTCGCTGGATCAAACCATCGTGCTCTCGCCGCAAACCCCGGCCGGACCAAGCCGTGTTCGCCGTGAGCGCGGTGCCCAGGCCGGGCCAGATCTGCGAGATCCGCACCGACACCGCCACGCCTATCACGAGGTACAGAGGCCGAGCTGAACCTCTCGGATCTGCTCGCTTAGGCAGTCCTCTCCGATGTATTGCCGCTGATTTGCTGAAAATGGGCTGTAGGTGGATGCTCTCGTGATCTCTCGGAGGCCGCGGGGACTGCGCGGCATCTCGGCGGAGGCGTGGCCTGCGTAGCTGGTGGCCTGCCGAGATGCAGCGGAACGGGGTGGTGGAATGCAGCGTGTGCCGCTCCCGGGTGGTGGTGCCGAGCCCCCGGAGCGTGTCCAGGGCATACGACAAGCACCGCAGCAAGATGTCGTCCAAGTTCCGCGCGCTCAACGTCTTCCTCGTCGTCGGTGACTGCATCCTTGTTGGTCTCCAGGTGGGTGGGTGTGCCCAAATACTTCATTTTTCATTCCCTCGCGTGTGAGACTTTGCATGATCAATGTTTGAGTGAAATGGCCAGAAGCAATGCTTTTACTAGTTCTGATGACATGGCCCTTCGCTGTAGTGTTACGTTCATCTGAATAGCAAATGATCGGCCTTGAGGCTTTATGCTAATGTTTGACTTCGTTTATGCAGCCCATCCTAGTGTTCATGTCAAAGGTTGATGGGAAGTTTCAGTTCAGTCCCATCAGTGTTAACTTTCTGACAGAGGTTATGAAAGTCATCTTTGCTATCGTGATGCTCATAATTCAGGTTTGTTCTTGTTACTTTCTTGCTGATGTTTTCCATTTTTCCCAAGTTCTGACTCGAAGTGACTTTAAGAAATGAAGAGTGATCCATTTTGCATGAGATTTTTTCACATGATAGAGTCTGATAACATCTGCTCCCTCCTAATAACTAATAAGCAGCCCACTTAGCACTCTTATGATTTGTGGTTCTGGAGTATGGATCTAAGTGTTTACATGCAAACATGAAATTGGAAAAAGGGTTTGTCCAATAAAACATGAAGCCATCATTCCTAGTAGTTCATTATCTAGAAAACCATTCCTATTAGTTAATTCCTTCTAAAATGTAGAGTGACACTCTTGCTGGTCAGTCCAAATAAGCTGTTTTCCGTGTGCGCAGATTAATTTAGGATTTTGTTAGTATTTGTCCATACTTTGGAATGTCATGGTGCCTGGTGGCTATACCAAATTACAGTTACTCTGCAGTGTTTTCTCATTAATTTGTCTTATTGTGTTTATAATTTCTTATTTGTTTACCTTTTTGTTGTGCTGTTCCAATGTGACAGTCTAGAAAGCAAAAGGTTGGAGAAAAGCCACTTTTGGCACGCTCAACCTTCATACAGGTGATCAATCTCATCGATTTATCTACCACAATCTATATTGTAGTTTGATATGTACTGTTGCCCTTATTTTATTTTTTTTGCTACATTGTCTGATTATTTGATCATTCACTATTTGGTTTTGTAGGCAGCCCGTAATAATGTACTTCTAGCTGTTCCTGCTCTTCTATATGCCATCAACAATTACCTAAAATTCATAATGCAGGTAATCTTCGCCTTGTTTAATGGCAAGGTACCATAATGTTTATGGGTAAATATTGATATTGCCTTGTGATATTGTAACAACCTGACATATTGAGACAACTGTGCAGTTGTACTTCAATCCTTCAACTGTGAAAATGTTAAGTAACTTAAAGGTACACTTTTCTTGTACTACTTAGTTGTGCTACTTTACCTATACTGTACTTTGTGTGCACACATCTCAAAGTACCTGTGGTCTAAACTTCTCTAGGTACTGGTTATTGCTGTTCTTCTGAAGTTTATAATGAGAAGGAGATTCTCAGTTATTCAGGTAAGGGTAACATTGACATTATCTTGAAATAATTTATTTTCATCTTAAAGATTGGGAGTATTGTGTGCTAAATTATTTGTGCTTTTAGACTATGACTTTTCTTTCTCACTTACTTTTCGCTTTTGTTGGGGGCTCATATTGGGTTTCAACTCTAGCCTAGCCAACTTGGTTGGGACTAAAAAGTTGGGGTAGGCTAGGGTTGAAGCCCAACATGAATTTTAAGAGCTGTGAGCCTTTTCCACATATATAAGTATAAAATGAACTATCAAATGCATACTTCCTTTTAAAAATGCTTTTGTCTGGTGTAACTGTTCTGACTTCAAGCTATGCTGGCCTTTCTCCCACCTTTTTTTTAATTTTGACAGTGGGAAGCTCTTGCTCTATTGCTTATTGGAATCAGCATCAATCAACTCCGAACGGTACCCGCGGGCAATACGGCATTTGGTCTTCCCGTCACTGCTATTGCATATATATATACATTGATTTTTGTAAGTTTCTGCTAGAGCATCTGTTCTCCTTTGCTTTTCCCTAGTGTACACCTCTTTTTATAATTTATCTCGATTGTAAAGTAGACTTGCTACTTAAGTTACTTATATATTTATTTACTACTATGAATTGTAGGTAACTGTTCCTTCAATGGCTTCTGTCTACAATGAATATGCCTTGAAAAGCCAATATGACACTAGCATTTATCTCCAGGTGAAGTATTAGTTAGTTTACCTTGGCCTTGAGTTCCTCTAGAGTAGCTTGTATTGTCCAGCGTAGTTTTGTTTTTGTTTTCCAACTTCATATTGAAAGGGCTTGACTTACTTATCTTGCTATTTGTTTTATTATAGTGCCCCTTATTTCCTTTAATGATGTTTCCATTTGATTGTAGAACTTGTTTCTGTACGGATATGGAGCAATATTCAACTTCCTTGGCATTCTCGGGACTGCCTTATTCCAAGGTGTGCACCTTTATTTGAAGTTCAGTTTTACATTGATAGATGATGCAGCTGCATTTCTAGTGCACTAGGCCACTAGCTGTATTTATCCGTCTGCACCCTAGATGACGAAGAGAAAGAAAAATTATTGTGGTACCCTCATGCTTTTCTAGTTGTACCAACAAAGAGGACAGGCATAACGAACTCCATACCTCATAAAAGCGAAGGCTTGACCGGCTGACAGATTTTGTGTAGAATATTAGAACAAAGTATTTACTAATGGTTAGTAAGCTGGGGGTGTGGGGGGTGGGGGGAGATGTGAACATCCCTTTTCCTGAGGCATACACGATAGGTATGTTGCCTGATGTTTATGATGTCTTTTTGCAGGGCCAGAAAGTTTTAATATTCTTCGAGGACATTCAAGGGCCACAATGTTTCTCATATGTAACAATGCTGCACAAGGCATTCTATCTTCATTCTTCTTTAAGTATGCAGGTAATGGTGTTTGACGTTTGTTCTTTATTATTATTGCAGTTATCACATCTACTGTCTAACTGAAATACACTGCAGACACAATTTTGAAGAAATATTCGTCAACTGTTGCCACAATATTTACTGGTCTAGCTTCTGCTGCATTCTTGGGGCATACCTTGACCATTAATTTTCTCCTGGGCATATCAGTGGTGTTTATTTCAATGCACCAGGTAAACTGACCTTTTTTATTACTTATTGTGTTGAGCAACCTTTGTTTTGCTTCATGTATCTTACTGTCGTTTGTCCTTAGTTCTTCTCTCCACTTGCTAAAGTCAAAGATGACAAACCAGCTGACTTAATAGAGTTGGAAGATACACAAAATCACCGGTAAGTTTTCATTTCGCATCAAATGGTATTGACAAATTACTTCAATACTTGATTTACATTTCACTTAGCATTGGCCTTTGAAGAAGTGCTGTTTTGCACTGGGGCCATGATCCCCTTCTAGACTTTCATAGCTTTATTAGCATGTGCTGTGGGATGCCTGTTAATGTTGTTATAGAAATAGCACGCTGTTTATTAAGTTTCTTTTAACACGTGGCCTCATATGGTGCTTATTTTTCACAGGTCATCTGAATCTTCTTTTGTAAATATGACTGCTGGTGCCGCTGATGATGTAAGTATCTCATTTTCCATTTTAGAATATATGTGTCATTTTAGGGCTACATCTAAGTTGGCTTTCATTTCAGGCGAGCCATCGGATTGGAACTGATGAGACGCAACCATTGTTGCCTACATGAACTAGTTTCTTGAGGTATACATAGATTCTTGTAGTGAGATTTCTACTTTATTGCCCAGTTGACAATTTGACATGGTATATAGCTATATGCATGTAGTTTGCCAATTCAGTAAGGTGTATGATTATAGTATTTTACACAGCATAAATCATGATTTTGAGTGGATATTTGTCTGTGACAGTTCATGTTATATATAGCAATTTGAGAAAACAGATTGTTGCAAGTTGATGGTAGAGGCACCAAATTCTGATCAAGATGAAAATAATCTGGTTAGCTGAACCTATTAGCTCGGCATAGGTTGGCAGCTGTAGGCTAAAATATAAGATTTTGATTTCCACATGGGTTCTATACTTCTATATGCAATATACTACTAAGTGAGACAAGTTTCCTGGAATATTTATCTCTCACAAGCACTTGAACTCCAGTTCTTTCTGTTCTGCAGGTAGGATAGAAGACGTTCTTTTTTGCCGTGTGAGCAGCAGATTTGATGTAGCATTGTGAGTTGAATAAACTATTGTACACTGTAAAGGCAAAAGAAAGAAAGAGGTACCAACGTGTTCTCCATTTTCTTCTTTCATTTTTGGGATGAGGCGGCTGGCCGGCCATCAGTGGCCGTGGGAGTGACAGAACAGCATACATTTTGATAGGCATATAATTCAATAGGGATTTTCCAGATACGATAGTTGTAACAAAAATTTTCCTGGAGCTGTATATGAACAACGGCCTCGTGATAATCTTTTTTGTACGAAACCTTTTCTTTACACTATTGATTAATTGTTATACTATTATACTACATTGTTACTTGCCAAGAGCAATGTCTCTTTGGACATAATGTTGAATCATGAAATGAAACATCAATGTAAGCTGAATTTCTATTTTCACGGGAAATCCACCGGCGCTGGTGACGCGAAGCCCTTGTGGTAGAGCAAGTCGGTCATGACGCTGTTGGCGTGCTGCGTCAGGTGCACGCCGTCCCAGCTAATGCGCTCGTCGGGCCTCGAGCACACCGTCGCGCCTGGCGCGCCGCACATCCGGTCCATGTCGAAGTTGTACGCGCCCCCGCCAGCGCCGCAGCACGCCTTCGTCCGCGCCGCCTCGTCGAACCCTGTCTTGCCGGCGTCCCTCAGCATCCGCACGTACGCGTACAAGTAGTCGGCATAGGAGATGGTCGCCGACGGGTAGGAGAGGCGCAGCTCGCGGATGCCCTGCTGCAGCAGCACGTTGTGCATCTGGGCGAACAGGTTCAGCGCCGCCAGGCAGCCGTTGGCGTCGTAGGCCGCCGGGTCCGTCTCGTTCACCGCTGCCATGTAGCTCGGCACGCACCCGAGCGGAAAGTTGCCCGGGATCACCACCCGCGTCGCGCCCATGTCGAGGAGCTCTCTTGCCGCGCTCGTGACGGACCGCACCACGTCCGGGACGAGCGCCATCGCCTCCACCACGCCGGTCGCCATGCGCCCGAAGTTGTAGATGTTGCGCGCGCCACCGGCCGCCGGCTTGTTCGCCGAGAAGGCGTAGTTGTAGTCGTTGCCGCCGATCTCCCCCACCATAACTAGAGAATGAGCCAGCTTCTCGCGGATCTCCTGCGGGGACCGGGTGTTGGCGCTCATGAAGTCCTTGAACCGCTGCAGCTGGACGCCCAGAGAACTGCTGGTGTGAGGGACGGAGACGCCTCTCCTCGCGAGCGCCGCCGCGTCGAGGGCCGTGGCGCCGGCCACGGCGAAGTTGACGCCGTGCGAGAAGTCGGCGCCCTCGTCGAGGTACGGGTTCAGCAGCGGCAAGCCGAGATCCTTCGCGAGATAGTCGATCATGAGGTACCCGTCGGAGCAGCGCCCGGTGGGGCCGCCGATGGCGGAACCGTAGGGGAGCCCCGTGGTGTGCTGCAGCATGCCCGTGGCGCCTTCGCGGAGCAGGTTCCCGGTGTCCGATAGGGAGTCGCCGAAGTTGTAGATGGCCGTGATGCCGCCCACCACCGCCTTTTCTTTCACCATCGACGACTTCGCTCTGTGTTCCGGCGCCGGTCTGGCTGCATGGCACGGGCAGACGACGAGTAGCATCGCCACCAAAGCGACGAGCAGGATGCGAGCCATGGTCGCCACGTCACGTACTGAAACTGCAAGCGCGCGCGGTGTTCGTTTTGGCCTTTGGAGAAGTTGGAGGGCAGCAGGCGCCTTTTATGGATTCGAGCCATGGTCGCCATGTCACGTACTGCAAGTGCTTCGTTGCTTTTGTGTCGAGAAGACGAGAAGAAACTGCAGGCCAGCCGGTGCGTTTTTATTGAGCGCGCCTGAAGACGATGCAGAGCAGTCAATTCCGAAGCTTGTTTTTCGTCTCCGACACCGAGTTGCCTTAACTTTCCAAATTCTTCGGCGATCTAACAAGTCCGACTCGGTGAAGCTTCTTCGTCTCCGACTCGAATTCAGTCTATTAAGAAGCTTCTTCGTCTCCGACTCTGCCTCAATTTTGCTAATTCTCCGACGATCCTAACTCGACTCGAATTGCCGGGCCATAAGTACTGGACCTCCATCCTTCTCGATCCCATCCCATCTCCATCCATCCACCCCTTTCTCTTCCTCAGCATCCTTTCGGCAGGCGGCGGCAAAGGCTCGCCACCGGCTAAGTAGCGCCCAGAGCTCGTTTGCTTGCATTGCGACGGATCATGGCCGCCCTTGTCGCTGCCGTTCACCCCTTCGCCGGCGGCGTCCCTCGTCTCGCCGCAGGTTTCCGTTCTTACGCCATTGAGCGCGCTTCCGGGAAGAAGCGTCCGCGTGTCGGCGTCGCGCCGCCACGAGACTCGTCGGCCTGCCTCACCAAGACGACCTGTAACCGCAGCAGCGTCGTGACCGCCGCCGGCATGAAGGTCCTAACCGTCGGCGGCGAGATGTCATCGGAGGAGCTCCTACAGAAGCGCTTGGCGTCCGAGCTCGATGCCTTGCGCGGTCTCCTGAAGAAAGCAGAGCTTATATGCCAGCGAGGTGCTTGCAAGGGCGGCGCACCAGCTGCCGGCAAGAAGGAGCGGTTCTTGGCCTCCAATCAGCGACCGAAGCCAATCGAGGATGATTCCAATGCGCCGTCAGTGAAAAAGAGGAAGATTTCAACTCTAGTGGAGCAGAAGCAGAAGAAGATATGGGAGCCGCGGATGTCGCCTGAAGAGAGGAATCAGATTGTTGGTCGCCTGTCCTCGCTGTGCGGGGAGGTGCCGGGGCACATCGTGGATTTCTGGCAGAAGCAGTTCGGCGATGCCGATAGCCATGGCGAGATCGAGATCAACATGGACTCTGTGGAAGACTCCGTACTGCTCGAGTTGAAGACCCTGCTCGACGCCGAGCAGAGCAAGAACAAGAAGGTTGCCGAGGAGAGCAAGAACAAGAAGGTTGCCGAGGAGAACAAGAATGACAAGTTCGCCGAGGAGAGCAAGAACAAGAAGGCTGTCGAGGAGAGCAAGGATGACAAGTTCGCCGAGGAGAGCAAGGATGACAAGTTCGCTGTGGAGAGCAAGGACGACAAGGTCGCCGAGGAGAGCAAGGATAACAAGCTCGCCGAGGAGAGCAAAGGCAAGCAGGAGGAAGAGTACGCCGACATCAGTGGTGGCCTGCCCCGCATCATCGAAACCGGCAGCAAGCCGAGCTCAAGCAGCAGTGGTGATTCAGACACCAAAGTGGTGCAGCAGATTGTCGAAGCAACGAAGGTCCAAGACGCTCAGCAGCGTGCCGCGCCCAAGGCTGCTGTCATGCGTGGTCTGCTCTACAGGGCCAAGCTTCGCCGGCAGCTGCTGGAGATGGAGAGGGCGGTGCTGCCGGACCAGAGGATCGACCCGCGGGACCTGCAGCGTCTCGGCATCGCGGAGTATGGCCATCCCAGCGTCATGCGCCAGCTCGGGCTCGTCTTCAAGGTCGTCGAAGCGTAGGCACCGCGCGGCGAGCAGAAACAGAAGCACGGCAGCTGTAGGTTGCATTTTTTTGAAAGATCGGCAGCTGAGATTGTAGAACATATTGTGTGCTCGGTAGTTATGTTGGACCTGTATCTGATGTTTTTTTTTGTTGTCTGTTATGTAATGGTTTATCAATGAATAGAAAAACATTTGTGTCAGGAAGCTATTTGTTTCATAACTGAACATGTTATGTATACTCAGTAGTTTCTTTAGTTGTGGGCAAATTAGATGCAGCAGTAAGAATGTCAAGGGCACAGGGGCTTCCAATTCACCATAAACTTAAGCTAGAATTACAGAATGGAGATCGTTTTACACAGAATTATTCAGACCAAAATTAACACGGACACGGTTACACAGGAATCACTTGGCAATCTTATCAGCGAACAGACTACTGACATGCACCGAACCACAGCAGCCAGCAATCTTATCAGTAACGACTGACAGAGCAGCACATTCAGAACCTGGCTCATCCAGTATGACCAGTAACTCTTCAATGACAGGCACTGGGGTATTTGGTCTTCACTGTAATGGCTAATCGCGTTCAAATGCCAAAAATGGACAGAGAACCGGTAATTTCCATCTTTCTTCTTCACCAGTAACACCGAGGGATAAAAAGGGCTAACACTGGACTGAATGATACCTGAGCGTAGCATCTGTTGAATCTGACCGGTGAAGCTCCTCGCAAAAGAGAGAGAGAATGATTACAGTGGCAGGATAGAGGCAGCTCGGTAGGGACAGCAAACACAGATTGAAACTCTTGCAAGGCTGTTGTAACTCCGGCTCAAACTGATCCAAAGGGGTGTCGGGAGCAGACTCAAGAACTGCCGCAATGTGCACAACAGAACCACCCACGGGCGCAGAAGCATTCAATCCATAGAGCAGGACAGTTCACTGCTGATAAGGAATAGAAAGCCATTTCTGACGCCAATCCACCTTCATCGGACTGTGGGCTTGCAACCAATCCATCCCAATGATGATGTCAAAGTTAGAAAGAGGAAAAACCTTGAGATCATTGTAGAATTGACACTCCTGAGCAGACCAGCAAGCATTCAGAATATGAGTGTCACAACAGGCAGAACAGCCATCTGCCACCTTGTCCAAGAGTGAGGGGCTGAATTAGGACTGACCAACCAGAGCCGGAGCTAAAGATAGACTGATGAAGCTGTGCAAACTCCCTGAGGCCTTGTTCGGCAGCCCGGGAATGATTCCAGAACAGGATTGGAACCTGATGTGGAGTGATTCTATGCGTGTCACAACTTGGCCTAGGTGCCATTCGGTTTAATTCCCATACATAAAAATTATGTCAGTACAGACTTCAAACCAGATCAGGAACATGCAGACACACAAAACTGAACTGTCTAGTATTTGTGCCATGCAAAATTGTGCCGTGTAAAGTCACATATTCAACCCTTTCTTGTACTACTCAAAGCTTAACTAGATGCGCTTCTTTATTGTGTCACGCCGAGCTACTTCAGGTTCTCAAACTCTGTGTAGTCGATGTCTGACACCGTGGCATTGTATCTAGCCTTTCCAGCAGTTCTGGCCTTGGGAGCCTCCTCCTGCAAAGATAAATCAAGAGCAAACAGTTACTCCAAGGTTACAAATTATACAGGAGCAAACGGGTGTTCAGAATTGCTAAGAAAAATATTTGCTTGCTACTACTGCAATAGAGAAGGACAATCAACTTAGTCATACATTCTACTTGCAAACTTATTCATACTATACAGGAAAATCTGGTCAGTGACTGAAAACAATCTGAGCCAATCTGAGCTAAAATTTTCACTTTTCATTCATCAAGAAAATCTGAACTAAAAAGAGAACAATAGCTGAGAACCCATTGAATCAAGGCAATGCTCTGTGCAAGCTGACAACTTTCATCAACAGATTGAAACTGTTGTAATTACCTGTACAAACAAAATCTATACCTATAGGCAAAATTTCTCCACCTCTTTTTTCTTTCACCTCTCCATGTCCTATATGTTTACGGTTAGAAAACCATAATAATAATAAAACGCCAAAATTTTCACCTAATAATCTGTCCGCTCCCTGATTCAGAAAAATTCTATCCGCCCCTCCAGCCGCTCCACCCCGTCACCTCTCAGACTCCAACTCCAGTACGGTAGTGCTACAGAGATTAGATTAGGAATAGAATAAAAAAATAATATAATATTTTAAATGAAAACAATACAAGAAAGAGGAAAAAGGTGGAAGGGCTTTAATAATTTTTGAAATAGGCCAGGATTCCGGATGCAAAATGTTAAAATGTTATAAAATTCACTAAAAAATCACAGAAAAATCAGAAAAATGTCAAACCAATTTTATTAGTTTCATAAAAATATGATCCATCCATATATGTTGTGAATATAATTATGTTGTGTTTTTGTCTACATGTGTGTTAATCATCCTTATATAGGTTACATGCATATGGTTTGAATATGTACAGGATGTCCTCTTGGTCATTATCCCCCCAAGTCTTCACGGACTTTCCGTTGTCCAATTCCTACCCAAGACAAGGCTCGATTCATAATCCTTACTTTTTAACAATTATTATATTTATTTTTGTATTAAATTTTGAGGAGCCAACTAGGATTCGTCTAGGTAGCTGGAATGTAGGGTCCCTAACGGGTAAGTTAAGAGAGCTAGTCGATACAGCAATTAGGAGGCGTGTAAATATTCTATACGTTCAGGAGACTAAATGGAAGGGCCAGAAGGCGAAGGAGGTGGAGGATACTGGCTACAAACTTTAGTACACGGGGACAACATCGGGTAGAAATGGTGTAGGCATCTTGATCGATAGGAGCCTTAAGGATGGAGTAGTTGAGGTGTGGAGGCAAGACGACCGGATTATCCTAGTCTGATTGGAAGTTGGAGATTTGGCTCTGAATGTGATCAGTGCCTATGCCCCACAGGTAGGTCTTTGCGAGAGCACCAAGAGGCAGTTTTGGAAAGATCTCGATAGCATGGTTAATACTGTGCCTATCAGCGAGAAACTCTTCATAGAAGGAGACCTCAACGACCATATGGGTGCGACTAATATAGGTTTCGAGCGGGTGCATGGGGGTTTTGGGTATGGTAGTAGAAATCAAGAGGGGGAGGATGTTTTGAACTTCGCGTTGGCCTACGATTTATTGATAGCGAACACCGTCTTTAAGAAGAGGGAATCCCATCTAGTGACCTTTCGTAGCGGACAACACCTGAGTCAAATTGACTTTATCCTTGCAAGGAGGGGGGATAGACGTGCTTGCTTAGATTGTAAGGTGTTATCTGAGGAGTGTGTTGTCCCTCAACACAAGCTTGTGGTGGCGGATTTTCTCTTTCGGGTACGTGTCCATCGGGACAATCGGGCCAAGATTGCGAGAACAAAATGGTGAAAGCTTAGGGGGGAAGCAACGCAAATATTTAAGGAGGGGATGCTAGATGAGGGGCCGTGAGAAGAAGGAGAAGATGCAGATGACATGTGGCTAAAGATGGCAACATGTGTTCGGAAGGTGGCTTCGGATGTGTTTGGAGTGAGTAGGGGAGGCAAATGGGAAGCGAAAGACACATGGTGGTGAAATGACGAGGTGCAAAGGGCTATTAGGGAGAAGAAGGAGTGGTTCAAGCGTCTCCATCATGACAAGAGTGCAGCCAACATTGAGGGCTATAAAATAGCGAAGAGGGCTGCAAAACGAGCGGTGAGTGTAGCAAAAGGTCAGGCGTATGATGACCTTTATCAGCGACTAGGCATGAAGGAAGGGGAGAAGGACATTTATAGGATGGCTAGGATCCGCGAGAGAAAGACGAGGGACATCAACCAAATCAAATGCATCAAGGATGGGACGGATCAACTTTTGGTGAGGGATGAGAAGATCAAGGATAGGTGGAGAGAGTACTTTGATAAGTTGTTTAATGGGGAGAATGAGGGTCCTACCTTGGAGTTGGATGACTCATTTGACGATACCAACAGACGTTTCGTGAGGAGATTTCAGGAAGCAGAGATCGGGAAGCCTTTGAAGAGGATGAAGGGAGGTAAAGCGATGGACCCTGATGGTATCCCCATTGAGATGTGAAGATGCCTAGGTGCCAGAGCGATAGTATGGTTAACTAAACTTTTTAACCTCATTTTCCGGTCAAACAAGATGCCTGAAGAATGGAGGAGAAGTATATTAGTACCGATCTTCAAGAACAAGGGAGATGTTCAAAGTTGTACTAATTACCATGGGATTAAGTTGATGAACCATACGATGAAGCTCTGGGAGAGGGTTATCAAGCATCGCCTAAGAAGAGTGACAAGTGTGACCCAAAACCAATTTGGGTTTATGCCTGGTAGGTCGACCATGGAGGCAATTTTCTTATTACGACAGTTGATGGAGAGGTATCGGGAGCAGAAGAAGGACTTGCACATGGTCTTTATTGACCTCGAGAAGGCATATGACAAAGTACCAAGAAATGTCATGTGGTGGGCCTTGGAAAAGCATAAAGTCCCAACTAAATACATCACCCTCATCAAGGATATGTACAGGGATGTGGTGACGTGTGTCCGAACATGTGATGGCGACACCAATGACTTTCCAATTAAAATAGGACTACATCAAGGGTCGGCATTGAGCCCTTATTTATTTGTTTTGGTGATGGATGAGGTCACAAGGGACATACAAGGTGATATCCCTTGGTGTATGCTCTTTGCTGATGATGTGGTGCTAGTGGATGAGACTAGAGCAAGGGTTAATAGGAAGTTAGAACTATGGAGGCACACGTTAGAGTCGAAAGGGTTTAGACTTAGTAGGACCAAGACCGAGTACATGAGGTGCGATTTCAGCGCGACTAGTAATAAAGAGGGAGACGTTAGCCTCGATGGGCAAGTGGTGGCCAAGAAGGATACTTTTCGGTATTTAGGATCGATGCTACAAAAGGATGGTGACATTGATGAAGATGTTAGGCATAGAATTTCAGCCGGTTGGTTGAAATGGCGTCAAGCTTCAGGCGTCCTCTGTGATAGAAGGGTGTCTCAGAAGTTAAAAGGTAAGTTTTATAAGACAGCAATTCGTCCGACGATGTTATACGGTGCTGAATGTTGGCCTACAAAAGGCGACATATCTAGCAATTGAGTGTATAAGAGATGCGTATGTTACGATGATGTTGTGGGCACATAAGGAGGGATAGAGTCCGGAACATCGATATTCGGGATAGGGTTGGGGTGGCACCAATTGAGAAAAAATTGATTCAACACCGATTGAGATGGTTTGGCCATGTCCAACGGAGGCCTCCTGAGGCACTGGTACGTAGTGGGGTTCTAAAGCAGGTCGATAATGTAAAGAGAGTTAGAGGTCGACCTAAACTGACTTGGGACGAGTCGGTTAAGAAAGACGTTAAGGAGTGGAATATCACTAAGGATTTAGCTATGGATAGGAGCGCTTGGAGACTAGCAATTAACGTGTTTGAACCGTAATCTTTTTCTTGTACCATTTATGTGTTTTTTGTTTTTATGCCTTTTTTGGGTTTCATCTCTAGCCTACCCTAACTTGTTTGGGACAAAAGGCTATGTTGTTGTTGTTGTTGTAAATTTTGAGGAGAAAGATGTACACAACCAATTTAATTTTGTTTAAAAATCAAATATGGATTAGTTAACGGAACAACAAATTATTTCATGAACCGAAAAGTGACAGTATATAATTCTTGACTTTTTTATTAAAATTTTGACGAGAAAGATTTGTAACATATATGTCAATTGTATTTAAATAATTTATTGGTATTTAAATATGGACTAGTTAATTATACAACTAATTATTTTATGAACCGGAATGTTCGGCAGTATGCGGTTCGTGACAAGAGCTACTATGTGAAAAAAATACTGTCATAATCATCGGTGAACAGAATGATCCTAATGCATTTACGGAAGTTGGTATGACGATGCGTAAAAAAGCTACAAAGGTCGATATCCATGAGAAGTATGAAAAAAGCTACAAAGTTATAATATATTTATTTATATCTAAATAATTATAAGCTTTGCAAGGAAAAGAAAAATATACTAAAGTATGTTTATTCGATGTAAGTTTAAAATGCCATTGTTATTTATTGTGAGCGTTAACATATATTATAAATATGATAATCATCATAAAAAATCATAAAAACATAAAACTTAACTTATTATTTATGTTATCATTTTAAATAAATTTTAATAGTTCTTTTGTCCCATTGCAACGCACGGGTATACAAATATGCAATGCTAGCACCAAACTACAAACAAGCATGCTAGCACCTCCAGTATATTGGACCTGAAAACAGTGTACTGAGACTTTTGTACATTTTTCATCATTACAGTATCTTGGTGTGAAAGTGCTAACAACTCAATATGGTTACAGCTTTGAGCACCGAGAGAGACTAATCTCCACCAAGACAGTGAGGAAAAGGGATCAACAAAATTAACAAAACATCACACAGTATTAATCTTGGGAATGAATATCATCTGCACTCAAAAAATAGATGATATCCATTCTCCAATTTTCCACAGCGAGAACAAGTTTCATTCACAGATTGAATAATCCTGTGCAGCTTGGAAGCTACGTTTTCGTCTCCGACTCCGACACGGCGACACAAAGCTACCTCAGTTTTTCATAATTCTCCGGCGATCCAACGAGTCCGACTCGAATTGGCGGGCGATGAAGAACGCGTCCATTTCGCGAGCATTTAATCCCGGCGAACCTGACGAAGAGCAGTCGATTTCAGAAGTTTTTTTTTTTTTTTCCCCCCGTCTCCGACTCGACTACAAGTTGCCCAAGTTTGCTGATTCTCCGGCGATCCTAACGCGACTCGAATTGCCGAGCCATAAGTACGGGGCCTCCATCCTTTTCGATCCCATCCCATCTCCAT
>CM041637.1:18008627-18031808 GCA_023333625.1 Bothriochloa decipiens
ATTTTCAAAGATTTAACCATTTTCTGAAAAGAGAAAGGGGCTCGAGGAGTTACGGTCTCAAGGTTACGATCTCGAGGGGTAGGCTCTCGAGGGGGTTACGGTCTCGAGGGTTAGGTCTCGAGGGATACGGTCTCGAAGGACACTGTCTCGAGGGGTATGGTCTCGAGGGGTATGGTCTTGAGGGGGTACGGTCTCGGGGGTTAGGTCTCGAGGGTACTGTCTCGAGGGGTACGCTCTCGAGGGGTATGGTCTCGAGGAGTATGGTCTCGAGGACACGGTCTCGGGGGTTAGGTCTCGAGGGTACTGTCTCGAGGGGTATGCTCGAAGACGGAAGACTGCTCTGCTTCGACAGCGGTGCTCGGCCGGTGATGGCGAGGTTAAACATCCGGCGAGGGCTGCTCCAGGACTTCGCCAACTCGTGCATCGTCCTCGGGTCGCCAAGGCGAACACGAAGGTGGTCATCAAGTCGGGGGCTTGGTCCCCGTGACGTGCTTTATGGCGGACAGCGGCTCGAGGGTTACGGTGCTCGAGGTGTAGGACTCGAGGGTCGACGCGTCGAGGTGTTAAACTCGAGGGTCTGTCCTCTGACGGGTCAAACTCGAGGGTCGGTTGTCGAAGGGTCGAACTCAAGGGTCGGTTGTCAAAGGGTCGAACTCGAGGGTCTCGGACGAGATCGGCTCGAACGCGGAGTTCCTCCTCGGCGATCGACGGCGGAAGAACCCTCGATTCCTGGTGCCACAAGGGATCTCCGGTGCCATTAACCCGCCCATCGGTTTCGGGACTTCACGACGGTCACGTCGATGGGCTTCAGGGCGACAGCTTCACTTCCGTGTCGAGCTCGACGGCAGTCGGTGGCTCGATGGCGACGGTGCCCGATGTACACTTCACACCGAGTCACTACAGCTCCAATTGGTGGCGTAGATGGACGGTTGGAGTCACGCAACATCTGCTCGAGGTGCCGGCGGTGACCAAAACACACGGCGGAGTCCGCGCGGGCAGCAACTCCCACGGCGGAGCTTCGACAGGTCCTCGGTGCACGGCAACGGCACTCCGAGAGGGTCCACGGTCTCCATCTTGCCCACTCGATGCAGCTCGTCACGGCGGAGCTTCCCGGCTTCTTCCTGCTCCTCGAGGGTGGTCGATGGTGGCAGGAACGACGGTGAACGACGGCGTTCTGGAGCGGCAACGTACTGACACGTCGACGACAAGGTGGTTCGGGTCGATGCTATGGTGAGGCAAACGCAGAGCTAGGGTGTGCACGGGGTCCGTCTCATCAAGGCGAGCGCGGATCCAGAAACAACGGAGGTCGAGGCTCAACAGAAAGGCGGCTGGGTGACCTTGCCACGGCGGTGCTTGGAGCGCGGCGAAGAACTGGGCGGCTTCCGTTCCGGCATCCTCCCGATGCCGTGGTCCAAGAGGCTCGGCTAGTCTCGTGTGTGTGTGCAGGTGTGTCCAGTGAGTTCGGTAGTGACCTGGGCCTACGCGCTCACGGCGGAGCGCCATGGCCAACAGCACGGCGGAGGGTTCGAGAGGGCGGCGATGGCGGTGCTCACCGACGGTCGAAGAGGATGGAGGTGCGGTACAAGTCCAAGCGGCTCCGGCTCGCGGTACTGCTCCTCCTTCCTGCCCTCGACGCAGCAGCAGCGGCTCCGAGTCGACGGTCTCCCTCCTCAGCTCCGGCGGTGGCGTCTTCTTCTTCCCCGACTCCTTCCTTCCCCTTCAGCTCTTCTCCAAACGAGGCTGGTAAGGTGGAATGGGGCTTCACCAGAGCGGTGGCGGCGATCTGGGAACCCTAGGGTGCCGGGGTGCTTGCTTTATAGGGCGGACGCGGTGGTAGGTAGCAGACGGACGACCGATCACAACTTTGCTTGATCGAGCGGTCAAGGGATGTCCAAGTCAGCAGCTGGGGTTCGAATTGGGTCCAGAGAACAGCGAGAGGGGGCTAGGTAACGCTGGGTGTCGAAGTTCTTTATGGCGGCAGCGTTCCACTGCGGCGACAGCGCAGGTGCGCGCGCGCGCAGAGAATATTGCCTGCGGCCGTGGGAACTTTACGCGGGCTGGTCGGTCCAGGTGGCCTGCGGGCGCGCGTCGATGCGGGGCGACACTGGATCGAGCGGTCGAGGGAGGTTGCTTAGGAGCGACGCCGGGGAACAGTGCTGACGCGAGCACGCACGGCCGGTCGGGTGACCTCAGCGGGCGCGATGACACGTGGGTTCCACTTCGAGGCCCCATCGTCAGCGACTCATCGGCAACAGAGGCTCGGTGCGGCGCGCGGACGCGCGCGGCTCTTGCTGGGCTGTCGGCCTGGTTGGGCCGCGCAGCGCGGGGTCGAGCGGCGAGCAGGGGGTCGAGCGGCGAGCAGGGGTCGAGCGGCGAGCGCAGGGTCGAGCGGCGAGTGCGGGCGAACGCGCGCAGGCCGGGTCGACGGGGCTGCTCGGGCCTGTCTCCTCCTTTTCTTATTCCTTTTCTTTTTCTTTTTCATTTTCAAATATATTTATATATACTTATATATATATGTGGTGTGCTTATTTTGTGCAACAGAATAGTGAGCATACCTAGCCCAAATACTTCTAGGGTATTATTCCCTTAATATTTATTTGTCAAAATAAATATTATGTTTTCATTTTTATTATCAACACATAAACCAAATAAAAATTCAACTCACTCTTTTAATGCAACATGATGATTAAACAAATGAAACATTAAAATGTAACAAGCGAACATAGAGCATTGTTATGAGATGTTATTTAACTTGCAACATATGAATGCCATGCATGACATGCTAGGGTTGATGCATATGTAAGGGGTAGATGATGACATGTCGCACCACATCACTCGAGGTTTTGTCGAAAAATTTTGTAATTCGAATTTTTGGGTTGTTACAACTAATATAACAGAAGGCAACCAAAACAAAGTGTCCACATCTCCGCATAACATGAACCAGCCAAACCTAAACCTCCAGTTTCACAGAAATGCAGATCAAAACAGACAGGCCTTAAACTCCTATTCTCTTTGTTTTGCAAAAAAAAAAAAGAAACTCCTATTCTCTTTAGGTTCTTCCATTTTATATTTTCATATCATATTCTAGTGATGCAGTCTTGTCCATCATTCTACCATGGATCAACTTTCTCCTTCCCAGGTGGCTCTGCATTTTTGGCTTTCTTCCTGCCTGCGGAGTGAATCACCATGAATACATGCCTCAAGTATACTATCATTTCCAAGAAGGAAATGAAGTTTGAATTGATGGATTACTATTTACAATTTGAACAACAAGATACCTTTATCCTTTAATCTCTTGATCTGTATTCTTGAGTTTTTCTTCACACTGAACTTCACTTGAGACTTGCCCTTTGCAGCTTCTGACAGTCAATAAAAATACCAAAGTAAGAAATGGTGTTGCAGTAGTCATCAGATAAATATTAGGAACGTTAACACAAGGTCCAAAGGGAAAAAGTTTCCTAGCTAAATACAAGTGGAAATAACATCAAGCAACACACTGAAATAGTGCGACAGAAACAATAATTCCATATTTCCCTAGGTGGGTCAACCTAAGACTATGGGTACCCAAGTTAGAAGCATAGGACACGAATAGCTGTAGTATAGAACAACTGCAATTTTTTGTGAAAATAAAGAAGTACCACATGGTCATATCCCTGATGAAACAATATTGGGAACATGAAAGCACAGTGAGCAAGCTAATAGATCTGACACAAATGAGAGGCAAATGAAACTAACTTTGCAGACTTTAAATCATACAATTTCACTATGAAATTAGATGGGCAGCTCTTCATCGGAATTCCATATTAAGCATATCTCTGATGTTTATAGCTCTGCCAATTAAAATAGATATACATAAAAATCAAGCATATATATTTCCTCAAACCAAGAATTTCTCAATGCATCGTCTACCTTCTCTTTTCTTTAAGAAGATCAAATAGTTCCAACCATATGTTTTAACTTTGTTTGCATGATGGTGCAAAGCTTTCAAAAGTTTCAACAATAAAATTTAAACTACAATAGGTGCTAATACATATATTAGCATGGATAGGCATATTTTTCACTACACTTCAGCAGGGAATAATTTAGCTTCGCTTATTTGATTAGCTTGTCTACAGAGTATGGAGAACGCAACACTAGAAGCTATTTATGAAAGGATTGGGCAGTTGCTGGCTTCAAATATATTTCATCACAATAAACAGAAAAACTTTATTTGGTACAACATGTTTTATAGATAATCTATGTTATAATGTGAATTATAAAAGTTACAAACACAAATAAGGTCAATTTTCCCTGGAGGGGGCAAATCTGGAGTCTTAGAGGGGCAAATCTGGAGTACTCTGAGCACAATACACAAAAACACCTATGTTTTACAGTGCTTGAATCTACTAGAAGGACAAGCTTAACTTAAATGGGTGGAGCTAACACCATGATCAACAGTGCCTCATGCTGCCAGCAGTCCTGCAGTCTCAACCCAACTCCAACTAACTACTGTTGCATTAGTTCTACATTCATATTAGCATTAAATCAGGTACTTCTGCTGGTATAGCCAGTATTATGTTACTACAGCCTCGGAAAGATTGCAGGGCATCAGAGATATTGGTGACTTGGTTTGGTGAAACTGCTACCCTGGGACCTATGACAAGCATCGCAGTTGCATATGACCCAAAATCACAACTCGTTACCAAATGCCAAAATGAAACATCAATAGCACAATCAACTTTTTTTCATGACCAAGGATGCTAGGAATATGAGAATATCAAATTTGGTCACCAAATATCTAAATGTAGGGAGTAGGGTCAAGTTTACACACCCAGATGCTCAGCACATTCAGTTATCCCTCAAGTGCAACTTTCGATTGAAACAGGATGCTACTAATTGTCCTATACAAATACACGAACCACTATCTTTAACTGTTTTGATTATTATAACAGTCCAAGTAGCCAATCTAGATCAATCCTTTGCAATCACCACTACACCAAATTCTCCAGAAACAGACCCGAATCAAAACAAGCAATCGGCCTAGAATCTCACCTTCAGCAAAGATGATGTCGACGTCCCCCATGTTCACCAGCGCCTTAATCATCGCTGCCTCTTTCTGCTCCTGCACAGCAATAACCCACCAAAAAAACATCAGAGAAGCCAATGCATCGCACCCAAAAACTTCCCAGCAAAGAAAGCCTCCAGACTTAACCGGTTGAGGCGGCGCTTGAGCTTGCGCTTCCGCTTGCCAAACATGGAGACGGGAGCAGTCTACTGCTTGAGCTTGCCGGTGCCGGGCTAGGCAATCTTATCAGCTACAGACTACTCACATGCAAAGAGCAACAACAGCTCAACAGCCACTAAAATACAGCTGTAAACATCTCGTAACAATGGGATGAAGCACAATATGATCACTATAACTATTTATTTATTGCTTTCCCAGACCGAAATTGAGGCTTCATTGGAGAGAGCTTCCTTCAATCAGAGATAACTGAAACCAGAGGAGACAGTGAGTATTAGCAGTGCCATATATCAGAAAGTACGTTCAATTTCTTTCAGCGCACTTTGCAGATGGAGGCCATTTATCAGTGCAATGAGTACATTAAAAGAAAGCGAAATGATACAGTTAATGATATTGATCAATCCATCGGAACCTATTTTGATCCAAACTTGCTTTGTTCGGAATCCCACCCCCCACCCCCCCACCCCCCCGGTCTGGTGATTGTTACCTATCTTGAATTGAGTTTGTGCCGTGGGTTAGAGATTTTAGTTGTTATTCGGTTTGTTAACCGATTAAATATTTTTATGAGAAGAATTAAAAAGAAACAGACTATGGAACAATCATGTAGCTTAAGTCAGACCAGGTTCATCACCAATTCATTTTAAAAAGTATATATACTTTGCAGTATATTAGCCACAAAATATAAATCAGCTATCCTCACTTGGCTTTTATGGAGAATCTGGTCCCACAAAAATGATTATTATTTCATGTACTTTGGATTTGAAGTGAAAAAAAAAACACACTGTTAAAAATACCATGCTGCGCTTTGACATGGTTCTTGTCAGGTGGGCAGATACACAAAATCACCTGTTTGCACATTGTTGTTGTGACACAGTATGTCAAACACAGAATCAGGGTATGCAAAAATATCAGGCGCTAACAAATGAAAACTAAAAAAATTAAGGAAAACAAATGCCCAATCTTACAGCAAAATTGAGATCGTGAGAACTGAGAACTGTAAGCATGTGTTTATTCCCAAGGATGAAGAGGAATATGGGCTAGGATGATTTCTTTTCTAAGCATTTTGAACAGTACTGATTTACTTCAGTTCATATATGACACTCTTGGGTTTTAGATTCTGTGAGTATGTAACTAAGTACTTTCTGATGGCTCGGGTTGCATGAATATAAGGGGTACAAGCAAAGAATTTCTGCTCCTTGTAGCATTAGAAAAATATCCTCTACCATCTTGAGCAACAACAAAGTAGTCAAGATCATGCAGGTAAAAAGCCACGTAATAATTTTTCAATTAACTAAATAGGTAAGCTGTCCACCTAGTAAATGATGGAGCTGATACTTGGCAGGTCATATGTATTTTAACTTGTGAGACGTCAGATACAAAAATAGAAGCATAACTGAAACTGGTCAGTGTTCCATCTGAACTCCTTAAACATGTTAAGAAGAGTATAAAGAGGGAAAAGTCAGAGACCTCAAATCATGTATTATAACCTTTAGTCTAAGAAATCATGGCTGGTTCCCAATAACTTTCAGTATACTCATCTGTAAGGATTTAAAAATAATCATGAAATATACTCCCTCCGTCCCTTATTATATGTCGTCGGAGCTACAGGACGCTGTCTCGTATTATTTGTCGTCCGCTACGCTCGGCAGGGTGCACAGTTAGCGCACTGTCATCTGTCTTGCACTGTCGCCTGTCTTATCCCTTCCCTCCTCCACTCGTGGCCGGACACATGCACCCAACTTTAGCCGAACAGAGCAAAAGCCGGTATTAATTGCATGTCCATCCAAAATTGCAGAAGTGAATCATTGCTATACTTAGGAGTGTACAGAGCTTTTGCCGCTTTTTCTTGTTACCTGTGTCAGCTCACGGATGACAGATAAATAGGGACAGAGGGAGTACTGAAGGTCACCCTATTAACTAGAAGAACATTTCTCTCAGGAAATTGCACAAACACCTCATGTACATGGCTACATGCTTGTTGAATGCGCTTACAGCTAGATCAACTCCTTATATAGTAATATATCTAAAAAAAGCAAATGCTATGCCTACCCATCGAAGATCACACATGACATTACCTCAAAGGACAAAGTGCATGGATCAGAGCTCTGCGTATGCAGTATTTTTGCAAAACCAGCATCAGAGTAGTGCTCAAGCCTTCTTTGCACTAAAGCGGAGGGAGATTGGGGGCCGATGTGGAGCAGCACCTGAGGGGAACAATGAAATATAGCTGCAGATCCGAGAGAGCGACGACGACGACGACGGCGGGAGACAGGGAGACACGGTACCTGCAGCGCAGCACAGACAGGGCAGCAGTGAGAGAGGCGGACGCCCGGCGGTGCATGACTGCACGAGGTACATCCGTGTTGTGGTGTGCTCGGCTTGCCGCACTGCCTCGCCGATGGGCTGCGCCCGCGCCTGTGGTCCGCAATGTGTGCGTGTGAAGGATTGAAGGCCACCATTAGTGTACGACAGAGATCATCAGTCCTCAAACCGATATACTCCGTAGCAAGAAGCAAACCTTCGCAAACAGCTGCACTCAAAAATCCTATGCAGCTTGGAAGCTTCTTTTTTCTTAAATGAGTTTATAAGAGGATGTTGGTCACTGATTGGGCTAGACTTCACCAAGATGTGTCAGAAATTTCAGTTTAGTGAGATATGCATGAAAAGCATCAACAACTCCCTTGTTGTACTCATCCCAAAGAAAGACAGGCCCCTAACTGTATCTGATTAGAGACCTATTTCATTGCTAAACTTATCTATCAAGCTCATCACCAAATTGCTAGCAAACAGACTGCAAGGACAAATAAAAGAATTAGTCCATCAGAACCAATATAACTTCATCAAAATAAGGACAATCCAAGATTGCCTAGCTTGGGCTTTGGAATATATCTATAACTGCCATAAATCAAAGAAGGAGTAGTTTTAATTCAATTTTGGTCTTGGATTCGTTTGTTCCAGAATTCTGCCCGCTGATATCAAACAAGTCCGACCCTAACCCGGACATATCCGGTATTTCCAATGTTTGACTTTGTTGGAGTTTTGGGTTGAGATTAAGTGGAGAACTTTCCTTTGGTGTCTAGAATCTTAGAGTAAAATTTCATAATTTTTAGACACCGTTTGATGGGGTTTTGGAATTTTCTCCCATAGCACGCTGTGCTGTCAGGAATACCGGATTTGTCCGAAACCAAGTCGGACATGTCCGAGATTTGCAAGCTGAACCCATATCGGACATTTCTAGTATGAACTCAGACTTGTCCGGTATCGCTTTGTGCAACAAGATATTTTTCTGGTAGTTTGCGTGTTTGATCTCCGATTTGTTCACAGTTTGTTCTGTTGGTCTTGTGGTGTCTCGCAGTGTTCCTAGGGAGCATCCACTCTCTCAATAGGGTCGTGGACATCACTGCTTCAGTTTTGCATCTTGGGGTCGTGTGTCGAGCCAAGGACCTAAAGTTTTAAAACAAATTTTGAGGCTCCTATTTACCTCCTCTGGTCGTCGTTTCTGATCCTTCAATTGGTATCAGAGCCGGTTAAGGATCACTTCCACCTTAATCGGTCTGTGATCCACAGAAGGCAACATGGCTTTGCAACACCGTTCGGGTAAGCCGCCCAATCCAATGGGGAGAACTACTCGTACTGAGAGATCCGGATGCAAGCGCATCTACAAAGGATTGATTGACGTGTTTGGGAGATCATTGAGAATGCTGACTATCAGGTGCTTAACGCACGAGTCAATCAAGAGCAGATTGACCAACACAATGCGAACAACATTGCCTATGCTGAGCTTTATGCTGCCCTTTCGATTTTTAAGTTTGATTGTGTTTCCGATTGTCTTACTGCTCGAGAGATCTAGAGGAGGCTTCAAAGCTTCCATGAGGGTACAACCCATGTCAAAACCAGACTCTATGAGACGTACAAGCGGGAGTACGAGAACTTTACCCAAGTTGATGAGGAGTCTGTTGATTCGATGTTTTCTCGTTTTACCACCATTGTGAATAACATGCGGGCTAACAATGCAGCTATGCCCTATGACGATCATCAGAGAGCACTCAAGCTTCTATATGCTCTAGATCGAAGGGTTTAGGAGGTCAAGGTGCAGGCGATCATCGAATTGGCCAACTACGAGACCCTCACCGTGGATGAGCTGTTCAGCAAGCTCAAGTCCACCAAGATTGACCTCCAGACACAGGCGAGGATCAAGAATCCGTCTGCTCCCACCATGGCTTTGGTGTCAGGTAACTCAAGTTCAAGTTCTTCTTTGGCTAACCCATTACCACTGTCTCTTGCCTTGTCTTCTCTCGTGTCTGCAATAGAAGAGCAGATGGAGGCTCTTAGAGATGATGAGTTGGCACTTGTCATCAGTCGGTTCTCGTGGTTTCACAACAACTACTTGAATCGTCGATATGGTGGCAACAAGAAAGGTTGCTATGGTTATGGAGACCCCGACCACTACGTCATCAACTACCCCCATAAGAACAAGAACTACTCCAGCAAGCACGACTACCCCAAGCACAAGGACAAGCATGAGTCATCCTCTCGCAAGTACAAGTCTAAGAAGAACTTTGACCCCGAGCGCATGAAGAAGAAGTACTTCGAGACGCTGGAAGCAAAGCAGCGAGCCCTCATCGTGTCTTTCAGTGACATCGACTCCGACGACGACTCTCCTCCGAGTGATGATGAGTCCGAGAAGAAGGTCGAGAAGAAGTTCAACGGCTTGAGCTTCTACGCCAACAAGCGTCGAGTAGGTTACTGCACCATGGCATTTGATGACACCACCACCAGCAACGAAGAAGAGACCGACCCCGAGCCTGAGGTAGAACTCACAATCGAATCTCTTCTCATTGAGCTTGATTCTGTAAATGACACCATGCTCAAGCAAGATGCTTTGCTTATTCATGCTGCTAAAGAACACAATGATTTTAAGGCTAAGCTTGCAGTAGCAATTGAGGAGCTTGAGCGTGCTAAGAAGGATAGGGTTGTTGTGTCTGATGAGACTGAGTGCGATGAATGCGCTGTTCACATGTCTAGTCTCATTTCTTTGTAGTCCAAGTACTCTGCTTTGGTTGAGAAGTTAGATAAGGCTATAGCTGAGCCTGTTTTGTCAGGACCTTGCAAGTCTTATGCTGAGTTGTGCTCTGAGCTTTCTGAGAAAGTTGCTAGGATTACTTTGCTTGAGAAGTCTAGTACAAATGGTACTAGTGCACGATGTGCTTATTGTGAGGTTTTGGAGCTAGAAATTGCTAACTGTAGGAATAATAAGAGAAAGACCGAAGAGAAAAACACATTCCTTCGGCACCTTCACCAGCAGGACATTTATCGCCCATCTCATGGCATGCATAGTTCACCCGCTTAGAGGCGCAACACTAGGCCTAGAGGTGCAATACCTCAAGGTGCTAGGCCTCAGTTTGTGAGACCACAAGGTGGTCGTGCCTGGTGAGGTCCAAGTCATCCTCAATACAACTCTAAGTCTCGTGGCAGTGGCTCTCAGTCCTACACTTCTAGCGGACCATGTTTTCTCTCTCTTGGTGATCGCTTCTCTCCCATGGGACATGAAATGTATGGTGTTTTTCCTAACACTTTTTCAGGGCAAATGACCTAACACTGGTATTCACCTCAGTTTACTAACCCCAGTGTTGGATCATTTGCTCATCTCATGTCTTTCTATTGATGCAGCATGGAGGCCTGGAGAACATATGGCTTGTTGATTCCAGGTGTTTGCGCCACATGACCAAAAATTCAAATTGGTTCTCTATCCTCAACCCCATGACCTCCTAGGAGTACATCACATTTGGAGACAATGATAAGGGGGAAGGTGCTTTCTCGTGGGTCGGTAAGACTCAACGAGAACTTTGTGCTCAAGGATGTTGCTTTGGTTTTGAGCTTGCATTTCAATCTCCTTTCAGTTTCGCAACTCCTTAGAAACGATCTCGAAGTGCGCTTTAAGTCGGGTCATTCTCGCATACTTGATTCTCATGGTGATCTTGTGTGTTTGATTGTGCCTTTTGGGCTTGTCTTTCATGCTGATTTTTCTCGCTCTTTCGGCATGTCTCGATGTTTCGTGGCAGACACTTCTTTTGAGCTTTGGAAGTGGCATAGGAGGCTTGGTCATTTGAGTTTTGACTTGCTAGCAAGATTGAGCTCTCTTGATCTAATTCGAGGTTGCCTAAGCTAAAGTTCGAGAAGGACTTGGTTTGTCACCCGTGTCATCACGGGAAGATGGTTGCCGCTTCTCATTCCCCAGTGAACTAAGTGATGACCAAACAACCTGGCGAGCTTCTTCACATGGACACTGTAGGTCCAGCTTGGGTTCGGTCGGATGGTGGGAAGTGGTATGTTCTTGTGATTGTGGACGACTTTTCTCGCTATTCTTGGGTCTTCTTCATGGAGAGTAAGGACGAGGCATTTTCCCATGTGCGAGATTTGATTCTTAGGCTGCAAAATGAGCTTTTCAAGAATGACATGAGAGCTATATGCAATGACAATGGAACCGAATTCAAAAACTCTCATTTTGAAGCCTTTTGTAAGTCTTTGGGTCTTGAACATCAGTTTTCTTCACCTTATGTGCCTAAGTAGAATGGGATTGTTGAACGCAAGAATCGAACCCTTGTTGAGATGGCCAGGACGATGCTCGATGAGCATAGGACTCCTGGGCGTTATTGGGCAGAAGCAATCAACATACCTTGTTACGTTTCAAACCGCATTTTCCTTCAGCTTTTATAAAGAAGACTTCTTATGAGTTGTGGTTGAGCGTCTTCCCAAGGTGAGTTACTTTAGAGTTTTTGGGTGTAGGTGCTTCATTCTCAAGCAAGGTAACTTAGACAAATTTGAGTCTCATTCTTCTGATGGCATCTTTCTCGGTTATGCTACTCACTCACATGCATATAGAGTACTTAATCTTGAGACTAACCGCGCCATGGAGACTTGTGAAGTTACCTTCGATGAAACCACACCATGTTCTTCTCCTATCTTTGAGCGTGCAGGTTATCAGGAGATGAGTGAAAGCATCTTTGTGGAGGAGGAGAAGGACGATGCCGATTGGGGTGCTTCTGAGCTGACTCCACCGGCTACCCCTGTCGACCTTGCAATGACTACGTCAATTTGTGGCCTCGATCTCTCTTCTTTGACTTCATGGGGCCAAATGACCAGCTTTCCTCTCTTGCACCTGAGGGAGCTCCAGCTGCGGTTGAGGGGGAGACAACTTCATCAAGAGCGGCGCCCATACACATTCAGCACCGCCATCCTCTGGAAACCATTATCGGTAACCTCAACCAGCATGTCACTCACAACAAGTCTTATTAAATTGCTCATTTCGCACATTCTGCTTTTGTTGCCGATTTTGAGGCCAAAGATATTGGACACACACTATCTAATGCAGATTGGGTCAATGCCATGCATGAGGAGCTTGAGAACTTTGAGAGAAACCAAGTTTGGGTGCTAGTTCCTCCACCTCCACAGTGTCATCCCATAGGTACCAAGTGGGTGTTCAAGAACAAGCAGAGTGAGGATGGGGTGATAGTTAGGAACAAGGCTAGGTTGGTTGCTTAGGGGTTTTGCCAGAAAGAGGGAATAGATTTCGAGGAAACCTTTGCTCCTGTTGCCCGTTTAGAAGCCATTAGGATCCTTTTAGCCTTTGCAGCTTTGAAAGGGTTCAAGCTGTATCAGATGGATGTCAAGAGTGCTTTTCTCAATGGGTACATAGAGGAGGAAGTGTATGTGAGGCAACCCCCTGGTTTTGAAAATCCTAAGCACCCAGACCATGTTTACAAACTCCACAAAGCCTTGTATGGTTTCAAACAGGCCCCTAGAGCACGGTATGCGAGCTTGAGGTCCTTTTTGCTTGGGAAGCATTTTACCATAGGCTCTGTTGATAAGACTTTGTTTCTCCTCAAGCAAGGCAAAGACATTCTCATCGTGTAGATATACGTGGATGATATAATCTTTGGTGGCTCTTCACATGCCCTTGTGGCAAGGTTTTCTAATTTAATGAGCAGGGAGAGTATGATGGGCGAGTTGACATTCTTTCTCGAGTTGCAAATCAAGCAAACTCGGGAAGGGATGTTTGTGCACCAAGGCAAGTACACCAAGGACCTGCTGAAGAAGTTTGACATGGGTGAGGCCAAGCCTCTTTCAACGCCCATGGCGAGTACCATTGCCTTGGATGCTGATGTTGAGGGAGAAACCGTAGACCAGAAGGAGTACCACAGCATGATCGGGTCGCTGTTGTACCTGATGGCGACGAGGCCGGACATTCAGTTCGCGGTCTATCTTTGTGCGCGCTTTCAGTCTTCACTGCACACCTCTCATCGTCAAGTCATCAAGCGGATCATGAGGTACCTTCGTTTCACTCCTGAGTTCGGTCTTTGGTACTCGCCCGCTTCCACCCTCTCACTCTCCGGTTATTTTGATGCTGATTATGTTGGCTGTCGTGTTGAGAGAAAGTCAACTTCCTGTACTTGTCAGTTCTTGGGTTCGTCTCTTATTTCTTGGTCCTCTCGCAAGCAATCTACCATAGCCCAATCCACCTGTGAGGCTGAGTATGTTGTTGCTGCTGCTTGTTGCTCTCAGCTGCTTTGGATTGTTGCTACCTTGAGAGACTTTGACCTAGACTTCACCCGAGTGCCACTTTACTATGACAGCACCAGTGCCATAAGTGTAGCCAAAAACCCAGTGCTCCATGCCAAAACCAAGCACATTGAGGTGAGGTACCACTTCCTGAGAGACAACCAAGAGAAAGAAATCATAGACTTGAGGCATATCCGCATCGAGCACCAGCTAGCTGATATTTTCACCAAACCTCTCGATCAAGCCCAGTTTGCACACTTGCGAGGGGAGTTGGGTGTTTTGTAACACCCTGGCCCAGAGCTTAATAGGATTAATAGGATACTCATACCAACAAGTTGCAACTTCTTTTTCGAAAGCCCGTCACTAAAGAACTCTAAGGTTAAGCGTGCTTGGTCTGGAGCAATTTAGGGATGGGTGACCGACCGGGAAGTCTTCCCGGGTGCGCACGATTGAGGACAAAGTACGCAGAAAAGACTAGTGTTGGTCTGTGAGGGCAGTCTATGTCCTAGATAAGCGGCCAGATGTAAGCGGGCCCGGCCTCGAGGAGGAGAGACGTTACAGTTGGTATCAGAGCCGACCCTTACGGTTTCACGGGCGCGTGTGTCAGTTGCGCAGGCATGGTGTGCATGGCTGGTGTGGATCCGGAGTGGTCACACAGCATGACACATGCGCTGGCACTGGACACACGGACGTGGCCAAGAGGGGACGTTCCTGGCCTGGGGTTGACCGACGAGGACGTCGGTCTGCTAAGGGGTGAGAATGTAACACCCTGGCCCAGAGCTTAATAGGATTAATAGGATACTCATACCAACAAGTTGCAACTTCTTTTCCGAAAGCCCGTCACTAAAGAACTCTAAGGTTAAGCGTGCTTGGCCTGGAGCAATTTAGGGATGGGTGACTGACCGGAAAGTCTTCCCGGGTGCGCACGAGTGAGGACAAAGTACGCAGAAAAGACTAGTGTTGGTCTGTGAGGGCAGTCTATGTCCTAGATAAGCGGTCAGATGTAAGCGGGCCCGGCCTCGAGGAGGAGGGACGTTACATGTTTGCTTCCCATTTTAGTTGTGGGATGCTTTGTATCTTGAATAGTAGTCTTTCTTTCTTTTTCTTTTGCGTTTGTATTTGTATCATATTGCATTGCATCTCATCATGTATCATATCTCATATACTTAGCTTCACTTGTATAGCTTGTTGATTGAGATTATGCTCTTGTTGATATGTCTTGTGGATACATGATGGCTATAGCAGCTTAGGCTCCTTTTGATCATCTTGATACATGTTATGAGCTAAGCTTGTTTTATAAATGTGAACTTGCTTAATGAATGATGAAATCTGAAAAGTTGTTCACCTCTGAGATGGCAACTAGCATGTGTAGGATGTGTTGAGATCCATGTGCTTTCATTTGAATGCTTTAGTTGCTATGTATCATGTTTCTTGAGTCATATACTTAGGTCGGATCTCTTGATATCTTTGTGCTAAAACTGATGTCTAAGCTAAGTACTGATGAAAATGCTTTGGAGTTGGATCTTAACTGTCCCACGACAATGTCACGAGACTGCTTCTCATTCTCTTGAGTGAGATGAACTTGGGCATTGTAGTGCTAGTCCACAACCACTCATGACAAGACAGCTTCCCACTTGCACATAGGGATATACTCGTCATGGTTGAAAAATATGATAAAAATAACAAAATTTTTTACGGACAGTTTGATCCTCTCACATACACATGTCTAAATATAACCTTGTAACAATCGTTGTAAACTCTGATCAATGTTGAAGCTACAAGTGTTAAGTGCTTTCTTGAGACATGATGTATGAGTGTTATATGAGGTAGTTCACTTTTGTATACATGTGGTAGCACTAGCTTGATCTCTTGCTTGTATTTGCTATGTGCTATCCTCTTTGGTGAACATCTTTATGAGATATGCTTAAAACTGGCCAAAATGCTTATGATTCATATTTCGCTCAGTTGATCAGTTTGAGCATTGGCCTTGTCTTGCGCATGTTGTAATACATATGTTGTACCAACTTGAGCATGGTTTTAATCCACTTGCTATACTCTTGAAACTTTGTATATTCGCATTGTGCATCTTGTGCATTTCATAGCATGTTTTAGGGGGAGTTACTATCTTGTCCACTTGATAAGTGCTTTTATCAACAAGGGAGAAAATGATTCTACAAATCCAGAGTGTGTATTTATGTGCATTTGAGGTTGATGCACTTGTCAAGGGGGAGTTGCACATTTGCTTTGCTAGACGTGTCGAGCCGTTTGCCTCTGTTTGGAGGGTCTAGCTGCTTTCAGGTGCTTTGAGCTTATTTTGCTTGGTTGTGTCGAGCTGTTGCCCATGTCTTTGGGGACCAAGTTGTTGTTCTTGCTTTGCTCATTGCAAGTGACCGTTTCGAGCTTTTCTTTGGCTTTTGGTTATTTGAGTGAGTTTTCTCTGGCTTTGTGTTGGTGTTGACAATGCACTCATCAAGGGGGAGATTGTGAACACATGGTTTTACATAACCATTATGGAGCACCCGTGTTGTTGTGAATAGCGATTGTCAAGAAGCCAACACTTTGGTGTGTGGTTAGTTTGGTGGTTCTACTGATCCCCTAGCACAGGGTTATGTGTCAAAACGTGTCTCTTGGCTAGTGATGTGCACGTGTGGAGTCCGGATATGCTGGCAACGGTCGGGAGAAGGTCAAGGACGGCGTGCCGTGCCGATGGACCGGTGCGGTGAAGGACGGACACGAGGCTTGGACCGACGGACCAGACGACTGGGTGACCAGCCGCGGTGGCTGACACTTGGGACATTGACAAGCGTAAGCGTACATGGCGGGGGACGCATACGCGGTATGCTACTCGCGAGGAGGTTTATTGGTTTGTCCTCAAAACCATCGGCGAGGGATGCGTACGTGGTACGCTACTCGCGGGTGGTTTGGTGGTTTGCCCTCAAAACCATTGGCAACGGTTTGGTGGTATTGCCTCAAGACCACCGAGGGCGGGTTTTCGCGGCTTTGGGCCTCAAAACCTAGGCGGAGGTCCCGATGCGGACGAACGGTACGTGGCGGCATTGGGGAGATTGCGTCGAAGCAAGGTTATCGGTGAGAAGGCGCGGTGGCCGTCGGATCAGAAAATCTTGAGTTGGACCATAGTGCCCTTGGCTAGGTGGTTCGCTCTAAAAATATCTAGAGACAGAAGTGAAATTGTGTAATAGGCCTATAAATAAGAGGGGGCTGCCTCCACTCAGCCTCACCTCTCTCATTCTAGTTTTTCATTTCTAGGGTTTCTCAATCTGTAGTTCTACTGTATGAATGAGGTCCACTGCAACTCTATAGTGTTTGTTCGTGAGAAGAGTACCCCCGTAGTGTGCTCATGCCCTCTGGGCTTTTGGATTCATGAAGTTCCTGTGATGAATTTTGTGTTCTTGTTTGTTCATCCCGAGCTCCTTCTCCCCCTCTCTATTTCAAGCTTGGATTCTTCGTTTCTTGGCCATTTGACTCCATTTTTCTTACGTTGATTCGTGCTATGATGTGAGAGGATCAATCTCACCAAAGGGTCTGAGCTAATTCCTCACGAGCAAGTAGATCGGGGCAATTTTGTGTTCATAGCGAGTTCATGGTCGTTTTTCACCCCATTGCGATTTCTCAAGATTTTCTTGAAATTGGGTGTTGATGTCTTGAAGAAATCTTCTCAATATCCTCAGGAACCTTCCTACCAAGTTTCAAGTCAATCGGAGTAGTTTTGATTCAGTTTTGGTCTTGGATTCGTTTGTTCCAGAATTCTGCCCGCTGATATCGGACAAGTCCGACCCTAACCCGGACATATCCGGTATTTCCAACGTTTAATTTTATTGGAGTTTTGGACTGAGATTAAGTGGAGAACTTTTCTTTGGTGTCTAGAATCTTAGAGTAAAATTTCATAATTTTTGGACACCGTTTGATGGGGTTTGGAATTTTCTCCCGTAGCACGCTGTGCTATAAGGAATACTGGACTTGTCCGAAACCAGGTCGGACATGTCCAAGATTTGCAAGTTAAACCCATATCGGACATGTCCAGTATGAACTCAGACTTGTCCGGTATCGCTCTGTACAACAAGATGTTTTTCCCGTAGTTTGCGTGTTTGATTTTCGATTTATTCACAGTTTGTTCCGTTGGTCTTGTGGTGTCTCGCTGTGTTTTTAGGGAGCATCCACCCTCTCGATAGGGTCATGGACATCATTGCTTGGGTTTTGCATCTTGGGGTCGTGTGTCGAGCCGAGGACCTAAAGTTTTAAAAGAAATTTTGAGGCTCCCATTCACCCTCCCTCTCTGGTCGCCGTTTCCGGTCCTTTACTACCCTAATGGGCAATTACCTAGAGTTCAGAAAAAAGGGGTCTTTCTGGTGGAGAGACATCATGAAGCTGCTCACAAAGATCAAGGGGATGGCAAAGGTGAAGGTGAAGAATGGGAAATCTTGCCTCTTTTGGGATGACTTATGGTCAGATGAGACATTACATAGCAAATTTCGAGAGTTGCTCTCCTGCGCAAAGAACAGAAACATAACGCTGACAGCTATAATCAGACATCCAGGTATAATCTTTTCCATCTGCCCCTATCCCAGCAGGCCAATAATCAATTTCTCACATTCAGACAGACAATGGAACTACTCACCTTGGAAGATAATCCAGATAAATGGGAATATATATGGAACTCTACTCATTTCTCAGTAAAGAAAACATACAGACACCTGGCTGGCCATCAGGAGGTTCACCAGGCCTTTAGGTGGCTATGGAGCTCCTCATGTCAATGCAAACACAAGGTGTTTTTCTGGCTTGTTCTGAAAGGAAAGATAGGATTAGTACAAGGGAGCTACTTAAATGGAAGAACATGCACCTACCAGACTATACATGTGTTCTCTGCAATGATTCTACAGAGGAATGTCTAACACACCTACTGCTGGAATGCAACTTTGCAGCCCAGTGTTGGGGTATGATCAATGTTGAGATTGATCTGAGCCAAGACCCATTTCAAATTTTGCGGAGCTTCAAGGAACAGCTAGGGACACCTTTCCTCATGGAAGTCATTATCTTGATGAGTTGGGCTATCTGGAAATGGAGAAATGATATGATCTTCAATCAAGTCAATCCTTCTATTCATCAAGCTTTCAGGCGTTTCAAGGGAGAGATGAAGCTACTGTTATTAAGGGCTAAAAGAAGCTACTATCCAGGGATTGAAGAATGGATTGCAAATTTGGCATAGCTCGATTGAGAGCAGTGCTCAAGCTGCTTTTCCTTATTTCTTTTTTTTATCCTAAAGTTGTCATTCTGGAACCCGATCCTCTCCTCTTCTCTCCCCCACTTCTATCTCTGTACCTGCTGTTGAACCTTTATTGCTTTAATTAATAAAAAACTGTAGGGGTGCGAACCCCTCCAGATTCATAAAAAAAAAAAGCTTCTTCTTCGTCTCCGACTCTGACACGGCGAGAGACACAAAGTTACCTTGATTTTCTTAATTCCCCGGCTATCCAACGAATCCGACTCGAATTGGCGGGAGAGAAATAACACGCCAGATGCAGAAGCTTCGTTTTCGTCTCTGTCTCCGACTCCGGCTCCAAGCCGCCTCAGTTTTTGCTAATTCTCCGGCGATCCTAACCCGAGTCGAATTGCCTGGCCAAGGCCATAAGTACCCTCCATCCTTGACGATCCCATCTCCACCTGCATCCATCCAGCGCGTTCCCTTTCTCAGCATCCCTTCGGCAGGCGGCGGCAAAGACTCGCCACCAGCTAGGTAGAGCCTAGAGCCCGTTTCCTTGCTTTGCGGCGGATCATGGCCGCCCTTGCCGCTGCCGTTCGCCCCTTCGCCGCCGGCGTCGTCCCTCGTCGGGCCGCACCTGTCCCTTCTGACGCCAGTGAGCGCGCGTCCGGGAAGAAGCGTTCGCGTGTCGGCGTCGAGCCGGCACGAGGCTCGTCGGGTTGCCTCACCAAGATGACCCGTAGCTGCAACAGCGTCGTGACTGCCGCCGGCATCGAGGTCTTACCCGTCGGTGGCGAGCTCCTACAGAAGCGCATGGCGTCCGAGCTCGATGCCTTGCGCGGTGTCCTAAAGAAAGCAGAGCTTTTATCCCGGCGTGGGGTATGCAAGGGCGGCGCACCAACTGACGGCAAGAAGGAGCGGTTCTTGGCCTCGAAACAGCCAGCGAAGCCAATCGAGGATGATGGAGTCAATGCGCCTTCGGTGAAAAAGAGGAAGATATCAACTCCGGTGGAGCAGGAGCAGAAGCAGATACCGGCGCCGCCACGGATGTCGGCTGAAGAGAGGAATCAGCTTAAGGGTCGCGTCGCCAAGGAGAGCAAGGATGACAAGGTCGCCGAGGAGAGCAAGGATGACAAGGTCGCCGAGGAGGGCAAAGGCAAGAAGGAGGAAGAGGAGTACGCCGACATCTCTATTGGCCTGTCCTTCATCATCGACACCGGCTGCAGCAAACCGAGCTCAAGCAGCAGCGGTGGTTCAGACACGAGAATGGTGCAGCAGAGTTTCGAAGCGAAGAAGGTCCAAGACGCCCAGCAGCGTGCCACGCCCAAGGTTCCTGTCGACATGCGCGCTCTGCTCTACAGGGCCAACCTTCGCCGAAAAGTGTTGGAGATGGAGAGGGCGGCGCTGCCGGTGCCGGACCAGAGCATCGACCCGCGGGAGCTGCAGCGTCTCGCCGTCTTGGCATCGCGGAGTGTGGCCATCCGAGCCTCTCGCGCAAGCTCAGGCTCGTCCTCAAGGTCGATGCGTAGTTAGGGTGCTGCGAGCAGGAGGAGCACGGCAGCTGTGGATTGTGTGTGTGTGTGTGTGTTTTTTTTTGAAAGATCGACAGCTGTAGATTGTATATAACATAGAAAGTGAAAGTTATGTTGGACCTGTATCTGATGATGTTTTTTTGTGTGTCATCTGTCATGTAACGATGTAACAATGAATAGAAAATATTTTGTCAGTTAATGTGCTTAAGTATACTGAGAATGTCAGCTACTACTTGTTTCATAACTGAATATGCCTGTCAGGTAATTTGCTTATAGGTATACTGAAAATGTCAGCTTCTTGTTTCATAACTGAATATGCGTAGATTGTTTGTTTGTGGGCAAATTTGGAGGCAGCAGTAAGACAGTAAGAGCACAGGCGGAATTGCTTTCAGTTCACTATAAACTGGTGCTAGAATTAGAGAAGAAAGATCTGTTTACACAGCCATACATGATTCACTAGGGAAAATCTTGTCAGTTAACACTGGCATGCAACGAACAACATGTCAACAACCAATAAGCTTCCATCGAGAATTGTTTTGATTCATATGCCATGAAATGGCTTCGACTATCAATTCACACGCCATGAAGCTGTCCAACTGTGCTCTATTCACAGGTTCAGCCAAATTGATCAGCTCACGCTTGAGCACGAGTAACACAAGACTGTCAACACTCAAAAGCAAGGAACGCTCCTGTCCTGTCTGCCCAAAACTGGAATACTGTATAACAGGTAGTTATGTAGCACTGCAGATCGGCTATGCCTGACTACACCGTCCGATGCCAGGGAGAAACACAGGCTACCATAGTTGCTTACTGTAGAAGCCGACAGCAATACATTCACAACGAAACATCTCCACAAACGCAAAATGAACATGAATAAATCATATAAATTCCACTACTAAAGATAGATTCGTGTTTGAAGTTTGATACACTAACACCAGACCTAAGTAGCTTCTAATGAACATTCAGGCAGTAGATGCAAGAGGCAGTTCATGCTCCAGTGTTCCATGAGGTCGGTCCCTGCAGTCCTTGCTGCAAGCTCTGGGAAAACATACAAGGGTTCATCCTATCATAGTCTTGTCCATCATTCTAACATGGCATCAACTTTCTCCTTTGCAGGTGGCTTTGCATTTTTGGCTTTCTTCCTGCCTGCGGAGTGAGTCACCATGATTACATGCCTCAAGCAATACTATCATTTCCAAAAAGGAAATGATATTAGAATTGATGTGTTACTATTTACAATTTGAACAACAGGATACCTTTTCCCTTTAATCTCTTGATCTGAATTCTTGAGTTTTTCTTCACACTGAACTTCGTTTTAGACTTGCCCTTTGCAGCTTCTGAAGATTCTGTCAATGAAAAATACCAAAGTAAGAAATGGAGTTGCAGTAATCATCAGATAAATATTTAGGAAAGTTAACACAAGGTCCAAAGGGGAAAAAGTTGCTTAGCTAAATACAAGTGGAAATAACATCAAGCAACACAGTGAAATAGTACGAAAGAAACAATAGAAAGCAATAGAATTCCCTATAGGTAGGTCGTAAGTGGGTCGACCTAACACTATTGGTATCCAAGTTAGAAGTCTAGGACACAAATAGCTGTAGGATAGAACAGCTGAATTTTTTTGTGAACATAAAGAAGTACCACATGGCCACATCCCTGATGAAACAATGTTGGGAACTTGAAAATATTGTGAGCAAGCTAATAGATCTGACACAAATGAGAGGCAAATGAAACCAACTTTCAACAAAAATGCAGACCAAAAATTATTGCAGACATTAGATCCTACAAATAGTTCAATTATGAGATTAGATTAGATTGGGAGTTCTCCATCAGTAGTTCATATTAAGCATGTCTCTTAAGTTTATAGCTCTGCAAATTGAAGTAATAGATATACATAAAAATCAAGCATATTTCCTGAAACCCAAGAATCTCCCAATGCATCATCTCCCTTCTCTTTTCTTCGAGAAGATCAAATAGTTCAACCATATGTTTTAACTTTGTTTGCATACTGGCGCAAAGCCTTCGAAAATTTTCAGCAATAAAAGTCAAACTACAATAGGTACTAATAGATATATTAGCATGGGTAGGCTTATTTTTCACTACACTTTAGTGGCCAATAATTGAGCTTCTCTTATTTGATTAGCTTGTCTACAGAGTACATAAGTTACAAAATCAAAGAAGGCTAACTGTCCCTAAAGGGGCAAATCTAGAGTACTCACAATACACTAAAACACCTTATTTTCCTGAGCTGCAACAATATACTAAAGTAACTAAACAGAAACCTACATTTTCCAGTCTTTGAATCTACTAGAGGGACAAACTTAATATAAATAGGTGGAGGTAACAGCATGATCAACAATGCCTCATGTTACCATCAGTCCTGTACTCCTGTAGTCTCAGTGTTAGATATATATACATTAGCGCTAAATCAGGTACTCTGCTGGTATAACCAGTATTATGTTACAACAGCATCAGAAAGATTGCAGGGCATCAGAGTTATTGGTGACTTGGTGAAGCTGCGACCCTGTGACCTAAGACAAGCATCACAGTTGTATATGACCCGCAATCACAACTTGTTTCCAAATGCCAGAATGAAGTATCAACAAGTATAAGGCAATGGAAAATGTCAACAGCACAATCAACTTTTTTTT
>CM041637.1:18032208-18166328 GCA_023333625.1 Bothriochloa decipiens
TGAGGGACGCCGGCAAGACAGGGTTCGACGAGGCGGCGCGGACGAAGACGGTGTGCGCGAGGCCCGACGAGCGCATTAGCTGGGACGGCGTGCACCTGACGCAGCACGCCAACAGCGTCATGACCGACTTGCTCTACCACAAGGGCTTCGCGTCACCAGCGCCGGTGGATTTCCCGCGTACTTGAAGTTGAAGATCGACAAGCGTCCTTCGTTAGGCATTAGTGTCTGGATAGTTAGTTCGTGGTCTGAATTTTGTGTTATACTCCCTCAGTTGAAAACTAAAATTCGCTTTGATTTTTTTAGTAAATTGAATTTATTATATATTTAGAGAAATTATATTACTTATAATTTGTACCCAAGTGATACTTTTTCTTTATGAAGCACAAGAGGAGTTGCCTCTACTGGAATATATGATTATTGTTCTACTTTATCTCACGTTGCACAATTTTGTGTCGGATTTGAAATACACTCCACATGTGTTGAGTGTATTGAAGTAAAACTTAGTTCAAATACACTATAACTCATTTGAACACATGTTGATTGAGACAAATATATAGACATGAATATCCCGATGGTTGACGAGACGCAACCAGCAGTAAGGAATTATTGATACGTACGGGCGTCCATGGAGTCGCATTTCAAGTGTGTGCAGTGCATCGCAAAAATGCGGACAAACGAGCGTGCAGTGCGTCGCATTACAGTCGCAGTCTCACTTAGAACGACTGGTCCGGGCTCCGATCGATCCAACACAACCAAACGATGGCCGGCCGGACTAGATCTTGCATGCCAATCTTGGTACCTTGGCCTCCTCAAATGGAATACCTCGATTTCGGGAATTCGGGAGAGAGAAAAGGAAACAGAAGATAAACGGGATTGCGCGAGATGTTAAGCTAGTGGAAATGGCAATAAAGATCTCACCAATTCTCCGGGTACGTTAGCGTCCGGACCGGTTCGCCGGGTACTTAAGTCGATCTGCAGCTGCAGGTTGTATTGCGTTGTATGTGAGCCTCTTGTGACCGACGAAGTAGCCATGGCTCGTCTTCTCCTGCGACGCGTTCTCGTGGTGGCGTTCCTCCTCATCGCGCGCTCCTCCTCCTGCTGCTGCCGTGGAGCCGCGGCAGGGACGACGACGACGTCGGTGGACGGCATCACGTCCATCTACAACTTCGGGGACTCGATAACGGACACGGCAATCTCATCCGCGAAAGCGCCACCGGCCTGCTGCGCTACGTCGGCAATCTTCCCTACGGCATTGACTTGCACGGCCCGACCGGCCGCTGCTCCAACGGATTCCTCATGATCGATTTCCTCGGTACGCCGCCGGTTATTTCTTTTTTTCGTGCAGAGCCATCTGCATGACAGCATGATACCGTGATTTTAATCAGTTCGTCTATATATATGTGTGCAGCGAAATATCTTGGGCTTCCCCTCCTCAACCCGTACCGCGACAAGTCGGCGGACTTCATTCACGCACGGCGTCAACTTCGCGGTCGCCGGAGCCACCGCCCTCGACACGGCGACGCTGGCCGAGAGAGGGGTCACCATCTCCATCACCAACAGCTCCCTCGACGTCCAGCTCCAGTGGTTCAAGGACTTCATGGCCTCCGTCACGAACTCTAGTCAAGGCACGTCATTGATCAGCTCCTTTATATTACCAGAAGTAACGGTTTGCATGCGTCACATCCCTCAATTAATTCCTGTGACCCGATCCATGCATATAGATGAGATCCGAAGGAAGCTAGCGAGCTCACTGGTGATGCTGGAGATCGGTGGCAACGACTTGAACGCCGCCTTCCTCCAGCAACAGACCGGCCGGCCAACGGACGGCGGCGGTTACGGCCTCGGCAACGTCACCCGTATCGTGGAAACTCTAGAACACGCCGGGGCGCTTGTGCCTCCCGTCGTGCAATCACCACCGAACCCAGCTTCTTCTTTGTCGACTGCCGAAAGCAGTCGGCAAAGGGCTAAAGGCAGTCGGCAAAGCCTTTGCCGATAGCTTTCCACGTCGGCAGTCGGCAAAGGGTACTCGGCAAAGAATTTGACGGTAAAGAGTTCTTTGCCGACAGCCAGACCAAAGGCAGTCGATAAAGACTTTACCGACTGCCGTGTCAGCAGTCGACAAAGTTTAACGGCACAGTCATCTGACGCCTATTTTCTCGACTGCTGCATTGGCAGTCGGTAAATATTTTTTTATTTTTTAAAATTATTTCCTTTGTCGAGTGTCTTCCAAGCCAGCAGTCGGCAAAGTTTATTCTTTTTTAATTTAAAAATTTTTGCCGAGTGCTGATTTGGCACTCGGCAAAGAAATTTTATTTTTTTAAAAAAAACTTTGCCGAGTGCCTGCTGACCAGGCACTCGGCAAAGCTATAGTTTAGGAAAAACTGGTGCCCGGCTTTGCCGAGTGCCTGCACTCGGTAAAGCTGGGGAAAATATTTTTTTTATTTTTTTATTTTTTGATTATATATATCATAAATCCACATATATAACATAAATTCACATATATAGTCACAAATCCACATATATAGTCACAAATCCAACAATAGTCCAACATGTCTAACATCCATAACAAGTTCAACATCCATCAATGGTTGACAAGTTCAACATGTCCAACATAAAGACCTCAGTCCATCACTGCTCATGCTGCGACCCGCCGACCCCATTCCCCGCAGATTGTGAAGAGCCCTCACCTTGCCACCCCTGCGACATAAAGGAGTACGTCCAGCCCCCGAGCTGCTGACGCGGAGAAGCGCCACCTGACCACCCATGCTGCTGAGACGGAGGAGCGCCACCTGACCACTCGTGCTGCTGAGGCGGAGGAGGAGCGCCACCTGACCACGGAGACCACCCCTGCTGCAGAGGCGGAGGAGGAACGCCACCGGGCCACGTGTGAGGTGGACTCGGGCCAACCGGCCACCCATGGCCTGGAGAAGGGCCGTCTCCAGGAGTTGGATTCGAACCCGCCGACTATGGCTGCACAAAGGAGAAGCAATCTCATTAGTACCTGCCGGATGGCCGCACAAGCCAAAGCAATAGACAAAAATATATACTCACCAGAGTCCCTATAGGGCTAGGAAGAGGGGGTGGAGCGAACAATGAGGCAGGCAATGGAGGCAAGACAACACCAGAGATCCGAATGCTCTGAACGAAGCCGACAAATTCCTGCATCTGACGCTGCGAGTGCAACCGGACAGCCTCCATCTGGCGCTCCATCTCCTGCCGATGGGCCTCCTGTTGGGCCGCCAGCAACCGCTGATGGGCCTCCTGCGCGGCCCGCAACTCGGCCAGCTCGGACTGCGATATTACACCCATGATGTTTAAACAATGCAAAAGGAAAGGTACATATGTAAAATCAATGAACGATGAATAAAACTATAGTTACCTGAACCGTCGCCAACATCTGCACGGAGTTCGGCTGCCGAGGTCGTATGGGGACGTTAGAGGAGGTTGTGTTGCTTCCCTCTCGAACCTGGCGGAGCGTGGGAATGGTGGCCGGATCGATTTGCGTTGTGGGCAATATAGTACCAGCCGTGCTACTTCCCTCCTCCTGTCCTCATTAGGATGTCCATATCTAGGGGCTGGGTTGTCAGATCAAAGTCCTCCCCATGGCGCGTGCGAGCCGCCGCGTGTATGCCTTGGGCTCGTCCGCTGGGTTGTAGACGTTGGTCGGATCTGTCGCTTTGCCCTTGTGAGTCAGGGCATACCCCATGAACTCATTGATCACCTGGCCATCATGCGCCTGGGTCTACGAGGAAAACACAAAGGTGATTACACGTAATGAGAATTGAGAGCTACAATAACTAAATAAATAAAAATATCAACAGAAGCGTACCCATCTGTTCATGAACCTTGGGAGGGGCTGGCTCCCTTGGTGGTGTGCGGGCCCTGGCATCGCTAGGCATTCCCCTTGTTTCTTTCTGCGCTGCTCGTACGCCTCAGGCTTGAGCCACGCGTCCACAATGTCCTCCCAGCAATCCATGTACAACTTGCACCATTCAGGAGGGTGCTGCATGACAACGTGCATTTGTCATGTGAGAAGATGTATCAGAATGAATGTTTTCTACTTATTTTTTATGGAACGAATCAGAATTGATGTTTCCTACTTACTTGGAGGTACACCTCCTTGGGAAGGTTGATCTCGGGGTACAGGATCATATCCCTGGCTTCCGACTTCGTCAGCTTTCTGAGAGGCACGTTGGCGTGGTAGGTGATGAGACCTGGAGGTGCGCCTCGTGGTACATGTCCTTGAGTCAGGCTTTGCAGACCTTGTCCTTCACTCGCGCTGCCTTCTCCTCTTGCCCCGACGTGCACGTGAACCATAACTGCATACAGACATCATGTATCATTTTATTATTTTATCATTTCATTATTTCATTATTTCATACCACAACCGCGATGAAGACTCACCCAGAAGTGACTCTTGATCTTGGTCGCAAGAGGGACCCCGTTATCGTCATTGGCGCTCATGAAGTACGACCACTTCCAGGGCGGCCCCGTCACCCCCTTGTGGGTGACCCTGCCAGGGTAGTGCTTCTTAATCAAGAGGCTCTGCATGCCATTGATATGGCGTGAACCCCCTCCGCTCACAAGCGTCTAGTTGCTGCACGAATCATTAAGAAGAATTGTTAGTCTGAAGTTCGATTTTCAACATGTCATATGAATAAGTCCTGAAAACATGAATGGTGACTTACTCATCAACGGCGGGTTCGATGACCGGACGCTGGTCTGGCACAAGCGGCGCTGAAGGGAGGTGTGTGACCCCGTGTGAGTATGGCTTCCTTGTCGAACTAGAGGAAGCCATAGCCGTCTTCCCTGGTGTCACCTCGGTTGTCTCCTCCTCGTCGCCATGACCCCCTGCTACGTGGGGGTCCACCTACGTGGGTGTCACCTCGGGCGTCCCCTCCTCCTCGTCCTGCAGGGGCATCGAGGTGGCAAACAACCTCCTCGTCGACGGGTGACGTCCGTGGGCACTCGCCGACGACTCCGGCAACGGCGGCTCCTCATCGTCGGTGGTCCTCCGGTAGCGCGAGTTGGCATTCACCCATTGTTGCCGCCTAGCTCTGCCTGGCATTTTGTCCTGTGCCTGCAATGACAAAGATTAAATGAATTAGCACAAATACAGTACTTGTAAAGAGATGCAAAATGAACGAAACATAATTGCAAAGTAATAATAAGAACAATATAGTATTACATGAATTAGAAATAATCTCCACGAACGACAATGGTTGGATCATCGTCATCACTACCACTACTGTCATCGTCACTATCAATATTGTTGAGCTCTCTTGATTCCTCATCATCTCCATTGTCCTCACCATCTCCATCGTCCTCAACAACTCCATCGCACTGAGCCCTCCATCGCTCAAGCATCATTATGTCCTTAGGATCTTGCACCACTTCACCCTTGTCCTCATCGATGTCATTGTCTACATCCATTCCCATCAGCGAATGAATGTCTATCTTAAAACGCCATTCTAGCCCCTCGGGTTGATAGAACTCTCCGTTATCTGCCGAAGGGTCAAAGTTATAATCATCATCGTTTGGGACAGGAGCTTTACCGCGCGGCAATATCAAGTGCACAAGGTACCAACCCTTGCGTTATCTTTTTGGCATGCCCATGGGAGGTAATAAACTTGTGTGGCCTGTTGAGCCACAATATAGACATCTTCTCCTATATAGATGGAATCCTATCGAATTTTGACTTGCCCAATCGCATCGATTTTTCTCATGTCATTAGGATCAAACCAGTGGCATTTGAATATCACTGGCTTAAGAGCTTTGGAGCCCTCAAAGTGGAGCTCGTATATTTCATTGACTATGCCATAATAGTCACGATCATCGGTGCCGGGCGTACGAACTCCTGTGCACATGGTCTTTCGTGTGGGCCGACTCGCCTCGTAGCTTCTCGTGTGAAAGCGATAGCCATTCACATCATAAATGGTGAATGAATTGACCGTAGTGTCGAAGCCGTGTCCAACTTGTTTCAATTCATCACTCATTTCCACATCCGTGCGGGCCTGCAAGGTGAGGCTAGGTAGGTTGTTACATTACTCGCTCCTCGGAGCAAAGTGGAATCTCAAAGTTGAAACGAGATAGGTTTTATGATACCTTCATAGCGAACTAGGAAATAAAATCGAGCATGACACTTTTGAGAAGATCGTCTTCTTCTTGGGCAGTAGGAGCCGTATTCCCTGTCCAATGTTCATTAATAAACTCCCTGAAAAAACCAAGAGACAAAGGGGGTCAGATCGATAGGTGAAGGATATTGACGTCATATGTAACAAGCTCATTGAAAACTTACTCTCGATAAGGAAGCACTTCATCAAGGTTCAACAGCACGTAGAGAAAGATAGTGCACCACTCATGATGGAGAAACTGCTTGGAGGTAGCTGCGCTTCCTTTTTCGAGCTGCCCTTTGAAAAGGCTCAGGGTCGATGAACTCTCGTCGACGTTGTAACGAGTGGGTGGATTATGCATGCTGGGAAGGTTCTCAATATAGTACGCCATTATGAAGTTCAACACCTCCTCCACCCTGAATGCCTCTGCCACGGAAGCCTCAATTTTGGCTTTATTTCTACACTTTGTCTAAAGAATCTTTAGACACTTCTCGATTGGATAGCACCAACGGGCCTGCATGGGACCCTCTAGCAGTGTCTCATGCGGTAGGTGCAAAATCAGATGCTGCATCGGCAGGAAGAAGTCAGGTGGAAAGATCATCTCCAACTTGCAGAGCAACAGAGGTGCAACAAGCTCCATCTCAAGAACCACTGCTTGAGATAACTCCCTGGCACAAAGCTAGCGAAAGAAAAAGCTCAACTCTGCCAGGACGTGCCACACTGGCTCTGGGAGGTATCCATGGGTCATCGCAGGAAGGAGCCGCTCAATCCATATGTGGAAGTCATGGCTCTTCATCCCTAAGACTTTCATAGTCTTAGGGTTCACTACCCTACTCAGATTCACCGCATACCCATCAGAGAACATTAATGTCTTGATCCACTCCAGCACTTCCTTCCTATCGTCCTTTTTCAGGATGTAATCGGCCAGGCCCCTTTTCCATTTCTTGCCGTCCGTAGGGGTCTTCATCACTAGCTTTGGTCTATCGTAGATCTGTTCCACATCCAGTCTAGCCTTAATGTTGTCCTTTGACTTTTCCTTTATGTCCATGAGTGTTCCCCAGAGTGCCTCGGCGACATTCTTTTCTGTGTGCATTACATCGATGTTGTGTGGAAAAAGAAGGTCCTTGAAGTAGGGGAGTCTAGTCAAGCCCAATATATGGGTCCACATGTGTTCCACACCATACTTCTTAAAACCACCATTGTCTTCATCAATTTCGAGAGCCTCTAACTGGGCGAGGACCTAGGCACCGCCCATAATCTGAGGAATGGGGTCGGTGACTTGAGCACCTTTCGTGAAGTGCTTGGTGTCTCGTCTGAACTCATGGTCGTCATCCAGGAATTGACATTTTTGTCAAACGAAGAAAACTTGCCACCCTTCTTCAGCCAGGTGAACATCACAGAGACCTTGCATACTGGGCAAGGGAACTTTCTGTGAACACACCACCCGCTGAATAGGCCATACGCCAGAAATTCATGCATTGAATATTGGTACCACACATGCATTGTGAAGTTCTTCTTTGTAGCTCGATCATACGTTAGTACCCCTTTTTCCCAAGCATGTTGCAATTCTTCCCACAGTGACTGCATGAAAACACCCATATTGCTGCCCGGGTGTCCAGGTATTATCAGCGACAAGAACACATTCTGGGTTCAAACATGACGCCGAGGGGAGATTGAGGGGGATCACGAACACGGTCCAACATGTGTACGGGGCTACCATCATTCCATACGGGTTGAACCCATCTGTTGCAATCGCTACATGTACATTCCAAGCATCCATAGCTTTGATACGATGCTGGTCATCGAAGTACTTCCATGTGTTGCCATCCGATGGGTGTACCATCTTGTCAGTGTATCTTTTGCCATTCTTGTGCCATGTCATCTGTTTCGCGGACTCCTCTGTCATGTACTTCTATTAGAGCCTCAGTATGACAGAAAGGTACCATAGGACCTTCTCAGGGATCTTAGATTGTTTCTTATTGCCATCACTACCCTCTACCTCCACATACCTAGAGGCTTTGCACTTTGGACATTGCATTGCTTCCTCAAGGTCTCCCCTAAATAGGATGCACCCCTTCAGATAAGAATGGATCGACTCATACGACATCTTAAGTGCACGAAGGAGTTTCTGTGACTCATAAGTGTTCTTCGGCAGCGTGTGACCCTCCGGAAGCATTGTGCCCAAAACTTTCAATATGAGATCGTGCCGTCTCGGCTCAGGCTCAACTACGACTTCAATGCTATTAGGCGTCCAATGCCATCCAGTTGTGACATTATTGTCTTCTCGTGAAGAGGCTTCTGTGCCAAGGCATCATCAAGTAGAACTGTTTTGCGGTTTCCTCTGGATCCTCCTCCACCAATCCTTCATTGTCACATACCTCGTTATAGTCTACCATCATGTCGGCCATCCCGGCATCTCCGTCATACTCCTCGAGGCGTGCTCTCAACTCCTCCTCTCTAGTACGATCGCGTTCACCATGGAAGATCCAGCGGGTATAGTTTGCCACGAATCCGTGCCTATGAATATCTTTCCACATATCTTTTTTTGTTTATGTTTCAAGTTCTTACACTTGCTACAGGGACACAGCATCCGAATCGACCCTTTAGCAGCTGGGCCAAATGCTTGATCTAGGAAATAATTGGCCCACCTAATCCATTCATCACTCTTACTTGCAAAGCCCATGTACATCCACTCACGGTTAGCCATCCTCTGTCATACATATATGTAAGCGAGTAATAAAACCAGCAATTGCATCTACACGGCATTCCTACCATCTAATAGGTGAAGGATAGGTCTTCATCCCACCCGTGGATGCGTAGATGGGTTAGCTTCCATGTTCTGCTCCCGTCCGAGTTGGAATTTTGGCAGCACCTCCTCGCTATTCTCCCGATACACATCCCCGCAGGGAGAGTGTGTATCCAGAGAACAACAGGAGGTGCTGCCGAAACTCTGAGCCAGACAGGAGCAGAACATGGAAGCTAACTCATCTGCGCATCCGCGGGCTGTCCAAAAAAGTGGACAATTCAAAACAGATACAGTCATAGATATGCAAAGATCTGCATACCTTCGACCGTATCTCTTTCGGACGGGAGACGCCTAACTGGGTCACACGACCTAAATACGACAACGGGTAAGGAAGAGAGTTGATTTATACCTAAGGTGACGGTGTGGCGAGGCGACGTGGTGCCGGCAGACCCGCGGCGCCGACGAAGACGATCGGCGTCGCCGAGCTACTCTGGGTCCCCTCCGACAAGACCTGCTCTACAAAACAAGAAAAATAACACTATAAGTACAAAATTTTGGCAGAACCTCCCCTGCACGGGGAGGTTTCTAAAACCTGTAAGAAAGAAGCTGGCTCGATGGCCGACAACACATATACGGCACGAAAGCCACACATCCACAAACTCGGCAAGAAGGCCGTCAATGACACATACGGCATGATGGCCGACAACCTAGGGCTTTACCTTCTTCTTCGGCGATGGGAGGGAACGACGGCGTGGACGAACGTCATCAAGGAACGGCGTGGACGTCATCGGACTAAGGTTCCTTCTCCTCCTTCCTTCTCTCCCTCCCTTGTCCTTCTTCTTCTTCTTCTTCCTCCTCCTTCTCTTTCTCCTTCTTCCTCCTCCTTCTCCTTCTTCTTCTTCTTCCAACCCTTCTTTTTCTTCCTCGTCCTTCTTCCTCCCTTCTCCTTCTTCTTCTTCTTCCTCCTTCTCTTTCTTCTTCTTCTTCCTCCTCCCCTTCTTCTCTTTCTTCTTTCTTCTCCTCGCGGCGGTGGGTGCGCGCGGGTGGGCGAGCGGCGGCGGTTGAGAGCAGGGAGGAGCAGCGGCGATGGGCGCACGCGGGCGTGACATCGCAACTTGCTCCAATCATTCTTAATTTTTTATCATAGCCTCCACATGCGATAACATGACACCTCGACAAGTGTCGTGATTTTTGGACTTCGTTTGGATTTTATATAATTACAAAACACTTCTACCGCACCTGGATGGTCATGTTTCATGGACAAGGATTTTAAACTTTTGGATGAGTTTATGGAAACGGCCTCAAAATACACTCTCCAACATGAATATCATTTTTTGAATGGCTATATTTTATTATTTCATGCACCTGCAGTTCAAATCTGGATTATCCTAAAACTTCAAGTAAATGAAATAAATAAATAAAATATAATAAAATATTATAAAAAGGTCTCAAATTCAAAATATGCTTGAATACAAATGCCTGGGCCACAGAAAAAGTTTGAACTTAAAATTAAAAAAAAATTAAAAACTTTGCCGAGTGCCAGAATTTGCACTCGGCAAAGGGGCTCTTTGCCGACTGCCTTTGACGTGGCACTCGGCAAACATGACCTCTTTGCCGAGTGTCGAAGCTGGCATTCGGCAAAGAGGGGCAAACCTGGGCCTAGTTTCCTGCGCGTGTCTCTTTGCCGAGTGGTTGGGCCGGCAGTCGGCAAAGAGCACTCGGCAAAGGGGACGGCGATGGACGCCGTTTGCCATCGTCAACCTTTGCCGATTGCCTTGATTTGCCGAGTGTGCGGCTCTCGGCAAAGAGCTTCTTTGCGGAGCGCCTGGATTTGCCGAGTGTCAGGCACTCGGCAAATAAATCTTTGCCGACTGTTTTGTTTGGCAGTCGGCAAAGAGGTTCTTTGCCGAGTGTCGATGGTTTGGCTGTCAGCAAAGCCTTCCGCACTTGGTAAAGAAGCCGTTTCTGGTAGTGAATCTATTTCGAACGCAGCAAACGTACGTACACATCATCTCAACTCCATCATCCATGACAAAACAACTTGATGCATCTGTTAATAATTTCCAAATTTTCGAACATTTTTCACCAATTCTCGTGTCCCAAACTCGACCCATCAGGAGTTGCTGGAGATGGGCGCGGTCCGGGTGGTCATCGCCGGCAACTTCCCGATCGGGTGCGTGCCGGTGTACCTCGCCGGGGCGAACGTGACGGAGCCGGCCGCGTACGACGCGGACGGCTGTGTGGCCGTCCTGAACACGTTCGCGGAGTTGTACAACACGGCCCGGGCGCACCCGCGCGCCGTGGTCGCGTTCGGCGACTACTTTGCGGCGTACGCCAGGGTGCTCCGCGAGGCGGGCGCGCGGGTTCGACCCGGCAACGACGCGCACGGCGTGCTGCGGGGTCGGGGACGGCGCAGCGCCGTACGGCTTCGACGTGGGCAGGATCTGCGGGGTGCCCGGGACGGCCGTGTCCGCGGACCGGGACCGGTACGTGAGCTGGGACGGCGTGCACCCGACGCAGCACGCGTACGGGGAAGTGGCCGACCTGCTCTACCGCGGGGGGCTCGCGTACCCGCCGCCGATCAAGTGGCCGGCGGCGCAGATGACGCCGGGGTTGACGAACGCGCCCTTGAATTGAGAGCGTGCGTTGGTGGTGTGCGTGCACGCGCGTGTTTTTGCTTCGAGAGTGTAGGTTCACGGTGTCGTAGTGCGTGCCACAGAGTGTCCCGGGAGCAAAACAGTTCCTTAGTATAAACTTTGAAACCCCGCTGTCTCAGTCGACGACTCTGTGTTTGTGTTCGGTTCGGTTGTCCCTGGACAGCTCGTCCTACGGATGGTCAAAATGTAAAACTTTCTATTTTTTCTTAACGAAGTTCGTGTAAGACACGTTTAAAAGAAAAGAATGTATCCGTGTTTGGTGCAAATGTTATGCTGGTGTCATCGATACAATGTAGTTGCAGGTTCCGGGACCGGGATCGTCTCTCGTTGTGCTTAGTCGCATTTCGAAGGGCTTTGCTTTGGTCAGGGCTCTCATGGAAGGTTTTGCCTGAGCAGCAGGTGCAGAGTGGTCAAGACTCAAAGACCTGACACCTCAGGCTTGTTTGGTTCGAGTCCTCGCCTCGCCTACGCAGCCGTATCTTTGACTCGAAATTGAACATCTTCTCCCTTAATTTTTTTTCTCAAATTTCCATTATTCCCATGTTTTTTATAGTTTTTATTTTTTTTCTTTTACTTGAGGTCGGAGCACCGGTCATTAGAGAACTAAGATGATTAAGCCAATTAGTAATTTTTTTATTTTAGAAAAAGAATACTAGTACACCTTATTATGTTTCGCAAACAAAAAGTAACTGAATTATATTACGAAAATAATAAGTACAGGAAATATAGCACCAAAAGAGTTTACCTCCACATCGCCACTGCATCCATCGCAACCACAGTAACACTTTAATACTTTTCCAACACTGCCGATCACTCCACCTGTACAAACAAGTACAAACAGATACCAGTAATCAAGATCCAGACAAACGCCCTTCAAAAAAGATCGGAACTAGCCTATCATTGGCTAGAGCTTTTCAGCGGCACTCCATATGTCTTGAGTTCGACTTCTCGTAAGAATGAATTTTTAAGTTTCCAGACAGTGACCAAAGAAATCACCTCATTTGTTTCACGGCCAAAGCACGTATCATTAGGCCTCGTCCGGTTATCACAGGATCGGTGCCCCTAAGTCAGGGTGAGGTAGGGGTTCATAGGTTTTCTCGACCTATGTAAGAAGGTTTTTTTTCTTAAACACAATGATCGGGGGCTGTTTTAACCCCCATGGACCGACTTTTTTTTCCAATCATGTATAGTCTTTTTAAGACTACACAAATAGTCGTCCATCCTAAATAACGAATCCATACATAGAACTGACAAAAAGAATCATAAGCTAGGTCACATAAGTCCAATCTTGTCCACTTCTAACTTCTTTCACTATCTGTCTAGGCAACCATAAATCTCAACGGCTCTTCACTGGTGGCAGCGTTGACTCCTGCGCTTGGAGCTTACCAATGGTGGGCGGTGCTAGTGCTTACTAAACATGATGGTGCGACATTCCACATAGGACAAGAGAAGAAGGTAAGCCCAAAAGAATCCTTCTCCTCGTAGAAAAAAATGTCCTTACTTTCATAATAACTAAGGATAGCATTATGTAGTCTATTGACTTTGTTAATCAAGCGATTAATGTTGTTTTCTTATAAGAGAAAACCCTATACTATGACTAATAAGGCGTGACAAATAAGTTCAAGCGAATAGGGCACATAATAGTGGGCACTAATTATATATGTAGATTCAACAAATGTGCCTTTTAACTCTAGTTATCTCACCAAAGGGACAAAATATTTCATTTGTTCTTTATTTTTGGAGAGACATCCGTAACCAATAAGATCAATTCCATGAGAATTTCACAACATTTTTATTTGTATTTAATAGTCTTTCACATATTTTTATGCAATGAAATGTTTTAGTGAAGAGAGAGATTAACTAAATTAGAGTAAATTGTACACAGGGTACCTAAACTATTAAGCGTGAACAAGTAGATACTAAAAAAACGTAACTTGTGGGTACTGAAACTATACTTACGTAACATCTAGGTACTTCAACTGACGTAGAGCCTTGGCGTTTTTGCGATAACCCCTCCCCAAACAGGCTCTCTTCATTTCGGGCCATCTTGTTCGCCTTAGCCCTGCAGGTGTGCTGGAGGCGCACGGCGAGCTCGGGGAGGAGCACGCGGCGAGCCCGGCCACTCCCTCCTCCAGCTCGTGGCAAGCCCGGTCATGGCGTCGAGGATAACGGCACGGGCGCGCGAAGGCCACGGACTGGAGCACCGTCGGACGCGGGCTCGGCTCCGCCAGGCATGGTCGGGAGCGTCAAATATCACGCGTAGAGCGGGAGGGGTCGCCGGCCGTACGCGCCGCGGGCGCGAGGTGCTCCGCCGCCGCGTGGGCTGCCTACCGCAAGCGCGAGCTGCTCCGCTGCCGCACGGGCTCCCTGCCGCAGGCACGAGGTGCTCTCGCCGTCGCAGGGGCGAGCTGCTCTGCCGCCGCGCGGGCGCGTGTTGTGCCTCGGGTGCACGCTGCTCCACCATGGGCACTGTAACACATCTGGTGTTATATTAACTAAAACCTGCCATGTCATCATATGTACTGCAAAGCATTCATGATTAGGTCAACCTTGATGTGCATTAACTAAAACAAGTTTACATTTCATAGGTTGATTGTGTTTCTAGAATGTGTTGTCACATGAAATAATAAAACCCTACTTTAGAATGTCATCTCAAATATTTAGTTTATATTCTATGTACTTGAGGTGTAAACCGTGTTTACACTAGTGTCAAGCATAGTGTATAAATTCAACCCTAAAAATGATTTCCATATTTCAAGTTGAATTTGGATTTCAAAGTTTATTCCCAAGTCTTGCAATTCAAATTTAAATTCAAATTGAAAAGCTATAAAATGTTTTTTCAAAAGTCAACTTGGTCAACCAAGGGTGTCATTGGGTCATTGACCTAAAAATATCCTTGGATGATGTTTATGATCACTAATAGCCAACCAATTAAATTAGAAACCAAATCGAGTTTGAATTCGGTTTCAAAAACCCTTTATTTCAAAATCTAGATTTATCCCCTTTTCTATAATTCAAAATTTATAAAGAATTTGGGGATACTCTAAAAAGATAGTTTATAGATCTTGACAAGAGCTACAAAGTTGGTTTATAAAGTTTTTCAAGTTTCCACAAAGAATTTTAAATAAATTTGAAAATATAGTTTTCCAGCATTTGACCCCTTTTGATTTTAAAACCATAATTCAAAAATTATGAATAATTTGGGAAAATTTTGTATATTAAAAAGGTTTGGTTTGAAAATTTAAACATTTCATAGTTTTAAGATTTTCAAATTTTATTGAAAAATCAAAAGTAATTTCAAATGTTTGTTTCTAGGGTTTTATTTCCCTTTTGAATTTGAATTTATATTTCAAAATCCAAACAGAATTTGAGGATACAAGTTAAATGAAAAGTGTAGCTCTTGAAAAGTTACGCAAATGATATTTTTGGATATTTTTAAGTTCTTATATAAATTTTGGAGTAATTTGTAATTTCAAATGAGTGGCATTTCTATAATTTGCTTGAACAGCACCGAGACCTATCGTTGTCCGCCATCGCCGGCTTCTCAAGCCGTGCCGCCGTCCACCGCCGCACATGCCACGGCCGCCAGCGTGCTCCTGGACGCGCGAAGCTTCATCGTCGTCGTGTCGCCCGTCCATACCTCGCCCCTGCCCTATAAATAGGTCGGCCGCCGCCACTTCCCTTCTTCTTTTCTTCCCTGCCGCTGCCGCCGACGACCTTGCTCCGCCGCCTAAATTCGCCACCGTCATTCCATCTCTGCCCGCTTCATCTTGCCTAAAGCTCCGCCTTGACCTTGCGCTTCTTCTGAGCCAGTTCGTGCCCGCTCTCGCCGTCTGAGCCGCCCGCACGACGTCGTCTTCCTCGCGACCGGTCGCCGAGCCGCCGCAAGCTTCCTCGCCGTCCACCGCCGCTAAGGTTGAAAACATATTTCCTTTAACTCTCTTATCCTTTTCTCAGTCTTCTCCTGCCCCTTATGCGCATCTTGGTCGGCCTGATGGTGCACAAGAAGCGCCGGAACGTCGTCCTTTCCACCGGAGCGCCGCTGCCGCCATCAGCGCCGCCGTCCACAGCTCGACTCAGCCACTCTGAGCCTTCATCAACGTGCGCACCGTGCCCATGGTGAGCTCTTGCATCTGTTGGTGCCCTCAATTTCTTGTATTCCGCGCCATAATCACCGGTCACCGTGCGTCGCCGTCGGCGCGACCTTGCCAGCGCCGCCGCGCGCATAGCCGTTTAAGCTAGGGGCCAGGAATAGCTTCATCTTCTGGCCCAACGCGTTCGAGTTGATGTCCTACACCTACCTGTGCACTCGCCGTCGCCGGAAATCGTTTCGGTGAGCTTTGTCGCCGCGTCCGAGCTCCGCCGTGCCGCCATGGCCGCTGGCGAGCCTGCTGCCACTGCTCCACCACTTCATTAGTTAGCTAATCTTGTTCGCGATGTCGAGTTGAGCACGTAGGACCAAACCTCGTCGCCGGAGACCTCGCCGTCGGTGAGCAATCGCCGGTCAAAACCCGGCCGCCGCCGGTCAACGTCGGGAAGAATTTCCTTTTTCCTTTTTCTTTTTCTAGAAAATGTTTTAAATGCTGTTTTCTTTAGAAATTCATAATAATTCATGTATAGCTCCAAAAATTCTAAAATTTTTTATGTATGTTCTTTATGATGTCATATACCTAGGAAATTCATGTATAGCTCCAAAAGTTCTTTATGATGTTAAATGCTAAATTTGAGTAGTTTTTGCATAAGTTAAAATTTTCTCTTTTAATTGAAAAATAGACATTCAATAATTTTTAATAAATAAAATAATTGGCTTTTAGTTCTGAAATTTGTTTTGTCATCTAATTAGACCAAGAGCTTTTCAAAATAAAATTTTAAGCTTAATTAGACAACTTTAATTTTTATGCCTTTATTTTATGCTTTTAAATAATTAATTAATCCCGTTTATAAGTTAATCATTATAGGAATTGTTTGATTTTAGGATTGATTGATGACCTTGGGTCATTAACCCTAATGACCTTTGGTACTTTAATTAATTATTTGCGCTTAACTTAACCATGTCATTAGGGCTTAATTAATATTATTTTATGTGTTTAATAACTTTCTTAAATAATGTAGTTAACCCTAATGAACTTAGTAAGTATGTTTTGGGTGGCTTGCAGCTTTACCGTGAAGGAAAGTTGTACTCAAGCCTTTAATCTGGTTGTGCATTCATCGAGCATCATGTTTACCATTTCATCATGTTGAAGCATAGCATTGTATCGTATAGTTTCCATTAACGGAGAGTTTAACGTTGTCACACCAGATCCCAAGGAAGAGCAGACTCAGGAGTTGGGAGTTGATCCGGAACTCGAGACCGTCTACCCCGACCATCAAGGCAAGCCCGGGATGCATTCAAACCCTATTCTATTTTATAAAAGTTTTATCGCTTCAATTGTGATATGTTGCATTAAGTAATAGGAGTTGAGTGAAAACCCACCAACTACATTACCTGTCTTACTTCCATATTCCTTGTTACCTGTTCTAGAATATGCGTAGTAATGCTTAGCCCTGCTTAATTAATTAAGTGTTCAAAGGTAAAAGAATGAAAAAGATGAGTTTGGCTTTATCTGCTAAAATCATGATGATAGTTAATAAATCAAGTCTGGATGGCTAACTTGCAATGGAAAAGGAGTCCCTCTGTAGTGTTTCCGTCTATTGATGCCCTAGGTCCCGTGTCGATGGTGAACTGGTGATATCGAGAAACTAGAAATCCACATGCATGAAGTGTCATACAGTGGGCCAGAGTCCCCACGCATGTCATGAAGTGACTTATAGTGGGCCAGAGTCTCCACATATGTCATAGTGTGTTATACTGTGGGTTTAAGTTCCCATGTATATCGGTACACTGGGTCAAAGTGCTCACGTGTATCATGTGGTGATATATGGCTGCGGTTGTTATCCTGGTATATCGGTTCATCTGATATGCTTAGGAGTTAGAGTCTCCTGTATATCAGTGACATAGGTCCCAGCTGGGTATATGAAAATGGATTCGAATCGCCGTTGCTTCTCGAAGAAGAAGACTCGATCGGTGTTCATCATCGTAGTAACAACTTGAATAATAATTAAGGTTTAAGAAGAAAGTTGGTTGGTAATTTTGATCTTGAGCAAGACCGCTTTTCTTTCTTTCAAGCTTTTTTGCAAAATTTCTTATCTCCTGCAAGCCTTACCTTGTCCCTCTAGTCTGCATTTTCTAAGTCTTCACCCCTCTTTTTCGTCGGGTCAGTTTTGTTGAGTACTTTTGTACTCAGGGTTTGTTGAACCCTTATTGTAGGTGAGCCTCACGGGCAGGAATGCTTCGCATCCTGCTGCATAACGGTCGTCGAGGAAAGTGACGACGAATAGGATATCTCGCTCTTGGGCAGAGCATATAATCAAGGTTGATGTAATAAGTTATATTGTTATTCCACTGCTACTATGGTTTGTAATAATTCAACTTATGATCTGTAAGTTGAAACTAAACGGTTTGTAAATTTATGTTATTGTAATCCTTCCGCTCTTTTACTCCGATGTATATAATTTATATAAAACTGTTGTAATACTGCAATATCTCTTTGTAATGATTGATCCTGCTTGGAGAATTGTGGATGATTCGGGATTTACCCGACAGACCTTTTAAGTTTTATGGAACACATTCATGGTTATTTGGAGTCTGTTTAGACAATAATCATGTGTGTGGGCCATATGCTTTAGAAGATTCTGCCACAGGCGCGAGCTGCTTCGTCGCCGCGCGGGCTCCTCCGCCGCCGCGCGGTCGCAAGCTGCTCCGCCGCCGCGTGGGTGCGAGCTGTGTCGCAGCCGCGCGTTGCTCCGCAGCCGTGCGGGCTCCCTGCGCGAGCACGAGCTCCTCCGCCGCCGTGCGCCGAATACCACGCGTAGAGCGGGAGGGGTCGCCAGCCGTGCGCGCCGCGGGCACGAGCTGCTCCGTCACCGGGCGGCCTCCTCCGCTGCCTCGCGGGCGCGAGCTGTGCCGCAGGCGCACGCTGCTCCGCCGCCGGGTGGCCTCTCCGCCGCCATGCGGGCGTGAGCTGTTGCCGCGGGCGCGCGGGCTCCCTGCTCCTCTGCTTCATGGCGGGTCCTCTGCTCCGTGATGTGGTCGGCAGCGGGAGACCCTTCGCTCAACCGCGCATAAGAAGAGAAAAGATTTGGCAAGTTTTTTTTTTAAAAAAACTAGAAATCAGAAGTTACGTAAGTACAGTTTCAGTACCGAAACGTTACGGTTTTTAGTTGAAGTACCCAGACGTTACATAAGTATAGTTCTAGTATCCAAAAGTTATATATTTTTGTTTGAGTATCTATTTGTTACACGTCTAATAGTTTAGTTACCTGATGTAATTTACTCAATAAATTATATGAGAAGAAACTCTTTTGACGATTGTCCACTTTTTTATGAATCTTAGAATTAAATTAAATGCAAACTCACTTCCGTTTATTTGCTTTTGCTCAAGTTGCCGGGGCACCGCACGCTCGCGTACGCACCGACCGGTGGCACGCGAACCCTGTCCTGACGGCGCCCGTCCGCCCGCGTCATCCTCCCCGTCCCGTGCACGCACACCGCCACGGCCTTCTAGAAGTCACCCGTCCCCCGTTTGCTCCGTGTCACGTCGCGCACCACAAGTCCACGCCCCTCGCTGACAACACGAGCCCACACGTCAAACCCCTGGGTCTGGCATTTATATATTCCTCTCGCCCCCAAGAAGAAGCGCCAGCCAACAAACCGACTCCGTAATCGAGGGCCCCTCGACTCGGCGCCTTGTCCTCAGTCGTCCCCTCTCGGCGGCGCTGCTCTTGCCTTGCCTGCTCCAATGGCCGCTACCGCCGCCGCCGCCGCCACGAAGACGGCGAACATCCCCGCGACGATGCGGGCCGTGCAGTACGACGCCTGCGGCGGGGGCGCTGCGGGACTCAAGGTAACCGGCTAACCGCATAGCAGTTCTAGTTTATTCCCTCTCGCTACTTCCTCTACTAAAGGAACCTCTCCTTTAGTACTACAGCAAGTCAATTGGATTGTGGATTCAGCAGTCTACGGATGGATTTATTTAATTATTGTTTTTTTGCGAAACTATTTAATTATTGTATGACTGGCTTAGTGCAAGTGATTAGAAACCCCTTCACGTGCCGATTTGTTGTTTTGCTTTACTATGTTTACTTTGATGTGAATGGTTTGCTGTTGAGTAGTTGTTGTGGCACTTGTCTCCTCCTGTTGCCCTTGTTGCAAATTCCAGTCTCTGTTGACGGAGAGTCGTAGATAACTCAACTATGGCTAGTCTCTCTTGGCGAGAAGGGCACTCCAGTCCAGATTTCCACTTGGTGTCTACTGCAGATTATCCTGCCCACAAGTGGTCATCAGGTCAGAGGAACGAAATTAGTCTACTACTACTGGGAGGTGTCAATTGGATGGCTGAGTATTGACTGGTTCTGAATTTGGGTGACTCCGTGACAGTCTGACTCATGAATGCTTTTTTACAAACACAGGAAAACTAATTCGATCTGGGGAATCTGGTCCTTTGCTCTAGTACTTTCTGTTGTTACATAGTCTGACTCAGTAAGATTTTAGATTTTAAATTTTGTTTGGGTTGAAAATATATTAGGTGATATTAGACTTTTCATTTTGTTTGGGTTGAAATATATTAGGTTGACAAACTTTTCCTTGTGTTTTGAGAACCTTCCTTTGTATTCTTGCAAAGAAACCAGTCCTCCAATTCTGAAATGCCTCAATGCAGCATGTGGAAGTTCCGGTCCCTTTGGCCAAGAAGAATGAGCTTCTATTGAAGCTGGAAGCAGCAAGCATCAATCCAGTGGACTGGAAGATACAGAAAGGGATGTTGCGGCCTTTCCTGCCTCTTAAATTTCCTTTTATCCCAGGTAATCATGCTTATTACTCATCGATAGTAGTTGATTCTAACTACGATCAATAGTTGTCCATTTTGATTTGTGTGTTACGCCACTTCCCTTTACACAACGATTTGTGCTTCTTGTTATGTGAATATACAATATGTTTGTGCTTGGGTTTAACTTACTCTACGTCGTACTATTTATGTTCTTAATTTTGTCTATCATCTTCTGATAACAAGTAATGATAAGGAATATTGGATCATTTATTTACACATTATTATGCCTGTACCCTAGAAACAAATAAGTCTGTATCTGTTTCAGCTTGCTTGTGCTTATGCAATATCCTGAACATAGAAATTTGTATCACAAAAGAGATAACTGGCCAATGACATAACGATTAATGCTTTGTCCAACTTCTCCAAGGCTGGTTCTGCTAATTCATCCATCTTCTGCAGTGACTGATGTGGCAGGAGTTGTGGTTGATGTTGGTCCAGGAATCAATGGATTCCAAGCCGGAGATCAAGTTGTTGCTCTGCTCAGTTCGCTTGTAAGCACATGCTCTTGAGTCTTGACTATGTTATTTTGAGTATCAAAGCATGAATTCAAGTACAAAAAGCGGCATGTGGAACGTTAGTGACCTCTTTGTAGTTCAAATCTGTATGTTGGATTGCTAGAACTATCTGTAGTGCATTAGTCGACCTCCATATGTTGTGTTCAGTGTGCTCATCAGTCATCATTTATTGGAAGGGATGTTCTGACTTGATGTTAACAATGTCCTCTGTTTTGCCAGAATGGAGGTGGACTTGCGGAGTATGCTGTGGCATCAGAAAATCTGACTGTCAAGAGGCCTCCCAAGGTATCTGCTGCTGAAGGTGCAGGACTGCCCATTGCTGCTGGTACTGCGCTCCAGGCGCTTAGGGCCATCGGCGCCAAGTTTGACGGTACTGGCCAGCCCTTAAACGTTCTGATCACCGCAGCATCAGGTGGTGTCGGTCTCTACGCCGTGCAGCTCGCAAAACTGGCTGGTCTTCACATCACTGCCACCTGTGGCGCGCGTAACGTAAAGCTGGTGAAGAGCTTGGGCACGGATGAGGTGCTTGACTACAGGACACCAGAGGGTGCCAGCCTGCAGAGCCCCTCGGGTAAGAAGTATGATGGTGTCATCCACTGCACGGTCGGGATCAGCTGGTCGACATTCGAGCCTGTGCTGGCCACCACCGGAAGGGTGATAGACATTACTCCAAACTTCACTGCCATCCTCAAATCGGCGCTGCACAAGGTGACCTTCGCCAGGAAGCGGCTGGTGCCGCTGCTCCTGTCGCCCAACAAGGCGGACCTAGAGTTCCTGGTCGAGCTGCTGAAGGACGGCAAACTCAAGACGCTAATCGACTCGAGGTTCCCGCTGAGCGAGGTGAGCAAGGCTTGGGAAAAGAGCATCGAGGGCCATGCCACCGGAAAGATCATTGTCGAGATGGGAGGCTGATCTGGGATGCCTCCATTACCGACATAGACTTGCAGGGAGAATATACTTTAGCATGCTCTAGGCAGTTGGACGCTACAGGGTTAAGGACAACAGCTGAGTTTGGACATACTCCCTGCAAATTATTCGGGTGTGGTGTGCCTGTTTACAGGCTTGTTTTTCTTTTGTTTTCTGAGCTTGTACATTTCAGGTGTTTATGGATTTGCATGATTGATCAGCAAAATGTAATTACATATTTGGAGTTGATATATTTCTGCTTCAATTTTGCTAATCAGACAAGAATCTCACACAAACAGCTAGTACATATTGCCTAGGTAATTAAAAAAATCAGTTACCTGCGATGTATGAAATGAAATATAGGAAGAATATACATATTTACATGTTAGTCTACCAACTATGTGAGAAAATGCAAACAACTGTGTACCTAACAGTACAAATCTATCTCGATTTGTAGGTTATTACCAGCGTTTCTTTTTTCTGACTCTTACTGTAACATAGTTAACTGGTTTACTCTGTAGGAAATTTCTCACTGCTTTGTGCTTAACGCACGCCTGACGTGTGTATTATAGTTATACTACACGATGATACATTTAGAAACTTAACCGTAGTCGTGAGCAGTGGCACCTGACGTGTTATAGTTACTAGTATTGCAATGTATTGCAGTTCAAGTACTACCAATTTCTAGGAGCAAGTCAAGATCAAGACTTTTCTTTCCCTCGCTTATATACATTACACCTGGCTATAACACCTTAGTACAGGCACAATGGTACATTTTGAATTTCTGCAGAAACAAGCAGCACCATCATTTCCAAACTTGTATATAGAAGCACATGCTAAATAATCTGCCGACAATGGATAAAAGAGCCTGTTTGGTTGGGATCTAAAATTTGCCCAACCAAAACTAGGGTAATCTAAAATTAGGACATACCAAATAATGGTTGTCAAAACTTTGGCAGTAATTTTGGTATACCACTTAGTTGATTGCCAAAATAAAGGCTTGTCAATTTTTTATACGTAGTTTAAGAACATTATAAAGATTTGCCAAAATTTTGACATAAAAATTGATGACACCAATTTTTTGATAATGAACCAACTGATGGCCATAAATTTGGCATGCCATGATTTTAGTTTGGCAAAAATTAGATGCTAACCAAGCAGGCCCAAAGTTTGCAAACATCCAAAGTATGAAAGAAATAGAAAGAAATCACCACAGCATACTGATGGACATGAGCAGTCGAGCACTAATAGTTTTTTGTTTGGAATTTCTAAAGAAATTAGCCAACCTGTAAGCTTCTGATAGAGCTGTTTCTCAATGTGTGTCACATTTCTGACCCCAAATGCAACAGTATAGCCATCCTCACATCCTGGTGCACACAACGAAGCCTCCATCATAGCATAGAAGATGATGCCATCAGGTCAACAATAGTGATGTTGTCTTAGAAAAAAAAAAAGACACACTCTTTTGTACCCGTACCATACGATGAGATCGATTTCATTCAGTACTTGGAATATGGTCAGTTGCTCGAGCCCGAAATTCTCAATCGCGAAACATGTGTTCAAAAATCTTCTCCCGCATGGGATCGGTGGTTTGGACGGACAGGTGACCACACAGAATGTGTTTTGACATCTATTTTGTGTCAATACATGTGGTGTGACTCCATTTCTGGTCTCTGCCGTCTGCCCCGCACACACCTGTTGAAGGCTGTGTAGCGCCGGCGGGCGGCGTTGCATGGGTGTGGGCGGGCGTGGGCGTTCGTCCAACTCGCCCAGGAAAAAAGATACTAGGAGAGGAGCAGGCGAGCGGATGGAGAGGGAGACCTCGGGCGCACGTTCTTCTTAGCTTGAACATGTGGGCTTGACAACTGACAGCACGAGCGCAAGAGTGTCTTTGATAGCAGTTTCTCTCATCGTCAGGGTAAAGCCGAGCCAGCAGAGGTGGTTAGGTTGCCGATTACTGTTGCTTGCAGTGACAACCGAAGCAGTGTCCTAGGATTATTTAGAGTAGATAATTCTCGCATTGTCAGTTTATCACGACAAAATCTAGGAGAAACTATAAGGCTACAGTAAGCAAGAAAAAAGAATCAAGAGGCATAAATAATCTGAAAGTCAAAGGCTTGAACAAAACAAATTCAATACTCCAGAGAAGGAAAAACAACAAGATTCCATCTGCATCTACCAAGAACACTAGAACAGTCGAAGGCTCCAATAAACACTCTGCTACTCCATTTGTATTAGTCGAATTAATGAGTTTATAGTAGGTATATTAATATTATGTCTTTGAATCAATTTATTAAAATTATATTTTATAATTAATTTAATAGTACTTATTTTATATTATAGATATTAGTGTTTTTTCATATAACTTTGATTAAATTTTAAACCATTTGACTTCGAAATTGCATTCGTTTGTAAGAGGGGGAGTATTTTTTTTCTTCTCAAAAATAACGGCTCGTGTCGCACGGGAAAACGATGGAGACTGGCACGATAAAATCATGGCGGGCAGCGCCCGGAACTCAATCAACCCTCGGCCGCCGCGCCTCCCCGCACCCGGTCCACATGACGCATGAGTCATAGGCCGAAGCGTCAGTGCCACAAGGCCCCAGCAGCGTGCATAGACCGGGTGCACGCTGTGGCTCAGGCGGCCCCTGCGGCTCGGAGATAAAAGGCTATCCAGTAGAAACCCACCACGAACTGGCGTGCCACTGCCACGGGCTCCTCCTCTTCTTCCGCCCCCCTGCTGCTTGGAAAAAGAAAAAAAAAAAAAGAGAGAAAACTCGCGCACTCGCGCGCTCCGTTTGGTCACCGAAAGGGTGGAGCGCGGGCGAGTTGTCGCCCGCACGGAGCTGCGAGGTCCGGTGAGAATTTCTAGCTTGCTGCCTGCCTCCGATGTCCGATCGCGTTCGTCGTGCTGTGTCGCTGGGGCGGGATTCGTGCTCGGTTTAGCTGGATTATCCTCCCGTTGATCCTGGGCAGGTAGCTGAACGCCTGAACCAGTGGTGGATGCTTGCTTGGGTTTGGTTTGGGGAATTGTGTTGGTGGATGGGCGGATTTGAGGAACTAGCTCACAACCGGTCTGTCAGGTTGCAGCTTCATCGAATTCGGTAGAATCCTCTTTGTTTAGGACGGTATTGAGCCCATTCATTTCTCGCGTTCGTTTTGCAAGGATTTAGGCCGTTTTCGTCTTCGGATTTTACATTTCTCCTCCTTGTTTCCTTCACCCCAGGAACGGCGGCGGCTGATTCGAGTTTGTTGAATTTTCTATGCTGTTTATTATGCAAAACATGTTGTCAGTTTCGCTGCAAGAATTATGCTGTCAATTTCGCTGCGCGAATTGTTAATTGTTCCGGTTTAGTAGCACACACCCTATATTTGTCCTGTTCCAGCTCCTCCAGCGATAGGGTATATTCCACTTGTGCCGATTAAAAGGCCACCATCAGCAGCCACTGCTCACCTCATCAGCCACCACTTGTGTTGGTTGCTCTGCAGGTGTTTGTAGGATCGCCTAGGTGAGGCTGCTTCTGCTTGGAAACAGCCATGGCCACCGGCGTGGCTCCAGCTCCTCTCCCGCATGTCAGAGTGCACGATGGTGGCGTCGGGTTCACCAGGAGCGTCGACTTTGCGAAGGTATTGTCTGCTCCCAGCGCCGGCACGATGAGGATAAGCTCGTCTAGAGGCAGGGCGCTGGTGGCGAAGAGTTCAAGTACTGGTTCGGAGACCATGGAGCTCGAGCCATCTTCAGAAGGAAGCCCACTGTTAGGTATGATTTGCATGCTCTTTTGATTTGTGTCCTTGCACGTGTATTTTTTTCAAGGCAAGGGTTCTGTCCCATATTTAATCTATGCTCTCTTTTCCTAACTGAACGAACTGTCCTTTCTGCGTACTTCAGTACCCAGGCAAAAGTACTGTGAATCAATACACCAGACGAGGAGGAGGAAAACTCGAACTGTGATGGTGGGGAATGTGCCACTTGGCAGTGATCATCCCATAAGGATTCAGACCATGACGACGTCAGATACCAAGGATGTTGCAAAAACAGTAGAGGAGGTGCATCCCTTCTGAAATTCATGTTGATTAGAGTTATGCGGGAGATTTTACTCAGCCTTTTTCAGATGATTTCTAAATATCACTTGCACCATTCAGGTGATGAGGATAGCAGATAAAGGAGCTGACATTGTTAGAATAACCGTCCAAGGTAGGAAGGAAGCTGATGCCTGCTTTGAGATCAAGAACACTCTGGTTCAGAAGAAGTAAGGTGTCATTTTCACTGAGTTCGCTTGTATGCCTGTATGCGTCCTCACCCTTTTCATTGAGTTTGTGTAGTTACAACATTCCACTAGTGGCCGATATTCATTTTGCTCCTACAGTAGCTCTAAGGGTGGCAGAATGCTTTGACAAAATTCGTGTGAACCCAGGAAATTTTGGTGAGTGAAATCTTGACATCCCTCATTTTAGTCTGTCATATTTTTATGATTGTAAAATGCTGAGAACTGTACTGGCAGCTGATCGTCGTGCCCAATTCGAAAAGCTGGAATATACTGACGATGACTACCAAAAAGAGCTCGAGCATATTGAGAAGGTTGAAAACTTGTCACTCTTAGTCTTGTTTTGATCAATGTGAACATATGGTGTGTTATCTTACAAAGCCATATTAATTTTGCCTCAGGTGTTTTCCCCATTAGTTGAGAAATGCAAGCAGAATGGAAGAGCAATGCGTATAGGAACAAATCATGGTAGTCTTTCTGACCGCATAATGAGCTACTATGGTGATTCTCCACGGGGAATGGTGAGTATCTCATTTCTGAGGAAATATTTAAATATTACTATAGTACATAAAAGTTTGACATCTTCTGCACAATATTGCAGGTTGAGTCTGCTTTGGAATTTGCTAGGATATGCCGGAAGCTGGACTTCCACAACTTTGTATTTTCGATGAAAGCTAGTAACCCTGTTGTCATGGTCCAAGCATATCGCCTGCTTGTGGCAGAAATGTATAACCTAGGATGGGATTATCCCTTGCACTTGGGTGTTACAGAAGCTGGAGAGGGTGAAGATGGAAGGATGAAGTCTGCTATTGGTATTGGGACACTGCTAATGGTAATTGCTTCATTACTTATTTACGTTGTATGAAATTAAATCTTTTTCAAATAGTTAATCTGGAAACGACGTAAACGACATGGAATGATAGCCTCTTCTCAGGATGAAGAGTACTTGCTTCTTTTGGAGCTTATAGCTGGAAGCTTTGAGGATGATTTTAAAATAAAATTTTCCATTCAGTTCCATAGCACGATATGTTATGAATTATGATTCCATATTAACAAAAACCCTACAATCAAATAGCTGACTGGAAACAAATATGTTTAAGATTATTAAAATTGTTTTGTGGATTAACTGATTGGGACATTTGCCATGCTACAACATATAATAAAGTACAAGACTAGCAGTTTCCTGTAAATCAATTGAATTATGGAAACTGGCAAGTTCTAAGGAAAAAATGGACTATATCTTCTATGTCTTCTATTACAGGATGGTTTGGGTGATACAATCCGTGTCTCCCTCACAGAACCACCTGAAGAAGAGATTGATCCTTGCCAAAGGTTGGCAAATCTTGGGGCTCAGGCTGCAGACCTTCAAATTGGGCTGGTAATGGACTTTCACTTTCCATACTTTCTAGTCACCATATAGTGAATACAAGTCCTTACTATTTGTGTCCCTTAAGCATTTATTTAATTCTCTTCGATTTCATATTGTTTTTATCAGGCCCCATTCGAAGAAAAGCATAGGCATTATTTTGATTTCCAGCGTAGGAGTGGTCAATTGCCTTTGCAGAAGGAGGTTTGTTAAAATAATTCCTTGTGATCATAAAAAATACTAATGCTAGATTTCTTATCGGTTGCTCATGCTATTATGACAGGGTGAGGAAGTTGACTACAGAAATGTCCTGCATCGTGATGGTTCTGTACTGATGTCAGTTTCCCTGGATCAATTAAAGGTAATCTGCACCCTTTTTACTCTTTTTTGTTGACTTTTCAGGAATACATAATATAACACACTAAAAGGGATTTCAGCACTGGGTTTTTTATTTAGGATCCACACCTAGTAGTTGTAAGTAGTACCACTGTTGTTTCTATGCATTTTTCTATTGAAAATTGGTTGTTACTTCAAATATGCAGTGACCACTCTTTATTGATTAGCCATCTGAACAAATATGCTCTGTAGTGATGAATGCTCCCTTTATTTGCCAGGCTCCTGAGCTCCTTTATAGATCTCTTGCAGCAAAGCTTGTGGTTGGCATGCCTTTCAAGGTCCGTTCTATGGTTTTTATGTGCTAATACACGACTGTTTTTAGATGGATTTTAGTTGAAGTTGATTATTTCTCCTATGGCTATCAGGATCTGGCTACTGTAGATTCCATTCTTTTGAGGGAGCTCCCCCCTGTAGAAGATGCTGAAGCTGTGAGTTGCAGCTACATTTCTACCCCTCTCTCAAGTGCATATGTTCTTTTTATTCCCTGTTTTAGAGCTCTGCTCTAATTTTGTTAATGTGTACAGAGGCTTGCACTCAAAAGATTAGTTGACATCAGCATGGGCGTGCTGACCCCCTTATCGGAGCAGTTGACAAAGCCACTCCCTCATGCAATTGCACTTGTCAACCTCGACGAATTGTCAAGTGGTGCACACAAACTTTTGCCAGAAGGTAGTTATTTAAATTTTACCATGACATTATTGTTTCTTTGCTACTAGTTTAAGGGCAAATATTTCACTGAGAAGACAGAATCATAGAAAATGAACTTTCTAGTTCAGATTATTAGAGAAGGTGTTCCCTCCGTTCCAATATAAAGATTGTTTCTAGTTTGTCCTACGTCAAACTTTTCTAACTTTGACGAAGTTCATAAAAAAATACACCAAACATCTACAACCTGAAGTTAGTTTTTTTAAAAGCACCATGAAATATATCTTGATAATTAAGTTTGGTATTGTAGATGTGAATACATTTTTCTTATAAACTTGATCGAAGTTAGAGGAATTTTGGCTTAAGATAAAACTAAAACAACCTACATTTTTTGAACGAAGAGAGTATATTGTTTTGCCTAATCTCAGCAATTTGTCCTTTTTATGGTGTGTATAGGCACTAGACTAGCTGTCACTCTTCGTGGTGATGAATCATACGAGCAGCTAGATATTATTAAGGATGTTGATGATATAACAATGGTGTTACATAATGTTCCATATGGTGAGGAGAAGACAGGCAGGGTGCATGCTGCTAGGAGGTAAGAAAACACAGTGGTCGATTAAGATGTGCTATTAAACAAGAGATTTTTAGGATTTTTAACCATCATGCTCAACAGCACTGTTAGTTTTTTTTTGTCCTTTGAGGTTTAGCATATTTAATATTTTTTTGTCTTGCAGGTTATTTGAGTACTTAGAGGCTAATGGCTTGAACTTCCCTGTAATTCATCACATAGATTTCCCTAAAGCTATTGACAGGTGTTGTTAATACTCCTATTTTCTTCCTCTTGGAATTGTGAGTCATGGTTTTCTTGTTTATTATAATCTAACTATGTGCAGAGATGGTCTTGTCATTGGTGCTGGGGCCAACGTTGGTGCTCTCCTAGTCGATGGTCTTGGTGATGGTGTACTTCTTGAAGCTGCTGACCAGGAATTTGAGTTCCTGAGGGACACATCTTTCAACTTGCTCCAGGGTTGCAGGATGCGCAACACAAAAACTGTACGTTCATGGTTTTTTGGTTTAATGATATAGCTATCTCTGTCTGTATATCCAGTGGACAACATATACCACTACTTGCAGAATTGTAGTAAAAAAAGAAAAAAAAAGGAAAAGAAACAGCCAAACAAAAAGTAACTGTTGACGTTTCTTTCTGAGATGAGAATAGATTTTGTGAAAAGTGATTTTCTGACTGAATGTGCAGGAATATGTGTCTTGTCCTTCATGTGGCCGAACACTCTTTGACCTTCAGGAAATCAGCGCTGAGATTAGAGAAAAGACCTCTCATCTGCCAGGTGTCTCGGTGAGTTTTCTGACTCAAATGTATATGACCTGATCAACTGAATATATCTCTTTCAAAAAAGATAAGCTGTGTTATCATTTCCTTCTTTTCTATCAGTTATACTGATCAACTGTATACGTTTTTGCCTGGCAGATCGCTATCATGGGTTGTATTGTCAATGGGCCAGGAGAGATGGCAGATGCCGATTTCGGGTACGTTGGAGGCGCTCCTGGAAAGATCGACCTCTACGTTGGCAAGGTAACCATTCCATTGCTTGGTTGCCAAAATATATGAAATGGAAAGTACTACTGTACGTTGGCCAGAGCTGCCTGGTCCAGTTAGCACTCCCAAGGCGTCAACCAAATACCAAAAAATCTTCTGCCAGTCAATGTGCTTAAGTACTGAGCCCGTGATAGGACTATGATTTTTTGACCTGCAGCTGTCGAAGCTACTGCCCCCATCCCTCTAAAACAATAAATCTTTCTTTCTGCAGACCGTTGTGCAGCGTGGCATTGCCATGGAAGGTGCCACTGATGCCTTGATCCAGCTGATCAAGGACCATGGTCGATGGGTGGATCCACCTGCCGAGGAGTAGGGCTGTAGGCTGCCTAGTCTGTAGTTTATATTCTGTAAAGCGAAACACGCAATGCAGTAACTGAGCATACAATGTACATCATCCCTACACATTTTGTACATCTATTGAGATTTGATAAATAAAAATTAGAAGTTTTGGGTGACGGCAAGTCTGCAGCACCCCCGATGAAGCAGATACGATATATCAGATGAATCCTATCATCCATCAGGGTGTAAAACAAAAGATTATGCCTGTAGTTCTGCTAATTGCTATTCTTGTTTGGTCTGTGAAAACAATTTCTTGGCCCTTCTGATATAGATTCGTTATGTGCTTGATGAAGCCGACTCTGGTTGGCGAGGCAGTTGGCTTAACTAGTGATCATCCGTAAAACTAACACTTTAGTTTGGTTCACTAGTCTAGTGATATTCTTATTTTTTCTCGAATATGCAAAAGACTTGCGCATCTTTGTATTTAAGAATAAAAACTTTTACATCGCGCACAGCGCGTTTCAGGAGGAGTGATATTCTTATCAACTAGAGCCATCAATTGAACGCGAGATATTGCAGAAAACCTAGCTGAATGGGGACGCTTGGCTGCTGTTCCCTCTCTACTTGGTCCATAGCATCGGATGGCAATCGTTGCAGTCAGGGCTGCAGTGTTACATAGCCACCCCATACCTGTTAAACAACATACCAAGATTTGGGCGGTCCAGCGTGCTCCTATACATGCATTCTCATCACAGGTGCCTGTCGAAGCTGTTTCATGGCAGATGAATCAAGCCTTGGTGTCGTGATGGCAGATGAATCTATACAGCAATCCCCCAGCACTCTTACAGCCCTGCTGCAAAACAATAATGTTCAGTGGCGAAACAAATAACTGCCGTGCGTAGTACTTAAGCACATTGCCTGACAGAAGATACTTAATTGACAGTTGACACCGACAAAATATATGCCATCATTGCATGACAATATGACGCCATCTACGTTCTACGGTCTACAGATACCGTGCCTCTCTCCTGCTCGCCGCGTGCTGCCGTGTCTACCTACGCGTCGTCGGCCTTGAGGACGAGCCCGAGCTGGCGCATGAGGCTGGGATGGCCATACTCCGCGATGCCGAGACGCTGCAGGTCCCGTGGGTGGATGCGCTCGTCGGGCAGCACCGCCTTCTCCATCTCCATCAGCTTCCGGCGAACCTTCGCCCTGTAGATCAGGCCGGCCAGGGGAACATTCTTTGGCGCGGCGGCGGCACGCTGGACGTCTTGGGCCTTCTTTGCTTCACCACTCTGCGCCGTCCCCGGTGCCGGCTCCGACGGTGGCTGCACAGACGTGTCAATGATCTGCTCAGGAAGAGCTTCCCGTAGAGCTGGGAAACCGTCAGAGTATCTTTCGCAAGCAGAGTAAATGCCCTTGTCTGAACCACTGCTGCTTCTTGAGCTCGGCCCCTTGTCTGAACCACTGCTGCTTCTTGAGCTCGGCTTGCTGCCGGTTTGGACGATGGTGGACACGCCGCAGATGTGGACGTCCTCTTCCTCCTGCTTTACCAGGATGCCTTTGCTTTTGCTCTTTTCAGCGAGCTTCTCGTCCTTCTCGTCTGGGAGGACATCCACGACGATGGGGCGTTCCGGGGCGAACTTGTCCAACTGGGTCTTGAGCTCGAAGAGTACAGAGTCTTCCACAGAGTCAATGTCAATCTTGATCTCACCATCGGCATCGGCATCGCCGACGTGATTCCGCAGGAACTCCACGACGTGCCCTGGCACTTCCCCAGACAGCGAGGACAGGCGACAAGCAAGCTGGCGCCTCTCTTCTGCCGACATCCGCGGCGGCGCCCATACCTGCTTCTGCTCGTGCTCTACCATCACAGCTGAAATCTTCCCCCTCTTCATCACCGAAGGCGCATTGCCTCCTCCATCCTCAAATGGCTCGGATCGCTGTTTGGAGGCCAAGAACCGCTCCTTGTTGCCATTGCCGGCAGCTGGTGCGCCGCCGTTGCGTGCCCCACCTCGACGGGATATAAGCTCTGCTCTCTTTAGGAGAACACGCAAGACATCGAGCTCGGACGCCAGGCGCTTCTGTAGGAGCTCGCGAGCTGGCATCCCGCCGGCGGCGGCGGTTAAGATCTTCGTGTCGGCGGCGGCGGTCTCGACGACGTTGTTGCAGTTGCAGGTCATCTTGCGCTTCCGTAGGAGCTCCCGAGCTGACATATCGCCGCCGACGGTTAAGACCTTCGTGTCGGCGGCGGCCGTCTCGACGTTGTTGCGGTTGCAGGTCATGTTGCGCTTCTGGCTGGCCACGTAGAGCTCCTCGACCTCGGCGAGGCAAACTGACGAGTCTCGTGCGGGAGCGAGAGCGACGCGCCGCGGCTTCGTTCCGGAGGCACGCTCACTGTCATCACGAGGGGCTGGCGTGGCGCAACGAGGGAGGACGCCGCCGGCGAAGGGCCGAACGGCAGCGGCAAGGGCGGCCATGATCCGTCGCAGTGCAAGCCAACAGCACCAAGAGAAGGCATTAAAGGATGTCCGAAGAAGGGAAGAACTGCACATACGGAAACTAGCCAAATGTTTTTTAAGGTAAAAAGAAAATGTCCGAAGAAAGAATCTGCATCTTCTGCACATACAAAACTGTTCCAGGAAGCTACCCAAATGGCTTCTGACAGAAAAAAGAAGTCCTCGAATAGTTTTCTTATTAGTTGCCAACTTAAAAGTTCCTCCTCTTCTTCATTTTGTTGCAAGCATGATCCATATATAAAACAGTCCGGGACGTCGACATGGAACACCCGTGGATGGAGACCATTCAAATACGATAGAATTGCATACGTAAATACCATCGTTACCTTATTTTTTTTTGTTTCTTGGATACTAACACAAAACAAAGAATTCGAATACGGATTCACATTTAGATATCTATAGCTTCTTAACCGGAAGAATGAAGGACAAACAGTGCAGTGATGGCAAGCTAATTTGGCTGTTTGAAACCTTTTAGATTGTCTGGGAATTGCTTCAGTTGTTTGAGTCTTTGGCTCAGGATTTTCTGGTGTTATCTTTTACATGCCTCGTAGTCTGTTCAGGGTCCTGTTAGCAACCTGTTGATGCAGGGGCAGTTGGCTTTTACCATGTTCGTTGCTCCTTCTGGTCTTGCATGACCATCTTTAAACTCTGTTTTTCTGTCCTGTCCCTAGGTTTTCTTTCCAAATGCTACAATTGTATTTCCGTTATGATAAGTGATGGAAATAGGGTTATCCTCGGTTAAAAAAAAATCTATATCTCTTATAAAGATAAGTCTCACTAGGTATTTCTTTTAACATGCAAGCTATCCACATCATAATATACACGTCCAAATGGGGACGGACGTGTTCATGAAAAAAAAATCCACATCACAATCCACCAAAAAACATGCATTTATAGCTAACTAGCACATTATGATAGCTATCTCTTTATGTAACTTGTATTTAATTGTCCATATCAATGTGTCAAACTATTCATCCAAATTAATTTACGATAATCATTCATATAACTATAAATATAAATAGTATAATTTCTTTTTGAATTATCTGAAATCACCACAGCAACGCGTGGCGTATTCTCCTATTTTATTTTTAATTTTGTTACCTACAATATCTCTATCCAATAATTTCAAAAAGGAAATCACAGAATTAGAAACATTGTACGCCTAGTTTCGTCCTGACGAAACTCATCTCTCGTCTCCTTTTATAAATTTCTTGTCATGTTACTATTTTCACAAGGTCTAAAACCTTTTATAGAGAATGGCCTAATATGTAGCAAATATACAAGGAGTCATAACAAATGGATTGGACACGCGTCAATTTTAGGAACGATTTTTTTTTTTTGTTACTATCGGAGCACGGGATTTCCTTTTTGTCTCTTTTTTGGTTTCCAAAAGTTTCGGGAATAGATTTTAGGTTATTTGGAGATGGTAAACAATTTGTATTTGATCTTTGTCGCTCCCATCACAACGCTTCAATATATACATACATTGCTGCCTCTGCCTTGGCAATGCAACAAGAATTTATCGATGGCATGGTAAGCCACGTCAGTAAGGTCGTAACTGTACCTGTCGAGCCAGTCGTCGACATGTATATAATGACGGTTCAATATACACATAACACGCTTCAACATATACATAACACGCTTCCTATATATAATGACGGTTTTCTTTTCTTCACACGTCTTCATTGACCTGGTTCGTGAGGCCGTACTTGAGCCGCCAGTACTCGAGCCGCTCCTCGGCCTCCCTCATGTTGTTCATCAGTATCTGCACCCAATCAAGGATTGTGTCAGCCATCAGGTCAAGAAACATTAGCAAAAATATGTTTAGTAAGCTCACGTACGTGATACGCGATGTTGATCTTCTGGAACTCGACGCCGGTGTCGCGGTCGCTGTCCTTGCAAACGTCCGGATGGTACTGCACGACACAGGGGAGACGAACAACGAACTCTCGTCAGACAGAGGAACACGCAATCAAACTGTTTGGGCGTGGATATGGCAATGGATTGATAGTTGGATACTTTGGATATATGGAGTGTACCGGAGAGGTTCATGGTGTTATGGGGAACGCACCACGAGCGCGAGGCGGCGGAAGGCCTTCTTGACCTCGGTCCGGGTGGGACCCCGGGCGCAGCCGCAGCGTCCGGTAGTGCTCCTCCGCCAAGCCCACCCCCGCGTCGCCCACGAAGCTGCTGCACCTGATGGCCACCGCGGCGCGGCGCCTCGTCGTGCCTGTTCCCGCACCAGTCCTTCTCCCCCACAACTCCATCGACGACGACGACGGCGACGGCGCCAAGCGCACGCCTGCTCCAACGGCCATTTCAACGCACACCGCCCGCGGCGGGCTCACGAGTCACGAGAGACGCAGAGGGATCGAAGGAGGCAATGAAGAGCGCCGCGAAGTGAGAACAGAGATGAGCTGCCGGCTGCGGGAGAAGTGTGTGCTGTGGTGCTTCCGGATTTGGCCGTTCCGTGGTGGCTGGGCTGGGGTTTATATAGAAGAGCTGAAGAGGCGACACGACACGGTTGGTTGGGGACTTTCGGCGACGCCTCGGCCAGCACGTTTGGATCACGGCGAATAGCCGAGGAAAGCTGCTATCGCGTTGGCTGGGATCGACAGCGAGGCCGCATGCGTGCGTGTTCCTCCTATCTACCGCTCGGCGGCGGGGAAAACAAGAAGCTCCTGCCTGGCGCACGGGGCCGGGCCTCCGCGGGCGGCCACGCTGTGCAAGCCGCCAACGCGGCCTCTGCGTGCCAAATGTTGTTGACAGCCGGGAAGATCAGTCAGGCCTCGGCAGATCAGATCCAGGCAGAGCCAGATGGGTGGGTCGACGGGACGGGAAGGTGAGAATGTTGCACCGGACGGCATGAGCAAGCCACGTCGCACTCGCACGGTCGCAGGCAACCACGTACGAGTATGTCTGTCTCGGCGGTGACTCAATGGCGGGAGAGCAGCTTCGCGGTGAAAGCCGACATTTTGGACCAAATGGATGGTGAATTTCGCAGAGTTTTCTTGAGACGTATGGCGTTTGGCAAATGAGTTATTAGAAGTTGGATTGGGAAAGGGAAATGAATGAATGAGTAGGATTAAACGAGGTGTCAAGAATGGACGGTTAGAGCAGTCGGCGAAATAGAGTCCACCGTGGCTAGCATTTAACGTAGCAGGGAGCAGCAGTAGCTTTGCAGCAGGGCATGCAAGCAATGAGGAGCAAGCCTAGCAGGATAGCAGCCAATAGGAGTGCAGCTGGGCACATACCGCCCGCTTCAAGCCGGCGTTTCATAAAACGCCTGCTCCAACAGCCATCTCTTCTATCATCTGTGCCAGCTAGGATTCAGCCGGCTTGACGACAAACATAATACTTGCTCTTAGGATACAATCTTCCTCTTTGAAGGGTGGATATTATTACCCTATTCCATTTGCCAAACACCACCACATGTTCAATCTCTTCCCATCTCTCTTCGCCCCGCCCCCTTCTCCCCCATGACTTTGTCACTAATATATATATATATATATTTATTCCCACAGTGTTTTGAAAGGATTGCATGAGACCACACTCTAAACCTACAGTGATCTCAAAGCGCTATATTGAGCCCATGGTGTGCCACCAGTGGCAGAGGATATAAAAAAAAAATCAAGTAGGACGAAATCGATACCATAGATAGCAAATGATGATGTCGTAATCGCCGCCGCGCCCTCACCACGTTAGTAAATTCGAGATAGAGAACACAAAACGTGGCTTGCTCGCCACGTCAAGAAACGAAACGGGTGGACTTCAAGCATGAGGGATTGGATGGGTCCCATCGATACTAACTTCAAGCATTTGATCACGTGACCGTTCCAACATGCTGAACTCTGTAGAAGATAGAAACACATGTGACCGGACGAAATGTCGCATGGAAATGGTCCAAATGGAAGGGTTGGACGGTTTGCTCGTTGGCCATGTCGTCTACTAGCCTTGGTTTAACCGGCGCAACACGACGTCGTCTTGGTATAACTGAAAAACTGAAAGAAAAAAAATCAACGCTACTCCATAGTCCGTAGTGGTTCCATATAGAACAACTCATTAAACAAGTTATCATGTCACTAGAAAGCCTAAGATAATAGAGAAGATTAGGGAATCTGAGGGTGGGATGGGAGGGGGGCCCTTATTGTCGCCCAACACACCACAAATAGCGTTGTTCGAATGTATCATACGAGTATTATCTATCGTTCACTTTGTATTTATTTTGTTGTAAACATGGTTTAATTTGCAATGTGATGACCTGAAGAGCAATGTTTTCTTATTGTGAATGACAGCTGTAGGAAGCGGCGGAGGTAAGTATTGTGTAGTTGAAAGTCCCTAGTTTGGTTTTGGATAATTGATGAAACCTTACGACTAACCTTATTTCTAAGTGGATGATTTAGAGAAAAGTAGTCCATGCCAAGTGGAGCTCAATGAATGAGTCATGACATAGAGTCATGTGAACCAAAGGTGAAGATCAAGATGAGGACTTGACTCAATGGGCCATGTGGAAGTGTGAAGGGCAAGTTGAGGTTTCAAAGTGAGGGACCATTGCGATGGTAAAGGTTGGACAAGACTTGGTGCCGATGAATCGACCAACGAAAGAGCAAGTAAGATTGAGATCGATAGACCAAGATGATTACATGATGATGTGGAGTGTCACATGTCAATTGAAGGCTTGTCGGTCGATGGAGAAACAAAATATGGGCTGTAGCACCTGATTTTTAAAAGAAGACCAAGCGCTAACTATATGTGTGCCCAGGATGTCCAAAGAACACATATAGTGACAAAAATGGTAAATATTAGAAGCAATGCTTTATTACATATTGAAACATATTTACATTAAGACTTACATGTAAAGAAAACACATCAAAAACTAATCTTAATCTCTTGACTCCCTAACTTGCTTGACATCCCATAGAGCTGAAGTTTTGTCCTCCTACTCATTCTCTCTTACTTGATTGCTAATCTTGAGTGAGATTGAGTGATTCGAAGTGCATTTGCATGAGGTGATTCATCTAGTGGCACTTGCGAGTCATTTGGCCGGTGGATTTCTTGTTACTCTTAGAGAGTACCGCTCCTAGCCGGCTTGGAGGATTGTTAGAGGCGTTGGGAAGAGTTGATGATTGTTATTATCCACCTCCGGTGATTGATTGTAAGAGATTCTTGTGCTTGTCCTCGGCGGAGTGCCAAAAGCGACTTTATACATTACGCGTGTCATTGAGTTACCTCGTTTGAGAGTGGTGTCTTGCGGTTCCCTTGCGAGGGAGTGCCTGGCAAGGCAAGTGGCTTGCGAGTCACACCGAAGAACCATCTAGGTGTTGTTCGACACAACCGGTGACGTAGCTTGTCGGTGCAAAGTGAACACCGGGTGAACAAAATAATTGTGTCATCCTCTTATCTCTCGGTGATTGGTTCTTCATCTCTCTATTGTTGCCCTGTGATTGATTGATTGATTATCATCTTGGTGATTGGCAATATCTTCTCTACACCGTCGTTATTCAAATCACCATTTTATCTCTTGCACTTGCTTTTATACATATAGTTTGTGTAGTGTTTGCTCTCTAGCTTGTTCATTAGCACGTGTAGAAAGTAGTGACATAGCCTTTGTGTGACATAGAGATCATAATATATATTAGAATTATCATTAGGAGGTTTGCTCATCATCTAGGCTAGGCAAAACTGTATTTACGCCATTTATTATACTAATAAGTTTTGTCTAGTGGTTTGTAAAATTTTTTAATAGGCTATTCACCCCCTCTAGCCATCTAGGACCTTACAATAGTGGGTGCCAATGCACCACCCAAAAAATATAAAAACAGTGATATTGATTAAAATTCCACCATATATGTACCACCCAAGAGACATGTTTATGCACCCTCAAGGCAAGTGCACCACCCTCCGATTTACTCTAGCTTCGCCACCGAGTGTAGGTCCTTCATGCTATCTAGGACAGTAGGGGCGGAGGACCCGGCATGGTAAGGTAGGGTGCTCGCCCTACTTTGACACGGCCATGGATCTTCCTAGAATCGCTCCCTGATTCAAGCTGGTAGCCATAGGAGCAGCAGGCCACAAGTTCGTTTAAGCCTGGGCAAAATACCCGATACCCATTACCCGCACCCGAACTACCCAAACCCGGACCCGAATTACCCGAACCCGAGGTACCCGATCCTAAATTCGGATAGTGATTTTGATTACCCAAAATTAGTTTAGTTAATTCGGATAAGACGCTCCGGTACCCAAACTACCCGAACTACCCAAAGTTTTATCTCGATCTTTGTATTTATCATTTGTTATTAGTAGAATACTTGAAATTATCACTTTATTAGAATATAATTCTCTTGGTTTGAACAAGTGACTATAATATATTATTCTTTATAAATTCTTGTTGAAACTATATAGAAATTATTGGTGAAATTATGTATAAATTACAACTAAAATTTTGTGTATTTTATTGTTTTTTGTAAATGCGGGTAGGTCGGGTATATCCGAACCCGATTCCGAACCCAAAAAATCAGGTATCCAAAATTTCGGATAGTGCTTTTTTGAGGTAGCAATTTTCGTTACCCAAACTTTAAATTATCTGAATTACCCGACCCGAAAAAATCGGATAACCCGAACGGCAAGGGTCAAGTTCGTTGCTCGATAGCCATGGGCGCTGGACGCCGGAAAGAAAATGAGTATCTCAATGAACAGTTACTTGGGCCCTGTCCTCGTGGGCTATGAGTCTGTAACTTTGGGCTGGAAGCCTAGCACAACATATCTGCGAGTTTTCGTTAGGTGCCATCATGACCATGCAGTCGACTAGAAAAAGGTGACCAGTGATGCAATAGTGCCCCTCCTCGGCTTAGCTACAACTGGAACTCATTGCGCTCGGTGTATTATAAGAGTGTTTCGATGTTAGTTGTTTTTCTAAGTAGTGGTAGTTGCCTGTTGGTGGCGTGGGTGTCACTCAGTGTGTGTAACATTTTTCGAATGTGCTCTCTCCGTGTTGTTTGGGTTTTGTACATTGGTCTCCTTAAACCATCACTTTCGCTATCTTATAGAAACATCACTTTCTTTCTCTAATCATCCATTGCCTACCAGAGTTTAAAGAATGCATTGTAAAGACAACAAAGAAAAACAACATTTGCAGACATTCTTGCCAAACAAGTTTTTGAAGACCACAAGAGGTAATCACCGCCAACCACACGAGATTTAATACCCACTAAAAGAACATCGGCTCGAGGAACCCTTCGAAGAACGCAAGCTAAAACTCTTTTATTATCAAAACGGAATATTGGAGATGTGGGACACTGTTGTAGAATAGACCAAACGAAGAGATTTGATATCATCACGTCAAAAGACCACTGAACACCAAATGTCAAAGGTCTAAGAAAGATCAATAGCTTTGATAGACCAACTTCAACCGGCCCTTCGAGAATGTTAAATCAAACGTCGCTGAGGTAGGAGAGGCTAGTTATTCTATTTAAGTTTAGGATCGGTGAACATAACCTAAAATAAAACTATGAAGGGAAAGGGATAATTGGGGCCCTGCTCCTCCATTAATCCATTGGCAATACCGCCGGTATCGTGGGAGAGGACGGCGACGGCGGCGTTGGGGTTTGCTGCGAGATTTGGCTAAAATAATCAACTAGTCGAGCAACACGTTGGTCTATATACAAATTATATTGAGTCATATCATTTTAAGTTTCACTACATACATAAGAAATATCAATATTTATTATACCAAATAATTGTTCTTAAAATTATTATGATTTTTATATTATATATCTATTTTGAATCATAAATATTGATATTATTTTATATAAACTTGGCCAAACATTACATAGTTTAATTAACTATAGAGCTGGAGCAACTAGAATTACATCATTTATGCATAAAAGCAATGTCCTCTCCTTAAGAACAAAGTAAAATCAGGCTACTTGTATAAGTAATAATTATAACAGCAAAAAAATTTCAGATATATCCTAAAAGGTAAAATTCAAGCTGAACATCAACCAGAACAGAAGAAACCAAAGTATCACAACAGAAGGGTTGCCTATTTTCGCACTGCCTAGCTAGTTGTCCACGGCGGCTATATGTGGATCATCATTGGGAAATGGTAGAACACTATGCACGCACAATTGCACTTGCACGCTCCGTCCATGGGCCGCGCCGAATGCACTCCCATTGTGTGCTAATAACTAAAATTAGGACTCTCAACAAGCTAAGGACTCAACAATCAAGATGTTATCCTTAGATGCTTCATCCATGTACAATTCTTCACATCAAGGAAATTGTAGTAAGGTATCAAGAAGACAAGAACCGTTAAAGGACGCATTTCTGTCCTTGCCCTCCATGTTGTGAATCGCTATTGCTTTCGGCAGCAGGTGCACTTCTCCTGCTCGTGTTTCAGAGCCTGCGGATAGGAAACGTCAGTACGTAATTCCTGACGATCGATCAATATATTATGAAATCAAATGGCCATTTGTGTACTGTCAAGAATACCCGCATCTGATCAGTCGAAATTGAAACGCATTCGTCTTCAGATGATCAGATCAGTCTACTCTCTCTAGAAAAAGAATACTGTAACATATTTGTATACATGCACACGAATGTTAGATTACCTGCAGTTCGCTCTGCAGGCCCTTGATGTGCTCAACTGCAAGGTCCAACATGTCCGCGGTGCTCGTTTGCTGTGTGGCATCAACAATATAAGCATGATCACTTCAGTTAAATTTTCTTTCGCCGTAGTATTCGGTAATCTAGTTATGTACATATTTCTGCCTCGTGCAGGTATATAGACACAAACTCTACCTAACAAAATGTATGTAAGTTGTGGGCGTCACAGTTCATAGATCAACAACAGCTCGTAGTTTACCTTGTCCATGTTGGGCACGAGGTCCTGCAGCTTCCTGAGCTTCTCGCTGATCCTCGTCCTTCTCTCCTGCACCATACATAAACCGAAACCACGGTGAATATAATCTTGGAAACGTGATCATAGAGGAATTTTGGGATATACGAACGTAGTACGCACCCTCTCGGCGATGCTCCTGGGGTGCGTGGCGCACCCACGCTTGGCGCGCACTTTGAACGGCACCTGGTCCTGCTGCAGCTGCATGTACCTGTCCATGCCCGCCATCTCCAGCGCTGTGCCCGCCATGGCGCCGCTAAACTGCATTGTTCACACGCAGATCCATCAAACACAAAGAACGGGACGACGACACTCACTGGTGGCAAAGAAATCAAAGCAGCTAGACACATGAGGAGCTAGAGCCTGCATTTGCATTGCAACATACTCCTATACCTGAGGGTCGTATGCGCCGAGGGTTGTAATGATGTCCCTGGACTCTTCCCACGGCCCAACAATGGAGAACCCGCCGGAGTACGAGCGCGCCGCCGTGGCACTGGCACCACCACTGCAGCTCTCGGCGCCAGAGCCGCGGCCAGCCGCCGCGCGGTCGCCGCCCATCAGGCCGCCCGGGAAGGCGGCGCCGTCCTCGGAGATCCACGAGAGATGGTGGCCCGCGGCGGCGGCGCCCTGTCCCTGGCCCTGCTGCGCCCCGATGAAGTTGAACTCGGACGGCTTCATCTTTCGGCCGCTGCCACTGGCGTTGTTGGCCGTTGAAGGATCATGCTGACCTTCGCCGCCACCACTGCCTCCGGCTTTATCTGAGCGTCGATACCCTGCGTAGTTTATTCCAACCAGGCCACAGCCGCGCATTGTTTAGAAAACTGTCAAATTTTTCGAAAGATTAAAAAACTGTCAACTTTGCCAAGATGGTTAATTAATGCACGATCTGAACTAGTAGTGGGCAACTAGCTATTTTACAAACTTGTGGCCTTTCTGCAAATAGTAATGTGGTGGACATTTTTATATATGCAACCATATATGATATAGCCGCGCCTTCTAATTTTTCTTCCTGATGACGAAGGAATCTTTACGCTAGCTAGCTAGTTCTTCTCGAATTAAACACGAAGATCATCAGAATAATGAAAGAGAGGTCGGCCAAATATATAAGATCCGGCGTGGACGTTAGGAGGAGCGCACAAAGCGCCAATCCACTTTGCAACTTGCATATAAATATAGGGCTACTAATTTTGGCAAAACGGCGGTGACGTCACGGTGGAGCCGTCAGCTGACTGGACTGCAGACAGAGCCGGGCCCACCTCAGCCAAGTGGGCGCGTGCCATGTGGTCCCTGCCTTTGATTAAGACAAGTGGCCGCCTTGCTAGTTAGGGCTTGAGGCACTAATTAATAACACGCCCATTAATTAGTGTAAGCCTCGTATAATTTACAACTGCGTGCTGGCCAATCAATACTTCCTCCGTTCTAAATTTAGTTCACTTTGATTTTTTAGGTGCATGTATTTTGCTATGTAGCTAGATAAATAATATGTCTAGATATATAGTAAAATATATATATTAGAAAAATTAAAATAAACTATAATTTAGAATAAAAAAAATAGACTGTTTGTTCACCTCGTCCCTCGAGAGATAGCAGAAGCCAACCCTGCCAAGTGTGGGACGCATTCATTCGGGTAGCATTGACCTTGACCGGATTGAAAGAGGCATCGGTAGGGCATGTATCGTACGTGATGTCATCCAGTTCACCTTGGAGATGATGTTTGGTTAAAGTCTTGTGATCCTCTAAAGTTTAGCGAGTTTTGTTTGATTGTAATGACTTAAGACCACTAAATTAATTGCCTTATGTATATTTTAGTCAATTTTAACTACCTCTTAGTCCCTAAACTTTAATAGGGATGTTTGATATTTTTTATAGTCACTAAAAGTGACTAAAGTGTACCGAATAAACTTTAGGGGTAAACCAAACAGCTCCACACGTAGTCCTGTCCAAAAACAAAACTCTTACCGCTACAAAGAGAGAATACAAACAGTTTCCTATTAATTTGCTAAGGAGTACAGTATCTCTCTCTAGTAGACAACTAATGTAGGTTGTCTACATGGCTACAGGTACCTAAAATGTACACGACCCATCCCCTCGTTGAAACTTTCAAAAAATCTGTAAGTCTCTTATGCTTTCCCTAAGAGACAACTGAAGCAATGTCTGCGCCATTTATCATTACACACAGCAAATTTGTTTTTCAATTTAGAGGAAAAATTCTTTTGGCACATATAGTAGAGTTTAAATGTAAACTCTCTCTCTCTCTCTCTCTCTCTCAAAAGTTATTCTCCATGTCCCAAATAATATACAAGGGTTGCAAGGTTTTCTAGTATAGTTTAAGTGATATGAAAAAAATTTGAAGTTGCACGTAAGCTAATCCAACTAATTAAGTACATGTGCATTATATATGTTGAGGATATAAATTGCAGTTGTTTGGCCGGCGTCAAATGAATGGTTTCTAATCTGCCAAAAGGAGGCCATGTCAACATCAACTCATGGTCCTCCACTATCACATATTCAATTTTTTTATTTCCATATATAGTACTCTAGTTAAGGATGATGTACAGTTTAGCATTTCACATCATACTATATCCGTATAGATAGCTCAGTAGCAACTAATGTGAAATGAATATTAGCATATAGGCATTAGTATAAGGACAATTATACATGGTAGGTTGGCAGGACCTACAAGGTATTTACATGCTTGACTCCAAAAAGAATCAGCAAATGGGCGGTTTTCTTATCCTCCAGGGCAGAAACCCAAGCCAATGGACGAAAGAAAGAGTTAACCTCTTGACCGACTAACGCTCCTCTCAATTAGCTGGCCACTATGTATTCAAGATTATATATGTATAATATTCTCTACCAAAGGACATATTGTACATGCGTAATGACTTTGCAACAGATAATCCAATTTAATGAATGGATAAATGGAAGGCAACGGCGCAAAACACATCAAAACACATCAGCATACCGTGCAAGTGGCAAACAAACTTTAATTAAAATGAGCCACTAGGATTAGAAAATGGGACAAACTGTAGACATGTGAATACAAAAGTACATGTAAAAAGAATAAAAGCGTGACTTTTAAAATCTTAGACCTCACAATTCGCTGTCGAGGGGACGCCAATAAGAAAAACCGTCGCTACATATATATAAGTCTTTAGTTCTCCATACCGTGCCCTTGCAATTTGTAAGGAGGGGTTTATATCGAAAAAGGCAACATGTTATAAGCATACTGCGATTTGAGATTTGATGCAAACTTTGTTCTACTGTTTCAATAGCTAAGGGCATGTAATTTCATGCTGAACAAAGTTAATCCATGGTGTATTAACCACCATGTGACAGAAACCTAAGGCATCTTAAACGCATGGTAGACAGATTAAAGTAACTACTATGACTAGTTGAAACTGTAAAAAGGTGCCCTCCCATGGCACTATGGCAGGGGGCATGCAGTAGCCAGCAAAAAGCCGCGTGCGCATCTGTTTTTGCAAAACCGGCTTGGCCTCATCTAGCAAAATTTCGGTACCTGCTCCCAGCTTTAATAAGCCCAAAACCGGCAGCAAAAGCTGGGCAGTGCACGACACGGAACAAGTTGCAGAAACTGGTTAGCTAGTGGCCGGTGCACCACAGCCAGTAGATTTGCCTTTGCGGCGGCCGGCGCCTATCATGGATGCAACAAAAACCACGCTGCCGTCGGCTCGGCCTGCTTCTTCATATTATCCACGGGGAAATTGGCCAAAATTTCTCAGAGTTAGGTGGATGATCGAATGTCGCCATTATGAGGCATTGGTAGCTAATGCAAATTGTCGGTTCCAAACTAAAATCATGTATGATAAAGGACAAAATTCGTGGCAGAAAAAGCGCCCCCCAATTCAATTGCTATATCGATACGGTAAAAATAAGGAAAAGCGCATGGAAAATTGAAATTGGTCAAGGCGATTGAACGCAGGCGTTACCGTTGTCTACGACGAGGTTGGAGAAGAAACCGACCGGAGAGCTGCTGTGTCGCGCCAGCATGTCCACGGACCCGTCGTTCTGCCTATCCGCGTCGCCGGCGCTGAGATGATGACGACGATGTCCGTCGTCGTGCCCGTGCACGTGCCCCAGCGAGATGTCGCCTCCTCGGTACCGCAGGCCCGCCGCCGCCCTCTCGCCCGCAAGCCCGCCGCCGTGCTGGTGTTGCTGCCCGCCCGACGAGGAGGAAGAGGACGGCTCCCCGCCGCCGCCGCCTCCGGCCGGCAGGAAACGCCTCATGATGCTGCCGACAACCACCCCTACCTCTCTCTGTCGATCTCTCCGGGATAAGTCGTTCGTCCCGGCCGGCCGTGTGCACGAACTTGGGCTAGCTGCTGGGAGAGGGAGAGTAGTGCAGGCCGCTGGGAATTGAAGGGAAGCGGAGAGAGAGGGAGGTCGTCAGCTCAGGGAGCTAGCTAGGACGACGACGAGCTAGGCACGCGGTGGCCGGGAGGGACGACGTGGGTTTTGGCAGATGCGCGCGTGCGTTCAAGCGTAAAACTACGGCAACTGGGTCGGGTGGTGGTGGACTGGTGGTGCTGCGGCTGCTGCAAGTGGGCGGGCGTGGTGGGCTTAAAAGAGCGGGCGGGGGGGGGAGGAGCCAGGCAGGCGGCCGCCGTGATTGGTTCTCGGGGCGTGTGACGGGGTGCCGCGCGGGGACCGCCCGCGCGCCCTGGGCTAGGGTACCCTAGGGTAGGTACTGCCACTGCCGCTGCCGCTGCCGCTGCAGCTAGCTGCAAGTGGAAAGACCGGGACCGGAGCACGGGCATCTCTTCGGGCCCGGCCGACCTGATCCGTTAGTCAGCTCTCGCTCGAATGCCTGCCCGGCTGGCTGCCCCCGCCGGCGCCGACGACGCCGCGAGTGGATCAAAAGGTTGCCTCGTCGTCGGCTGATGATAAGATTGCAATCACCATGGTCTCCTGCGCTGCGCAGCCCATGTTTTGCAGCAGTGGATTACCCTGGGCCGACAGTATGTGCACTGTATTTTAGTCCCTCTTTCAAATTATAGCCCATTTCAATTTTATCCAAACTTAATTTAAACTTCTCTTTGATAAAGGTCGACATTATACTGTTTTTCAATTATAAAGCTTAGCCAGGATCTAGGAGCAGTCGAAGCTAGTCAATCTCTAATGGTCACGTGAAACATCAAACATGCATGGATTAGAGAGAAACTACTCACTCCATTTGATAAATAGGCATGAAAACTTTAGAACTTTTAGTGCAAATTAAGTAGAGACTAAGAGCGACTCCAAGAGATTTGTTACTATAGAACTCTTCAAAAAACAAGAGTTCTACAAAAAGTCTTGCTATTTCTTATTTGTTATTTCGGAAGATAGCCAACAGCGTTCGCTTGTTTTTTTTGTGTCTAGTGAGATTTAAGGGATAGAAAACTTGCTATTTCAGAAAAATCAAATAGCATAGCTATTGGAGCATTTTTTCTCTAAAATTCTAAATATGTATATACAACAAAAATAACATGTCTCTTGAAGATGCTCTAAAAGGTCTTTCATGCCTCTCATTAAAAGCAGTTAGGCTAGTCAAAAGCAAGTCCAACAATAAAGCTAAGTGTTTGGCTATAAGTTAAATAATAGAAATCATGTTATACAATACTAGTTGTCTTCTGTTTGTCTATAAAATATATTATTATGTGGTACCTTGTCCCATATTCTTTTTCTAATTTCTCCTCACGTGCATACACTTGCTAGGCCCTCCACTGCATATTTAGGATCTCATGCCCAGCTTTTTGATTGCATGAGAGTTAAGCTCTCTTCTCATTCCTTCAATCCTTTGCATCAACAATGACTATCTTGACTATAAGACCATTATTATACTTGCTCTAGTTAGCACAGTTAATGGTTGTACAATCTAGTGGTTGACTAGCTCTTGATTGGATGCTTAGAAATCCTTATGCCATATATATGGCTAATATTTGAACAAGTTCATATAATTGTGTGGAGTGTGGAGACTAATTTAAGGACTAATTCCTCGCAAAAAAATAAGGATAAATAACTTTTTTTAGTTTATTTAGCAATAAGATGAGATTCTTGATGTCATCCTTTATTTCGACTACACTAGAGATAAATTAGAAAAGATTCTCGCTCTCATGCACACATCCTTAATTTTCTCTCTACGCAAGGTTACACTATATTCCCTCCGTTCCAAAATGTTTATCACTTGCGTTTTTCGAGAAACAATTATCGATAATTTTATATTAAAAAAATTAATATGTATAATATATAATTAGTATTATTAGAAAAGATCTTTAAATCTAGTTTTTTAATAAATTTATATAAAAATATAAATATTATACATATTTTATATAAAATTAAGTCAAACTTGAAACATAAAAACCGAAGACGACGTACATTTTGGCAGAGAGGGAGTACACTACTACCATGTCGATCAGTGTTCGTTTTGCTGTTTTCTGGGACTCCGTTATCTGCAGGAAAGCTCGAATTATAACAAGATATACAATCCAGCGTACGTACTGTCGATCGATCGCCAATCGGAATCTAAGTCACATATGAGTATGATAGATACGTACATACATGCGCCGAAACAATAATGTTATAGAACTGGGGAACATGCAGGCCTAGTCGAGCGCAGCCGTCGTCCCGTGCCCGTGCCCGGCTGGGTGCATGAACCTGGTGGCGGCCGCAGGATCGTTCGCATCGGGGCAGCCGCCGCCGGCACCTGCATAGTGTACCACTACTAGACTAGTAGTATGCAACTGGCCAAGTTGCGCGATACTTTTATCCGATCCCTCCCACCCACGTCGTCGTCGGGTGCGTGGGTGCCAAAAACCAAAACGCAGTACGGTCTGCTGCAATGCTAGCTTGATCATCCGGCGACAAACGCGCGTAGCCGTGCCCCGTGCGCGTGGGGGCCGGAATCGATGATCGAGGTCCTTCTCGACGTCGTCGAAGCTCGATCTCAACTGCTCACTGAGGAGCGGTCGGCGTCGGCGTCGACAGCCAGTCAGCCACTTGTGCGACACACACATTCCCCTCGTAGTAGTGCGCGCGGTGGCTGTTGGCGTTAACGATGAGACGGGCAACGGGGGACGCCAGGCGCTCTCGTCGCGGTCAGCTAATAGCTAGCTACTTCCTCCGTCCTATGAAGACTGTCGTTCGAGGAGTGTGCACGTCGGACCAAGGAAGGTGACAGAGCCAGAGTGGGTATGATGCTATTGGTGCATACGACCGGGGAAAGAGAGAATGCAGCTGTATGCAAGAAACAAGTGGACAAGAAATTTCCTTCTTTTTTAATGTCTGGCCAGTGCTCGCAACGACAGTCTTCGTAGGACAAATTTTGATTCCCCCAGCGACACACTCGGTGGGAAAGAGGGAGTAGGTCACGAGGACCAGCGTCAAGAAGCACGAGATCGAGCTGCACAGTCTGCGGCGCCGGGCGTCACCATGCAGCCAGACCTCACAGAAATGCCGGAACCATCCAACGACGACGACGACGTTGCTTGCGTAAGGGACGAATAAAGAATAATAGCGAGACGACGGATCGGAAGGGCATCGCGTGAGTCACAAGCGTGACGACGGGCCGGTCGGTTCATCGTACGATGATAGTGCTAGCTACTATATGGTACGCTTCGCAGTACTTAGCTTACGGAGTACTCCCTCCGTTCTAATTTTGTTACGTTTGAGGGTAAAAAAAAGATTCAGAATAGAATAGAAGACGTTTTAGCTCTAGCAGCTTAGATTATAGTAGGTCTCGTACAACGCCAGTCAATCGGTGTCGTCCACTATATGGAATAAAAAAAAGCAAGCGATGTGAAAAAAAGTTTCGGAGCCTTATCTCCTCCACGGGCACACACAGCCATCCCTCTCCACGAGCTGCCCGAGGCCGCACTCACGCAATCCTCCCTCCACCGCGAATCCTCCTCCCTCCTCTCCGGTGTGGAAGGCAGCGGCGGTCCTTCTCAGCTCCACGCTCCCTGCGACCAGCTCTGCCTCCACCGATAAGCGCCGGGCATGGCTGGCGCTGCGCGGGACCGCCACCGTCCCGCTGACCGCCTTGCCTGGATCCGCCGCCGTACCGGGTTGAAGCAGCACGGCGCCAAGCTAAGAAGTAGCAGCAGCGAAAGCGATGGCGATGCGGCCTCCAAGGTCGCCCTGAAGGTGAGGGCGGCGGTGATGCGGCCCCCAAGGTCGGCCTGGTGGTGGGCGGCGGCGGCAATGCGGCCTCCAAGGTCGCCCTGAAGGTGGGCGACGGCGACGATGCGGCCTCCAAGGTCGGCCTGATGGTGGGTGGCGGCGACGATGCGTCCTCCAAGGTCGCCCTGAAGGTAGGGGGCGGCGGCGATGTGGCCTCCAAGTTCGCCCTGAGGGTGGGGGACGGAGGCGGTGGCGGCGGCGATGAAGATGTCAGCTACTCTCCCATGTTGGGGTGCTGCAGCTGCAATCTGATCCGAAAGCACCTTGTGGCGGAGGAGGGCGGCTGTGAAGGCACCTGCCCTCGCAACTTGGGGAGCTGCGACTGGTGTGGGAGCCCGAAGCACGTCGACGTGGTCGCCGGCGTTTCGACGCCAAGGGACAGTTGTACGTTCTCGACTCAGAAGCTGAAAATAGTGACCTGGAGGAGAGCTGCCGTCCAGTGTTCCACCGAGGTCAATGGGCCCATGGCCGTCGACTTGCTGCAACCAGCAAGGTGGCCTTGGAGGCGGCCACCTGCACAACCAAAGCTACCGTGGATGCCGGCGGCGAAATGACCGAAGAGATGGTGCACTTCATGGAACAATGCCTCACTAGCATCGAAGAGGGCAACAGGGAAGTCTTTATCCCCTGGATCAAGGTTCTCATCTCTTCTGCCTACACCCCCCCCCCCCCCGAAATAGTTGTGACGCTTGCCTGGTATTTGTGACGATGAAATGCTGCTTTTGTGTGTTTCAGTGACTATGTTATGTAGTGTGAGACTATGTTATGTAGTGTGACAATGTTAGCTCTTGGGTATGAAGGTACCTGCAATTTAGTATCTGTGACGATCAAATGATGCACAACTTATGATTTCCGCTATCTGAATATTAAGAACTATATTTCATTAGCTCATTGTCACCAGAACAACGCAGCATACTGTTGTTTTTGCTGTGAAGTAAACATATGCACGAATAAATGGTGTTTTTAGCGGTAGGAAACGCATGAACATATTAAGTAAGTATGAATTCAGAGAAACCAAACATATATTTACAAGATACTAAACATATTTACAAGTACACACATCATACTAGTTTTATACATGCACCACAAAAGGGTTTCCTTCGCCTCCACTAGGATTACAAGATACTAAACATATTTACAAGTACACACATCATAGTAGCAGTACATTAAACAAAAGCTAGACATCCATATCCCGTTGTTGCTGCACCTCAAAAGCTAGACATCCATATCCCATTGTTGCTGCACACCTCAAAAGCTTAACAACCAATTCGATTAGCTATTCAACGACTTAATTGCCTTCTCAACTATCTCCCTGTCACAACTAAGAGAGTTGGGAAGCATGCCTAGTGCCTCCAGCCTTGGCTTATTCATGTGGGGGATCTTGTACCTATTCCCTCCATTATCTTTCATAACCTCAATCATGCATCCTTGTAGCGTCAGGAATACCCTATTTAGAATAACAGGGTTGTATTGTTCATATTCCTTGAGAACATTTGTGATGATGTCATTCATGTTTCTAGATGTCGTTCTATCCATCATCGACTGAAGAGATGCAAAGAAACCAAGATCTAGGCAATTCATATCAGGAGAATTAGCAGGTTGATTCATTATGCGTATATTTAGGCCCGTCTGGGCAACTACTGCTAGAAAATCAGGATCATCGGCGCGGATATGTGAGGGAGCATTGTCCTGCTGTATCCAAATTATCTCATTGGCATCTTCTAGAGGCCAACGCATGCGTATAACTTTAACAAGTTTTGTGATCACATAAGATCTCATTGTTTGTCTATCAACATTCATTGTCTTCGTGATAGGTGTTTCCCTGGGCCTATTTTCACTTCTTCTTGGTGCCGGTTCTGAAAGTACAAATATTTATATGAGAATATAGTTGTACTGATTCTTATGTATTGAAACTAGAATAAAACATGATTGAGAATGCTACCTCACGAACAAAAGGCCAACAGCCTAATCTGCCATCAAAATAACATCTGCCTTCAGCATCAAACCTAGGTTGTGTAACTCTAGAATAAAACATGACTTTGTCAATGGCATTCTTGTTTTGCACTATCCTGTGGGGGTCTTGTTCGTCTGGAGCCATGTATATCTTCTTATTCTTTCTTGTCCCATTGAACCACTTCTCATCCGTGTGGATTATATTTTTCATGTGTTTGACTTGGGATTAGTTGGCAGCGTACTTGGTTCTAGCATAGAGAGACACCACTGCAGCCTAGCCTTTTTATTTGCTTCCTTCAAATAGGGTTTCAGTGAGTTGGAATGTCGTCGCAGCAATCCTTATCTGAATGCCCTATGCAGAGTGCTTTTATGGACACCTAGAGCATTTGCAAGTGACCTTATAGTACCCCTTCTGCTTTATGGGAATATCTGGAACTCTAGAGAGATCCACTTGAACTTTTTTACGGCCACAATTAGGTTTCAAACCCCTAACATCTACTAGTATGCTTGCTGCCCAACATCTTTTTGCTCTCTTCCATACACGTTGTATGGTACGTTTAGGGACATTGTACTTTTCCTCAACAATAGTTGTACTATTTCTTTTTAATTTTCCTTTGTTACTGCTCCGGAGCAAATCTTCAAATATGTCTTGTCTTTGTCTATCTGTTAATTCCTTCAATCTATGTAGAGCCTGATCATGATTTGCTTGGTCATCATCTACACCATCGAGTGCTTGGTCATCCTCTTCAGCATCATGTGCTTGGGCATTTTCTTCGTCATCATGTGTTTAGTCCGACAACTCGTGTTCATCAAAGGCGATGTCTATAGTTTCAGTGTACACGCCAAAAACCTCTATGAGATCATCCAAGGCATCTTGTTCACCTGGATAAAAATAGAAATGATCAATACAAATTATTTTGGACTTGGAGCTAATAAATGTGTTGTAGGAACTTTTTATTTGGATCACATGCTGCACAGCTGCAGATATGCACAGAATTAACAATTTTTCCTACGATGTGCACAAATGCATTAAATATGATTTTTGAAGCAAACACATGTGTATGCTCAAGTCACTGATTGGAAATAATCACCTGTCAGTAGGTTTTCTTGTTCACTGCCCTGTTGAGGAAGATTCAAATCAAAGGGATGGCAAACATTATGAACTGGTGCATCATCAAAGAGGCCAGGTAAGGCATCTGCTCCACCACTAAAGTCGTTTATGAGATGTTGTATGGTATCTTCTTCATGTTATGAAGCTTTGTCATTGCCTGTACCAAAATTTGTAATATTTGTATGTATTGTCAATACATAGATGATGAAACTTTTGTCATGCAGATTTTTGTGGAAGTAATGGAAATACTCATCGGTCACCGGGTTTGCTTCTTTTTCATTTAAAGCAAATGGGTGGGCAACTGTGAATTGCACTTGTGAGTTATCCACCCCTATGAAATGTACTCCCTGTTAGCAATATTTATTTTGGACAAGATGCTAAAAAACAATTGGTATACCAATTTTTTTTAGAATCAACAAAACATATGGTGAGGTTAGATGCAATTCTTAGTAGATTAAACTTTTTTGCACATCTATTGAAGCCACGAAATAGCCTTAAGGTACACCAAATTGAAATCCAATAGGAGTAAGGCATCAAACTACCACACAATCAGTTTAGAAGATAGAGAAAAGCGAAAAAATCCAAGGAAACTCATTTTAGGAGACAGAGAAGATAGAGAAAAAGAACAACAATCATCATACTACCAAACTGTGTTGAAAGAGGAGGGCATGTAAAGAATCACCTCTTTTTATTTCGCCGGCACCAACTGCTTCCAAGGGATCATGGATGCTCCTATCTTGTTCGTTTGCAGGTGCCTCGTTGAGATCAGGCCCCTCATCTCCTTCCTCATCTGGAGTTGCATTCAAGTCAAGGGCCATGGCGAGTGAATGGTTTGGAGGAGTTGTGAGCAGTGAGGCAAGTGGTTTTAGTAGCCCAGAAGTTAAATATGGCGCCCGAATGGCTATTTAAATTTATCTGTGTTGCTTCTCTTAATTTTTGGCGCTAAGCTTGGTTCCCGCCGGCTGAAAATTTTATTTTGGTGAAATGTTTATTTGTTTAATGAAAATTGTGCAAGCAAGTGGATGCATGCGGTCTGTAAAATGTGTTGGTGGAAGTATTTAATGCATCCAAAGTTAGTAAACCTGGTTGGGTGCTCTATGTTGTCTGTATATATAATAATTATAATTGTAGGGGTATGCAGGTTATTTGGTGGTGGTCTTGGTACTCCCCCTAGATCCTAAAACGTCAACAAAGTTGGGACAGAGGGAGGGAGTACTAGCTAGCTATAATGGTGGCAGTAGGCATTATTTCCTCTGCAGAAAGATGCGAAAGAAACAAACGGAGAGGAGCAATTCGATCAGCGGCGCGCTTGCACACCAAGCACCAACAATTTGACTGATCGAACTTGGCACACTCATCGTCACACCACACCCCGTCGCCGCGAGCCATTCCAGCCCAGCGGCCGACTCCAACGGCAACGGGTGAATGAATACACACCTCACAATACAGAGCCGTTCACCGATCAAAAATACACTTGCCTCGCTGAAAAGAGAAAAGAAAATTAAAACTCAATAAAGGGAACCATCCAACCTGCGCAGATTTGCATAATGCCCAGGAAACTACTTACATGAATTTTGGTTCGATCTTATTATGATATCAATGGCAGGCTGACACCCCCGCCGAATCTGAGAGAAAAATTTCTCCCCTCCAAGGGTGTAACGCCGGATACCAAATGTTACCATCTCCAATCAATCACAGGAAATGGATACCAGAAGCAGGGAATTGAGAATCGGAGAAGCAGTCTAGACGAAGAAGAATAGGGTTGGCTTTTTTTTTTTTTTTTGAGTGGAAGAACAGAGTTGTTAGGGGTCAGGGGAAATGATTTGGTGACTTGCCGTCGCTGATTTCGTACACGGCCGCATGGGCTAACTGCTGGGACTCATACGTCCGCGAAACTGAAAAGCCCAACAATTCTTTGAGCGCATCAAGCCATTCGGCGGCGGTAGTGCAGCTTGGAATAGGAAGCCTTTTTTTTTAGTGGTGATTGGAATAGGAAGCCTACGCATCATATATAAACATTATACACTAATCTAATTGAAGTAACTAGTCAACCTCCGTTTAAAAAGAAAGAGTGAAGTACATTTGTCACCCTCAAACTTGTGTGGTAGTCTGATTCTCACCCTTAATCTATAAAATCAGATAACATAAACCCCCAATTTTCAAAATTGAACAAATTTGGTCCTTGTGTTAGTTTTAAATGTGGTTTTCTATTTTATAAAAATAATAAAAATCTAATTTATTCATAAATAATTTATCTAAGTCAAAAATTATGAAAGAAATATCATTTTTGAAAAATGTTACATGATTATCTATTTATTTATTAATATATGGGACTGCACTAAATAGTCCCAGGGGACTGATTATTAATTAGTCCCCGACCCCCGCGCCTACGCTCATCCGTCCGTCTGTCCCGGACCCGTCTCCCCTCGCGCGGCTACCCGGTTCCACTCGACCGTCCGTCCGTCCGTCCGTCCGTGTCCCGGCCCCGTCTGCGGTTCCTAGTCCAAGAGCATTGACGCGAAAACCGTCGCCTGGTCCCGCCGACAATCGGTGCAGAATCAAGACGAGGGAGGCCGCAGGCGCGGAACCTCCCCCACCTCCCACAGCATCGGCGCTCGGCGCCCCATCTGTTCTCCTACGCAGACGTGGTCCCCTCCGTTGCGAGCGGGGCCGGCAGGCGGCAGGAGGAGGATCTCCGTCGCCGCCGTGCCAGGCATCATGCGGGTCCGCGTCGCGGGCGCCTGCGACCCATATACCGGACGAAACGGGACGTCTGCGACGGACCTCGCTAGGCCGCCGCCAACACGACATATAGCCGTCGTTCCCGCCAGGTGGTGCATCTGGCGGCGGAGCCGTTTCGGTTTGCATCTCCACCGGCGTTGGTGCCCCATCCCGTTCTCGACGCCACGGGAGCTGGTCTGTCGCCACGGGGCGCGGGATCTGCTGCCTCCACCCCATAATCAAGGACGGTCATTGGCTTGAGCTGCCTTTGCGGCTGTGCCCTGCTGCATGCTCGCTGCCGCCGCCCGCTGGCTGCACAGCTGCCTGTCGATTGCCGTCCGCCCCTGCTTCCCAGGCTGCAATCTGCTGTGGTGCCACCGGTCTAGGGGGCCATGCCTTGGAGCGAGAGTCCCTCTCCCTCCAAGTGACGAGCACAACTGGTGAGAACACGAAGCAATTTGTTCCTCTCCATTCTTTTTTCTTTTGTAAGTTTCCCAAGTCTTTAACCCTACTTTCCTCCGATCTAATTTAGTTAGTTGTTTGTTTTCAATTTCCCCCAAATTAGTCAATGATGTAGATTTACAGCTATATGTAGTACAAATTTGGGATGCATTAGTTGATTACTTATACATTATGCGATAATGTTGAATGAGAATAGGTCGGATTTGTTTGAGCATGTCCAATTACCACGCTGAGCACTAGCATCCTTTATGGAGTGGTGAGTAACCTTTTCATCATTTGTTTATAAATGACTGCTGAAGTGTTCTGTCAGGTTTGCTAAAGGACTCCTCTAATAGGTCCAAAGGCACCATGATTCATCGTTCACTGTTATATGATTTTGTGGGCTATACGAGCATGGTGCAAAATAAATTTTTTTTTCTTTTGGTCTCTGGATTTCCATCGGGCAAGTACTCGCCTTATGGCTAGGTCAAAAGGAAATATGTTTCTAAATTCTTAAGATGAATATATGACTATATTGTAATTGGATGCTAGCATTGGTTTGCTTCTGAGAGTAAGGAATTTTGTAATGCTTTTTTTGATGGGCAGTGCCATTAGATTTTACTGAATTTGTGCATTAGCATTTCAGTTTTTAGTAGAAATTTGAGAAATTATTAGTGTCTCAAATGTGATTGTAAGTTGTGACCTACTAGTCTGCTTTGTTCTTATTGTAGCGTGCATTATCTAAGTGATCAAAGAGTTGATGTTATTAGTTCGCAAAAAAAAAAGAGTTGATGTTATGAGCTCTCAAATTATATAATGTCTCACAAATCGTGCATTTCTAATTGGCCATATAATTTTTTTTGGTAATTCACTTATTTAATTACTATGTTGCTGGGACATTTATATGATCACAAGACTTGGCAGTATGATTCATTAAGAAGAGCTGTAATATTCTTGTGGTTGTTTTACCGCTCATAATGCTTCTGTTCTCGCTGAATGCATACTCTTCTGGGTTTACATAGAAGACGTGTGTGACATTTACTGCTGCTCAAGATATTAGGTGCAATTTTGACCAAATGCAGTGTAACTTTATGTGTCTCAAGGAGGAATTGTTGAATTTCAGGTGCCATTTGATTGTTACTGGGAGACTTGAAGAATTTTTAAGTTATGGTTATCATTTTGTGATAATAATATTTTTTTGGATGTTTGCGTGTTGAAGTCTCTTAACAGATTATACTAAAACCTCATTTCTTGATTGTTGGTTGCCACTTTTGGGTTCTTGTTCCATGTTTCAGTGACATATGCAGCGAGGCCCTGAGATGACAGACGTCTAGTCATGTTACTGTAATGAATGGAGCTATAAATCCTATAATTTCTTGTTTAATTTGTGCCACCCTAAATTCTTTGTCATCTTGGAATGCTCAAAAAGTTATAGCTGAATTTTTCAGACTAGCTAAAACTTTTATATTGGGCATGCTTGTTCTTTGGAAGGTATTTTCTTTTCACGGTGAATGAATAATCCATAGTTTTATTCATATTTGTCTACATATACGAGAATCATATGCCATTATTTTGTTCATGTTGAATGGATTTTCTACTTACCTATGTTCCGGAAACAAGTAATATGACTATCTGTTAGTTGCTCTGCCAATATACTGAATTCAATTGCCTAAAAAGTCACATTAGGTTCTGCTCACTGTAGATCTAATTCATTGGCGACCTAATTGAGATAAGAGGTATAGAAGATATTATTGATCCTTTCTTATTTTTCCTATGATCTAAATTGTATGTTTAGCTCAAAATTCTATTGTAAGGTAGTAAGAGGGATCCTGGCGGTATTCTTTGAGTTACACAAGGATAATAATAGGAACTGTCAGGAAGACAAATGTATACATGGAGTACATGTTTGATGACATTCAGTTAGAGAAGATGGTCACAAATGAAGCTAGCTTGACAAACATGTTGTGCGGTCTGTTTCATGTACTAGAAGCTTTAAGATATGACTATGTGATCCATGGATTTTTTATCCCCCCACGTATATGTTGGTATCTGATTTCTCCTCATTATGATTTGGCAGGTACCTTGCTGAGTTCAAATCAAGTGCAGAGAGGAAGGATGTTGCAGTGAGGACCATGAATGCGTACAATGCTGATCAAGTTTGATCTTTGTGTACATGTCAATAGGGATGACTTCGTAGAGATGACATTGAAGTTGTCCCTGTACAGCTTGGCTGATGCTCTTCACATGGATTATATAGAAATTAATAAAATATCTATACTAATTCCATGATCAATGAGATCTATTCTATGCGCATAGATGAGTATTCAGGGACTTTACAGCTAGTGGGCTAATTAAAAATATACTCCATGAGGAGTTTGAGAAAAAAGAAATATAGGTAATACCACTGATAGTTATTATACTGCCAAATGGATATTTATGGCAAAGGACGTTCGAATCCCAAAAGAAATGTATGTAGTATTTAACATTGGGGTTAATGGCTTTGATATTTATGATTGGAAAACACACCATTTTTGTTTTACCTGTAACCTGCCTCCCTATAATAGTATTTCAGTTAATGCTGGCTTATAGAAATTTACTCACTTTATTGAAGTAAAAGATTTGATCTTACAAATTTCATCAGCCTAATTAGAGTGTTTTTTGCTTGAAATGTGATTTATATAGTTGAATGATACCCAATTGTACAACACACCTTAGCCTAACATACAATTGATTTGACTACCTTTATCTTCACCTTTGAGCTGAACTCAGTTACATAAGGTTGCTTGGAGGCAAGCAATGACTTGCACGTCAGTAGAAGTAGGAGCTTTCATCTTCACTTGTCAGAATTCTTTATTGTGATATCAATTCTTCATTAACTCATCATATCATCAGATTTAGATGCTTGCTATTTCTATTTCCTACACATAGCATTTGTTGATGATTTCTTCCTCATTTGTTCACTTGCAACAGGGTCAAGCATTGATGACTCGATGGGCCTTGGGCAGCAACAGGAAGCTGAAGAGCTAGACCTTCAGCACTTCATTTTTGCATGTGACAAATAGGGGCGATGGCGTTGGCGTTAGTTTCACGCAGCCAGATGCAACTGCTACCGAGACAGCATAATATGTACTGAGAGAGCATGACATGTATCACTATAGCAAGTTGTTGATTTAAATGCAGCTACCACCCCTGTTGACCTTTAGGTCGCCATTGTTTATCAATGAGGATGTTCATTGCTCCATCACAAACTGTGTGCTCAATGATCTATGATGGTTCTGAGCATGCTACTTGGCAATCTTTAGAAGCATTTTTCTCCCCTTTATTTTCTTGAATAGCATGAGTTTAGAAACAATTTTCTCCCCTTTCTCCCAGAAGGGGAAAGGCAGTGGCAAAGAATCAACTAGCTGCCCCCCTCTGCCATGTGACACAAAGGATAACACAAGTAGAAAACGCCGCATGAGTTTGTTTACCAGGATTTGTCAAGTGTCCTCTCACGGTGTCTGTCCATTCATTGGTCGAGCATGGCGAGCTTGCAAATTCATTTCCTATAAAGAGCTGACTATTTGTTTCCCTTTTCTTGTTTTTGAAAAGTCTAATTTATGATATCCCAAAATAAATATTGTATTCATATTTTCTGTTAAAAATATATTTATAGACATACCTTAACATATTCTGGGATATAGAATTTTCATATTTGTAACCATATATAGTTTGAAGATATCTATATACAAGAGAGGAGAAACTTATGCAACTGATCATGTACGATATGTCAAGACATCTTGAGATCGAGTCTATAAAAATATTTCCAACAACCCTAATGCAACTTATGTCAAAGCCAATGCAAATGTTTCCATATTTGAATGGAAACTATGAAAACTTAACTGATACACCTCATGTCAATTAGCCTAGCATTATAAAATGTAGTTCAAGAAATCTTCATATCTTTGTGTAAAACACCTCATGTCAAAACACCTTTGTTACATGGATCGAGTAAAAAAATATCAAGTTACTAGAACCATTTAATCAAAAATTAATTATTGTTCATATCGTGACTAAGTTTCAAACTAGGTCAGCTTCATCAACATTTCTGTGTAAGAATTGCCTTCCAACAAAATCCTCATTCTTGTCATCAGACTTTCCTCATGCATATACTTATCATTTCCTTGCACCAACTTGTTTTGCGTGTTCTTTGCTTCTGCAGGTTTGCCCCTCTTTTTGTTCTTCTTCGCTTCAAAGCAGTCTTTATTCTTTTTGCAACGTTGGGCATGTCACTGAGTTATGTGTTGAATACATTTTACAAATGCTGCAATTTCTGGTTCCCTTCTTGCCTTGTGCTCCAAGAGTGACTTCATTCTTTTCTGATTATGTCTTGCTAGGTCCCTTTTTCTTTGCTTGAGGGGGTTGATCCATTGAAATCCTAGTTTCCTGTGTTACGCCAACCTGTTTTTTCTATATAAATTTACTCCACCATAAATTGATATAATTCTATAATTACTGCACAAATTATCTCACATTGGGTGCTCCTATAGTGTTCTGATCACTAGACTCCCCATGCATATCTTTTATGTTTTTAATGCTATAGTTTAGAATACCATATGATTGCAGGCCATCAACATATTACAGAATCAAAGGATCTTTTTGCTTGTAAACACTACAGGTCATCACTTAAATGTCTACTACAGAATTGAAATTTTCACAACATTCATCTATATAAAACCTTAAAATACATTGATCTGCACATACTAGACTGCCACAGAATGATTAGAGAAATTGGATTTTCTGGGGTTAGTAAATAAGAAAATTTATCAAATGAAACCAAATTCAGAGCTATGAATAATCATCCTTGTCTACGAGAGCCAAACCCTCCCTCCTATCACTGTTATAATACAACAGTGCAGAGCACAAACACCTTAAAATCCAAAATAAACATTAGGTTCCAAGTATTAAAGCCATGCTGAAAGTTTCTAGTATTCTAAATGTGTGCATAAACTGCGTCAGATTTGTAAAAAAATCATAAATGCAGATTAAGCTCCTGGAAAGGAAGAACAGGAATCATACACAACAATTTAGGAAAAAAACCTAAATCCAATCACCGCTTGAGTGAGCAACGGAGCAACATCATAATAATTGAAAGAACATGAGGGTGGAGAGGCAACTGTGTATCTATGACCTTTTCTTTTGGTTTAGGCAGACATGTTTCCATATTTTTCTCCTGAAAGCAAATTACTGTTATCCTGAACACCAAATGGATCGATACTGAAATGAAAGAAATGTGTGCTCTAAACAAAGAGCAAGAAACCCAGACATATTGTAAATGCAAAAAATCATTCAGATCAAGGCAGTGCCGCAAGGAAGAAACCTGAATTCTATATGTGGACCCACGATATAGTCTAATAGCAAGTAATGTCCTGTGAACACAAATAATTAGTTACTACTAAATTGTTGTAACAATTCCAAATAGTCCATAACAATAGCCTCATCTGAATCTGAACTATATTAAATCTATGATGAGATCATTACAACATTCTATGATGAGATCATATCAATACTGAGTATGGTGTAAAATTCCATAATTGGAGACATACATATGGTGCATTAACTAGTAATGGAATACCCTGAAACTGAATTTTCCCAAGATTAGGAGGCAAAATTTGTAGTAAATAACCATTGTTGGTAACTAACAAGATCATTAAAGCTTCAATCAATTTATGAAATGAACGAGTAGTGGGAAAAAAATTCAAGCCTCCAAGATTGGTAAATATGTATGCTTTGTTGTAATTCGGTAGTTGAAAAATGTGCAGACTAAGAAACAGGAACACTGTTACCTTTGCAAAATTCAAGATAAGGATGTGGGTGGCACCAGGAGCAACGAATGGGTCATTTCAATGAGTATCCTGTGTTCTGCAGCTGAGAGTTGCTTGAAGGCTTGAAGCAGCTGAGAGTTGCTTGAAGGCTTGAAGCATATGCACGTCACCAGTGGCAGGCTGGTGGGAGATGGATCATTCGAATTCCATGGCCTTGTGCGATCCTACTTCAGCTAAGCCACTCGCCATGTCCTAAATCCCAACAAATAAAAAATTAGCTAAATAGGGTTTACAAACACATTTACTGAATAAGGATATGGCGAGCCCAACGAACTTACACAATGACTTACATTTAAGAAATCAGCAAAATAAATATATGAGTGGAGAAAATCCAAAATACCTAGTCCAATGACCTTACACAATGACCTAGGAGATCTGCGCCTCTCTCCCAGCAAAACGAATCAAGGTTAGCAGAAATTACTCTTTTACCAAGTTGTATTCGAACTGAGTTTAAAAATTTTGGTTTTCAGCCCTAAAACCACTACCAGACTGCTAAAATATGCTCTGTTCAGTGTGTAGTTAGAATCTCCAAATGTATGTGTCCTACAAATGTAATCATCTCAACATACAATAGAATCCTTGCAACTTAACATCATTACTATAAATGTGTCAATATTAAGCAGAAAGTTTAAGCACCACTTTGCAGTTCACTCACATGGGGGTTTCTACAGAGAAAATCGCACATTTTTATGCAAATTAAGTGATAATGTTCAGTTAAACAACACAAATAACCAAGCTACTATTGTGCAGAAATTAAATAACCAAGCTACTATTGTGCAGAAATTAGTGCAGACTTGAACTAAACCTGGAGACAACAATACATAGCTAATAAAATAGTCACTAGATACTATGACCATGAGGAGATTGCAGGGGTAGAGATTAAATGACCATGATGCACAACTATGTGTGCTTATTCTCATTTTGATCGGAAGCTTTCCTCCCAGATTTATTGAATATCAATACCCCTGCTACACATAACTGTTGTGACACAAAGCTTTTGTGGGCTGAAATTAGATTATTCTACTATAACTATAAGGCATGAAAACCCTTCCAATCATACTATTTAAAATAAGTCCTTCTAGTTATCTTGTTCATAAACTAGAGTGTCAACTCAAAGTTTTGAATGCACAAGTGCGATACAAGTGCACCTCCACAGAAAACAAGCAGTCAAATTAGTTGTTGTTTTTTATGATTTTTTGGGGGACCATGGCAAACATTCCTGCACATTCCAGCACGTGCTGCAATACAATATGACACAACACTGTAAATTGAGGCAGTACCTGGTTTGAACATGGAGAGCCCAAAATTGATAGCCTTTAAAGGTGTATCCTCCTTTTGGTTCACTAACAAGAAATTCTCTGGCTTGAGGTCTCTGTGCATCACCCCGAGGGAATGGAGGTTATAATAATATGTGAGAAAATCACAACTCTACCTCCACAGATCTAGACAAGATTCAAGAAAAAATTAAAAAAATCATGCGGATATGATACCTGCAAGGAGGGGGCTGACCATGCCAGGGCCAGCAGAGTCCCTCCTGCCCGCACAACCATCTCTTCAGCCACCCATCACCTGGACATCTTGGCCTCAGCATGTGGCGGCGACAACCTGATGAGGTGAAAAGAGTACGGGTTGTGGGGTGTACCGACGGGGGCAACGAGGCAATGTGATGGGTAGCGGTTCTGCCACCAGATGTGCCACCAATCCTTGCATGGTGGGCAGCAGGGCAACAGCGTTGGCAGGTAGCAGGGGAGTGGCCCTGCTACCGCGGCCACCAACAGAGAGGCATCGGGAAGAAGAGTCCCGATCTGATCCACCGGCGGAGGGAGAAGGGGCCCTGTGGACAGGGGTCGGCGGCCGTGGAGGGCGCCGTCGGGGTGCTACGGATAGGGGCCCGTGCTGCTGGTGGCCGTTGAGGGCACCGCCGGTGGGGCACCGCAGTAGCTTCCGCCCTAGCCAAACTGGCAGCGCCAGGAGACCGAGCGGAGGGGGTGGGGAAATAGAAACTGCAAATGAATCGTGGGTGGTGGGGAGGTTCTATGGTCAGCTCGGGTCCGAGGTGGGATCGGGGGAACCGGTGCTCCGTCCCACGGGCTCGGTGATTTGGGCGTGGGATCCGGCGCGGGGGAGCGCCCATGCGTTTGGGTCCATCCAGTGAGTCGGGTTCGATGATTTGTGCTCGATGACTAATTAATAATCAGTACCCAGGGTAATATATATCATATCTATTAATATATGTCTATATATAGTTATTAGAATTAGTTTTTTCTATTGCTTTATTGTTTATACTTTTCTCAATATTTATCTAAAACAAGTAGGACCTGAAAAACTTTAAATATAACATTGTCGGTGTTTTAAAACTGGCGTGACAGTGGTTTTCGTGAACACGTTTAGGCTATCATATGGTTCGTGCATAAGGAGTTTATCATGGTTCGGGCAGAATGTCCCTATGTCCAGTTGTAGGCTGGTGTGCTGTGGCAGAACCTCCTAAATCCTATGGCCCACACACATGATTATTGTCTAAACAGACTCCAAATAACCATGAATGTGTTCCATAAAACTTAAAAGGTCTGTCGGGTAAATCCTGAATTATCCACGATTCTCCGAGCAGGATCAATCATTACAAAGAGACATTATAGTATTACAACAGTTTTATACAAATAATATACATTGGAGTAAAATAGCGGAAGGATTACAATAACATAAGTTTATAAACCATTTACAAACCATAAGTTGGATTATTACAGACCATATAGCAGCGGAACACAATATAACTTGTTACATTAACCTTGATTATACGCTCTGCCCAAGAGCGAGATATCCTATTCGTCATCACTTTCCTCGACGACTGTCATGCAGCAGGATGCGAAACATTCCTGCCCATGAGGCTCACCTGCAACAAGGGTTCAACAAACCCTGAATACAAAAGTACTCAACAAGACTGACCCGTCGAAAAAGAGGGGTGAAGACTCAGGAAATGCAGGCTAGAGGGACAAGGTAAGGCTTGCAGGAGATAAGAAATTTTGCAGAAAAGCTTGAAAGAAAGAAAAGTTGTCTTGCTTAAAATCAAAATTACCAACCAACTTTCTTCTTAAACCTTACTCATTGTTCAAGTTGTTACTACGACGATGAACACCAATCGAGTCTTCTTCTCCGAGAAGCACGGTGATTCGAATCCATTTTCATACCCAGCTGGGACTTAGGTTACTGATATGCAGGAGACTCTAACTCCTAAGCATAGCAGGTGAACCGATATACCGGGATAACAACCGCAGCCATATATCACCACATGATACACATGAGCACTTCGACCTAGTGTACCGATATACATGGGAACTTAAACCCATAGTATAACACACTATGACATATGTGGGGTCTCTGGCCCACTATAAGTCACTCCATGATATACCCGGCTACAACCATCAGTATATCACTTCATGCATGTGGATTTTCTACTTTCTCGATGTCACCAGCTCACCATCGATACGGGACCTAGGGCATCAACAGACGAAAACACTACAGAGGGACTCCGTTCCCAATGCAAATTAGCCGTCCGGACTTGATTTATTAACTATCATCATGATTTCAACAGATAAAGCCAAACTCATCTTTTTCATTCTTTTACCTTTGAACACTTAATTAATTAAGCAGGGCTAAGCATTACTACGCATCTTTTAGAACAGGTAACAAGGAATATAGGAGTAAGACAGGTAATGCAGTTGGTGGGTTTTCACTCAACTCTTATTACTTAATGCAACATATCAAAACTGAAGCGGTAAAACTTTTATAAAATAGAATAGGGTTTGAATGCATCCGGGGCTTGCCTTGGTAGTTAGGGTAGATGGTTTCAGGCTCTGGATCAATTCCAACCTCCGGAGTCTGCTCTTCCTTCGGATCTGGGGTGACAACGTTAAACTCTCCGTTATCGGAAACTATACGATGCAATGATATGTTTCAACATGATTGAATAATAAACATGATGCTCGATGGATGCATCACCAGATTAAAGGCTTGAGTACAACTTTCCTTCACGATAAAGTTGCAAGCCACTCAAAACATACTTACTAAGTTTATTAGGGTTAACTACATTATTTAAGAAAGTTATTAAACACATGAAATAACGTTAATTAAGCCCTAATGACGTGATCCAGGTAAGTGCAAACAATTAATTAAAGTGCCAAAGGTCATTAGGGTTAATGACCTAAGGTCATCACTCAATCCCAAAGTCAAACAAATCCTATAATGATTAACTTAATTAAACGGGATTAATTAATTATTTAAAAGCATAGAATAAAGGCATAAAAATTAAAGTTGTCTAATTAAGCTCAAAATTTTATTTTAGAAAGCTCTTGGCCTAATCAGATGGCAAAACAAATTTCAGAATTAAAAGCCAATTATTTTATTTATTAAAAATCTTTGAAGGTCCATTTTTTAATTAAAAGGTCTAATTTTAACATATGCAAAAAAGTACTCAAATTTGGCATTTCATATTTTTCCTAGGTAGATGGCATCATAAAGAACACACACAAAAATATTTAGAATTTTTGGAGCTATATATGGATTACTATGATTTTCTAAAGAAAATAGCATTTAAAACATTTTCTAGAAAAAGAAAAAGAAAAATCAGCACAGTGTCCCCGCGCTGACCGACGGTGGCGCGATGGTTGACCGGCGATTTCTCGCCGACGGCGAGGTCTCCGGCGACGAGGTTTTTGTCCTACAGGCTCATCTCGGCACGGCGAGCAACCTGGGCTAGTTAACGTGGCGGCGGAGCGACGGCGGCACCCACGCCGGCAGCCATGGCGGCGCGGCGGAGCTCGGGTGTGGCGGCAGGGCTCACCAGAGCAATTTTCGGTGATGGCGAGGGCACAGGCAGGTGCAGGAAATCGACTTGAACGTATTGGACAACAAGATGAGGCTCAATTTGGCCCCCAGCCGTAACAGCTACGCGCGCGGCGGAGCGGCAAGGTCACGCCGGCGGCGATGCACGGTGACCGGACCCTACGGCGCAAGAGAGATGGAATTGAGGGCATGGATAGGTGCAGGATCTCACCACGGGTCTAGTGCGCACGCTAATGAAGGCCCGGAGTGGTTGAACCGAGCTATGGACGGCGGCGCTGATTGCGACGGCGGCGCTCCGATGGCAAGGACGGCGTTCCGGCGTTTCTTGTGCACCTTCAGAGCGACCAAGAGGCGCATAAGGGGCAGCGAAGCATGGAGAACATGACGGGAGGGTTAAAGGTAAAATATTTTCCACCTTGGCGGCGGTGGACGGCGAGGAAGCTCGCGGCGGCTCGGCGACCGGTCGCGAGGAAGACGACGTCGTGCGGGCGGCGAGAGCGAGCACGAACTGGCTCAGAAGAAGCGTAAGAATGTGGCAGAGCTTTTGGCAAGACGAAGCGGGCAGAGATGAAGTGACGGTGGTGAATTTTACCGGTGGAGCAAGGTCGTCGGCGACGGCGGCGGGAGAAAGAAGAAGAAGAAGTCAGCCACGGCCGACCTATTTATAGGGTAGGGGCGAGGTATGGACGGGCGACACGACGACGATGAAGCTTCGCGCATCCTGGAGCACGCTGGCGGCCGTGCATGTGCGGCGGTGGACGGCGGCGCGGCTTGAGAAGCCGGCGACGGCGGCGGACGGTAGGTCTCGGTGTTGTTCAAGGAAATTACAGAATTGCCACTCGTTTGAAATTATAAATTACTCTAAAATTTATATAAGAACTTGAAAATCTCCAAAAATATCATTTGCATAACTTTTCAAGAGCTACACTTTTCATTTAACTAGCATCCTCAAATTCTGTCTAGATTTCAAAATATGAATTCAAATTCAAAAGGGAATAAAACCCTAGAAACAAACATTTAAAATTACTTTTGATTTTTAATAAAACTTGAAAATATTCAAAACTATGAAATGTCTAAATTTTCAAACCAAATCTTTTTCATATACAAAGTTTTCCAAAATTATGCATAATTTTTGAATTATAGTTTTAAAATCAAAAGGGGACAAATGCTAGAAAACTGTATTTTCAAAGTTATTTGAAATTCTTTGTGGAAACTTGAAAAACTTTATATACCAACTTTGTAGATATTGTCAATATCTACAAACTATCTTTTTAGAGTATCCCAAAATTCCTTATAGATTTTGAATTACAGAAAAGGGGATAAAACTAGGTTTTGAAATAAAGGGTTTTTGAAATCGAATTCAAACTCGATTTGGTTTCTAATTTAATTGGTTGGTTATTAGTGATCACATACATCATCCAAGGATATTTTTAGGTCAATGACCCAATGACACCCTTGGTTGACCAAGTTTACTTTTGAAAAATATTTTATAGCTTTCCAATTTGAATTTAAATTTGGATTGCAAGACTTGGGAATAAGCTTTGAAATCCAAATTCAACTTCAAATATGGAAATCATTTTTAGGGTTGGACTTAGATTTATACGCTATGCTTGGCACCAGTGTAAACACGGTTTACACCTCAAGTACATAGAATATAAACTAAGTATTTGAGATGACATTCGAAAGTAGGGTTTTATTATTTTATGTAACAACATATTCCAGAAACACAATCAATCTATGAAATATAAACTTGTTTTAGTTAATGCACATCAAAGTTAACCTAATCATGAATGCTTTGTAGTGCATATGATGACATGGCAGGTTTTAGTTAATATAACACCAGAGGTGTTACATGTGCTGCCCACTCTTGAATATATTGAGCTTCTAATATGGGAATACAAACTATGGTTAAGAGAGAGAGCCTCTAAAGAAGGCCTAAGTATCTATGTTCTTGTAGTGAGAATGGTAGAAACATGTGTGTGCACGATATGCTTCTTTAACCGGAAAATGTTCAAATCCTCCTCTAGCTATCCAGCTCCCCTTTCATAATTTAAGGTGAATGTGCAATGGGGCACAAGTTAGGGTTTTTAGGATGCCGTTGGATCGTGATTCCTTGGCGGCGGCAACTTCTTCCTTGAACCGTGGCAGGGTGCAACACCCCGCACGTCGTCGTGTCGCGACACAGGAGACAACGAGAGGTTGTCTCTAGGTGTAGGGCGCCGGCTACGTGGCGAACCCTCTTCCGCTTCTTGGTAGGGCGGCGTACGCACATGGAGGCGAGGAACCGTATGGGGCCCATCGTATGGAGGAGACATGTTTCCCTTTAGCGCGCGCGATCTTTTCATCCGAGGGATTGGGCAAATCAGAATTTGTCCCATCGTCAGGAAACTTAGCACCCTGACCGTCTGGCGCCACTGACACGATCCGGGCTGCTTTTAGCCATCAGGTGAGATACAGCCCTCTCCTTAACTCACTGCTTGTGGGCTTGGCTGCCCCCATGATCTTCAAGGTTTCATTGCCCTATCTTCCTATGGGCCGATAGTTCGATGGGGCGTCCTTTCGTGGGTTGGAAAATATTTTTCCTCAATAAGCACCAACAAATATATGTTATTTTTTGAAGAAAACTAAAACTAGTTCATATTTTTATGATTTAAAATAAATTAATCATTAATTTCTTAATATAAAAGTAGATTTTTATTATTAAAAATATAAACCACTTTTGAAGCTAGTCAGACTGATCAAATTTGTTTGATTTTAACAGTTTGTAGGTTTGTGTTGCGTGGTTTCATAGGTCAAGGTTGAAATTGGGAGCACGTTATAAGTTGGAGGTTTGAAAATATACTTTACTGACTGTTCAAAAAATATACTTTACCCAAAAATAAATAAGCATCAATTAGGGATGCAATGTGGCAGACGCCTTGGAGATGATCGACTAGTACACACTACCTAGCATCCTAGTTCTTACACTACATATAGAGCTTATGAATTGCTACTCTAATGTTTTTTGTGCATAATTAGCAGTGTTTTATTTTGTTTGGAACTTCTCTCCAACATTTGTTTTCTAAAAACATGTCAGATTTAGGGAGAGGGCTAGGAGGTTCCCTGTTACACCACCAGCGTGTATCTCCACTAAGCCATGGAGGAAGGAGAGGTGGATGGAAAAAATGAAGAGAAAGAGGGAGGAGATCAGTAAGGTTTTTTTTTTTTTTTTTTTTAGAAAAGGAGGAGATCAGTAAGGTAAGTAGGCAAAGATAGGCGATGCATCCATGACTCGTCATTTGGATTTGCTGAACTGGACTGTTATTTCAATCCAGCTTCTAGGTGCAAGAGAACTACATCCAAGGCCCATTTTCCTCTTTTTTTTCTTTGTTTCTTATAGCCGAAGACCCTTTTTTTGCAGGGAAACCAGAGCTTCATATATTAAACATGATCACGATTACAATAAGTAGTGAATGCAAAAGCTACCAAAAACTTTTCAGGAAAAAAATAGGCCCATTTGATTTGCCTCAGTAACAGTAGTAGGACTAATTGGACAAGTCCGAATTATTCCCAGTGCAAGTGGCTTAGAAAATAATTAGTTTTCGCAGTCCGAATCAGCTTAGAAAATAATTAGTTTTCGCAGTCCGAATCACTTCAACAGATAAATCAGTTTTCGCGTGACAACTAACATATCGTATTTTCTCTTGCTTTTGTTTTCATATAGCTCAGTTGAGTTTTCCTGTGCGCCAGCCTCCTTCCCGCTCCAGAGTTTTTTTTTTTTGAGCATCACAGAGATTTCATTCATTCTTGCATGACAGGATTACAATCATGGGCCGATAGTCCCATAAGCCATTCAGGAAAATCATCAAAACAAAAGAAGGATCGATCAGTGGATGAAACCATGCTAGTGCAGCGATGGGCCACTGTGTTCGCTTCATGGCACACCCACTCAATCCGAAAGCTACTAAAAGTCCTGTCTATCTGTGATGTCGAAACAAAGACCTCTGATCGCGGAACGGCATACCGAGTCATCATCAAGCAGTGTCGTCAGGCCACGGCAATCAACCTCAAGGATAACATGGTCGACGCCAACCTCTGCCACAAGCTCCATGCCTTCTTTCGTAGCCAGTGCTTCAGCAGTCAAAGCATCCAGTACATCATCAAACCATCGTGCTGCTACTGCTTGTACCCGCCCCAGGTGGTCTCGGATGACAACCCCCACGCTTCTGTTGCATTCCCGTGGATCGAAGGCCACATCAATATTGACTTTGATCCAGCCCTCATCCGGGGGTCTCCAGCGCATCAGACGCGCCGGTTTGGGTTGTTGGGGCGGCGTCTTTAAAGAGACCAAATCCTCCAGCATTGAAGAGATGTAACGTGTTGTCGCTCCTGGCTCCCATATCTTTCGCCCATGGCGACGAGCATTGCGACCCAACCACAAGGTCAACGCCCCGCACACCAGGACATCAGCCTTCTTTGGAGTACAAATGTCATCCCTGAATATATCAGTTGCCCATGATAGTGGGTGGAGATCCAGAACTGATACGCCGCTCAATTTCTTGACTTCAGCCCAGAGTCTCCTCGCCATCGGGCACTTGAAGAAAAGATGGAATAGCGACTCCTCATTGTCACCACAGACTTCGCAGAAGCTTTCACGCTCGACGTGTCTGCATTTGAGGTCTGACTTAGACGGCAGGGCATTGTGCAGGACTCGCCACCAAAAAACACGCACCTTCGGCGGCACCTGTAGTTTCCAAACTTTGTTCCAATGACTATCATCTTCGATGCACTTGTCTCATTCCGGCAAGCCATTGCATCGGCTGCTTGGTCCTCTTTAAGTAACCTATATGCCGATCTCACTGAATACGACCCGTGCTTCTCAAGAGCCCATACCACCACATCTTCTTGTAGTCGGCTGCTGGGCTTTATTTTCAAAACTTCCACCGCTTCTAGTGCCATCATGGATTTGCGCACAGCTTCTTCATCCCAAACCCGAGTTCCAGGGATGAAAAAGTCCCAGACCATCACTGCATTTGTCGTAGGTAACCTGACCACCAGTTTCAGAGGCTTGAGCCTCAGAATCCAATTTTCTTCCCAAGCGTTGAAGTCCCCCGGACCAACTCTTCTGATCAGTCCCCATTGCAGCACATCTTTCCCATGGAGGATTGATTTCCAGGTGGCTGAGCTCGGCCTTTTTTTGGCTGTTGATAGGAAATCAGAGTTTGGGAAATATTTCCCCTTCAGCACCCTTGCACATAGCGAGTCTGGCCTTGAGAGTAACCTCCAACCTTGTTTTCCAAGCATTGCTTTATTAAACAAACAAAAATCCCTAAACCCCATACCTCCCTGACCCTTGGAACGAGTAAGCTTCTCCCAACGTAGCCAGTGTATCTTGTGGTTGTCTAGAGAACTGCCCACCAATAGTTGGAGATTGTTGATGTAAGTTTCTGACATACTACTGGTGAGAGCTTGAAACAGGGCATAGGATAAGTTGGGACCGACTGAGCATTAGCCTTGATCAAAACTTCCCTTACTGCACAATTTAGATTCTTCTCTGCCCAGCCTCCAACAAACCCCCTCACCCTAGCTGGCACGTAATTGAACACATCAGCAGCACCCCTCTCCGCAGCTGTTGGCAAGCCAAGATAGTGCTCGCCTAGGGCTTCGATAGGGATCTGCAGGCTTGATAACACCTCATCTTTGCAATCTTGTTGACAATTGGAGCTAAAAAAGACTGCTGACTTCTGCTTATTCACCAACTGTCCTGACGCCTTACTATAATCTTCTAGGATATCAACAACCCTATCTGCCCCTCATTTTGATGCATGTGTGAAGACTAGACAGTCATCAGCAAACAAGAGGTGAGAGATCCATGGTGCGTTCCTACTCACTCTGACTCCTCTTGAGACATATAGAGGACCAATACTTTTCAGCATGCACGTCAATCCTTCAGAGCATAGGAGAAAAAGGTACGATGAGATGGGATCGCCCTACCGTATCCCCTGTGTTGGTTTGAACTCATCTGAGAAGATCCCATTCACTCTAACCAAAAAGGAAACTGTCGACACACATTTCATCACCAAATTGCACCACGAGCTCGAGAATCCTATGGCCTGCATGATAGCTTCCAGATAATTCCACTCCACATGATCATATGCCTTGGCCATATCTAGCTTAATGGCATAGGCTCATTCTTCCCTTTTTTGTTTCTCAGATAATGAATACATTCGTATGCAATCAAAACATTATCCGTTATCAAGCGCTCCGGGACAAAGGGGCTTTGCTCCTCTAAAATGATCTCATCCAAAATCAGCCTCAATCTATTTGCCATAGTCTTTGAGCAAATTTTGTAAAGAACATTGCACAACGAGATGGGTCTATACTGAGAGAGGTCTTGTGGATTACTGATCTTAGGAATAAGTACAAGCTGCGTTTTGTTTACCTCTTTTGGTAGATCCCCCTCATTTAGAAAACCAAGCACATCACTTAAAATGCACGGCTTGACCAGTTGCCAATGGGTCTAGAAAAAACCTACGTTAAAACCATCAACACCCGGTGCCTTGCTAGGGTGCATCTGAAAAAGAGCAGCCTCAACTTCACTTTCAGAGAAAGGCCTCTCGAGCATTACTGACATCTCTCCAGAAACCTTCCGTGGAACAAAGTTGCAGACAAGGTCAAGCTAGAGTTCCTCTTGTGCCATGAAAAGCTTCTGATAAAACTTGCAGGCCAACCTCTCCAAATCTTCTTGATCAGTGAATTCCCGCCCTGATTCATCTTTTAGTATTTTTATTCTATTGGCCCGGTTTCGTGCCCGAGCTTTTGCCTGAAAGAACTCAGTATTCCGGTCTCCCTCCCTAAGCCATGTAATTCTTGATCACTGGCGCTCCATCGTTTCTTCCCGTGCCAGCACATTTGATAGCTGCGTCATCACTCTTCTTTCCTTCTCTGTAGGACCTCGATACAAGGTACTACCTCGCTCCGCCTCCAGTTCTGCCCACAGGTCCTTCACTTGCTGCTTGACTGACCCAAAAACTTCTCTATCCCACTTCTTTAGAGAATTTTGGAGGGATAGGAGAGCGGAAGCTACAACAGACAGGTTCGGAGGTCCCGGCCCCGGGTCCCATGATTGGTGAACGAACTCCATATATTCGCCATGACTTTTCCACATATTTTCATAATGGAATGGCTTACCCTCTCCCTGATCTCCACCACCAGACCACAGTGGTCTGACTCTGCCAGCGAGACATGAAAGGCCTCAGTGTCCCCCAGCACGTTCATGAAGTTGGTGTTACCGAAAGCTCGGTCGAGGCGAGCCTTGACATTCCTTGTACCCTCCTGCCTATTATCCCATGTGTATGGTAGGCCATGATACCCCAGATCATTCAGTCGGCAATCATTGACAGCCTCCTGAAATACAGCCATCTACCAAGCCTCTCTCTCATTGGCGCCAATCTACTCTTCCACCAAAAGGACTTTGTTAAAATCCCCAATGCACAACCGTGGGGAGTCCGATTGGGCGTGCAAGAATCTCATCAAGAACCAACTTTCTTTCCTTCGCTCTCGACGCGGCTCCCCATAGAAGTCGGTCAGCCTCCATTACGAGATCCTCAACCTGTCATAAGACAAGAGGACATCAATATGGAATTTAGACTTGCTCATCTCTACCACCATTACATCCTAGTGCCAGAGAAGCAACAAACCACTGCTAAGTCCATCAAACTTGATGAAAATGGCGTGGTGAAGCCAAGGTCTCTCTTCAAGCCCAATGCACGCTCCTCTCCCATTCTCGTCTCCATCAAAAACACCACCGTGGGCTTCCTTTCCTCCACCAGATGGTGGAGTTCTTGAACTGCCTCGGGCTGCTCACAGCCCCGGCAGTTCACACTTAGGAGATTTATGGCCCCCAGCGGGGGCTGCCATTCGCAGTCGCCGCCGATCTTGAGTGGAACTAGAACTGCACTTCTGTTTCTTTAGTTTATCAGCCATGCCACCACGCTGCTCGATGTCCCCATGTCAATTTGATTGACCCTCGAGCTCACCATGCTAGCAGGCACGATAGCGCCTATCCCCTCGGGAGGACTATTTAGGTCAAGAGTTTGTGCGGCCGTGGATGCCCCCTTCGACTTCCTCTTCCGGTACAGGCATCCCTCATCATCCCCCTGTAGGTCCAGCTTTCTATTAGTACCCCCTTCTCCCTCAGAAGCATTCAGGGCCGCGTCCTCCCGCTAGTGTTTCAAAGGTGACTGAACTTCCGGTTCCTCGGTTTCGTCCACAAAGCTCCTAGACCGGTGAGAGCCTGACATAGAGCCTCGACCACCGGACTGGCTATGCTGTCTGGTATGCTTAGAGGTAGCAGATGCTCTGCTTACAAAGGAGGCAGCAGCAGCCGCAGTGAAGGATTGAATGTGCCGTCGCTTCTCCTCGGACGACAGCTTGCCCTTGTCGTTAAGTTTCGCCGGATTGAGGCACTCAAAATCCGAGTGTCCCATCTTGCCGCAATGAAAGCATATGTAAGGAAGCTTCCCATATTGAGCATGGAACCAACGTGGCTCCTCATTCTTATTCACCTGCAATAGGATACCCCTTCTGATAGGCTTATCAATGTCAATGGCCACACGCGCCCGGAGGTAAGCCCCACTGGCCTTGCCATTGTTGTCGACATCCATACTGATAACCTTGCCAATCATCCCCATGCCCTCGAGCCTCTTGTTTGATTCATCCAGCCAAGTGGAAGGTTCAGGATCCGAACCCAAATCTCCATTTGATCAAAAACTATTTCTGCTGAAGTTAGTTTCTCATCATACTCCTGCAGTAGGAGAGCATACTTCCCCACCATCCATGGTGAGCCAAGAAACACCCTCTCCCAGTCATGAGCACTGCCGAATTCTGCCATGAAGAGATTGTCATACTTCTCCCTAATTGATCTGATCTTAAAACCCACAGGATTGCCCCATGCAGGTTTCATAGCTGATCTGATCGTGCTGACATGCATCGACACCGGCGAGAGAACCTTGCCCACCAGCGATAATTCCATCGGCGCTAGGGCCATATCATCGTTGTCGTCACTGAACTCCATCACCTCCTCCTCCTCTTCGATTAGGTTAAGTTTTCGGAGTAGCTCCTCAACATTAGGGTTTGGGCCCTGCCCTCCACCCTTCGCATCGCCCTCACCTGACTTCGACATCGCGGGTGATCAGGGGGCAAAATCTATGTGCGCTATGTGAGACAATGCATAGCCACGAAAAAAAGAAACCAACCCAGGGACCTAAGCGGCAAACCCTAGCGGTAGTGCGCGTCGATGGCGCCTTTGATGGCTAACCAACGATATGCTTTTGGCCGTCTCCACACTGCAGCAGTGAAGACGGGGCGTGGACGCCGTGGCCGCAGCGGCCGTCGGCGGAGCAGGATTGAGGTCGCCGGCGTGGCGGCCTAGATCAGGGTCGAGTTGCGAGTCTCCTTCCCGATCGCCTCCCTGATCGCCTAGACGCGCGATCCGGAAATCACGGTGCTAGCCATTCGTAGAGTCTTCCCGCTCCAGAGTTGGGCTCCAGAGTTGGGCTGCTGCTGTCTTCTGAACGCTGCAACGTTTCCTCTTCAATAGGAAGGGTTGCTCTTGACTCTTTGGGAGTACCCTTTTCGTGTTGGCTTGCAGTCTTTCTTTATTCTTTGCTCATAAATAACCAAAGTATTCTGCTTTCTGTTACCAAATAGATCAGCAATAGTGATCAGCTGCGTGGCTAGTGCTCTACATCATTTGCATTTTCCTTTCCCTTTTACTATTATTTCATTTAATTTTGGTTTCACCTGTTTAAAATTTTAAATAAATTTATTCGAAGACACACTACACATTGTTGGTTAACGTTAAACAGGGTAACGGACTTTTTTTTTTTCTGTTTTTGCGTGCACCAAGGATGTATTGTAAAATTGTACTGGATGCTTCTCTTTCCTGGCAGCAGGCTGCACGTAACAAAGATCATGCACTAGGAAGTAGGAACACATCATCAATTCCTTATGGCCATGTTTGGTTGCCTCGCATGCCATTATGCAGTAACCTCATCTTTGTTAGGGTGAGCTTACCTCCTTCCCTTGCAGTTGCAGCTAGGCATTTTGTGGAACAAACAGTTGACTTGCACGTACCTAAGCATGGCCAGGACGAACCACCACTGCTCCACCGCCGGTGGTGACGACCACTCTCACCCTGCATGCCATTGTGACATCCACGGCCCCACCGCTGCCCCGTCCATGCGCCCTCTCCAAGCTGCGACCCCTGTAGCCATGGTGTGAAGGGTTATGAGAATGCTAAGCTAGCCAAAAAATAAAAAATTTGTTCTTATAAATCAGGATCAACTGCCGGCTATTTTGAGATCGTGGGATTACCACTAGACGCGCAGGTACAACGGAAGACGTCTCGATGTAGACGTATGCGTCGTAGCAGTGTCGTGCAGTTACGTGGTAGTCCGTCCGTCAATCCCTCTAGTGTGGTTCGTCCTTACTCTCCAGATGTAGCACCTCCGAGGAATCCCACACGTATGGGAAGAAGCGTTTGCGCCTGTGGACTGCTAATCCATGAGGAACCAAGGCGTGGGCGTGGGGAGCGATGGCGACTGCCAAATGGCGTTTATCAGACCTGGCCGTGCCTCCACCCCTTGCTTATATAGATGTCCCTAAGGTGCTCCCGAGTTGGAGGCCCATTAGTAACCCTAAGTCTTATCCAGTTAAGGTCCAATATGAATCAGGCTTTTCGCCCCTTAAGCATGCGACCCTGTGGTTTCACGCACACATAGACATAGACCAAGTACTCCTACTCATCCAATAGTTGACAGTGGCCTCTAGCAAGCAATGTCAACTCCTATGCATACACAAATATTATATCAGACGAATGACCACAAAACACATACATGTTATTCCCTTGCCACACGATATTTGGTCCAACTCATGGGTTAACTCTTAACCCAAGCACAACCATGCATTTATTGATCTAATCATTCGAGTGATCCAGTGATATCTCTCTCACATAGAGAGGGGCAAATTCTATCTTAATTGTCTATGTCTCATAGCATATTTTCCAACAAACCTGAATACCACCTTTATAACTACATAATTATGGAGCAGCGTTTGACAGTCTCTAAGTTGGTCATTTCACATCTTGAGTACATACGACAATCCCAGGTCTAAGGACATAACGTACATGTAAAAAGATAATAAGAACATCTCACGTTGGGTTAGTCTAGCCCCATGTCATACATGTGTCCAAATTATTAGTTCGACATCTCTATGTCTATGACTTGTGAAACATAGTCATCGACTAATACATGTGCTGATCTAATATTCATGTCTATTGTCACATGAACTCCGATTAGGGATAACATTAGAATAACCATACAAGTAAAAGAGTTTCACAAATAATTTACATAATTGTCAATCGATACAAGTTGTATTTAATGGATATTCAATGAACACACAATATATCAAGGATACAATTGCAATATCATTGTCTGGATGATTACCTTTAGGGCATATTCCTAACATGGTGATAGGCTCTCTCGGCCCCTCCGTCATGTGGGCCGCTTGAGCTGCACCTAAGCACCATGGGGATTGGGGATGCAGCGGCGTTGAGCTCTGGTTTGGTGGCAACGGATGTGGGGACGAAGAGCTTCATCGCTGGTGTCCAGCTTTGATGGTGGCAGCGGTGGCGTTGAAGAGCTCCATCTTGAAAGGACCTAGGATGTCGCCTAGAGGGGAGTGAATAGGCATATTCGAAAATCCTGAAACTCATAAACTTGAAATGAGGCAGTTAAATACCAACCGAAACTTCCGGTGGCTTGGATCGGAAGTTCCGGTCAAGACCAGAACTTTCGGTGTAAACCTACCAGAACTTCTGGTGCCCTACTGAGCTACCAAATTAGAGTGAAATGAGTTGTGATTTCGATTCTAATTGGTACCACACCCTCCTAGATGTTGTTGATGATGATGTTGAACTCCACGGAGCTTGGAACCTCACCAAATCGTAGATCGGCTCCTCCAACCTATGAAATTAGGGGGTAGAGAAGGGGAACATGAAGAGCACAAGAACAAGGGTAGTTGATGCTACCGACACAGCAAGATACAAGATTTATTCTGAGGTTCGGCAATCCCCACACAGGAGTTCCTAGGTCCGACCACGAAGCTCTCCTCACTCAAGCAACCACGAAGGAAAACTTGAGATATTCACTAAGAGAGAAGGGTAATACAAACACTTAGGGGTGCCCTCACAAGTAAATCAACATGGGCAACCACGAAGAACGCCGAGCCGGCAAGGGTTCCAAGAACCCAAGAGTAACAAATGCAAACCAAACCAGCAAGACGAGGAATCCAAGTGCTCAAGTTGACAATCAATCTTCCCACTCTCAAATCTCACATCCCTAGCTCAAAAACACTCAAGGATTGAAGCTTGGGAGCAAGGGGGAGAGAGCAGCAGGTGAGCCTCGGCTTGGAGGGCGTTTTGAGAAAGTTGGGGCGTGGTGAATGTTGTCGGCTACAGCCAGAAATGGAGGTGGGGAAGTATCTATACTCTCAGCTCTGAAGAGCTATCGGAACTTTCGATGAGTACCATCGGAACTTCCGGCCTCAAAAATGTTACCGTTGGGCTGAGAGATCTGGCACGAAGTCAACTGAAACTTTCGGTGATAGTGGAAGTACCGCTCTAAGACCGGAACCAAAAACTGATGCGTGGATGCGCATGATCTAGCAAGCACCGGAACTTCTGGTCCACTGACCAGAACTTCCAATCAGGGTCAAAAGTATTGGTCCGGAACTGGAACTTCTTTCTCGCACACGGTCGTTCGCTGGACTTCTACTATCAAAACTTTCGGTCTGGATACCGAAACTTCCGGTCCGGGTCAGAACTCCTATTTTAAGGCTGGAACCACTTTCTCGAACGCGGGTTCATGCGCAACTTGAACTGCCAGAACTTCTAGTCCAAATTTTGATCTCGGTCCAGGCCGAAACTTCTGATCTAACTTCTGGTCCAACTTCTAGTCATTCAAAATATGCGCCAAATGCGTGCATGCAACTCTGTACCACTGGAACTTCCGGTCCAGGGACCGGAACTTTCGGTCGGCGTCAGAACCACTGATAGGAGACCAGAACTGAATTCTTGTACGTGGTCACGCATGGGCACAGAACTACCAATACTTCTGGTTGAAATGTCAGAACTTCTGGTGCAGCTGGTAGAGAAAATATTCTAAGTGTGTGTGTCCATGGTGTCTCTTAAGCGCATAAAATAAATCAACATGTGCACTTGTATCCTCATCTAGCTAGTCTAATTTGCATCCCTCTTGATAGTGCAGCGTTTCCTATTACTCAAGCAAATAATAAAAACTATTGAAGCACTTGAGCCGAAACTCTTTTCATCCAAAGAAACTTTGGGGTGCTAGGATCACCAAATATCATCGTTCAAATCTTTCAATGTACTTCGAGGGGAGATAACATTTCAACTTTGATTTTTTCTTCTTGAGCAAAGTTATCTTGAGTACGTGACTTGATTCTATTAATCAAATATAGATAAATCCAAATGTACCAAGTCACTTTTCATTTCAATGTAGCAAGCTTCGAATATGAGACCATTCCATATGCAATCCCTTATGTCTCAAAAACACTCAAGGATTGAAGCTTGGGAGCAAGGGGGAGAGAGCAGCAGGTGAGCCTCGGCTTGGAGGCCATTTAGAAAAGTTGGGGCGTGGTGAATGTTGTCGGCTACAGCTAGAAATGGAGGTGGGGAAGTATTTATACTCTTAGCTCTGAAGAGCTACTGGAACTTCCGGTGAGAACCATCGGAACTTCTGGCCTCAAAAATATTACTGTTGGGCTCAGAGATTGGCACAAAGTCAACCGAAACTTTCGATGACAGCGGAAGTACCGCTCTAAGATCGAAACCGAAAACTGATGCGTGGATGCGCATGATCTAGCAAGCACCGAAACTTCCGGTCCGCTGACTGAAACTTCCAGTCAGGGTCAAAAGTATCAGTCCAGAACCGAAACTTCTTTCTCGCACGCGGTCGCTCACTGGACTTCTACTACCAGAACTTTCGGTCCGGATACCGGAACTTCCGGTCTTGGTCAAAACTTCCGGTTTAAGGCCGGAACCACTTTCTCACACGCGGTTGCGCGCGCAACTTGAATTGTCGGAACTTCCGGTCCAACTTTCGGTCCAGGCCGGAACTTCCGATCCAACTTCTGGTCTAACTTTTGGTCATTCAAAATATGCGTCAACTGAGCGCGTGCAACTCTGTACTACCGGAACTTATGGTCCAGGGACCGGAACTTCCGATCGGCGTCGAAACCACCAATAGGAGACCGGAACCGAATTCTTGTACGCGATCGCGCACGAGCACAAAACTATCGGTACTTCTGGTTGAAACACCAGAACTTCCGGTGTAGCTGGTAGAGAAAATATTCTAAGTGTGTGTGTGCACGGTGTCTCTCAAGCGCGTAAAATAAATCAAAATGAGCACTTGTATCCTCGTCTAGCTAGTCTAATTTGCATCCCTCTTGATAGTGTGATGTTTCCTATTACTCAAGCAAATAATATCATTGTTTAAATCTTTCAATGTACTTCGAGGGGAGATAACATTTCAACTTTGATTTTTTCTTCTTGAGCAAAGTTATCTTGAGTACGTGACTTGATTCTATTCATCAAATATAGATAAATCCAAATGTACCAAGTCACTTTTCATTTCAATGTAGCAAGCTTCGAATATGAGATCATTCCATATGCAATCCCTTATGTCTCATTATCTAACTCAACGTGCTTGCTTCCACATGAATCATAGAAATCTCACAATAGATAGGCCTTTGTATGAATTCTATTTGCATTGTTGTCTTGTGCTTAAACTAGATTGTTTATACAACAATACATCATTTTGGCTTTATTCAACTCAATCAAGTACTTGTGAGATAATCAATTCCCTGTCCAACACTTAGCAAAATCGTTAGACCTTTAATTATGCTATCAATTAATTCACCAAAACCCAGTAAAGGGCTAGATGCACTTTCACATCTGGGACCACGCCCCACGCGCTTGCGTCGGTGCCATGGGACCTCAACGCTGGGGACATGGTCGGAGTGCTCGACCATGACATCTGCGGCAGGAGGCAGGGGCTGGAAAAAGTGAGGTAGGTGACGTGATTCTCGCATGCGAGGTCACCGAAGGGTTGGCCAAACCTGGCTTCGAGATGTTTGGTTCATCTCGTTTCCGTGGAGGTGACATGTTTGGTTCACTTTTTCTAAAACGTGCATGGCACGTACCTCATTAAGAGAAGTGGAAATGGTTAATAGACGTACACATAAATAATACAAAAGGATACATAGGTAATCTTAGGATTGCCAACAAAGTCCTCAACACAAAAGAACATGAGGGGTGGAGAAAGTTAGTAGTGAAAGGAGACATAGATAATAACCTCAGCAGCAAAGCATCTGCCAGAAGACAACGACCATAGTGGCAAAGCATCCACCGAAAACACCTCGACGGCAAAGCATCCATCGAAAACGCATCTCCTCCGAGTCACTCAGGGCCACTACCCACAGGACCACGGGCGAGGACCTACCTGGAGACCATCGGTGGCCAAGCATCCGCTCCAATACCTCGATGGAAAAGCATCCATCGGAACCCCTCGGCGGCAAAGCAGCCACCAGAATGACCAAATCTATGGCTACAACCAACAGAAGCTAGATTAACCAAAGTGATGAGAAGCAAGAAACCCAAATAGGCACAACTGAACGATGATGATGATGACCAAGTGCAACGCCGATGAGAAGGCAACCTCGCACACACCATGACATGGAACCTCAGAGGCAACGCCTTCAGGAAGGACTGTGATGCAGAAAGCGTCGCCGCTGCCCGCCCAGATGGGCCAGGTTTTCACCTAGATTTCATGCGTGCCGGAGAGGGGGGCGCAATGACAGATACATCCAAGGAGGAAAACCATGCCTAGAGGATGTCACCATTGTCGGCCAATAGCAAAGCTTTTGCCTAGCACCACCCTTCCAGGCATGGGCCATGCCAGACGCCACCGTTGCTGGTGGCGCCAACACTGCCGAAGCCGACCAACCACGAGAGCCTGCTCGACCACCGTCAACCGCACCACCATGACAAAGTGGATGGCAGAACGAGCGAGGCTATGCCTTCCGTGCCACCATGGCATCGATGGTGCACCGCCATAATAGTGCCACCGTCCGCCGCAGTCTTAGGAATGGGCAAATCCTTGGCTCAAGAGCCCAGATTCGGCCGACCCTGGCCCACCCCAGCCGTCGGAGGGTAGTCCCGGAGCACCACCACCGGCCTCGCATGGACGGCAGCACCGTCGTCTGCCACAGGGGGCGGCAGATCCCGAGCCAAGGAGGCCAAATCCGGTCAAGCCCGGCCCGCCTCGGTCGTCAGAGGGTCCTCGGAGCGCCACCACCGGCCCAGCAAATCGGCAGCGCCGTCGGCCGCTGCAGAGGGGGCGACAGATCCCAGTCCCAGGAGGCCGGATCCGGCCGACCCCAGTCCGCCATGGACAGAGCAAGAAGCACCGGCCCTGCCAGGTCGGCGGCGCCCGTCGGTTGCCACAGTAGGAGGAGGAGGGAGGAAAGATTAGATTTGGGGCCAAGGAGCCCGAATCCGGCCCCTGCCCACCCTAGACGCCGGAGTCGCTGTCCGCCGCCGTCGAGAACGGTTGGGGTGGAGGGGGGAAGGGGGAGCGCAGGGGGAAGGGAGAGCACAGGAGGGGACGGCGACTGCGACCTAGTTGAGCGTGCCACCGCTGGCCGCCACCGCTGTGAGCAAGGGCTACGACGGCGGCCGAAGGGACACCAGGGGGGCTCGGCGCGGACGCACATCCTCATCAATGAGCCAACGCCGGCCTCCACCTGAGGCGTCAGCTGGTTCACTGTGTTCATCGTTGGTAGCTCATTCTGGTTTTTGTGATCCACAAAATTTGGATTCCCAAATTCGGATCCATCTAGAGTCCTGAGCCTAAGTTTTAAAAAATGCCAGAATTTGTAAATAAATATCTCGCAATTATCACAAACCTTCTAACCGGGCCGAACCCCCAAATAGCCATTCTACTAGCTTGCAATATCTGCTCAGCCAATTCGCCCAGTGGAGCCTCTCCATCTTTCCACCCCTCGCTCCTCTTGCTCTTTCCACCTCCGGGGTAGCCATTGTAGTGCATGGCCATATATCAATGTGGTGCATGCCCATGGACGGTGATGGAAACAACATAAAGAAGCGCCAATGGTTGCGACCAATGATGTACAGAGTGAAGATTTTGTCAAAATTATGATTGGGTTCTTGAACTTTAGTAGGAAAGTATTTTATTTTTAAAATACAACTCATATGTTTAGAAACGTGTTTCTTGCATTCACCGTGGAGCATTGTCGTTCGTTAGACTTGTATAAGCCTTACCCCTTGCTACGTCCTAAAGTTACTACAGACCCCAATAATAAATCTGTGACTTCTCTTCTACAAATTGCAGAAACACACTATACACTACTAGGTAGATATGCATATAGCATCCGGCAAAACAAATAATAGTTGTGCACCATACAATTTTCTTTTATAAAAAGATAGCATTATGTGAGAGAGAATACATATAGTATTTTGGTTGCCATGTCCCAAGGTACATCTTCCCAACAACAAATGGATATAAAATCGCACTTGTCAAAAAGAAATTGAAAATCGAAACCCTAACAGCCAACACCGCCGCTGTTGCTTGAACAGCGAGCAATCCGGCCCTAAACCCGCACCGACCACCGCTCCTCTAGACAAGACCATGCACCAATCACAACATGTTGCCACTCCTCGGCTTGCGACCGCCTCCACCTGGGGCCAAAACGACAAAACCCTCCCACCGTTCGCTCCGTTTGCTCCACCACCCATCCCCAACCAGTATGGCGCGTTGATGGCAGCACCTCGTTTTGACGCACCGGTGCCACCACCTCGTTTTAACATGCCGCCTCCTGCCACCGCATCAGGAAACCCCAATTTTCAGTTCTGCGTACCACCGCGTCGCTTTGCTTCAACATATCGCCATGAGTGGTATCCTTCATAATTGTACACACCACCATCTTGTCCGGCTCCGTCGCATAACCACACACAATTTTCTGCATTGCATAACCACATGCCTATCTAGTTTCCCTAGTTTATTACGTGTCCACACACTAAGGAATACAACCAGCACCTACAACAACAACATTATCATGAGAACAATCTCTAGTTCAATTCTGATTATTCATCTGCTCATCCCTAGTAGCAGTAGTACCAGCAATAGCACCCCCACCCCCACTAGCTACAATAGTAGCATCACCATCATGAGAAGCACCACCACCACCATCAGCATGAGAAACAACAACAACAGCAGCACCATCGCCACCATCAGTGTTAAGCAAGGGCACTTGCACCATTGTTGTAGCAAAATTATGGGTTTATAAATCTCTTTCTTTGATCCACCAACAGGATGAGACTCAATGCCTAAGGGGAAATCCTTGTACCACCTGCAGATCCCTAGAAGAGGCATTTGGAAGATGGGGAGTGGTCAGATTCCAAAAGAATCAAGGTGAATGGGAGCATATATGACCGCTACCGGAGTAGCAACTAGAAAGTCACATGTGCCACCTAGAACATGTTCAAGCAACAAAACCAAAAAGGTCAAAACTACACTTAGAATTCAAATCTTCATTGGAATTTCTAGAAAATAATCTAGTTATTCAACCGTTTTGGTTTGAAGCAAGATCCAATACTGGTGTGGGTACCTAAAGAGCATTTTGAGAATACAACAATAGGTTTATGGATAATTGATCATGTCATGGAAGAAGTATGGTGGCTCATGACTAGGATCTCAGCTGAGCTGGTGAATTTGATGAGAGTGACATATTTGTGTGTGAGTGCGTTTTTGTCATTGCTATAGTCAAACCATCCAAGGAGAAGGCAACTGATGAGAATAGATGTTTAGATTTTGCTAAGCTTGTTGGTGGCATTTTTAATAGGTATTGTGATAATAAAAAAAAGGGCCACTGTATCTTGACAAGTTTGTTGAACGGGAAGGAAAACTTATAAAAGAAGTACCACCCCTTATAGAAAACTAGTTTTTAGGTACTTAGACACCACCCGGTTTTTATGTAACTTGCAAGGAGGTGGATTAGAGGATTACTACAAATTCTACAAGTTAGTGCCACGGCAAGACCGGGCGGTTCTCATTTATTTATAATTTGTACACATGAGTTTGTTAATCTAGTATACTAGAAAACTATAGAGCAGCAACATCCAAAATACTATTATGCTTGATATGAAACTAAGAGACTAGATGATGTAAACAATGAGATTTATACACCAATGTAGATGTCTATTTAGCCGTATTTCAACGTCATTTTTTCGTTCATGGCCTAGAAAATACACAGGTACTACACTTAACTTCTTTGCTATTGAGATTTTTTCGCCAAAGCTACATAGCCACATGTGATGAGGTGGGTTAACAAAACAAAGATGAATTCCTAGCGGTGTAACCGTATAAGATCGATGTCTCTCTACTCTTTTCAATTTTTGAAAGCTAGTTATTCAATGACTTGGAGGAGAAGGACCATGGGGAACAAAGAAAGAGCAAAGGAGAAACAACACTTGCAGCATCAACATTGTCGGAAGGAATAGCGGGAACATATCAAACCCATCGGGAGAGGTGACTTTCATATTTATAGCCTCAAGGTTGTTAGTCATTTGCAACTAGATGCCTAGATATATACATATCTAGTAGCCTCGCAACCATAGCAGGAGGATCACAGACGCATAGACTAGACAAAAAATCAGCAAATAATTGTACATGTAGACACTTAGTCATAACATTCATGAGGAAACAATGGGGCATATTTTCACCTAATCCTGAAATCCCACTTATTTGAAAAAATTAGGGTGGAGCCCTGGTGATGGCACCAGACAAGGTAGGGCGGTGTACATTGAAGATGATGGTCAAACACCCTCCCCCCCGACCCCCCGAACCTGATCGTGGTTGCATGTTAGCTGCGAATTTGGTTCACTATCCGCTCCATGGACAGTCGAACACCTCTTTGCAACCATTGCTAACTCTCACCAACATAATTAGAGCCAAGATAGCTTTTCCAAAACATTTTTCATAAATATATTTCGCTTGCTTACCGAATGTGCACTAGACATAAAGGCAATGCAATGTATTCCAACACCTACTGGCAATAAATGACAAAATTGTTTGATAAGAGCTCCCCTTTTACCGCTATCTATATATCCTAAACCTGGTCACAATCTCATGGTGCCTTGATTGGCAAAATAAAATCTCTATTTATATCTTTGTCTTGATCTCTATAGGGTTTTGTTTTGGGCCAATTGCACAACTACCCCTATTGTGAAGTCCAATTACTCGTTTACTCTTGTTTTTTAAACTTTATATGTTTGCCCCTATTTTTTATAAGCGAACCTACCGTGTATCCCTAATTTTATTTTTCGTCGGTTGCTCAAAACTTAAGGGCCAAAAAAATATTTGAAAAATAGGAAAAGAGGAAAAAGACTAGACTAGCCCCCTAGGAAGGAACGTAATCTCTCGGCCTCTCCCCGTTCTCCTACATGAGGCCGGTCGCAACCCGCGCAAGGCTTTCACGCCGCTAGGATTCAGGCCAAGTCCCGTGCTAGGGTTCAGGCGCCCGGCGTCGGGCTTCGGGCGAGCGTCTCCAGCGGCCGGCGGCGGGCATTCGGGCGGGCGGCCACGCGCGCCGTTCGGTCAAGCAGCGGGACGCATCGCGGCGGCCGGGCGCGTCGTGCCAGCGAGTGGTGGTCCTGGCGTCACGGCTGCACGTCGAGGCGCCGAGGGAGGGGCCAGCGTCGAGCGGGCCGGCGCGGCGCGGCGCGCGGGCGTCTTGGCGGCCTGTGGCTGCGCGGGCGGCAGGGGCGATCGACACATGATTCGATTTCGGGCGATTTTTTAGAGTCTGTGGCCATGATTTGATTTTCCCAGAGATTGGAGTTAGTTTGAGCCATGATCTTTCAGGAGTAGCTCAACAACTTTGTTGTGATTACTTGTGTAAAATTTGGGATCAAATCATGGTGATTCGGTTGTGTTTTCGTTGATTTTTGGTCTCGCCTGTCTCTGTCTTGTCCGTCGTTCCTCTTTGTTCTTGCAGCCAGGCAGCTGTTCGTCGGTCTCAGGTTCCATCCTAGTGGCAGTATCACAAACGCCGGTGCTGAAACTCTGTGCGCGCTCACCAAGAGTGGTGCAGGTTGGATTTATCGGCCATGACGCCCGGGCGGAGAGGAGAGCAGAGCTGTACAATCGCCTCGTGCATGCTTCCGACTGCCAATCGCCGTGAGAGAGGAAGAGAGTTGAGGAAGAAGCTGACGATCGGGGTCCACTTGGCATTGAGAGAGGGAGAGAGTTTGGGGGGAATGACATGTAGGGACCCACTCGACACTGAGAGAGGGTATTTTTATCTTTTCAACGTGAACTTAACGGTGTTAAGTTCACTTCACAGGACAAGGGCAATAGGAGCCTTCGGTTATTATAAAAACAGTGACAAACGTGCAAAGTTTAAAAATAAGGGCAAACGAGCAATTAGACTCTAGAATAGGAGCAGTTACACAATTGGCCCTTTTATTTTTGTCATTATTCTTTTTTAAGTTGGAGCACTTGATCATCATCTCACGTGGCCATCTCCATCGTTGAGTGCCACCTAGCTCCACCACATGGATTGGACCAACCTATCTCAATCATATACTTATAGCATAAAGTTAGTCTAAATAGGTTTCATCAATTATCCAAACCTAGCTCCAGCGAGACCCTATCGTACTCGTAGTGGCCAGCCTCTTACCCTCCCCCTCCTTCCGTGGGCGAGCTTTAGCCATGGAGCTCACTCACCCCAACCTGTCCTAGCCGCCTCCGCTCTCCATCACCGCCAAGGCCGCTAAATCACCCTGTCGTCTCCCCCACCGCCCTGACCAACCTTTCTTCCTTAAACACTCTCTTCTAAACCCACCGAATTTGGGAAAGGAGGGGTGGCATGGGCACAAGTGCGTGCAATGGGGAAGAAGACCAGTGAGGTTGGTGGGACCCACCACATGTGGCGCGCGAGAGAGTGAGATTAGGGAGGTAGGCGTGGGCGCTTCGACTGATAGACGTGTCGCCCTCGCATGGCGGCTCGGGGCGAAACCCTAGCCGCCGCCACCACCTCCTCCCCACATCCCTTTCTCTCCACCTAGCCGCTGCCGGAGAGCGCCACCGGGAGGCCCGGGCGGCAAACGATGATGGTGGCGGCGGGGCCTTGTCTCGGCGACACCCTGTCTTTGGTGCGACGGAGGAGGGGCGAAGCTGGGCGGCCGGCGATGGCGCTTGCCTGCGTGGGCGGCGGGTTCGTTTGCGGCTCATTCGATTTGGCCCTTCACAACTCGATCTAGTGGAGTCTGCAAAAATCGGATCAGCCACCGCGCGACTCGGTTGGCGTCTTGGCGGAGTTCAGCAGAGCCAGAGCCGTCGCGTGCCTAGGCATCAGCAGCCTTACTCGTGCAACAGTGGCAACCAGCCTAGGCGTGCACGACGAGCGGCCTTACTCGAGCAACAGTGGCAACCAGCCTAGGCGTGCACGATGACAGCAAGATCAAGACAGACGCGACAATCAATGGCGTAACAGTTCGACAATTGGTGGGCAATGGTGGTACTACCATGTTTCGAGGGCAGTGACGCCTGTGGGCGCCACTTTCCTTGCTGGAGGCGTCGTCTTTCATGCGGATCTTCCTAGGTGAAAACCCATGTCCAGTTCTCTGGCGGGGCGATGATGGCGTTTGCGGATGTCATTTTCTCGTTGAAGACGTCGCTTTTGAAAGATTCCTTGGGTTGTCGACTTTGGTGCTGGCAATAAGATGGTGACTCCTTTGCATATACACCAGGTGCTTTATGTTTTTGCCAGAATACAACATCAATTGTCTTCAAGGTGGTCGGTGTCCAACGATCTTTCAGTACCCTTATTAGGTTTGACAGACGTGTGTGGCGGCATTGTCTCAACGTTGGTGTTCTCTTGTGAAGTCGACATCACCAAGCAAGTTATTTGTCGCGTAGGACTATTAAAGTTTCTTGTTGGGTTTTTTTAATGTTCGTCAGTTTCTTTTATTTTAGTTTTTCTGTTGTAATAATTTGACCTGATTCTACCAGTTGGTAGATGAAGCCGGGTATGAAATACTGTCCTCTGTCTAAAAAAAATAATCAAAATCTCAATTTTCTGTGTTTGAATAAATCTGTATTTTTTTAAACTTTATCCAGTCCTGTTGTTCACACGGTAACAGGAAGGTAAAGCTTTTTGGAGCCGTTCAAAAGAAAAGGGGAGAGAGAGTTGAGGGGATGACATTCGGCAATATAGCTGAGTTTATAAATAATACGGAGTATATTTCGTCACGTTTCCTATACATCAGTTACCTGAGATCCTTTTGGCAGCTCACGAAGAAAGCCGAGGAAAAAGATGAACAACAGCTAGATCGGCTGCGAAGCGTTGGATCTTTAACTGACGGCTGAAAACGTCTCCTGAAAAGAAAAATGAAATTTCAGGCGCCTGGAATTCCCATATTCCGTCTTCCAGAAAACTGAAAACACCGCACATTTTGGCCTCTGCCAGTCCGTCACCTTTTCCCCAAAATTTCACAAAGCTCCGCATCGCAGCTCGGGCAGTCCGCCCCACGCGCCACGCCCACCAGAGGTCCGACCAGTGACCACCATCCTTCGCCGGCCGCCGCCGCGCCCAAACCCCGCAAAACCCTAACCAAGGCCCCGCCGGCCACCACCACCGCCATGCCGACCGCCACTCTCCTCCCCCACCACCTCCTGGCCACGCTCCTCCTCCTCCTCCTGGCCTCCGCGCCCCGGCCCGCGGCCCCCGCCTCCACCGACCGCGCGGCGCTCCTCGCGTTCCGCGCAGCCCTGTCGCCGCCGTCCCGCGCCGCGCTCTCCTCCTGGCACGGCCCGCTCTCGCCGTCCTGGCGTGGCGTGTCGCTCCACCCCGCCGCGGCGCCAGCCCCCTCCGTCGCCGAGCTCTCGCTCCGGGGCCTCAACCTCACGGCCGTTCTCCCCGCGGCGCCGCTCGCACTCCTCCGCCACCTCCAGACGCTCGACCTCTCCGGCAACGCGCTGTCGGGAGAGCTCCCCTGCTCCCTCCCGCGCTCGCTCCAAGTGCTCGACCTCTCCCGCAACGCGCTCTCGGGGGCCGTCCCGACCTGCCTGCCGTCCGCGCTTCCCGCGCTCCACACCCTCAACCTCTCCGCGAACTTGCTCCGCCTCCCGCTCTCCCCGCGTCTCTCGTTTCCCGCGCGCCTTGCCGCCCTCGACCTCTCCCGCAACGCCATCTCCGGCGCCATCCCGCCGCGGATCGTCGCCGACCCCGACAACTCCGCCCTCCTCCTCCTCGACCTCTCCCACAACCGCTTGTCCGGCGAGATCCCCGCCGGGATCGCAGCCGTACGGAGCCTGCAGGGGCTGTTTCTCGCGGACAACCAGCTCTCCGGGGAGATTCCTCCCGGGATAGGGAACCTGACCTATCTGCAGGTGCTGGATTTGTCGAATAACCGCTTGTCCGGTTCAGTGCCTGCCGGACTTGCAGGCTGCTTCCAGCTTCTGTTCCTGCAGCTTGGGGGTAACCAGCTCTCTGGGGCGCTGCGTCCGGAGCTCGACGCGCTAGCTAGTCTCAAGGTTCTGGATTTATCGAATAACAAGATATCTGGGGAGATTCCGCTGCCGCTGGCTGGGTGCAGGTCTCTGGAGGTGGTGGACTTGTCAGGAAATGAGATCTCCGGGGAGCTCAGCAGTGCTGTAGAGAAATGGTTGAGCTTGAAGTTCTTGTCACTGGCTGGTAACCAGCTCTCTGGCCACCTACCTGATTGGATGTTTTCGTTTCCCCTGCTCCAGTGGCTTGATTTGTCTAGCAATAAGTTTGTGGGTTTCATCCCAGATGGTGGGTTCAATGTCAGTGAAGTGCTTAATGGTGGAGGTGGTCAGGCTCAGGCTCAGGTGACTCCATCAGAGAGTGTGCTTCCACCCCAATTGTTTGTGTCAGCTTCTGTGAACACGATGTCATGGCAGTTGGATTTGAGGTATGATCTTCAGGAAACTATTGGTATCGATCTTTCTGGGAACGAGCTTCGTGGGGAGATTCCAGAAGGGTTGGTTGCCATGAAAGGATTGGAGTATCTGAACCTCTCCTGTAATTACTTGGCTGGGCAGATCCCTGCAGGACTTGGGGGCATGGGGAGGTTGCATACGCTTGACTTCTCACATAATGGGCTGTCAGGAGAGGTGCCTCCTGGAATTGCAGCCATGGCAGAGCTTGAGGTGCTTAACCTCTCCTACAATAGCCTGTCTGGGCCTTTGCCAACAATGAAGTTCCCAGGAGCATTGGCTGGAAACCCAGGAATTTGCAGTGGGGAAGGGTGCTCTGAGAATGCAAGGACGCCAGAAGGGAAAATGGAAGGAAGCAATCGCCATGGTTGGCTTGGTGGCTGGCATGGAGAGAATGGATTGGTATCTCTCGGTGCATTCTGTATCAGCACAATGACTAGCTTCTATGTATCATTGGCAACCTTACTGTGCTCCTCTAAGGTAAGAAACTTCGTGTTTCGGCCTATGAGGGTTGAATATTAACAAGATGGGAAATTGCAAAATCAGGTTGTTATGAAGTTCGAGTGACTCTGGTCTGCAGCTGATTAACAAGAAAGATGAGTATAGGAGATGGATATCTTCAGCCAAGAGGAAGTGTGCCATCCTGTTTAATGATCAATCAAGATTTCTTGATGGTTTCCTAATAATATTCTTGATCTTGGGATGTGTAGAACTAGTTAACATATTCCATCTTTTATAGAATGCAATCACCTGCTGGTGCTTGGTTGTATCCCTGGCATGTTCGGAGGATTGGACACCAAGGATGCACATAATTTGGAGCGCTGGTACTGCGAACCACTTCGGATGTAAATATTTTCTTGGTTTTTAGTTCTGATCTAGTTTAAAACTGGGCATGGATCATGTAGTGTTGTTGAGCTGCCTTTCGATGTTAAGTTGTCAATTTGCTGGAAGATCATTTGATAACAATCATCTAATCCAGTTGATTAGTCGTGTAGATTGTAAACTTGCTTATATTCCTTCTTAGTACTATGTATATCATCTTCCTACCTGAACTTGGTTTGGGGGTAAAAGGCTTTGTTGTTTTGTGTATATCTGTTATAGAGTGCAGTGTGACTGAGACTGCAAATGTGCTTGACTATTTCTTGGTGCTGCTCATGTAACACCTATAGTTTTAAAGGTCTGGTAATTTTGCTGTATGAAACAGCATCCAGCAAGATGACAACTGTTTTTGGTTGTAATACTATGCAACAGAGGCGCAAAGTTTGGTATTGCAGAATGATCAACAAACATATCTGTCTGCAGCTGATCAACAAACATATCTGTTGCAAAGTGTGAGGCAAGGCAAATGTATCTCTGTTTTGTGCATTACCAAACTAACTCAGCTTGTAATTGCAGAATGATAATTCTTATAATCGTAGCATAGGTAGCTTCTTCATCTGGAGAAGGTGGAGAATAAGCATCAATAGCTTTTCAAAGGATTGGGCACTTATGTGGAATCAGTCAGAATCATGCAGGAACCAGGTTCTTCTTTTTCCATTATAACCTTTTTTTTCCTGAACTTCCTGCCATACCTACCACTACTTGTAAAGTTGGCTCAGTTTCACTGCGAACCACAGAATTTCATTGCTTTTAATCAAACGTGGAATGGTGGCACACTTCTAATGGAAAAATCAACATGCTTCATAACCTCATGTATTGTTTTGTTCTTTAGATGAGAAAAATATATGATTACTGAATTGAAGACACTTTGTTTTATGGTTTCTAGAAAAATTATGGTGTTTGCAGATTATGTGAGCCATCTATTGGCTAAAATCTGTTGCCCCACAATCAAAGGTACCATGTGAAAGGTGCTTAAGTAGAAAGGGTAGCAAGGAAATTTTGTGTGCCCAACATAAGTAGATGGAGAAGGGCCAAAACATCTTTGTTATATCAATTGGTACATGTATGAGGTATGGGAACATTAAGGGGTTTCTTTTTCCAGATTTCCTGAAAAACCGACCCCCATTCCCCAGGTCCTGCACAATCCTTTTAACTCGGATTAATAGCTGCATAAGATGATTCACAGTTTTACTTGTTCTATCTTGAACTAACCATTTCTCTGAAATATGGTGGATGAAGCTGTGCTAGATTAATGTTATACTGTTATTTTATGAACTCATCCAGTCTCTCAGCATTTATATTACACGTTCTTTGTATATTTGTTCATATTTTCTGGCTGTGGGCCTGTGAGTTAACATATTAAAGCCATCCGAACGAAATGTGTAGAGCCCCTGGCGGCTTGGTTTATGCCCAGGACTAGACAAGCAAAAAATTGTATGTAGTAATCGAAACCTGGAAAACACCAATTGCCGGCCTTTACCAACGAGAATGTATGTTTGGACCGTGGCCAAACTGAATTCCAGTTCCAGCTGACCATGTTGTGTACTAGTAGTACTGCGTCCTACTGCGTACTCCTACATGACAGCTAAATTCTCTTGGATCTAGATAAGGTGACCTGGACGAAAGCAAGTGCTGATGGTTGGCCTCTGTCCAGGAACTGGCTTGTCTGGCCTAAATAAAGATCAGCATAGTTCATGATCTCATGTGGCCTTCGTTGGCGTTCAGTCCAGAGTTTGGCACTTGGCACCAGTAGATCACATGGAGGACGTGTGCGCAGCTCTTTACTGACGTGGAATGGATGGATCATGGAAAGAGTCCTCTAGAAATAGTGGCAGCGACAGATGGCACCTGACCTGACCCTGACGCGTCACTGCGTCAAAGGAATTGAGATCGCCGCTGGTTTTTGCAGTTGATCTGCACGTTCATGCTCATCACGTGAGTCCATTTCAGGTGTGCTCCAGATTTTCTGCCCTGTGACTGCCATTGATTTCCTGTTGGTAAAAGTGTAGCTGGATCTGGAGAATCTAGATTTTGCGATAGCCTCTTGAACGCCACGTAGGTAACAGTGTAACACGTGAACTGGACGAATTTTCGTCGAGAGGTGGATTTTCGATCAAAGAACTCGAAATGCAGCAACGTTACAATGGGGGGAAAGAGGTTCAATCAACCAGAAGCAAACCGAGCCCACAGAAGAGTTGTCACCTCCTGAATCTCAAAAACCCCAGACCGTGCGTCTCAACAGCACCCGTAGTTGCTCCACCCTCTTGGCACGTCGTTCGTGGTGAGCATGGCGCCTTCGCCGCCGCAGCAGCTGAGCCTTGCCCTTGCGGACCTCAGGGCACTGTCCGTGCTCGGGCAGGGCGCCAGGGGCGTGGTGTTCCACGTCGTGCCCGTCGCCGCGGCCGGGGACAGCACTGGCGAGCCCATGGCGCTCAAGGCCATGTCCCGCGCCGCCGCGTGGCACAAGGGCGCAGGAGGCACGTGCCATGGCGGTGGCGACGACGGGCACCGGAGGATCTGGTTCGAGCGCGACGTCCTGCTCGCGCTCCGCCACCCGCTGCTCCCGTCCCTCCGCGGCGTCGTGGCCACCGACGCCGTCGTCGGGTTCGCCATCAGCAGCTGCCCCGGCGGCGACCTCAAGTCGCTCCGGCGCCGCTGGCGCACCCAGACCACGTTCCCGGAATCCGTTATCCGGTTCTACGCGGCGGAGCTGGTGCTCGCGCTCGAGCACCTCCACGGCCTCGGCGTCGTGCACCGCGACCTCAAGCCGGAGAACGTCCTCATCCAGAACTCGGGACACATCATGCTCGTCGACTTCGACCTCTCCACCACGTTGCCACCGCCCCCGCCCCCGCCCCCGCCCCCGCCGCCGCCGGAGCCAGAGCCGGACGCGACCCCGGCACGCGCCACCTCGCTTTCACCTTCCTTGTCACATCACCGCAGGCGCAAGAACAAGAAGGCCGCTATGGTTCTCGCTTGCTTCTCGCGCCACGCAGCTTCGCCGGAGACCTCGTCCCGGTCCCCGTTGTCGTCCACTGCCATGGCCGCCTCGTCCGCGTCCGCGTCCTCGTCGTCCTGCTACTGGACGCCAGCCAAGTCTAACTCGTTCGTGGGCACGGAGGACTACGTGGCGCCGGAGATCATCGCCGGCAGCGGGCACGACTACGCCGTGGACTGGTGGGGCCTCGGTGTGGTGATCTACGAGATGTTGTACGGACGCACCCCGTTTCGTGGCCGGAGCCGGCGGGAGACGTTTAACCGCGTGCTCACCGCACCGCCGGAGCTGGCCGGCGAAGCCTCGCCGTTGCGCGACCTCATCACCAGGCTCCTTGAGAAGGACCCCAGGAAGCGACTAGGCGCGCGCGGCGTCAAGCGGCACGCGTTCTTTAGAGGCGTCGACTGGGACCGCGTCCTCGACGTCGCGCGCCCGCCCTTCATCCCGTCGCCTGACAAAAACGATGCTAACGCCGGCGCCGCGGTGGAGGCCGAGGCGCTGGACGTCGAGAAGGTCGTACATGAAGTGTTCTGGTCGAGTGGCGCCGGCGAGACGCGGCTTATGGAGGTCTGCAGCGGCGGAGGGACAGATGACGATTTCTCCATATTTTTCTGAAGTTTTGGTTGGTTATTTCTGCACTATGAAGGCAGGAACTGGCGAAAAGTTTGGTTTCCTTGCCTTTGCTAAATTGAGCTACCCAACAAATTGGCTACACTCAATTGGCAAGATTAGACTCGCCTGGCTGAGAGTGCATTAAGCCCATGAAATAGGAGTCATATATAATATTGTCTGTGGAGGATTAAATTATTGTCGTATCACAAGTAGAAATCATTTGAAGCTATGAATTGAACTCAGATATATTAAAATAGTTCAAGTTACATACTCAAGGTTGTGTTGCTCTAGAAGAATGAGACAAAAAGTGTCGCTAACCTTTCTGAAGATATTTTGAGGAGAAATGACATATGAAGATATTGAAAACTCAAGTGAGTGAAATAGACTATCCCAAAAAAAAAAGTGAGTGAAATAGACATATCCTTTAATCTTGAGTATATATATGTATGTCATACTATTAAGAGGGATGGAACACGAATAATTTGATAAATCACAAGTGCTCAAACTAATTGAAATTCGAGTGCTAATATAAGAGAAACACATGCAACAACACTTGCATTTTTTGGTCATGAATGTTGTTTCCTTTTGGATATATCCCTCTTAATAAGCTTTTTGTAGAATCAAAGATGATAAAATTTGAGCTTGGAGCTACAAGTTTTGATTTTTTTGTGAAGTGCTATTTATTTGGAGTTCCGAAGTGCCGAACATGTTTAGAAGTTCCAGACCATACGCTCATATATATTATGTCTTGTTTTATACTTTCAATAGCTAACTTTTGTTCAAGTCCAAAAGGTCCGGACATTTTTCAAAAAGTTCCTGATCATGACAAACATAACGGTTAGTTCATGAGTGTTGAGTATTTAGACCCCCATCTCCCTCGTTTGGAGGGGTTGTTGCTGCACTCCTATGTCCACGTCTAATCCCAAAAGCCTCTCGGTCTAAAGTAGTCTAAGTTTCTCGATGAGGATAATTAATTTGGTCGTTGTGGTTGGACTTTATTTTAGATTTCTAACCACATTCTTCATAGGTCTCTCTTAGATCTTATTTCTCCAATCTCAGCTCTTCATGGCCTCTCTTCGTGAGGTTTGTGTGAAATTCAGTAAGTTGGGTTGAGAGATTTAGTGATTGAGAGGAAAAGTGAGCATCCAAATCCTTAGCACTTTGGGTGTCTTCGTCAATCAGTTCATGAAGTATTTGCTAGTTTTGAAAGTGAAACCTTCTAGATGGTTAGGCTGTCACCTGGTGATCTCTCGTGTTCTGTAGTGGAAGAGATACAGATGATCGATCAAGGAAAGGGGATGAAATAGACTTATCTTAAGCTTGACCTTTCAGTCCCCCTGGAGCTTCCCCGACGAAAATATATGTTCTTCTTGGAAAGAGTTTGAGTTTTCGGAAACAAATCCTCGTGTTTATACTTCAGTATAATTACTTTGAGCTCTTGCTTTGATTTGTGCTTCTCACTCTATCTACGTGGTTGTGCATATTTATGAGTGAAGAAGGTGCTTTTGGACTTGCTAGTAGACATCTACACTTAGATCTCCAAGTTTTTCTATTTGTGTGGAACTTCTGGACCTACTCACGTACCAACTTCTACACAACACTTGTGCATGAAAGCACCAATAGCAAAGATGTACGCAAACCTCACTATAGATCGAACCTACATCAAGCACTGAAGCGGTCTCTAACTAGTCTAAGCACCAACCCTAGCACATTTACTAATTGTCTAATTAATATTCTCTTAAGCAAGTATGGTGGCTAGAGCGCAAAGAAATGAGCCTAAACTCAGCTATAGTTTTAGCAAAATCTAACACTCTCCTAAGGCTCAGACAGAGAGCATACCAACATTAGCAACTAACCGATAGAAATTAGGGGTTGCTTCAGTAGTAAGCACCGGATAGCTCCATTAACTACACCGAAAGGTTGCTTCAGTAGTAAGCACCGGATAGCTCCATTAACTACACCGAAAATACGTAAACGGCTAGTTGCTGGTGCTGACTGTTGACCTCTTTTCTCCAGTGGTTTGTCCAGTCCCCCACATGAGAACAATAGTGGGACCTCACAAGAGAACTGGGACCTCTCTAGATGCACCTCAAAGCTCCGGTGCCACCGGAGAGCTCTGGCCATCTATGCATCGACTGTGGTATGAGCTCTTTAGACGCACAAATTGGAAGTACACCATGCATTCTATAGTTGAAATGTAGAATATGTTGAAACACATTCTATTTCTGGGCAATCTATTTTTGAAATGTTGAATATGTTTGGCCAGCCCCCCTAGTATTTTTTGCTGGTTCCACCAATGGTCGTAGTGGCCTTTTGGTTGATTTGCATTCACGAATGAGACATCAAGCACAACACAGTGTCCCACAGATTTGTCGCACCGATAGTTGGACTGGATATTTTATTTGTCCAAAAAAGATTGTGTGGATAAATTTGTCGGGCAGAACCTAATAGGGATATTTTAGCTGACTTTTGCAAATCCCTTATTTTGAATTGCTATACTATCGAACAATTAACTCAGGAGGCCATACCAAATTCTCTCACAACTTCTACAAGTCTTAAAATTAACCGCTTAGTTGATGTTGCTCCAGAAGGAGATCCTCTAGGTTCTTAAAATCCAAAGTCAATGGCACAAATTATCATGATCATTGGAATCATTGTTGTTCTTTCCATTTGTTTTGCATGTATTGTCTGATGAAAAAGAAGTGGAAGTGGACCTGCACTTCAAATCCAGTTTAGCACTAAGGTGGGTTGGAAGTAACTTCAACTCAAACAACTTCAGTGATGGTAATATCTTAGAGGTAAACAGGGCTTTGTGGGTCGAAGAGGATTCAGATTTTGATATATAAGGGAGACAGGGTTTTGTCAGTTTCTTTAGGCCTTGTCTGAATGTTCTCGTATTCACATCAATTCACGTGAGTTGGAGTGATTTGAGATCAATATGAGGACATCCAAACAAGGCCTTAAAGGGATTCTAAGTGCGACAATGGCGGGCTAGAGGGAGGGACTTGAGCCGCACATACCCCCATGCAGACAATGCAGACCAAAAAACAACCAAAAAGTTTTTTTAAAGGCAAGAACTACAAGAATTCTCTTGTATATATTTTCAAAGGTCTAGCGATAATATACTACTATATTTGCAGATATTGGAATGCGCTTAACACAAATGTTGATGTGTATGCGTGCCGTGTTATTTTTAATGGAGATAATTAGTGGAAGAATGGCTATTGATAAATCTTGACTAAAAATGACAGATATCTAGTACCAATCTTCGAACAAAAATGTACTTGACCATGGGAAAAATATACAGGGGCAAAACAAGCAAGGGACTAAAGTAGGACACCATGTTGTCGGTGTGCATGGGGCTTCAGCCCCCCCCCCCCCCCCAACCCCAACACACACACCCCCACCCACCATGCTAGATCTGTCACTGGTAATGTATTAGGTTTCGATTCATATTAATTACCCTAAAGGTCTAAACTAATTACTCTAAAACTATTGAAAATAAAGGAGCATCCAAGAAGTTCTTAGGGCTGTCAACGCTAAGGAAAATATTTGGTGCTGGAGCAAGGAAGCTCCAGGAACTTTTGGTCAGAGAGTCGGCTTTATGGGTATAAGGTAGGTTGTTTTGTCTAGTATGCATTGATAATTTTTGGCACAACTATTTAGTTAAGTGGGTGTGTGTTTGTGGTGTTTCTGTACTCGAGTAGGGTCTAACTAGGCTCGTGTATTTTTTCTAGCTTAATGAAATGAACGTAGCTCTCTTGCATAGTTCGAGGAGAAAAACATCCATAATTTCTATCGTGCATATTTGAGAGTTACATAGATGGAGAAAATATCATGAATTATGTTGTTTATCAACCCATAATTTAGCATCAGGGTCCTTTGAGTGAGGTAGGTCCATTTATGTTTCTATCTTCACCTCGAGAAGAGTCACATTGCCTTGTAACATGCCCTCTAACCGAGGTAGAGCTCTATATAAATTCAAACTTTTATGTTTGTACGTGTCTATGCCACATTTTTAGATGTACGAAAAGGAACAACTAAATTAACAGACCCAAGTATCTAAACCTTGGGAAGAATTCAAATTATAGAGACAATCACTATTGCTTCTATTTCAATATTGGTATGGGGCTGTTGTTGAGTGACTAGTGACTATATGATAGCTTCTCTTCTGAACAACTTGGAAACGAAGCTATGCATACCACATCACAGTCTGGATGTTTCCTCTTTTTCTGTTTTCATGTCTTGTTTTCAGAGTATCCAGTAAATGTACAGATAAAAAAAAACTACTAAGCTGATACAATTCGGTCTAACTAGCTCGTTCAATTAATTTGCCCAAAATTGTCCGGATCTTGTCATTTTAGCATTTTTCTTGTGTTGTTTGATACATTATAAATTAAAAAGCTTAAACAATGTGATGTGCGTTCTTTGTAATAATGTTGTACAATAGCTATGAATTAAGGTTTAAGTATTACATTTTCGTTTACTTGTCAAATAAGGTACAATTATAGTTGTTCCGCCGTTTGCTTTGCAGTTGGCATGGTTGCCTCTTTCCGTTGTGTTGGAGGGATCTAGTGTACACGGAGAATAACAATCAGAGGACATCAATTAACGTTTTAAGCTGCAGTCTATTTGCACTAATCTCTTCACTTGTGGCTGAAACCTCCGTGGGTGGCTCATTGTGGAAGGAGAGTCAGATCATATATCTTTAAGAAATTAGTATGGACCATGTTTCATGTATGCTCTAATAACATGTTATTGTTCATCTAGAGGATAAGCATATGGATCTCGTTCTACACTGTTATATACACGATTTAATGGCTCGCGCTGAGATGTTGGTTGCTCGAGAGCTTCCTCTTCTGTATCCTCTTCTCGTGGTGCAGCAAGCCAACTAGCTACTTCATCCTCCTCAAAGTCATTTTGTCCTTGATCTGTTGCTTTCTTGTAAAAAGATTCAATCATATTCCTTTTAGGTTTCATGGTTATTCTTCAAAATAAATTTAAAAAACGCAATCAGGAACTGCGACCATATGTGCAGACTATATTCCAACCTGATCAATGAATCAACTACCAAAATGGAATGGAAAAAGACTACGTGATACGTCCATAGGGTTGCGACCAAGCCTAGTGGCTTGTTGGCTGCTATCATGTTGCGTAGTATTCAACCCAAGAACCACGGTCAGAAGTCAGAACCCTCGCCGGTCCGCAGGACAAAAAGGCCCGATAGTCGGCACAACAAGATTGACAGCTTTAGCAAAATCAAAAGATTTCAAAGCTCCCAAGCAGTGTGTTGATGACGAATCTAATTCGTGCCAACACATCAGCGGATCTTGAACATCTAAAGAGGTTGTTTGATCAACCTACAACGCAGCAAGAGCGTAGCATAACCGGCCAAAACGATCTAGAGATCGATAGGGCTGATGTAGAGCTCGATCTTGGCTGAAAAGACTCCCGAACCACCTCCGAAAGGATCCATCAGGAGGAAACATATGAAGGATCTCCTAAGACTAGCAAAGCCGTCTAGAAAGCTAATAAATCTCGTGGAGAGAAGCACCAGGCAACAGGTAGAGGGGTTGAGGAGAGCATTAGGGTAAAAAAGAGGTAATTGTGTTTTGATTGACAATTAATAGGATGGGATCAATCGGCCATGATCCTCCCGTATAAATAGAGGGGAGTGGTCTTATCCCGGTAGGAAACAACTCCCATACGCGATCTTCAAGTTTCGCACGTCCAAAATAGGTCCAAAACCGATTTAAAAGCCAAACCGACATAGAAACACATCCCCAAGTCGGCTAAGCTGGGTCCCAAGTCGGCTCAGCCGATTTTCACGGTCCCGGGACACTGTTTTCGAGCTAAAAGCAGCCCAAGTCGGCTAAGCCGGGTGGCTGACCCGGCTAAGCCAATTTACTGCTGCAAATTTTAGATGAAATCTCCCAAAATTCATAATTAATTCATCCGGACTTCAAACGGGGCAAACCATATATGTTTTTTGATCAGCTCGACGAGAGGAACACAATGGTGCTGTCAAGTCTTGCATTTGAGGAACTTAGTCAAGTCGGCTTAGCCGACTTACGAGGCCGGCCTAGCCGGCTCCAGCTGGTTCAGCAGCCAAAATATCTTTTTCTTCGTCCAAACATCAAACGCGATAATTGGAGTATGCTCTCTAGTCTTCTTAATGTTAGAAACATGACAACAAAGCCTATTATACTCTCTTGGACAATTTTGAGTGTCAAATGTATTGGCCTAACTAAACACGCATATGCCACCGTGGGAGACTATACAAGAAAAATAGCTCCTCTTAATTCACTTCCCTCAGAGTCCGAGGATCATAAAAAAAAAAGAACACTTCTTTTTGCTAATAAAAAAACACTTTTAAGCCATGTAATCACTTCTTCAAAAATAACTTCACTAAAAGATTCCGGAAGCATGAGCTCAACCAATAGGCCATAAGAATAAGAATCTCATGATGTGGGTGTACGGACAAAGATCCAGTTCAATGGATACTGCTACTACAACTTTAGCAATCGCCAATTCTCAACCATTCAAACAGCATCCAACGTCCGAAATGAAGTAAGATGCTGCTTCTATCTCATAATTACAAATGTACACAAGATAAGTACTAAAGTAATTGCAAAGGCAGAGAAGTGTCCTCATGTATTCGTGTAGACTATTCCTCAAGTGCTGCAACCTTGTTCTTTTGCCTCCACAAATTTAACTGCACCAGAGTAGTACCAGGCAACAGCTTTAAATAATTGATACGTAAAAAAAAGAAAAATAATTGATAATTGTCAGATCAAAGTCTCTGCATCAAGACAAATATATAATTGTTTACAGCAAAAGAAAGGGGTAAGCGAGGGGCATTTCGAATGCCAACTCATGCTATGCCATTCATCCTCTCTCTCTCTCTCTAGATTACTTCAAACTCTTCCATTACAAATATATCAGTGGTTGAGATAATTCGGATTTTGAAAGGGGCGCGCAAAAATTACCTAGGTTCAAAAGCAAAGACATCTAAGAGAACAAAAAAGATCTTGACTTTGATTTTCTGGGACCAGCTTATGTCTGCTCTTAAGTTCTTACTCTGTTATCCCTTGCATCATGAGTGTCAAGCCACAACTTAAGAGCAGTATCATGACATGTTTTTGGAAATTAGCATGGCCTATAACTAAACATTTCTATGGACATGTTTGCCTACTTGACCATACATACAACAGTACATTGCCAACACAAAGATTCTAGCACAAAACAAAACCTTGTGGCGCTGTGCAGAAAGGCCTGCTTGGAACCTTTGCTGGATACTATTTTCCTAGCTCAGCAAGAAAATAGATCAGGTTAGCTCTTTGGATCCTGCGCTTTATCTATCTCAATTTTCGTGCCAGCCAGATTTCCCTTGCTGCCCCGAGGGATGCTGGCAAGCATCTCGGGGTCTGCGCCATCTAAGCTAGGCAAGAAAAGAGTACAAAATTTATAATGCCAGATCAAACAAAAAGGAATGAACTGGCAACGCAATGCAATGTCCACCACTTGTTCGAATAAAGTCTGCATCTGCCTGCCTGCAATCTTGAATATTGTTCAATTAAAAGACGGCTGTTAACCCAATATATAACCAAAAAAAAGATAAGCTGTTCGGTATGCTGGTACATCTGAGCACAAATGGAACGATTAAGACACGTCCTGAATGTGATTCACCCCCACAACAAACTGGAATCTATTCTAAGGCATGACGGAAGCAAGCAAGATCCACTTACTAGTCGTCCACCTTCCCTAAATGGTCCCTCTCATTCCAATCGAGACCATAATTTCTAGAAGCAAGGAACTGATCCCCACTATCCAAGATACCTCTGGCAATACCCAAAAATACGCAAGCATCATCTAATCAGAACCACTTATTATTGAGATGTTATTAAGAATAAGGAAGCATAAAGTGACGCTAGATAACTATACTTGCTTTCCTTTTCCTTTTTACGAAAAGAAAAGGCAAGTATGGTATATTGTCTAAGCATCAAATGTGTATGTATAATAACCAATGAAAAAAAAAGTGGATCAAGCACACAAACGTCATCAGGATACATGAAGACAAAACGAAGACTTCTCGATCTTTCGAAGCACACATGGAATCTCGACCTGTCTATATGTTAAATCATGCGAGAGCTATACTACCATACTACCAGAGAAATATCAAGCATAACTGGGAGACATTAGACATGATAATGAACCCAGGAACAGGAACTCCAAGAACTCAAGAAGCAGCAGTCAGTGACTGCGGCTTCATTCCCTTAATAATAATAGCCGAAGTGAGAGCTGGATGCAGAGGTTTATCGACCGATTCCCGCGTTGTTTGCAAGCTGCTGCAAGAATAAACGCTTGAACCACCACTACTCCCGGGCCAGCACAAGGCAAGGAAGGGATCGATAAACCACTGCGCCCAGACACCACCCGCCGTAGATAATAGAGATGATGATGTAGTCTGACAAAAACAACCTTGCATCAATGCAAAAAAGAAAGAGGGACGGGAACAACACAAGAAACACCTGCGACTGCGAGAGATCACATGTATGTTACCCCATATGGCCGGCCATATGTGTAGATGCTGCTGGTCTGGCTAAGTGGCTGGCTGGCTATACACTGTCTATACAAACAAGAGGGAAGATGGAGGTGGGAGATCTGGATCTGGGATTTATATGCCACATTGGGTGGAGGATGTGACGGGAGAGAGGAGAAGAAAACGAATGGTGGCGCCGCGCGCGCGGCCCCGGCCCAGCAGTGGGAGGCGGGTGGGGCACCGAAGTGGGGGAGGACGAGGAATCTTTCCGGTGCTTTGGCGTGTGCGGCAGCAGACGTACTCGGGAAGAACACAGGGGGTGGTGGCACTTCGCTTCTTTGGCTTCGTCCTTCGTTGGTTTTCGATTGATTTTTTTCTTGAAATCGTGGGAGTAGACGAAGAGAAGAGAGAGGGAAGGGAAGATCCGCTCCATTGGGTGCAGGGCCTGCTGGGGTCCGGTCCCTGTCTCTCCATGGGCTCGGCTCCATTGCTTTGGCAGTCGGCACTGGGAGTAGCGAGTGGCGATGATTGTTGGTTTTGACGCGTTGCGGCAGGCGGAGTGGGGGCAACCAAGCAATTGCAGAGCGGGTGCAGTGAGGGCAGCTGGATAAGGACAGGTGGTGCCACTGCCCACTCGCCACCTGGCTCTCTTCTTTGGCATGCTCCCTCAGTCCCAACAGCCAATTGATTGAGCATCTAAGCCAAGCATGCGTGGATGTGTCCTACCTTGAACTGCCAAGCTTGATTGCCAGAAAAAGTTGGCCGAAGTCGCTTAAATTTGGTGGGTGTGAATTGGATTTCAATAAGATTGTGTGTACTTGATATGTTCTAAAAAAACATGCAATTATGGGAACGTGTCAGTCAAGCTATATCAACTTTGATCAAATTTATATCATGTCTTAAAAATTTATTATAAAAATATATTTTATAAATAATCTAATGATATTTATAAATAATCATTAGAATTTTCATATAATTCTAATCAAAGTTTGCAATATTTGACTTATCGAGATGTGAGAATTGCATGTAGTTGACCGCTCGAGCCAAATGGAGTTTGGAGCCAGCAATAGGACACCTATTATATTTTTATTTTAACGAAAAATAATTGTCCCATGGTCACCTTTCAGACCCTCTATAGAACACATGAAGTTCACAAGAATCTCGTATGAATCAGTTCATTTTCACCGGAAATACCCAGGAAACATGAAAATTTCCTCCAATCCAAAAGGGCCCTTTGAATTGCACCCGAATAGTTAACTTAAAAATATTTTGATTAAAAACTTAAACATAATAACATTTGGGGAATAACTTCAAGTTTCAGAACTATAAGTATACGTAATTATTGTATAAAAACAAAGATAAATCATCCTTGTTTATTAGTACCTACATAAAAAGTATTCATGGGTTCTTTATATGATAGACGACGAGTTCATCACGGCGGCGTGCCTATTTATCAATCTCTAAAACTTTTTGTTATAGAGCTATTCTTCTGTGTGTAATTACATAGATGTGAGTGTATTTGTATGAATGAGTATACATATATGTTTGAAAAACGTGTCCATTTAGTCACAAATGCAGGCGGCGTGACCATAGTAGCAAGTCTTTTAACGCTACTCACAGAACTAGTTTCTAGAAATTTATCGTTCAGGACATGTTATTAAAATTAAAAATTAAAATATCATTAGTTTTTAGGTTTAATTCTAGTTGGCGCTTGGCAGTGATTTCCGTTACTAGGTGTGATGTGTGCCCCAGGGTTGACTAAACCTGCAGTTTTGCAACTTGGTGAATGATGACAGACCCCTGAAATATCCCTAACAAAAAGAGGCGTCAGAAAATTCGCTGCCTCTAATGATCAACAAAAGAATCATGAGCAAACGAACTTTCGAAATTTCTTCTTGTCTTCAGCTGGCCAGCCAGCAACAAATCACTGTCAGGTTAGTAAAATGCGATGGAGACATGCCGAACCTGCATCATCACTGTGGATAAGGATAAGGACCGTCAAATTAAAACCACCGTAAATATTTCTAAACGATAATGCCCCAGCATGTCATGCCCAGGAAACTAGCAGGTTCCTTGGCGGAAATGATTGCCACGGCTTATCATTATCCTAATCTGAACGAGACAAACATGGAACACAGAAGTTCAAGCAAATCACAGGTTGGACACTTTTCTAGTCAGCAACATCATCACATTTCCAATCAAAACAAAGGGCTAAGGTGTCGCTCTCTTAAAATAACCATAGATGTCACCATCTGCAACGAAATGGAAATACCAAGGGCATCTACCATATATGAGAACATTTCATATGACAAAAAAATGAGGCAGATCGCACACGTTAGTCATCAGGTGAGCTAAGCTATCAAGCTCCCTGTAAGGTTTTGTTTTATATATTTTCTTCAAAGATTTCTGGCAACATGCAAAATATTGTGGAAAACTGCCTCCAGAATCCAGAATCAGAAATAAACCAGGTGCGACCACTCTGGCCCCATTGTTGCTGGGACGACAGAAATGCACTGAGGTCCTCCTGTTTCAATAGAGCATGAGCATCCAGCAACTTCTGAAATCTGATGCTCTAGTTGTCTAAATATGAACAATAAACCATATCCTGCTGGTAAAAAGCTGTGAATATATGCACAAGAGAGTTGAACGATCATTTCCACGCAAGGTGAAGGGTACAGGAGAGTCGTGTATTAACATAGCAACAGCATGCTATTTTTCCCATGAAGAGTCAGAGTATCTTGGCACTTGCAGAACTTTTCACGTACGCTTACGCCTCAACTGACCAAACAGCTGCACAGATCAAATTTCTAATGCATCAGTTCTTATAATCTGGAATTCTAGAATAAGTACCGTAGAATTCAAGGCTTATATGCAGGGATCTTCTGTTTCCATTCAAAGGAAATTAAGGCTCATACAAATTCATTGTTGAGGTATAATAGGCAACTCTATCAGAAAAAAAAGCAGTTAAAATTTTGAAAATACTGCTAAAACTTTCACTTGAAGAAGTTCCTCAATGAAATATAAACTTACCTGGAATGGATACTGCAGAATCCAACCAATGATTGGTATTTGATACAGGAAGGCCTGGATGGGAGGCCCGTAGCCACTATAAAAAGAAAAGGAATGGAACAGTCAGTACCAATTAAACTAAGAAACCATTCTTTTATCCAACTAGGTATGATCTGATAGACTGATGGAGTAGGACCTGAAGAGCACAAAAGATCCATATAGTTCCATGATGATACCAGCAACAGGCCAACGAACAAACAGAAGAAACAAACCAAAGAAGAAAGGTACTGATCCCTGCAGAACAAGAATAACATTTTCTCTTTCAATACGAGACAAATGAGGTCAGCGATGTATTAGTTAAGACCTAAGACCAATCAAGAGACAATATAACGCCAAATTGCTAATGCAGTTGGATTTGCTAAATGGGATTTGCTAAATGGAAATTGCTGCCAGAGTATGCACTCTGCAATACTGTATCATGTATGTCCTTGTCTCCTGGACTTGGCTCAACTTTAGCCACATACAACTACAAAGCCCCCTAGTCCCATGCAAGTTGGTGTAGGCTTAAGACCGACTTAGCACACATATCCACTAAAAAACATAACCAAAAGCAACTTTGAATAACACAAGGCTACTAATTGCCATGGAGGGAACATAACCACATCCCAGCATTTTTTTTTGCACTAAATAAATACACCCTCATAAGTTTTTGCTTACAAAATTATGCTAAGAGAAGTTGTGGCATCAATACACATATTCAGAAGTCTAACTTCAAATGAAGAACAGACAAATCAAGAAGTTACTGATTCTGCGAGGGAATAAACAAAATTAATTATCACATAAAACCGTATTTCATACAAATAAAATTTCCAAAGTCAAAGATAAAAGGCTAAGGAAGAACAAATCTATAATAATCCTATCAATTTTCTTGCAACTATTTTTCTGCTTCCACATTTTTGTGATATGGTGAAACAGCTACTGTCAGTCTATCACAAAGCAGCCCAAACACTAGGAACTTTATCAGTTGAAGTATTATACAACACAAGTTCACGTTTAGAACAGAAATAAAACAAAATATGAGAAATGATACTGGAAAAGCAAACTGCACAAAAGTGGATCCTGTATATCTATGCAAAATTCAGAATACCTTAAGGTTTGCCTTCTTTGTGAAAAGCTGCCACATAGATTGCCAACCGAGTAACAGACCCACTCCAGTCAAAAAGAAAATCTAGTAGAATATAAAAACAGTGAGACCAAAAGGAGTCAGAGTATTCATTAGATACATAGTAATACAAGACAAGGATTGAGAATTGTAGTATCATACATTACCCAGAGCCAACAAGCCCCTATCGAAGAAAAGGATAACACCAAGGAATGAGAATAGGATGCCAAACCCCACGAGACCTATGCCAACCTCTTCACATTGAAACATGGGGAATAAAATAGAAGCTGTTAGTACTTCGACTTCAAGAGGCAAATAGATGTGAACAAGAGACAACTTTCTGTAACTGGAATGCAAATGCTATGGCATGGAAAATGTGATATACTGGGATACTGGCTCTATTTCACAGAGCATCTACATGATCAGAGTTTTCAACTTAGCAGGCCCTTCTTTCTGCTATCATGTTGTTTTTGTTTCGAATTAAATTAGTTTATCTTGTGATTTTCAACAAATTCAATGTGAACACAGAATATATGAACCAGAGGTTCTGACAGGGAAAAAAAATGACAGTATGCAATACAAACTATAAGATAGCAACAGTATTTTCAGTAATCAATGTAGAACGAGAGTTCTGGTAATTTGTTTTGAAATTGTAGACAGGTAAGGCTAATGTCTGCATGTTTTAGAAATAAAGGAAAGGCTAATGGAGGTACATCGATTACTTGTACTAAGTAACAATCTTAATTGAAAATAAAACATTACTTTTGATTTCACTAATCTCGTAGGCCATGGCCCCAGCAGATGAAGATAGCAATACAGTTTCACTTCAATGGACTAGTAACTGAACCTGCAAAAGATACCAACAGTCAACAACTGAAGAAAGGAAAATCAAGCTCATAAGACTGCAGCATTGAACAGAGTCAGGGACCCATTGAATGTCCTCTCTTAGTAAATAGCACTATACACCCCTGTTTTCTTACTTCGTTTCTGCTGAGTGTTCCTAGACCCTAGTGACGTATTGTCATAGTCAGAATCGAGATAAACACCACTGGAGGGTGTCCTGGGTGGAATCAGTTACTAAGTATGAGAAACTGGATCATCATGTAATAGAAGTACAGATGTAAGATGAAATTAGATGGACCGATTCTTGCTTTGATCAAATAAGGAGACTGCCACAGCCTTATATAAACTAATCCAGTCTCCTTCTGTACATGAGGGCTGGTTCATGGATCAGAACCGAACCCCCCCCCCCCCCCCCCCAACAACAATCCACACCCATGACATGGACCAAAGATTACAATCAGGTATGAGTAGTTGCCCAACAGTGCATCTGAGTTACCAAGATATACAACATAACAGATGTTTTAGGTATACCAAGATATACAACATAACAGATGTTTAGGTAGAAGGAAAATTGGGCACAACCAGGACTGAAGCGAAGTGGCAGTTTCCTTTGGTGTTTTACAAACATAGAAAAATTGATGAGTGATTTGCTTAACTGGTATTCTGCAATGCTATGATGCTATTTTTTTTTCCTCTGACAAGCCATACAAAAATATGTGTAAATAAGTGTGGGCCCCGTTGCATATGAAACATTGTTGCCAAGGTGACTACTGACCACCCAGCTCAACTAGGCACTAGGCAACACCATCCTGCCTAGTCCCACCTTGGCTAGCTTAATCAACAATAGGTTCAAGGCAAAACTGTCGCCGACCACCGCAAAGGAGAACAGTGAGAAAAAAGGGCACCATTATTTACAACCTAGTAGAAGGCTACAATTTACAATGAGTTGACAGAAGATTCATTGAAGAAAGTGGAGCTATACAAATGATGAGACCACCCTAGAAAAATGCATCATTAGCTGCATCCTTCATCTCCATATTTGCAGATATAAAGGAGAAGCATTTGCAAATTTGAAACTGAAATAGCTACAATTATCAGAAGATTCAGAACTAACATGTACACTAAAATCTCATATGTTGCAAATTTGAAACTGAAATAGCTACAATTATCAGAACTAACATGTACACTAAAATCTCATATGTTCAAAAAAGGAAAAATATGCAAATAACAGTAAGCTTTATATCTTCCCACAGAATAACCGTCATAAATGAATAGCTTGAGGATGGCCCAGTACTATATGGTACAAGATTTTTAGTGCAAGTTTCATGTGATCAATCATGACCAGATAAAACCAAAACAGTGATTTTGAAGAAATATAATTGTGATAGAACTGTGCTTTAAAAAGAATACTCAAAAGGCAAATTTGTTGGCACACCATGCTTGACTCCTACTGCTTGCTATATCACTGCCATGGTCTCCATTGAAAGCCCAATCAGAGTGTTCTCTAAATGTGATGCTAGCTTTCTAGACTCTTCAGGGCAAAATCAAGCCAGAAGCTATCAGAAAATCAGGATACACCAAAGCACAGGTTGCTTTGGAATACTACATGAACAACATACTAACTCAGAGAAATTGAATAAGAAATTCTAATTACCTCCCTCTTACAAATGTAAGATCCACTATATAATTTGAATATTGAAGAACATGTTAGTGGCCAAGAGTACAAAATGTGAAGTAATTCTCCCTCATGCTACGTACTCCAAAGTCCTAACTCAATGACCACAAAGGGAACAGAGGCATTGGCCACTGACTACCATCAGGGGGGGTGGCGATCGGCGGACCCATTGAAGGACATGGGTGTACACAGCCAGTATATTTTGCAAAAAATAATACCGAAAAATAAGTTTGTAGGCATAATACATGTATACTGCACTTGAAATTGGATCAGATCAGATCCGAGTACAGATAGCTTGGGTTTGGGTGCCCCGTTTCGCACAGAAGGAACGGGAAGGGGTGGCCATACCTGGTGGGTGCTCGTCGCCGGGAAGCTCCCAAGATGGAGATCTAGGCACCTGGCGTAGGGCAGCGGCGGCGTTCCAGTCGGCGCCACCAGAGCGCTCGCGAGGGGACGAGAGAGGCACCGGCGGCCCGGCGTGGATTCTCTAACGTGAGGAACAATGACTTTTTTCCCTTCACACGATGTCATCCATTTAGAATCCAACGGCTGATGGCCCTTCAGCTTTCTCAGTGCCTTGTCTGTCCAGCCCGGACGTAAATGGCAGCCCAATAAGGTCCAGTTCACTGACAGAGACAATAATAAATAGGGAAAATTAGATCTCTACCATCAAAAAATGCAAACTTTAGAAAAATATCATTGAAAGATTTGGATTTAGAAAAATAGCATCCAAAGGTTGTTCTTATGGACTTTTAGCACTCTCCGTTAACTACACGTTAACACGCACTGCATGCTTCATTTCAGTAGCCATTCATACATGAGATTGTAGCACGGCCATTCAGAATCAGAACACATTATAGCAGCATAACAGTTGCCACGTCTCCTGCGACTGCTGTTCCTGTAGTATGTACATGTCCCTTTTCTGCTTCAGCTCCAGCACAGAACGGCGTGCTTGGCTAATTCAACGATCGACTTGGCCACGTCGTGGCAGTCCAGCACCACATCCTGGAGCAGCCTCGGCATGAGCTGCTCGACCTCACGCCTGTGCAAGGCGGCAGCGGGCCAGCGGCTCGCCTGCGCACCTGTGCGTGACAACGACGAACGAAGCCCGCGTGGAGGACACCGGCAAAAAGCTCGAGCCGCGCTCGTCGCGCTGCTCCGCACGGCGGCTGGCATGCTGCTCTCCTACATCAGCTGCTTCGTGGAGTGGTTCCGGCGGGATGAGCGTCGTGGGCAATCCTCATCGTGCGCAAGGCGTGTAGCAGGGAGGAGACACCAGCCGACAATAATCTGAACGAGCTCAAGGCGATCCTCGTTCATCATGCCAGCGGCCAGCGGCAAACATGGAGGCAGTAAGCTCTCAGCGACTAGAGGGCACGCATAAGGGTTGGGTTGGGTCCCTTTTTTTTCTCCTGTTAGCGTCAAAGCTCACAGAGTGTTAGATTGCCATAACCGAACTACCTTTGGATGCTACTTCTCTAAATCCAAATCTTTCAATGCTATTTTTGTAAAGTGTGTATTTTTTGATGGTACAAATCTAATTTTCCCTAATAAATAATAGAGGGGAGAGACTAAAGTGTTGCTTTAGTACACAACTGAACAAGAATTTCACTTTAAGTATGTTTAATAGTTCCATGCTAATAAATAATGTTAACCAATCAAGTGAGACTGCAGACGGTTTGCCCTCTGCTCACTTGCCAAGGCAATCGAGTTCACCGTCTCTTATAAAATTATAACTCGAAATAGCTATTTTTATTGTAATAGAAAGTGTTTACACCAGCATCCACTCAATATTCCACTCTTCTACATCACCATACAAAGTGTTTACATCATTATCTGCTAACACATTCTATATGTCATTATGTTTTATATTTAAGTTATTCGTATTAGTAAACCACATTATTTACCAATATATGTTTAATTTATTATGATATTTATTCAATCAAATTAGTAAACATAAGTAGCAGTATTTCACTGGTGATTTCCGCATCAACACGCGGAAACCCCACTACCTATTTTCCTCAACATGCAAATTATCCAGCTCAGCAGTCTACTAACATTTTCAATTAAAGTTTACTAGCACAAGCAATTATGATATTTAACGTATCATCCACTAACATTAGTTTATAATAGTTAATTCTTTCATAAAAATTGTATGAATAATTTAATCTTATTCTAATCAATAGTTCCCACGACAATGAGTGGAGTATGCTCTTAGTTTTCAAACTAGTGAGCTATTTGGTTCCACCAATTGGATTTTAATTAAAAAGTAAGAACACAATACACTGCACAAATAATGGACAAATATGAGTAAAATTTCAGACTAGTGAGCAAATATCGGTAAAAAATATAGGACGACTTTGCATACTACCCGTAGAGAAGTACTCGTGGTATCTCAAAATCAGCTAAGTAGTACATTTGTTAGAAAACCACGTCTCGCTCCATTGAATACTCTGAAGTGGAGCGACAAAGTTTTCAAACATGTGTTCTATCCGAAAACGGTTGACGCCACTAGCTTGTTTATCTTATCATACGTGAACTTTGGTTTATGTCGTCTCTATAAAAATTATTTAGTATGTTTTTTTGAAAGGCTTTGGGGGATCAAAAGCGATCCTCACCTGTATTTCTCATTCCCACAGATGCCCGGGGCAAAGACCCGGTTGGTGGAAACACCACAGTTCATACATCACATAGTTTGATCCAAGAGGCGGTGAGGGTGTAGATTACGTAGTCATTATTTAGTATCTTGATTTCTCTTCTTTTAATTAATTATATGGAAACTACAAATTGGTGATGTAGCAAATTGTTAATAACATGGGGTTAAACATTGTTGTGCTTGATCAACCGTCTAAGTGCCAAAAAAGGATCTCACGAGTAGAGAACCTGTCTCGTTGTATATGTATGGAAATGGAAAGCGCTTCATGTGTAGCATCGAGATGGAGCATACTATATCTAGAACTAAATGAGTATCTCTATATGCAACTTTTAGGTGTGTTGAGCCGTGTCTATTATGTGCATAGAATTAGCATAGAGAAGGACCAACATGTAAATTGTCTCAACATGACTAGAGACACGGATATAACTTTAAAATAAAGATGGGCATTCCTGCACCTACAAAAATCATCAAAAGTTCAAAACTTGATTCCATATTGTAGCCACGGTTTGAACCGTCTTAAGGAACCATCTCGTGCTAATCGATAGTCGTTACATCCATATCTAATGCTTCAATATATATTGTGGCAGTGGCTACGGTTTTGAGATGGATGCATGTAAAATTTGTCTTTATTCTTCTAACTGCGGGCGGTTATAACCATAGCAACATTAGCTAAATTTAAAATTGTCTCTAGCTAGGGCGCGTGAGGGAGGTGGAGCTACATAGTACCGCGCGCCACACTTATGCAAAAATAAAAGTACAGTGATAGAAACCAAAATTTTCATATCTGCACTCTCATCACAAATACTTGCACCTACAAGTAAGTGCACCCTCTTCAGGATGTGATCCTAGTTCTTGCAGTGACTAGTCACTAGTGAAATGTGAAATAAAAACAGAGCCTCGTCATCCGCTGTGTTTTTCAACAAAATTCTAGGCCAGCTATTCAGCTCAAAGATGCTTTCTCCATATATTGACTGTCCATGAGACGTATCTTCGTGTGACCGTCAAGGCATCTATTGTTCATGTTCTTCTTCAGAGGTTCAGTATTCCCTGATCATTGTTCACCCGCAACTCTTCTACCTAGACTAGAGACGCTAAAGATAAAGGCATATATGCATTTGATGACCGTAAGGCGACCAGAATTGCTGGTATATATCCTTGTACCATCGAAGAGACAGATTTGCTCATGCATCGTCCCCTGAACAAAGTCTATTCTTGCCTATTGTAAAACCGCTGCCACAAAACCAGTTTAGCCTTGGATGCCTGCAACGGAGACTAAAACTAACATAATACTACTATATACGTAGAGGGATATTTATATACGTACTCTCTCCGTTTCAAATTATAGTTCGTTTTAACTTTTTTGGTGCATGCATTTTGCTATATACTTAGATAAATAATATGTCTAGATACGTAATAAAATACATGCACCGAAAAAGTCAAAGTAAACTACAATTTAGAATGAAGGGAGTATCTTTGATCGTCACCATATCAAATCAAACCTAGATCTCTGCGAGCGTCTCTTGCCAACGTGAGCAGCAGATTCTTCCATCCATTTTTGTGAAATAAAGCTAGCTAGGTTGCACGCACATTTGGAGCAAGAGATATGTGAAGTTCACTCCAACTTCACATACATTCCTCTACCTTTCGGCCATCGCCGTCTAGCTTTGCACACATTCCTCGCCTTTTGAAGAGAGATGCATTTGCGCTGAAAAGCTAATAAGCGTGATGCTCGCCTAGCAAGTCCATTGAGGAGACTAATTTGTTAGTTCACTCTTGCTGAGGATTGCTATGCGATGCATGCGAGCATCGTATCGTGTATATATAGTTATATACCGTACCATTGTGATATGAAGACACTAAAAGAAGCATGCATATCACTGTAGCGCATCTACGATCGATTTTATTAGTGCCATCGTCGTGCTAATTAAGCGGCTTTGAAATCGCAGCCGCGGCTGATGACGATGCCAGCTAGATTCTTCGGATTTCGATCAACTGATCCGAGGATAGATCTAGAGAACAATTTGATGGGCTTTTCGGCAAATGGGACCGGCCGGTTTCATTCCAGCTTTGCTGCTTTCAGTTTTCTGTGCTGCAACTTGGGCACGGGGGCTAATGGGGTGATGATTACACAGTAGCCGTGGAGCATGTGGTGGCTCGATAGATCTTCAGTCTCATGGCAGTGGCACACCACATTCTTTCCCCTTTTGACTGGAACCAAATCTGAACGTGATGTCTGCAAAATCGCATCCGCCAAAATGTGCTCGTGTTAGAATCATTCATGGCTCGTTTCCAAATAAGCATCGTATGGTATCATCGCTTCGCAAGGACAGCGATGCATGGTTAGATCAGCGCCGTCATCCAGCTCAGGCCAATAATGACGAAAGTATACAACACAAAGGCACACGGTCGTTGTATTACCAGATGCACTGAACTGCGGCTGTGCTGGGAGCAGTTGTTTTCAGAGTTTGGCAAAGATAGATGCTCATGTATGTTGCTGCGTACATCAAAAAAAAGTGTTCTGACAAAACTAGATATACACTATAGGTGAGTCTTAAAGAATAAATTTTACACATAGCTACAAATAGTATTAATTATAATACTTTAAATATAACATACACAATATATAAAAGATCATCTAATGAACAATCAGCGAAAAGACGACTTCAAACTCCGGATGTAGACTTCACTCTACTGGATCCAACTGACTGGTTGACAACAAGCCTAACACTTCTCCTGAGGTGTGGGAGGAATAGCAAGAGTGAGTCCATGTCAAACTCAACAAGTATAGCAACAAGGTAGTATAGCTATAAACTCATGATCCATGTAACATAAATAATGCAAAACATAAACGATAAATAATGAGCATCTTAACATAACCAGAATTATCATCTAATGTAAATGTCTCCAAGGCCGCTCGTGTCCTTGAGCAAGGCTAGTATACCAATTTTTTAAACTCTGCGCAGAGGTGTACACTTTCACTGTGAGCCGTGATTTACCCTTTCACCCGAGGTCCGTCGATCTCTTAGCTCACTACCAAGGAAAGCCGACAGGGTTCACTATGAAGCCTTTTAAAGGTTTGTCTAACTAATTAGGGCCGCCAGAACATCAAATGTAGAAACCCTCGGAATAGAAAATTTTGATGTGTGACAAAATCTGAATGAGGCTGTCATCACTGCTCTGTTCAGGACCATGGCATCTCAAGCGAAACTAGCGGTTATATGCTGTACTGTATGTAGCTTCATCTGCGTATCACTCGTATACATGCATGTACGCAGGCTGCAGGCAGGCAGGTGTACGTAACGCAGTGCAGGCCGCCCAACAGATCGTAGTGCCCGTCGTTCGATCTGTGTCACCATCTGGAACATGACATTTGCTTGAGTGTTCTCTGGAGCCAACAATTACCATTACCACCAAAACATGACATGAATGCATGCGTGGAGGTCTCTAGCAACAAGTCGTGCATGCTTGATTGGTTCTCTGCGCTATTATCATTACACTTTGCTTTTCAATGATACAAAAAGCATGACCTGCAAAGCACGCGTTGGGTCTAGACTATTCTCAGTGCCTGGCCTGGCCTGGGCCTGTGGCTACATTTTGTTTATTTGTACGTACACTGCCGACATGGCTATCCTAGCTAAGAGTTGGCTAGCTACACAAGAGAACGCTCCAGAGAACAGCCGCCTCGCACCGATTTTCCGGTGCCTTGTCATGTGAATGGGCTCAGAACGAGCGTGCATCCATGACGCCACACACCGGTATTTTCGTCCACCACCGCTGACTTGCCTCTCTCCAGGCCTATAGGAAAAGAAAGTGATAGGCTTGCAATGCCACGCCATGCCATGGTAGCCGTAGCACAGTGGACGACGATCCAGCAAAGCTAGCTAAGCATATCCATCCATGGCCGGCGCCCGGCACTCGGCTCGAAACACCGGCTCCATGCCATTCCACTAATGGACACAGCTGATGATGAGGGCCTGTGAGGCTCTCGTATACAGTATGCGCCTGCAACTTGCACAGCACATGTACCAACGACGCACGCACGTACGCGCCTGCAGCCTCCGTCTAGCTTGGCTTACCTCTTGAGGTTGATTGAGGAGCAACCGTCGTCGTTGCATCATGTAGTCAGCAAGAATAATGGAGCATCAGTAGATCAATGAAAATGCACGCACGCTTAGCTAGCTCGTCTTTTCCAGAAGGATTCTTGTTCTCCACCAGGTTCCGATCGCGATCGATCTTGATCGGTTCAGCAGTTGTTGCTCTGCACAGGCAATGACAAAACAAGCAGATGCTATAGGTACTGTACACTAGGCAGTAGCAAGTGTACAGTAGGTAGAGAGGATAGTATATACCAGCAATACCTGAAAACGGCTATGTATGTATGTACGTTAGGCTGTTCTTGACATACCATACCAGAACTCCTGCTCCAGCGGTTGATTAGACAGCTTGCGATGTGCCGATGCCGCCCACAATCTTGAAATCTGCAATATACTAATATCTGCGGCTAAGCAGCTAGATGCTACTAATTTTCTTCAGGAAATCTTCCAACTTTGCGAGGGCATAAAAGGAGGCATCACAATCCATTTTTTCCCCCACTAAACCCGCTGTCAATGACAGCACATAGCAATCTCTGTCAAATCCAGTTCTCACTTCTCAGTCAAATGTTGCTTGGTGGGGGATTTTGTGTTCCTGTACTAGGCATGTTTAATCCAATTCCACGCTGAAGTCCTCTATCATATGTCCATTTCGAAACTTGACAGCCCATGTGAAGTACTCTACGACCTTTCTCCACTGCATTCACCCTTGGAGTGGCTGGACCAATGGGATAATGCTCATGTGAAGAGAAGAACTGCTTTATTCGTCGGTCAAGATCAAGAACGTGCAATGAACCAAGAGCTCCATATGCTCCAGTCATTCCACTAACTTTGGCGTTCTGCATTCATATTCAATGCATCATGATGTTAAGTAAACCCTTTCAGTCCCGTGTTCAGAACTCACCAAAGTGGCATGAAAATCTTATATTGAGGAACAGGAGATAACTTGCTAATTATTAACAACACCTTTAAGGCAAAGCAGAGCTTCTCTTGTCGAATTTGAGTTTCTAGCCCCAGTGCAGGTACTTTCAGTTTTTTGGTGCAGAAACTGAAACTTAGATACCTGATTACCTGCATAGCTAATGTACTTGCAATATCAGAAGGATACAGTTCACACAAAATAAACCTTGCGTGAAGTGCAAGAACAAAACAGGATTCGATGTGATCCCTTACTAGTCGATATCATTGTAGACCTTATCTATCACAGCCTTGCTGCCTCTTTTATCCTGAAAGGTTGAAACTCAGCGTGATCTATGATAATATTATAATATTCAAACACAACAAAGGGCAGTAAAATTTTGAGGCAAAAGGAAATGGGTCTATCAACTATCATATATAGCTTTATATATTTACTTGCACATTTTAACGAAATAAACAAATTTTAGAATAAATTATCTTTGACCACCACTCGTGTTGGCAAATCAGAATAGATCTTAAAAGCATCCATTACTATCATTATCATATTTACAGTATCCAACTGTTCTGAATAAAGAGGCATTCAGTCTATGTGCTTATTTAACACCATTAGGAAGAATAAAGCTTAAATCCTCCTGATTTACATAGAAAAATGAAGATGCTTCTCAAAGGCAAATTCATCACAATTCACAATCGATAGAATGAGTGTTGATGACCCACATCATCATCGTTAAGCAAAAGAAGCTCCTATCTAGTGTTCACAGGATGAATTTTACATGATTCTGAATTCTAGATAACACCCTGCAATGATATAGAGCATACACTTGTACAAAAAATAGTTCTTGAGCATATATATAATATTGAATCATCATCTTAGGAGCAGACACCGAACTATTGATGCATTTGCGAAGAAAATCTCTACCACATTTAACTGTTACCGTATAGTATGCTCATCCCTGTTGAAGTACCATCAATACATCATCCTTTTTCAACACGTTGCAATGCATAAACAAAGAAACATAGAAACCATCAAGGCTAAATGTCTAGGAGAAAACAAAGGAACATAAGGCGTCAGTCTAGGATATAGGTCAAAAGGCAATCTCCTTTTTTCGCTATGAATAACTATTTATTAGGCTCTGGATATATAGGGAATAAGTGAGTGTGATACATTAGATTATATTCACCTGCGTGGAATTGCAGTGAGCACTCCTTCCATTGGTGTAGGCGCAGAGGGTGGACAACCCAAAATATTTCTGATGATGGCAACCCATATCATTCTTTATAGTATAAAGCAAGATACCATGGCGTCTAGAGCTAATAGTTTTAGTCATCATGAATGGTCCTCATTGGGGACCGGGAGTATATATAGAGTACCAGCCTGCACCCTTCACTTCACCCAAGTTCATACTTCAAGCTAAGTTAGCGTGCCTTGAATTGCCAATCGTAGCTAACCATGTCAAGGGACCCACTTGTCATAGGCAACGTAGTTGGAGATATCTTGGATCCATTTATCAAATCAGCATCACTCAGAGTCCTATACAACAACAGGGAACTGACTAATGGATCTGAGCTCAAGCCATCACAAGTAGCCAGTGAACCAAGGATTGAGATTGCTGGACATGACATGAGGACCCTTTACACTTTGGTGAGTCCATAACCACATGTTACCTCATCGCAGAATGCTAATTTTAAATAAGAGTAAATTAGACTTTGAACCAAATTGGATAATTGGCTTTGTCTTTTGTGCAAACGAAACATAATACACTTCTTAACAGGAATGTAACAGTTCAGAGTACGTCCTTACGGAAGTTGCTTTCAGTATTATAGTATCTATAGATCACTGAAAGTCATGAATTTTGACCATACAGTTTCAGATGTTGTTTGGCTTGATTGGAAAAATAAGTATAATCCACAGAGATGTTTGTCTTCTTTTTATCTAGTGTCAACAAATATACCAGCATGTTCGCAGGTACTGAATGAAAATCAATATTATATATATGCATCCAACTACCAGTATCTAGGAATCTAAAACAATGATGATTACCTCCAACAACAAATGTGAATAATCTAAATATCTCCTTAACAGAAGCTACTAACATTGGAATAGATAAAGTTCACCACACCTCAGTTTGTTTGGAAAAACAAATTGACAGCTCAGATGGCTCAGAATCCAATCATACATTAATATTAATCTAAACGAACAACATAAATTGCCTTAGAAAACAGACAAAATATAGTGTCATTAAGATAAACGTATATGGATCTACACCATTTAATGCTTGATTTAGTAAAATCACATCTACATGAAGCATTATTTCTTATGTTTCTAAAGAAGATAACAAACTTACCACTAGGTGATGGTGGATCCCGACTCACCAAGTCCAAGCAATCCAACGAAAAGAGAGTACCTTCACTGGTAAGACCTGAAACATAAGTGACAACGGAATTTTCATCACTGGTCTTTTCTTCTTGCATAACAACAAAGCAAACGAATTGCTTACGGGGAGAAATCCATGCATGCAGGTTGGTGACAGATATCCCAGAATCAACAAATGTGAGCTATGGTGAGTTTCTGCTGTCCTCTTACATTTCACATTCCCTACTTGAATGTTTGTTTCAATCTAAAATGACAAAACAAAACATGATGTGCTGTAATTGAATGTTTATAGAACCCAAACAATGCAAGCTGTAATTGATGAAAAGGTTCATATATTGGTTACCAAAGACTAGGACAATATCACACTAAGCAGTTTATATTGACATATTTACAAATGTTGAAGATAAATATTTGAATGACTGCGTAGGCTTGTGCAACATGACTATCAATTTGCAAAGTCTAGATATGATACTTCCATGAATTTGTTCTGATCGGTTTTATCCAAACTATATTTCAGGAAATGAGGTGGTAAGCTATGAAAGTCCCAAGCCAAGCGCTGGAATACATCGCTTCGTCTTTGTGCTATTCCGCCAATCTGTCCGGCAGACTATTTATGCGCCAGGATGGAGGCAAAATTTCAACACAAGAGACTTCTCAGCACTCTATAATCTAGGACCACCTGTGGCCTCAGTGTTCTTCAACTGCCAAAGGGAGAATGGGTGTGGTGGCAGACGATACATTAGATGATATAAGAATAACCTCCTCTACAGGAGGACTGACGGAATTCTGCATGAGGCCAAGCGGCCCAAATGGGTCGTAAACGCTGGACCTTAATTTCAAGATTACTTACTTTCCCACCTGTACAAGATTTGACTATGCTAGAAATGAATTTCACTCATTACTATGTGAAATGTGATAAATATAAGCCAGCTATATTGTTCATGCCTCTTTGAAGAGGAAAACTACTCAGCATTGGTTTTGTATGTTCCTGGTGCATAGCAATGCTACGACCTAGGAGGCAATGTTTACCACCTGACATAAAATGATTGTGAATTCAATCAAGGCCGATGCTAGTGACCTCACCGAGCATCAGAATCCAGAGCGGCCTCTCGCAAACCACCAGTCATGCTTAACGATTCCAGTATTCCACCAACACCATAGAGCAAAAGCAATCTACTGAAATCGCGTCCAGGAGCGACACGATATCGAAGGAATAAACCATGAAATCCTAATCCAGCCCGACATACGAGTGCGGTACTAGTCAGGTAATGGCCCCCAGCCGATTCCAAGAACAGAATCGCTGCAACGTGGCGTCGTCAGAGTTTCTCCTCTCCAGATGGCGGCCTCTAGGACTAGGTGGACCGACCGAGTGACGGCGGAGCATATGCCCGGGCAGAAGAAATACCTGAAGCGCAAAAGCGCGTTGCCTTTGCCAGGATGTGATGATTGATGAGCAGAAACGCAATGGGTCCTCGACTGCTATCACAAGTCATCCATGATCCATGGCTGATTGGCTTCTCTGCCATTCCGTGGACCGGCGCGGCGCACGGGACCGTGCGCATGTGCCGTCGTGCCCGGCGGGCCACGGCGACGCCGTGGAGATGTGAGCACTGAACACTCCCGTAGCGGCATTTCATCGAACACCTTTTTCGCACCACGGCCCTGGCGGCGGTCACGCCCGTGTGGAAAAGCGGGGTGTGCAGTGTGCTGTGCGCGCAGCGCGCAGCGCGCCTACGCTAGGCTAGGATAGACTTGTTTTTGGTCACTTGTCACTTTCTAGTTGCTTTGGTCAGCGTTCTTAACGGCTAACTTCCCTAAAAAATTACCGCTACGGTACATTTAAAAAAACGACTAAATTTATGTAAAATATTAGCAATATTTGTATCTTTAAACATGTTTATTATAAAAATGAATTCAACTATATATCTAACAAAACTCATTATACATTATAAATATTAATGTTTTCTTATAAATATGTTTAGTCAGTTTAAAAAATTTAACTTTTTAGGAAACGAGAGCAATAGTTATTTAAGAACCGGAGAGTAGTCACTTAGGAGTACATTTAGAAATACGCTCTTTTAACATTATTTTAAAAAATAAAGACTTTGCTGTTGTGGCCTGTGACCAGGTAACGGAATATGAACACGCTCAAAATGATGTTGTGATTACAATCGTTTTGGTTTTTGAACTGAAATATGTAGGTTGAAATAAATAAAGCGAAAGGCCGGACAATTGTGTATCAGATTCAGCGAAAGCATGGAGAAAGTTCAAACAAGGAGACTGTCTCGTGCTCGCATAAACAAGGGGCAACCAAATCCAATCAGATGTGTATCGTTGTCGATGGAATAATTTACATTTTCGATGTGTAAATTTTTCCCAGATGGCCCGGGTGCAGGAGTGTCGTTATCAAAGGAATCTGTCGATGGAGTAACCACATAAAAAAAGTTACATTTTCGAGGAGCAAAGTGCTTACAGATGGCGGGTGCAGAAGCATTGTTCTCAAATGAATCAAAGCAAAGATTGTAATGTGCAATGCATGATGCTGCAAAAGGAAAGTCAAAGGCAATGCATGATGATGGGAAAATTAATCTGCAATTGATGTGGAAAAGCTTGATAAACTGAGCAAGATCCAAGAAGAAGCTAATACAAGCCACATGAAGGTGCTAGGATTGCAGCAAAAGCTGTCTTAGGGCAAGATTGAGACGACAAAGCTTGCCCATCTTACAGGACATGAGAATAGAGAGTCCAAGAAGCTTGAGATGGAATCAAAGAAGCTTGAAATAGAGGCGAAGAAGCATGAAAATGAATCAAAGATGAGGGACACATATAACAACCTCGTCTCACAAGATACAAGTTCAATGTCTGATGACGAAAAGACTGAACGAGTTGTTGCCATGAAGTGTTTGAGGAAGATGCTTTTTCCTTCAATGGACACATATAATTTGGTAGGCCTTTTCATTCTTGTATAGTATAATCTTCAATTGTGTTTTATTGTCCGGTAACTAAAATCATTGCGCTCTGTTTCAGCGAAGCAAGAGTAGATGCCACTAGAGCTTGTTGTGATCAAGTTTCTGTGAGCTTGCTGTTTATGGTGCCTGTTCCTATCTTCTTGCGGTAATGCTTGCTGTATGCAACAGCTATTGTTAGCAAGTTTCAGTTATTGGTGCCTCTTTCAGTTATTGGTGCCTCTTACTATCTGTTTTCAGTTAGCAAGTTTCATTTGAGGTGACTGAATTATCTTCATAGCTTATTCTGTTACGAAAACTGGAAGTTTTGTATGGTTATTATAGTACTATTTCGGTTCTGAAAATAGTATGGTGTTTGCAGTTTCTGCTTCAAGTTTAAAAAGTGAATTTAGCTACTAGTTCTAGACATATGGTAATTTGTAAGTGGCCAATGTATGCTACCTATGTGAAAAGAACTGGTTACCTATTGCACGTATGCTATTCAGAGAAGTGATAGCCTTATTTGTGAATTTGTTACTGACCAATGTATTCCCTTTATGCTATCTATGTGGAAATTTGCAATCATATGTAATGTATGTATGTGTGATTTAATTTGTACCAATCAGCAACATAATTATATACAAGGATGATATTCATAATTGATCATATGATGTGAATTCTGAAAACTTGCAGACAGCCCCGCGTCTATGGGTTGTACATGCCCTAATGATCCTTCGTCATTGGGGGTTTTCCATTGCTTCTCTAAACTCTTATAAGTCATTAAGTCAGATGCATCAGACTGAGTGATTAACTGAGGAGAGAGCAGGGGCTTTAGGCTTAGCAACAGAAGATTCAGTTTTAGAGTGTGACTAAAAAGAGTTGGGAAAGCTTCCATCAAGGTGTGAGGGGGTAGTTTCAGATCGGCCCAAAACGCTGTCATCTTGCCATTACCAATAAAGACCTTAGTTTCAGATCAGCCCAAAACGCTGTCATCATGGATTCTTGCACATGCCATTTCAGACTTACTCATCGATGTTCAGGGATTGAGATGAAAGATTTTCAAAACGTTAGTTAGATTTCCCTATCATCCTGCGCTTGTTTGGAAGAGAGGGTAGTTTGGATGATGTTCACATCTCTACCAAAACCGAATAAAAACCCTATTTATACATAGGGCATCAACGGCCTTCTTTAACACCAGCCACAGTTTAAAAAAAATGTACGTATATCCATAGCGGAGCTTTCGTGTCGGCTCATGTTCTCAAACCATCCAGTTAAACGTGGAGTTCTGCTCTGAATGCTTAAAAAAAAAGGCGTACCTAGTGCCGTAGGCTCCCGCACTGCGGCCAGCAGCCATCCCTGCACAAATGTACAGAGGCTGGGGCTTGAACCCTGGACCTCTTGGTCACAGGCGGTAAAGCTCTACCGCTTGCACCAGGGCCGCCCTTCTCTGCTCTGAATGCTTATGCAGCATTTTTAAAAACACACTGTTATAAGAGTAGCTTTAAGACATAGAGAAGATAATAAGAACCAAAGTAATGCAAGATACAGTGATAAACGAGTCCAAGGTCTCCCTTCCCTGTTTTCAGAAAGGATGCATTCAGTTAACAGTCTTACGGATGCAAACTAAACTATTTACAAAATTGCATTTCCCTAGTAACTAGATATCACAAATTTGCAATCACTTCTGCTGTGATAAGAATCACCGGATCATACTGATTGAAAATTCATGAGATGCACTGAAATAACCAAGGTTACAGTTCCTTAGTACTACATCGAGGCCCTGCTTGACCCACTCAGTGTCATGTTTCATTCCAATCATTGCCTACCAAAATGCCACGTTATTTTTACCTTACCTTCCTAGGTAATGCTGGATCAAGCCAGGTCTAGCTGCCCACTGATCAGTTCGGGATGCTGAAGTGGAAAGGCCCATGGAGGACAAACCGCTATCCTTCAGGGCTCCTGGGTCCCTGAACCTGAAGAAATGATGGTGAACTGTAGGCCCCAATTGTTATCGAAACCATGGACGAAGCACAAGCTCTAGCAGTGTCACCCAATCCACCATGCCCCAATACACCTCCACTCAGAGACGCGCTTGTCGTGCTCTGAACCGCAAAGAGGGAACAGCAATGGCCACCGGAGCCGCACCAAGGATACCAGCGCCACCTGCCACCATGGCATTCCGACGAAAGGCAACAGTGGCTGTGGCTGATCTACTCCTCTTCGTCGTCAGCCGAATCTGCGGGTTCGAACAAAGAAGTGGCAGCTTGGATGTCAATGCAGTGTCCTCGGACTGGACCATGGGCAAGGTAGCAGCTGCTCCATTGCTCTGGTCACCATTGTCTGCGGGTGCGGCAGGGGCTTGCTTCCTCTTCCGCACCCTGTGCGCGAGCCGGCAATGGAGCTCGCTCCCGTCGAACGCCTTGGTGGGCTCCTCCAGTGCCTTCCTGAGCCCCTCAGGCGTCTTGTAGACGAAGATGGCGTAGCCCCGGAACAGCCCGGTGGCGCGGTCAGAGCCGAGGGGTCCCTCCTCGATCTCGCCAAACTTGGCGAAGAACTCCCTCAGGTCGTCACGCCCACGTTGTCCACAAACAGCTTGCGGTCGGAGAACGAAGAGGCCGGGGCAGCGGGGCCGAGGGAGGCGAGTTGGCAGGCGACGGGCCGGCCGTCCACGCGCTTGGAAGAATCGGCGAGCGCGCGGCCCGCGTCGGAGCGGCGGCGGAACGTGACGAAGCCGTAGCCCCGGCAACGACCGGTGGCGCGGTCGGCAACGGCGTGGCACTCGTCGAGGGCGCTGAAGGGGGCGAACGCGGCGGCCAGCGCCGCGGAGGTGGCGCTGGGGCCGAGGCCGTGCACGAAGAGGTGGCGGTGCGCGGCGTCGGAGGCGGCAGAGGCGGCGACGCGAGCGAGGAGGGCAGGGTCACGGAGGCAGGCGTCGGTCAGGAGGTCCAGGAGCTCGTCCCTGGTGAATGGATCCAGTAGTCTACCGACGTCCTCCTCGTCGGCCTCCGACGCCTCCTCGCACTCGCCGGCCGCCGAAAACTCCGCATTTGGTGGGCTCATCGTCGTGGAGTCGTCGTTGACTTCTCCGCCTACCGACTCCGGCTCTCGATCGACTCGCTCCGCCGCCGGCTGCACCTTGCGGGGCCGCTTCCGCCGACGCATGGGGGCTGGATTTGGGAGTGGGGCTCCGGGAGATTTTGCGCACTTGCCGGAGAGGCGCGTGCTGGAAGAAAAAAGCAGGCGGTGCCGCGGTGGACAACGACGGCAGTGGGAGAGGCAGAAGGGAGGTGGGAAAGGCCAGGTGGGCAGTGGGCTTTTGGCCTTTCGGCCCAGGCGAAAGGGGAAAAAAAATAATCCACATGCATTTGTTTCTACAAAAATCCATGCATTTTCTATAGGTCCGGATATTATGAAGGGTTAAAACTTGGCACATCCACACCAAATGTTGGTATAGGTGCTCATTCTTGCACCTGTATGTGCAAAGCTTTTCTTCAAATCGTACTATGATTTGCGTTATTTTCTTTTTGGTGCATAATAATTTTGCATCCTACTTTGTTGGGAGAACTATTAGAGTATATCTTGAGGTAGCAAAACTTCTGGGAAAATGAAGTGGTTTTTCTAGGTAAGATCAATGGAAATGAATATTGTCAGCCTTTCCAAGACCATGGTAGGAACTAAGACCCTGAAAAATTGAGACTAAGATAGGCCCACAATTCAGCAAACAAACACAATTTACTGCATGTTTCCATCCATATTAAACCATATTCTTAATTGTATTTGACAAAATTTACACGAAAAAAATGCTTATTAGGTGATCTTATAACTTATGCAGCAACTGTAATCATATATTTATTGTTAAAATTAAAATGGCTTGGGAAGACTGCCTTAATGAAAAGTACCTTAGTATCTGTGTCTCATATGTTTATATTGTCAATACACTTTTTAAGATCAAAATCATACTTACATTAGTTATTACTTTTAGGTTGATAACATATGGTTTTGGTAGCAGCATCCGATGCATTTCTTCCAACATATTTTTCTATCCATAATTACCTCATATGTAGGGGTAATAATCTTTCTTTTCCTTTCTCTTAGAATAACTATCATCTTTCTTTGATGTGGTTTTGTGGTTTCAAACGATCCTCAAGGGATTTCTCAAAAAAAAAAAAACGATCCTGAAGGGAAGCTTTGTGTATAGTGTCCACCACGTCGAGTGCTAAAATTGTGATGCTCTCCTACTATGCAGGATCTGATCGAGTCTAATGAATGGTTGAACAAATGAAAGTAATTTATGTTATTTATGGATCAGACTGTCCGTTCTTGCTTCAAAAGTGTTTCAGTATTGAGTCTGATGGGCCATATTATGCTCATCGATCTATACCAGAAACACGCATATGACATATATAAAAATAGAAAGAAATAAACGACGCCGCGTTAGCGCGTCCATTCTCCTCCTAGTTATTACATACATAATACATCAAAAACTGCGCACACATGACTACTTGCATTTCTCACGGACCAGTTAAGTGCAGCAGCATTTGTCGACACTTATACCACCTACGCCAGGGGCGACTTTGCATCTGGGGAAGTTCCCAAGATTTCCCTTCTGCATTCATCCTTGCAATAATTTATTCCTTCAGCGCACATCAAAAAGGGGAAGCATCCATCGTCTATGCCTGATAAGTAGGCACCACATAATAGAACAATAACAAATCGATTAATAATAATTAATGCAAACATATATGCTTCGAACTTTGGTGTAAAGAAACTTCAAATCTGAACAAAAACAAAGACATTGCACAAAAAAGATAGAAATATATTCAACAGTTCAAGATAATTAAACATTTAGAAACGTGTCTTCAAAAATAATGCATAGGAACAAGTATTCCGGCTTGGCGCCTAGTTGCATGTAGCGACGTACCATCAGCATTGCATGTTGAGAAAATGGTAGCGGTGGCCGCAAGTACCGCTAATAACAGAACCATACTATTATCCATCTTGACGCGCGACATGACTACGGCAATAAGCAGATATGATGGTTAACCTACGAGGCTAACTAGGACCAAATCAAATCATGTCTAGTTTTTAGGCAATCGCCAAATCAAATCTAATTTTAGTTTAATCCATATCTCAAAGCCATATCTTTGCATTAATTTACTCCTTGTTTAAGATGCTTTTATTTTCTTATTTTCTTATTGTTTTAACTATGTACCTAGATTCCTAAAAAAAACAACTATATATCTAGACACAGGGTATATCTAAATACGTAATCAAAAATATATCTTTCATCTTCCGCAAATAAAAAAGACATTTCTTTAAGCGACAAACAGGGTTCTGCTATCCGTCCCCGTCCCACGTACGCCATCCTCCTGCGATCCCGCATCCGCTCTGTAAAAAAAGAGAAAAGAAAAAAATTTCATACCCATCCGCTTGGTAAAGAAAAAAGGAAATAAAAAAAAATCCCGTAGTCTCCTCTCGCCGCGAGTTTCCTCCGCAATCTCCTCCCCTCGCCGTCGCCCTCCCCCTCGCCCTCATCCACGCAGCGGTGCGCCCTTGCCATTGGCCTCGCCCTCTCCCTCTCCCTCTCCCTCGTCGTCTCCCTCGCCGTCGCCGGCACCGGCGGCATAGGCGCCGCGGTGTCCCGGTTCTTGAGGCGGTGAGGCATCCTGGAGCCAGAAGCAGCGCAGTCGTCCGTGCACGGCGGTGCACACTCGCCCTCGCGCTCGCCCTCCCCGTCGCCGTCGCCGTCGCCTCCTTGCCGATGGACGCGTCCGTTACTTCGCGCCGCCGCCGGTGCACACAGCAGCTCGGTTGCGACGAGCGCCCAGAAGGTGTGCCGCCCATCACCGCGCCACCGGAAACACTGCTGCGGCCTCTGCGACGCTCGCACCGTCGACCTCGCCGTGCACCTGAGCGGTCGTCCTCGGTTGCCGCGCCGCCGCCTCGGCGACACCGGACGTACTGGCGCCTCGACGACAACAAAGGCAGTGAAGCGACTCGGCATAAGGTTTGAGGTCTCATCGACTTCTGCATATTTGAGTTTCCTTGCCCTATGCAACTGCTCGAGGGACGCTCTCATGGTGTTTCCTCTCCGTCCCTATCGATCCCTGTCGATTTCAACCAGAGAACTAAGTTTCCTTCCATCAGGAGAGGTATAGTATCTTAAAGCAAATAGAGGAGGGTTACACAAACATATTAAGTTGATAAAATGCAGTAAAAATTTCTGAATTTTCATGATGCTGCACACCTGCTTGTTATTAGTTAATCAGCAAACTTCTAGAAATTTAATTTGGGGAACACATGTAATGCCTGATTCACATGTAATTTAATTTGTTGTAAGCCTCTTCTCATGATTCTAATTGCCAGGTGCCATAAGTCTATGTTGCTATGATTCTAATTCTTTTTATAGAATTGTAATTGTATTTTTTTTGTAAAAAAAATTGTCAATATTCTACTTATTTGCTATTTGAGCCATCTTAAAATTGATGTCATCGGTCATATGTCGTATGTGCAGACATCAGCCATATGTCGTATGTGCAAACTTATACCTTTTGGGAGAACAATTTCATGAACCTCAGATTTTTCCCTATGTCTGTGCATAATTCACTTAAGCCTACATTATCTAGACAGTATGGAATGTTGAAGTTTTTTCCTCGCTTTTCTTGATAATATCCAGTTAATGAATTCTTTGATTTTTAATATGTGCACACCACTCTTCAGAATTACAGATCTCCCAAACTTGTGCAGGCGCGTATTGTTTCACACTATGATATAGCATCTTTTAAGTTCTTGATATATGATCAGTCCTAAGAAAAGCTCAACGATCAGTGATAGGCTTAGCTCTGTTAATCCTTATGGTTTTTCACTGATTATTCCTTTTGGTTTATGTAGAATAAGATGGTGAAAGATGAGAACAATTTCTGTCCTTTAAACTTGTAAGTGTCCTTGCAGGGTTGCATTTCAAAATTGCATTCCTGGTGTTAATTTTTTTAGTTTTGTAAAGTAACTACTGGTGCTCCATTTTGGTATATGTATCCAATGTACATGAGTAGATTGGCTGAGATGTGCCTTTGCACTAACCTCTATTTCCATTCTTTAGTAATTTGACATGAGCAGCTGTGCTCTGTTGCAGGAAGGAGGATCTTTAACTTGTTGATTTGGTTTTGTGGATGGCAAGGAACGAGTCAAAAAGCAAATTTATATACTCTCCTGATGGTCATTATCAGATCTCCATCCCTCCTGGTAAGGCTTGCAATATTTGTGGATTATGAACCAAGGTCAACTTTTTTTGGATTCACTGTTGATATGTTTGATTTAACCATGCTCTTATGCAGGAAAACCCTTCACTTTCAGATATGCCAATTTTCAATCTCACGGAACCTCTTCGCCGCTATGGAGGTGAGTTATTGCCTCTATTGTTGTAGGCATATGGGAATATGTCAGAGGATAGCTGATTGGATTAGTTCTAAAAGTTGCATTACCGTCCTGTATTGGTCATTATTTGTTTGGGCTGCAGATTTTTCTATGAATACCAAATGGGAGTACCTTGCAATTAAAGTTTTCACTATTTAGTATATCCTTTATAAATATGAACCCTGTATCAGAAGCTTTCATTTTTCACCATGCTTGGAAGTAGTAAATGGATCAATGATCTGAACTTAAAATGGATGGAGGGTAATGGGGAGGGGGATTCAATAAAACTATGGTTACTCATGAAAATGTTTTTGCAGGATGGAATTGCACAAAATTGGCACTAATGGTTCCTGCCCGGGACACTGACATATTACTACATGCCCTATTACATTCTAAAGCCGGACTCCAAACAAGTCACTATATATAGCGCACCATGTTGGCCTGTTGTAATCTTCATCGCCATCTGGGAAGCAGTCTGATCAAAACATACATGGAACCTCTGAATGAAGTGCAGGTAAATAGGCTAGCAGTTTGGCAATGCTGTAACACTGAAAATAGGCATTTCCTTGCGCTATACTATAGTAGTACTTCAAATCATTTTCATTCTCATTGTTGGATCCACTCATTTTTTTTCAAAGGTTTCAGAAGAGGCTCCTGATAAGGTTCCACATAGATTTACTGCAACTTTGAAAAAACTAAGTCTAACGGTGACCTTGTTGCTACTCAAATTCAGAAGAGCTTAAGGCTAATTGTGAGAAAACTGACTACTTTTGAATTTATGTGTCCAAAAAGAATTTTGTTGGTATGTCCTTTCATTAACCAGGGATCTTTGAAATATAGGTTGCTGGTGGTGATGGTATGGCAAATTGGCTGCTTGGGGTAGTTAGTGACCTGAAACTATCCCATCTCCCTCCTGTTGCTACTGTACCTATTTGAACTAGAAATAACTTCCTTTTTTTCATTTGGATGGGTAAGTTAACGCCTCTTGCTTATTTTCAGCATCCTGATTTTTTAATTATAATTAATATTCTACCTCTGTGGTTTTTTTGTCTGAAAAATTATGTTTTTCGCAAATGAAGAAATGTAGAGTTAATTTTTTTGTTTGACTGTTAAACGAACACAATGAAAACCATAAAAGTTAGCCATAAGAAACGTACTATATTTATTAATGTTCGCTAACACAAAAATGTTATGCCTGAGCATCAGTATCACCTTTTAATTTAATGAGTTAGTAATTGTATCCTAACAAAGTTTACTTTTCATGATTGTGCTTAAGCCTTGATTATGTCTCTGTGTCTCTCTTAGCTTGGAGCCATTTTGTAATCATTGTTTTTTTCATCAATAGATATCTGGTCTGATAAGTTTTCCTTAGCTTCTGTTAGTTGCCTAATTTTTTCTACTGATATGCCAAGTATTTTTTGCTACAACATTTAGCCTCGGACGTAAACCTATCAAACACACTTGAACTGCCAACACCGATGCTCAGAGCCAAGATATCTTTCCATCTATGTCATAAACTTTCAACTTCTTTATTCTCAGTGATAAGAGCTTTTTTTTTTTGAATTCAAGACTATTAATTGAAAATGAGCTTGTACTTAAGGTATTCTGTAGACATTTGGGTATGTTGTATTGCTAATTCGAAGATCTTCCAAGGTATGCTCAGATGTAGTTGTTTGAATAAGTCCTTGAGCAGCTAATTGTAGCAGGTAGCAGGCGGCTAGCGCCATTAGAGGCAGGCCACAAATTACGGCATGGTCCAGGTGGTTGGGATGGCAACCATTGATCACGAGTATGTCGGGATTAGTAGGTCTTTTTCGTTTCCTTGTAAACATAGTTTGTAATTCCTTTATATAGTGAATGCAATCAACAGAAAACGCTGCCACATTGCAGCCCAAAAACTTCGGTGTGTTCGCGTGTGTATCTCCCTCCTCCGTTCGGAGTTCTGTCA
>CM041637.1:18166338-18206788 GCA_023333625.1 Bothriochloa decipiens
CGGTGTGTTCGCGTGTGTATCTCCCTCCTCCGTTCGGAGTTCTGTCAGTAGTAGGTTACATTTGATACTTCTCAACATTTTGCAGGTCAAATGGAACGGACATGTAGTAATGATTGTGTCCTCATTGCTGTAATCTTCCCAGATCTATGAGCATTTTAAAAGCCCTCCGAGCAGTTTTGGCTGGACGGCATGCAATTTCTGAAACATTTCATGAAGATGTCAACATCTGATGGCACGTTTGGGTCGGCAGATGGTGAAGGCAATTGTGTGTTCCCTTTTACTCTAATTTTTTTTGTGTCTGAAACAGAAGCATTTGACTTTATTGTTGCATTATTCTGTTACATACCTACCTTGTGTTATTTTTTTTCATCTTAAAAACATGAGCCAAGAAATGCTAGAGTTTTGTGGGATGAGGCAAGAAATTTTTTGATCTTATGAGCATGGTACTATATCGATGGATGACATCACGCAATATATGGAAAACTGGACGAAAATTTCTACCTGTGATGCGTTTGATAATTTCTACCTTTGTGTTACTGTCTGATCCTGCTTCTGTGATCCTAAGAGCATGATACTGTATCTAAGATGGAGTACTCCCTTCCCTAAGAGCATGATACTGTATCTAAGATGGAGTACTCACATTTCAAGAAACCAAATTCTTTATCAAATTTATAAAAAAACACTGACATTTATTATACAAAAATACATACCATTAGATCCGTTATAAAATATATTTTTACCATAACATTAGCATGGGTATAAAACATTATTTTAGATGTGTTATGAAAAGCTTTATACAGTAGAGTTTGTTAGCCTACGGCACTGCGCTCTCCATGACTATATTAACTTCACGAACTTTGTCTTTTGAATTAAATGTCATTTTAACATCGTTATTTAATTTCATAATATTGGTATCTCATCGTGCAATCCATGTATTTTTTATACAAAAATTTAGTTGTGCCATAGCAACGCACGGGCACGATACTAGTATATAGAAAACAAAATATCTTATAATTTGGTGGCAATTCAATCTTTTCTAGGTGATTACCGGCAGCAATTGTTTCGTTTGATATCTCTAATCCATATTTTTGGTGGACATTTATTGGCTTCTATTTCCGAGAGAGATTATTCGTGGGTTATCATGGATGGTAACATTTGATATGGCTTTGGTCTTCTCTTAATCTAGGATACCATATTTATTCAAATGTTAACCATATCCTAGATAAAACAGCTTTGGTTGCACACGCAGTCCAACTCCAACAGCAGCATAACGTCCACGGGCAAAACAAGATGCTTTGCAGGCGGTCATGCGACCTTACAGCTGTTGGCCACCGGCCCAGCGCGGCGCGACAGAGCACCCATGGCCGCCGGCGGGGCAGGGTGCGAGCTCGTACCTCGTAGCCCATGCGGCGCGCAAAGCTCGTGGCCCAGGTGGCGGCAGCCATGGTAGCTGCCCGCCTGCCCGTGTGCGTCCATGGCGCACACCGTGCCCAAGCCGACCGGCCAAGGGGGCGACGTACTGACCCTACGTGTTGCCGCAGGAAGCTCGAGCTGTGCGCACGCCGTGTCCATGGCAGTACGTATACAAGTTACACATTGCAGGGCCAGGGCGCCGGAGGACTCTGCGGTACTCAGGCGAGACCACACGGCAGGCGTGCGAGGTGGTGAGCAAGCACGTGATGGGCACGCGCGGGCGAGCGCGATGGCCACTGGACTGGGCGTATGCTGGACTGAATCCTTCATCGTGTAGAGTTCTAGCCATGAGAAGTGTTCCGCTCGCTGACATGAAAAAGGACTACGGTGGCCATCCTGCTTGTGGACACTTGCGGACGTTGGTGACTTGCCCGCCACTCCCACTAGCCATTCGCAGGCATAACTTTGCGGATGCGGACTCTCGAATAGCCCGCTTAATAGCTTTATGACCAGCGTGGCTGGTGGACAGTCCACGACCCGCCCCGCCTGCTAGCCGAATCTGGACCATAGGATAAAAAACGCCGTTAACCGAAAAGCGGGCTAGTCAAATTTTTTCAACTTTAACTAGATTTATATAAAATACGTATAATATTTATATTTTTAAATAAATTTATTAAAAAAATTAAATTTAAATTTTTTTTTATGATACTAATTACTTAATATAAATATTTATATATTTTAATTTATAATTGACTTGACTCGAGAATTATTTTGAGACGGAGGAGGAGAGGAAGACGGTTCAGAAGTCCGGCCCCAAAGTCGCTCGAAAATCTCCGAGTCGAGCCCAATCCCCCAGATCCCCGGCTTGTACTTGAAGTTGAGGCAATGAAAGAAAAAAAATCCCCCAAATCCCATCCGAAGCCGCCCGCCTCTCGCCCCAAACCCTCGCTCGCCGCCGCCGCCGGTCGCCGGCCGCCGTCTCCGCCCGTCCGCAGCCATGGCTCGCAACGAGGAGAAAGCGCAGTCAATGCTGAACCGCTTCATCACGATGAAGCAGGAGGAGAAGCGCAAGCCCCGGGAGCGTCGGCCCTTCCTCGCCTCCGAGTGCCGCGACCTCGCCGACGCCGAGCGCTGGCGCTCCGAGATCCTCCGCGAGATCGGCGCCAAGGTCGCCGAGATCCAGAATGAGGGCCTCGGCGAGCACCGCCTGCGCGACCTCAACGACGAGATCAACAAGCTCCTCCGCGAGCGCGGCCACTGGGAGCGCTGCATCGTCGAGCTCGGCGGCCGCGACTACTCCCGCAGCTCCAACGCGCCGCTCATGACCGACCTCGACGGCAACATAGTCGCCGTCCCCAACCCCTCGGGCCGCGGACCGGGGTACCGCTACTTTGGCGCGGCCAGGAAGCTCCCAGGCGTGCGGGAGCTCTTCGACAAGCCGCCCGAGATGCGGAAGCGCCGCACCCGCTACGAGATCCACAAGCGCATCAACGCCGGGTACTACGGATACTACGACGACGAGGACGGCGTGCTAGAGCGCCTTGAGGCCCCTGCCGAGAAGCGCATGCGGGAGGAGATCGTTTCAGAGTGGCATGGCGTGGAGCGGGTGCGACGGGAGGCTATGAAGGGCGCCAGTGAGGTGGCTGTGGCTGGAGGGCGCAGCGGGGAGGCTGCTAGAGAGGTGCTGTTTGAGGGGGTGGAGGAGGAGGTCGAAGAGGAGAGGAAGCGTGAGGAAGAGAAGAGGGAGAGGGAGAAAGGCGAGGAGGCTGGGAGGGAATTTGTTGCACATGTGCCGCTACCTGATGAGAAGGAGATTGAGCGCATGGTCTTAGAGAGGAAGAAGAAGGAGCTGCTTAGCAAGTATTCCAGCGATACCCTGCTGGTTGAGCAGGAGGAGGCCAAGGAGATGCTCAATGTCCGACGCTAGAAGATGGTTTGTTCTTAATTTACATGTCTCCAAAGTAATGATCTAGTGCTCCTGACATAAACTACTGTAGAGTTAAGCATTTGAGTGTTCTTGTTTTTGTTGCAATTGAAATTATTTCTGCCAGTACTGTCAGTGCACTCTGCTCCAAAGAATTCAGATGATGATGCAGTTCCTCTTTTTACAATTCTTATTAATCCAATGTTTGTGTTGCATTAGTAATATTGTGGTTCTGGATGTTTAAAACTGTGTGCACCATTGAAATATAGATATAGGGAACCCTCAACCTTTAGTTCTTTACTGCTTAGTATAAGAATCGATGTATTGTTTTAGTCATTGCTGTCTGTGCTGCTCAGTTTGTGAAGCTGCACCTAATTAGTTGTGTTCACAAAACTTTGTGAGACGTGTTGAAATTTGGTGGTCTCCTTGGAGCTAACTTTTGCATAAAACATACACAAGCCGAAGTTTTTTTTTTGTGTGTGTAACAATGCCAAACCCTTTAGTCATATCATATTCTGTTGACTAATTAAGCAATTAAAGCCTGAAATTCTTTTATACTGGCTATAAACCTTTGATAGTGTTCGGGGGTTTTCTCGACCTGCATGAGGTCTTCTTCTTAATGCAGTGGCCAGGGGCTGTCTTACCTTCCGCAGGTCGCATTTTTTTTAGAAACCTTTGCCTGTAATGTAAAAAATGGTTGATTCTTTATCTTTAAATTATTATGTTTTGTGCTGACTGTTGAAACAAAAAATACCATTCAAGCAGAAATTAAGCACATCTGGTTGTCTGAGCTGCCTCACGAGCAGATACGTCTGCCTTTTGATTACACAAATTAGCGCTGCCACATTTTCCCCCTATTTTACTATAGAACCAACCCTTAAGTTGTGTTTTGTCAAGCCATTTATATTTGTGAAATAGTAAGACTGCATTCTCCAAGCATATGTGACAGTTTGTACTGATTGTATCATTTGCTATTTGGGATAATGTGAGCTGATTTGTTATACTATGTGCTCCTCCGATCAAAGATAAATAATTCCTAGAGTCACCGTAAGTCAAACTATTTAAGTTTGACCAACTTTATAGAAAAAGATAACATCTATTACATCAAATAAGTACATTATGAAATATATATCTCAGATGTATCTAGTGATACTAATTTGGTGTCATATATATTAGTGTTTTTTTCTGTAAATTTGGTCAAACTTTAATTTTTTTAGGGAAACTGTGGAGCATTGCTCCCCAGGAATATATTAAAAGAGCATAAAGAAAAATTACAAAGTATTAGATGCATGCTAACTGTGAAGGAAAAAAGGGGGGGGGGGGGGGGTACTTGCCTAGTGTAACCTTTAGGAAGAGAACAGAAAGCATAACATGCAGTCGCCTGCTGAAATAAACCCAAGATTACAAGGAATCAACGAACTTAAAATATTTAACTTGGGACAACTCTAGAAGTTGATTTATTTTGGGTGGAGGGAGTAACTGCATGTGGTAAGGAGTACGGTCGTGCTCAGTGATGTTTCGTCCTTTTTTTGTAGCCATATAGTCACTAGTCTCAACATATGTATATGTTATTAACCTGGTTCCTTTGGATCAGGCTGGTCAATTGATGCTTTCGTTGTGATCCGAAGACGAGCACCGATGTACACAAAGGAACATCTTTTGAAGCGCTGGCATCTGGGGAACTGAAGACGTTGTTGATGTAAAAGAAAACAGGTCTGCCTGAAATCGTGTTTCTATGTTAATCAACCTTGGCGAGTGATACCGGTACCTGTTGGTAAATTGACGAAGGTTAAACTTGTGGTATTGGTGTGCCTGTGTGCACTGTAACTCAGAATCATGTACAACCATTGGCTGCAGTGCACTGATTATTGATCCCTTACAATTTCAGTGATATAGCTAATCTGGTTCTATCATCTTGTTTTGATGATTTTGCCCTGTTATGTACAGTTGTGTGTCATATGCATATGCTTTCTATGGGACCTACATAGAATATGTCATTTATGCAGGAGAATCTGATGTTTGGTTTGACTAAAGCCCGTTTCTACCCCAAACCAAGGGGTTTTGGTGTAGAAACTAACAAAGTCCTAAAATGTACAACCCCCATAACATATCGTATGCATTACCGTAACATCAGCTTGCTTCCTACCGTTTGTAAATTACCGATACATCAGTTTGCTTTCTACTTCATCTCAAAGTCATTTGACTATTTTTATTCTAAGTTTGATCGCTTGTTTTATTTAAAAAATTTATGTAAATATAGTTAAATTTAAGACATTATTGAAGAGATTTGATTAATAAAAAGCCACGATAAAAGAAATGGTATTTTAAATAAGACGAGTGGTTATACTTTTTGTCAAAAAGTCAAATCGAAATGAGCATCCCAGGATTCCCGTTACAGTGTTAACAGTTTTCTGTTACGTTACCACTAAACACTATCATTATTATTCCGGCCTCGTCTCTGTATCAGCTCTAACTTCCCCGTATAGCCTTATGTGCTAGTACAGCTCGTCCAACTATATTATGGGACATGAGCTTGAAACGGGCCATGCGGCAAAACACACACACAGAGGAACAATTTCGCTGTTTTGTTCAACAAATTTATATGTTAACTAAAACAGGCTATACATGCCATGAGCCATGACGAGTGCTATAACTGGTAGTGCTACACAAATGAGAACCAAGCAATCTCGCCCAGCGCAACTGGCAGTTTTGGTTGGGATACTTGCCAAAGTTGCATTTCAATACCTCAGAAAAGTTAACTACAGACTACACTTGTACATCAAATTGTTCGCCTCTGAATTTTGCACATCCATCAAGAACACGATAAAAAGCTACGTGCTCTGAAAATTTGATAGCTTTAGTGATTTTTCTCTGATGAAGTCCAACGTGTGATTTTTCTCAGATTAAGTCCAACGTTGTGCTATTGTCTTTTCAAAGCCCTTCTTTTCTAAAATTTTCTCAAACCTGTCATCTGAGATAGAAAGCATCTGATTCAAAATCAACCTCACCCCACAGCCAGTCATCCGAGCATACCGTGGTTTTATCCGCTGATCCAAGCTGTACCCAAAGTACTGAGGAAATTTCACGAGCTCGCACCTTGGGTATTCCATTGTCAGGAAGAACTCGTATTTCGGAAGTAAGTTTTCTTCCAAGCTTAGTGTGTGAATAATTCCAAATCTGTTTGCCATAATGCCAATTTCCTCGATGCTAAATTCCCTTGCCAGGAAGAATTCTGTGACCGGCTTCAGCTTTGCTTTGACATTCAGACCAAAAGCCTGTGGGCTCTTCTGAATAAGAGATGCAGCATCAGCACCGATGGACCGGAAGTACTCAGCGGTTGGCCTGAGATTGTCATCAACACTGTAGCTCATGAGATGAGGGCATCTCGTCAGGATCTTGCCAATGTTTTTCTTGGAAACTCCTAGCTCAGTAAGGAAGCTTGCGGTCATCTCCACCTTGTTCCTACTATACGTGAGAAGTGCAGGGAACCGGGTAAGCACCTTGCTCCACTGAGCTTTGTTGACACCAATGTTCTCCAAATAAGCCATCATCGGTTTAAGATTATCTGACATGCTGATCCCACACAGCTGAGGCCTCTTCTTAATGATTCCTGGTATGCTGGACTTTGGCACCCCAAGCTCAAGTAGTAGCTCCACCAGGGGTTTGATCTTGCGATCCACGCTGTAGCATGCAAATGCTGGGAACTTGCGCACGATGGTCTTGATCTCCACATGATCCATGCCGAGGTCTAGTAGGTAGCGGACTAGCTCAGGGAGGGCACCCCCTGAAGTTGCTGTTGTTATTCGAGCAATTGCCTTTTGCTTATTTGAGCTTGTAGGTGTAAATGGCATTGATGAAGATAAGGCTTCCCTTTCCATAGAGAAAGGATCAGGGAAATTTTCCACCACCTCGACCAAAGTATCGCCATGTTCTTTAGAAAGAGCTTCTAGATAGGGAATGAGAGCATCTCTGATCTCCGGTGTGCTCAGCTCCCTTCCTGAAAAACAAATATAGGCTGTCAAAAGTTCAGAACCAACAAGAAGGCAAACATATATACAGAAAATCATAGTAAAAATCACTAAACCTTCAGCGTATCGAGATCTGTAAGCAATCTGAAGCTTCGAGACCAGGTGCTCAATGAAACCATCTGATTTGTTCACAATCCGTGCAGCTAGAGTGCTTCGCAAACCTTTCTGTCTCAGAAACAGGGACAGAACAGCTTTTGCTTCCTCTCTTTCCGCTGCAAGCAATCTTGACCGAACAGATGCAAGGCTCTGAGGCGCAGGCACCCATAAATCATCAGCATCTGCATCGCAGAGGAATTGCGTAGGCTACAAAGATAAATTGCCTGTGTGGCAACTGGCATACTTTTATGGAGAACAATGATCAAAGGGTGAACAGGTAATCTCACATGACTGTGCATTGCAAACTGGAAGCTGGCGGGACACAAGAGTGCAAGATCTGCATGAACAGAAGGAACAATTAGTGCACTGGAACCAACATAGCACAGTGGAGCAGCTAGGAATTCAGGAGAAACACTAGGTTATTCTGGAGGAAGGAGACCCGCCCGGGGCACCCTCCCTACCTCTCACCCTCGCATTACAGAGAAGTGGGAGGACACGAGATTACCTGCATGAAGAGGACGACCTCGGCACGCAGAGCCACCATGGCAGTAGCTGCAGGCCGCGGGGCTGGCACGTGACCGGGAGGATTTCGAGGCGCGGGGGCGCCTCCAAGCAGGCCATCGCCGGGAGGGGACAACGAAGCAGCGAGCTGAAGAGCGACCGATGACTGGCGGGGGGTAATGTCTCCACCTCTGTTCTATCTTGTTATTTTCTCGGATAAACCCCTCAGCTACCGCCAATTTAACAACATTTGCCCTCCTTCAGGGCGATTTGTTGACGCGGATGAATTTAATTTATTTAAATTTAAATTTAAATTTATTTATTTAATTTATTCATTTAATTTATTCATTTAATTTATTTATTTATTTATTTAATTTAATTTAATTTAAATTTAATTTATTTATTTATTTAAATTTAAAGATACACTGTGGCTAAAACGTGCTCCCAGGCGTCCACGTCATCTGAATTATTTTTGGCCCTCAAATTCTCAATCTAACGGTCTTCTGCCTCCTCACAGATATATATTAGCTGCAGCCCTAACTCTTCTGCTTCTGCTCACTCTCCTCCTCTCTTGGCGGCGGCTAGGCCGGTCGCGAGGGCGCGGCGGCGGCGCGGGCGAGCGCCCCACCCGGCATTACGGGGCCGACGCGGCGCGCACCCTAGCCGGCCGCGCAGGTGAGCGCCCCACCCGGCGTAGCGGCGGCGCGGGCGAGTGCCCCACGACGGCGCAGCGGCTGTGCACCCTGGCGTTGCGGTCGGAGGCCTGCTGCCCCGGCGCGGCCCCTCCTCCCCATGTCCTCCAGCTCCGCCTCCTCATCCTCCTCCCCTGCTTCCTCCCCGTCCTCCTCCTCCTCTTATCTCGAGCTGGCAAGGGCGGTGGGTGGCAGCGACGGCGGACGGCACGCCGGCGTGGTGCGGCTGAGCCCGACGGTGCCCTTTCTCTCCCCTATCTTCTTGGTGGACTCTAGTGAGCTGCTCGACCTCTCCTCATCCTCACCTTTCCACTGTTTTTTGCGCCTCTCTGCTGCTGCGTCTGTAGGTGCGGGGGTCAGGAGGATGTCAGATCTGTCGTGCTTGGCGCTTAGGGGTGGCGGCGCTGGCTCGGGCAGCCCGGTGCGGCAGCGGAGGAGCACGGGAGGGCCTGGATGCGGGCGCCCTGGCTCGACTCTCGAGCGGGGCCCGACACGGGAGCCCCCCAGTGTGGTGGCCAGCGGCATTCCAGGCGGCAGGTCGGCGTGCGAGGGGCCTCTGCGGGGGGCCTCCGAGCGAGGTCTGGAGCTTCAGGAGAGAGAACAACACTCCAGCGGGTTGCCTCTGTCTATGCCTCTATGGCTCTATCTCAGTGCGATGGCGACCTCGTCGGCGCCGCTGCTCCCGAAGCCCGCACTCCGACCTGCGTCCTCTTCTTCTCTCCACACCCCGAATCCAAGGTCCAAGCGGCAGCAAGCCACCCCCGAACATCACGACCAAAACGTCGACAGCAAGTGGCGGAGGCAGCCGAGGGGCCTACCTCGGCGCGGCGGCGAGGGAGCCAAGAGGCGCCTGCGCAGCCTCATCTAGCGCGAGGAGATCGACGACGCGCTCGCGCTCATCGACTCCATGGCCTCCGGCGCCGACGGCGGCAGGAAGTGCCTGCCCCTGCCCGTCGTTTCTTGCAACATCTTCATCAAGCGGCTGTGCTCGGGCGGCAGCGTCGCCGACGCGGAGCGCGTGTTCGCGGCGCTCGTCAACTCCGTCGTTGGGGTCGACGCTTCCGAGGTGCGTATACCGCGTCCCCGCTCGCTCCCTCTTTTTGGTGTGTGGATTCTGAAGTTCGGATGCTCCATGGGTGGCGTTTTCATCTCTGGGTATATTGTTGCGCGGAGCAGGCGGTTGTGGGGTGGGAGTCGGCCGGCGCTCAGCAAGACACCGTTGCTGCGGGGTGCCGGCGTGTCGGCAGGCGTTGCTGGAGCTTGGTGCGTTGCACAGGCTGTTTGGCCGCGGCGAGGTGTTGCTGGGTGTCTGGTGGGATGCTTGCGCCATAGATGCTCGATGGAATGGAATGCTCGCCCCGTGGGTGTTAGATGGAATGTTGATGGTGCTATGCGCATGGACTGGCGTCGTCGTTAGGGTGCCGACGTGGTGTTTGCGATTGTGGTGACGAACAGCTCCCCTAATATCTCTGTTTGTTCTGCTGGTTTTTTTTTTGCAGGTGCTGCGCTGGCGTAGGGCCTTCTCGTGCTGCTGCTGGATGACACTGAACGGCTGGTACGGTTCCCGCAGATGTTAGATGATTACCATTTGCACTATTGTGTTCTTTTGTTCTGCACTACTTGTAGTCTGATGGGATCTTCCGTGATGCTAACGTTGTAATGGATTTTTGTTGGATTTCTTTTCTTGGTCCGTTGCATAGGTGGTAGAGAGTCCATAACGTGTACTGGTGAACGGAGTTGGACAAGCTACCCAGCTGCTCAGCTAGGTCGGCGGAGGCCTGTTTTAGTATGATTTGCTCATACCGGACCCAGAGTCATAGCGAGCTGCTCAAATTTGCTTGACAGAGAACTGATGTTGTCCCTTGCATCCTTTCCCCCTCCTGAATTCTATGGAAAGTAGCACAGTTTAAGAAGCTATTTATACTTAAAATGAAATAATATAAATCTACAAGCAAATATGTCTTAGTTTCAGTTTTATATGTCGTAGCAGTTTCAATTTTATATGCCGTAGCCAATTTTGGTAATCTTTCCATTCAATTCATTTTTTGTTCTTAGCATGGTGAGGTTTTAGCCATCCAATGTATCTTTCTTGTGTTTGAGATGCTTGTGCATGATATGGATATGATTAAGAAATAGTGTTGGTAGGCTGCCACATCCATCTGAGCTGAATCTTTATGCAGAGTTGTGCATAAAAATCCATCATGTTCACTATAAAAATCCATCATGTTTGAGAGGATTTTTTTTGGTAGTTGATATGTGATGCAGCACTAATATTTACAATCTTTGCCAAATCTATAGGGTGATCTCTTAATATGATGTGATGGAATCTCGGCAGTTGCCTCAAGGAGTTCCCCCCAATCTGTTCAGGTATCTTCCAGTCTGCATTTGATCTGTTCAGGTAGAGGCGTAGAGCCTTTGCAATCTTGTGATTACTGTTGGATATTTAGTCATTTTACACCATGAATTAATCCATAAATGTGATAAGCAAAATACTAACGCTAGTATAATGCGCGCGACAGCCTCATAATCGCTACTGCTACTGGTATTCATTAACATAAGCAAAATAACAGCAGCAACGAAATGAAGCATAAACAGGGATCTTAGTTTATACCCTAGCGTGCTACTGCCGGTACCCGCGGCCAGTACAGCACCATTGTTGCCTGCAGGGATGGCGGTGAAGTTCGCCGCACCAGTAGCAGCGGCGGCGTCGCCGGCATCTCCCACAGTCACGCCACCATGCGTCCTCGTGGCCACCATCTTGCTGCTGAACGGAGACGGAGACGAAGTCGGGGAAGGCAGCAGCAGCGTGTCGGAGCAGTCGCGCCCGTGGACGCTCCCCAAAAACTTGATTGCCCGCCTACCCGAGCAGGTAAGCTTGACGGGACAAGTTCCGGAGGCCTGCGGAGGTGCACTGGAGCAGCTCAAGCTCGAACGGTTGAGTGGAGGCGGCTGGTCGGGAGGGAACAAAAACGTAACCCTAGTCTCCGACAGAAGCCCCTTATATAGGAGGCGCCCCTGTCGGGAGACCGTTGGATCGGCTGGAGCGGCGGCTAAGGTTTGCATCGGCCGGATGGGCCGAGTGGCAAAACAAAGGCCTAGAGCCAGCCAGCCCAAAGCCCACGGTCTCAGGCCAAAGCCACGCCAGGCCAGCCGGCCCGGCCCACGCCCACGCCCACGGCCCACGCCCACGCCCACGGCCTCGTCGCGACGCGCGCGCGGGCGGGCGGCGCGGCTCGGCTCGGCGGCGGCGGCGGCGCGCGCGTGTGGGTCCCAGGTTCTCCTCAATCAGCTTATGTGGGCATCCCAAAGCTCACTATTTAAGTTGATTGTCCTCTAGGTAATTAGTCAAGTTGGTGTACTAATCACCTTTCCACTTGAGTACACAGTTGTGGGCCTTTGAGGTTTTTCTGATTATTTAGAATAAATAATGGGCTTGGCCCAATTATCCTAACAATTACAATAGTCTACATGCTTTCACTAATTAGTCCTTTGCATAGATCCGTTTTTAGATTGAGCTATCTTGTTGATTTTCTCTCTCCACAATCACTGGATTCATCAGAGGAGCTGCCATTGTTATTGGACTGCAGCAGTGGAATTTCTTCTGCTCCAAAATTCTCAATTTTGGAAGGGTTTGCATAAAGTCAAGCATTTCTTTAAATGGGGGGCAGAATATATAGTGAACAAGGGGGATAGAATTAGATTCTGGCATGACTCATGGCTGGGAGGGATCCCACTGAAATTGCAGTTCCCATCTCTGTATGAGATAAATGAAAATCAACATAATCTAATATTTGATATTTGGGATGGAGAAGAGTGGCAGTTAACTTTTAGGAGGAATCTTACTGGATCTTGGTTAAATGAGTGGCTAGCGCTACTACAGATGTTAGAAGGGGTGCTTTTGGATGTCTCAAAAGAGGATACCATTAGATGGGTGCTTGATAAATCACAAAAATTTACCACAAAATCTCTATACCAACAGATTACCCATGGGGGGTCAGGGATAAGGTCGAGGACTTGATTTGGAAAAGCAAATTGCCTCTAAAGACTAAAGTTTTCCTTTGGCAAATGATTCATGATAAATTGCAGGTGGCAGTAAACCTCAAGAAAAGAAGTTGGCAGGGTAGCCGGCTGTGTTGTGCTTGTGGGCGTTTGGAAACACTTGATCATGTTTTCTGTGAATGTGCTCTTACTCAGTACATGTGGTGTTGTGTTAGAGATGCCTTTGATTTACATAGTTTTCCTGTTAGTATCTCTGATTTCTTATATGGGTGGCTGACTCCGCGGCCAGGGGTGCCACGAGGGATTATATTGTTCTTCTTTGAATGCTTTACTTGGGAAATCTGGAAGAACCCAAATAAGATGGCAATAGAAAAGAGGTTCCCTTCGAACCTGGATGTGATTATTCATGCAATTGTTAATGTGATGCAGATGTGGGGGAGAGGCTTAAGGAGAAAGATAGATCCAAGGCCATGGAACTTGCTGCGCGTCTTGAAGAATGGAACATCAGGCTTGACCCGAAGTCAAGCTCACAGTTCAGATATAGTGTACTTCTAAAATCTGCTGTAATCTTTTGGGCTAGAATTTCTGTTGGTCGGGGTGCGACCTTCTTTCTTTGTTTGCTTGCTATTGGCACTGGCTTCCCCAGTATGTAAACCCCATATTGCTTTCTCAAAAGCAGAGTTAATCTCTTTTTGCAATAGAAATTTACAATGAGAATTATTTGTTCTGTTATCTTTGCTTGTCTTTTGTAGGAGCTACTTTTTCCAGACAGCATGTCATGTTCATGTTTGGTAATATTATTTTATTTTTTAAATAGAGCTGTGACCATGACTCGCGCGTATGGGCGCGTGCAAATAACTAGTTAACAACATTTGCCCTCCTTCAGGGCGATTTGTTGACGCGGATGAATTTTTATCGACAGGCTAAAGAAAATGAAAATGTTCCTCTGGCTTCTTCCTTGAACCTCGTTACCTCTACTTCGAGAATTCCCACACATAGACATCCTAGTCCCCAGAAAGTTTGCATATCCCAAATGTGCCTTGCAAATATACTAGCAGCTCCATGAACAGTCTAGATGTTCTTTTTTAATAACTGCATATATTATATAGTATTAAGCAGCCATTTTATAACAAAGTCCTCCGAGAAAGACCAAATTACAATGAGATCATGCGACCAAGAACAACAACAACATCGGAGGCGTTGATGACGACGCGTTCGCCGGCGAAGGGCCGTAGAGACGTCGCTGGCAAATACGCCCAGATGGAAAGACCGCGTGAGGCATTGGTTGAAGGTGGGTCGACGGAGCCGTTGAAGAAGAACATGCCAGGCGGCCGAAGAATTTGTTTTGTCGTCGCCGCCGAAGGTAGAGGATGAAGCTCGATGTCGAAACCCAGGTGGAGAAGAATACGTCGGGCCAACGCCGGATGATGAGCTGCCTAGACGGAGTCTGGATCGATGGGATCGATGGCTGCAAAATAGAGGTGGAGGCGGAGGCGAGCTGCGATGCGAGTCGGAGCAGCGTGGATGAGGCGGGGCGACGGTAGAGGAAGGAAGATCCGTGCTGTAGTGTAGGGGGCTAGAGGATGAGGAGGCGATTTTTTTATTTGTATTAACCTGGGTAGCGATTTCGGCGATGACGACGACGGCGCTCCCCGGGTAGCTTACCATGTAAGGCGAAAGCCATAGAGACATTGAAGGAGCTAAAAATAAGCTAATACTACTAACTACTAGCTACTGTAGGTGGCGGGCCTGCGATGAGGTCGTCAGAGACGGACAGGAAGGGGCCTATTGTGAGGCGACGGAGAGGCCTAGAAGGAAGCTAAGTTGGCTTTCACTTCCTTCCCAAGGCTACCTATGTATGATTAAATGGGAGGTCCTATGATTGGACACGACCATCGAGTTAACGGGACAACCCACGAAAATAAAACCTACTAAAGTGTACTCCATCCGTTACAAAATGTCTGACGCTTGCGTTTCAAGAAACCACTGTCGGCAATTATATTTTAAAAAATATTAATATTTATAATGCATGATTAGTATCATTAGAAAGAAATTTGAATCTAGTTTTTTAATAAAATTATTTAAAGATATTTATAAATTGAGTCAAACATGCGACACAAAAACCGAAAACGGTCAATAGGGAGTACACGCCAAAAGACCATACTGCTCACTAAATTACTGCTCACTGAAGGCCCTGATGCTCGTCCAGCAACACGATCGGTCCATTCATGATAGTTCGTACGTACTTACAGTTTCGAGCTTGCATACTGGTTGTGCAAGACTGGGTACAGAAACACTCTCAGTTGCAATTCACAACGATGCTTAAGTCATGGCATCAACTCCCGTACTATGCTAAGGGAGGGAACTGGCAAGTTTTGTCCAGGAAATGAGGAAGCAGTTATGCATAGCTTATACGTCTAGTAGTTCTTAAGTATTCAACACACTTCTCTCATGATACCGTGGATTTTCTAAGTCACATTCCCAAGTTGACAAGTTCAGACCCGGACAGAACCGTCAAGCCTTCCTGTTGCTTACTTCACTCTCATCTTCATCTGCATCATCATTCATGGTTCCCTTCTGAAGCAGCTCCTTCATCTTATGGTATTCATCGTAGTGAACCTTCCGGTGCTCTTCAAAAGCTACACGGGGGAATGTGTTAGTTGTTCCTTGCTCCAAACACAAAACAGTCAATAGGAAAAGAATATGAGGCAAACTTCCTCTGTATATGATCTCTGATGAAGCATTGGTCATTACCTATAAAAGCAGCTAATTTACTTTATTAAACCAAGCAGCCTTCACAATTCATTGTAATAGAGCAATTTTGGTCTATTATTACCATGCAGCTAATACTTAAAAAATTGGTGCATTAGATAAAGTTATGACTGAAATGAAGAGAAAACTAGGCAGGCTAAGTTGAAAGAAACTTGATATACATATATTGTACATAGCAAGTAGATCATGGTATTATCGAGGTGTTGTTTCTATGTGCTAATATCTTCTGAATCCAGAAATGTAAATCAGTCGAAGAGTGTGCTAAAGGTATCTGTAAAATATAATAAAATCAGGTCATTTGAGACTTAAGCACTTATGCTATCTCCTTTCACATGTTTCATTGGATATTTGGATTTATGGAAAAAATAAAAGGATAGCAGAAGATAAATTGTGACATGCCAACAGGATAATGAAGAATTTGCACAGGCAACAGGTGAACAGTGATGGTAAGAAGAGCTATTAGTACTCCAACTTGAGCACTGAAATGCGTATAATAGGATATAATCGGAGAAAGATGTCAAATTGGCAACCTTTCCCTTGTTTTATGGCTTCTTCACTGTCACACGTATCCCAACTATTTCTCTCAAAAATCTTCCCACTTGAAACAGCTTCAGCTAGAGCAGTTTTTATGGCATCAGCATGAGCAGATTTATCCACTGAATCTTCACTGAGACGTAGTGGTGAAACAGGCCCTGCTCATCAGAGTGGGTCATCATATTCATGCTAGTGGATGCATTACAGAAAAGCAGCAATCTGGACTCAGTGTGCAAACACCAGATTCAATACCTTCATCTTCATCGATCATAGGGTGGTAAGGTGTCTTAGGCTCGTTGATCTTCTCTCTTTCTGGTTTGTTTGACTCAATGTCATTCAAGTTCTCCTCATCCCATTTGACATGACCCCTGGAACACATCAATTGTGGTATTTTGCAGGGCAAACCATTATGTCATAAAAGACGTTGAAACAGCACCACTAACCTTGCCTTCTTGGGTTCTCTAGCTTTCATTATGTTCTGACAAATGCACGGCACCTCAAGAAAACAGCCTCAGAATCTGCAATAGGTTACCAGGTAACCATCCGCAAAGGGAAGTCAATATAATGTATCCCAGGCACCATTGTATGATCAAGGCTCCAATAAGACATCACTATTTACTGAAAGCTACATAGCACCACAAGTCCACATCTACGAACAGATAACAAAATCATAAAATACAATAGAACATGAAGGTAGAACTGTGAACTCTTAGCTGAAGCAGTCACTATCAAATCGGCACAAAACATTAACTTGTAAAACACTGTACTGGCAAGAGTGCATCCGATTCCATTCCATAGGAATTAGTACCAATAATAAAACAAGAAATCAGCAATTACTCACCAATCAAGCAAGCTCTGGGTAGACCCAACACAAACTAAAAGATAACAACACGAAGGAAGAAAAATGCCCCTAATCTTTTCAATACACCACAGATAAATAAATAAACGACAGCCACCAGACCTGTTCGCCCCGCCTGCAGAAATGACTAATCAAACCAGACCAATCCTGAACCCACTGAAACGCGGACGGGATCAATGCCGCGACGGATTGAGAAACACAATACGACCACCGTGCCTGATGCCAAGCAGACGAGCATCAATAACGATACGAAATGCTCACAAATTCGTTCGGCAGACGACGACGACGACCGCAGAACCTAGGGATTGGACCGCACAGGCGAAGGATATGTGCGCGCCAGCTGATCGAGACAACTGGGGAGAGGCACGGCCGTGAGGGGAAGATAGGGAAGGAGGCGGAAGATTACCTTGTGCGCACCCGGTGTAGGAATGAGGGAAGGAGCGAGCGGAAGCGCGGACCCTTGGCCTGGCGTGGCGAGGACGGTTGCCGGGCTGTTTCAGGGAAAGGAATAAAGGTAGGGGGCGAGTTCCTGTTCGGTTTCGACCCACGCTGACAGACCTAGGGCTTTCCCAGTGCACCACACTGCCATGCTGCTCTTAATTCCATGTATATATTCAGGTTTAAGGCAGTGAATTGATAAAACAAATTATGGAGGTTAAATAAACTAATATTCTATAGTATAAATAAAATTTAATAATAGGCATGTTTGAAATATGGGGAAAATTATGTTCATGCGTTTTCTCTGTAAAATTAAAATGATTTCTATAAAAATTCTGCATTGTTCATGTGAAATCCATGTGTTCCAAAGAGGCATTAAAAGTTTCATATAATGAATTTTATAGTGATGAAACTTATCTAGCTATTTTTTAACATATGGAAATCTTACGAACTAGGACATAAAACCCCAGTAAGACTAGTCTTATATCGCAGTAGTCAATACTTTTGTGGTACAATGCTAAACTTATTTTTAGAGATAGCAATACCGCTATCTAAAGAAACCCAAAGTATATGTTTGACACATATGTTTAAGCGGTAGGAAGATCGTATAATACATTTATATGTTGGGACCAGTGAAACCCATCACCTACTTGTGCATAGAAAAAAAGAGGAACATGGAAATGAATACCAACATCGGAATAAAGGCATTTGGTACCCGCAAAAGGTTGGACATAAAAGACTAGGAGTCTATGTTGCAAGATTTGGAGTCGGATTCATCCATACGTATATATAGTGGTGCTTTAAGCTCAAGCCAACAGGCTTGTTAGTCTGCGTTATTGTCTATAATTAGATGAACTACCATAAATCAAAGTATAATGACACTTTCTTGAGTTGGTTTGCAGTTTGACGTTCGAGTATACTAATTAGATGAACTACCATAAATCAAAGTATAATGACATAAATCAAAGTACTGGTAAACCGTAATGGTAAATGCATACTAATTAGATGAACTACCATAAATCAAAGTATTTGACGTTCTGTACTACATACTTTAGATCGTGCTAAAGCCGTCATAATTCCAACAACAAATGCACTGGACAGTAAGAGACTATAATGACATAAGAATGGTAAATAATGTACCAAGTTGAGGCAACTGAGAAAGCAGTTAGGTTGGAATCCCACATCACAATTATACGAGCATCGAAGACATGAATACGCTACCAAAATTATATATCTTATTTGTTGGTGGCTTTTTTTTTGTTTGACAACATGTTGGTGGCTTTTGTTGGGTTTCAAATCTAACTTAACACAACTTGCTTTCCAGGCTTCATTGCATTGTTCTTTGTTGTTTTACCAAAATCATATATACACATCAACCCAAGGGAACAAGGAAATATTAGCTCTCCCACAGGACTAACACAAACACTATATCTGTGTGCAACAAACAAATCAATAAGGAACATAGTCAACTCGAATTCAAATTTAGGCATAGCAAGCCATTACATTTTACCCAACTAGGTAAAAAGAACGACATAATTCACATGGTAGACTCATCTGAGATTTTATAGTTTAGTTACCTCTGGCAGATTATAAAAGTCAAAAGAAGTGAGCAGTATTATCAGCAGATTATTCAACACCAACAATCCCTAGCAAAATAAGGGGGAAATATGGTATACCAAAGACCTAATACATTGGCACACATCTCAACTCCTTGTTAACTTGAACTTATCAGGCCGGCTTATCAACCAGGTACAGTGTTTTTCTCTCATAACAAATCAGCATCAGCCAGCTTACCAGCCGTAGAAACCATCAGCCAAACAAAAGTCAGTAAGAAGCATTCATGTAACTCCACAGGCAATTCCACCATTTTATGGCATGAAAACTAAAAAACAGTATCCAATAAAGCAGGACATAGCACTCATGAACTAAATAACTTACAAGTTACAATTGTTGGTAGCTTTAAAGGTTTGACCAAATCTTGTCCTAAACGATATGCTAATATGATTTAGGAGGGAGTAGCAAAATATGAAAATTAGAATGGTTAGTATCAACCTTGGAAGAAAAGTGGAAAACCATGATTGATCAACCACTTGGAAAATGAACAGGTAAACTCTGCCTTACACCTCAACAAATGTGTTTAGTGATATCATATAACCAAAGCATAAGGAGTAATTAACATAATTTTAACCTTAATTCTTTCACCTGCCTCCACAACTATTCAAGCAATAACTAAGCATAGAATCCTAAATCTAACCCTAAACAGTTGCGAAGTATGGTGGCACAGGAGTTTGTAACTCTTTATGTCCATGCAAATAAAGGAACAAATTGATAATAATCATGCAGCCAATCATAGGAATGATAAATAATGATGATGAGCTGATGAAATAGAATTGGACTGGAAATACGTAGAGGGTAGGGGTTACCAAAATAGTCAAAAGAGCTGAGCTCAACTCTGTCAAGTGAAGAACAGGTGAAGCATTAACATAACTTAGCATATAAACTCCTGATTGTACATAGAATACAAGATAGTAAACTGACCACTTGGATTCACAATTACAGATGAGACCTTTGGAGACCCAACCACAAAAAAAGTCAGTTAGGTAGATAATCTGGCATCCACGAATCCTTCCTCTCTTGATACAGCCACAACTTTAAGCTGCAGACGTGTCACATAATGTTTAAAGTGAGTCTGTTGGGTTATGATTTCACATACATATGTCGAACGAAAAAAACATTCAGGTTGCTATTATATTTCATTCTGTCCTCAAAACATACATCTCAGGGGTATTTATAGGCCCCCTGGCTTCGTCATTCTAAGAGTCTTACAAGATTTGTCATGGAGCTTCCTATACATTTCAGCTAGAAAGCAAGTTGGTGAAGTGATGAGATACACTTCGCCTTTGTTATTCTAATTTTTTGAGGCAACTTCGGACTTGGTCGTGACTTCTTAGTTCGAGAGGGAATCTCACAGGCCTCCTATGCAAAGACGCCACGTTGGCTTCGCTAGTCAGCGAAGCCGTCTTTCGCTTGATAACCTAAAACATGTAAAATCGCATGTGCAAAGTTTGATAGCCACAGCGAAGTGTCCACGTCATCTTCGCTGGGCATTCAATGTACAGCGAAGTTACCTTCGTCAGTCGATGCAAAAATACATAAGCGAAGTCAAAGATTCGTACAACGAAGTACCTTCGCTGTCTTCGCTGCGCATGTTGGCATCTCAAATGTTTGTAATAAAACTTTATCTCCAAAGTTTGGAAAGGATGTTTGTGTGTTAAATTTGATCCCCAACAGAGTCACATAAACTTTCTAAGAAGTCCTTCAAGAATGAGCCATCAATCAAAGTCTAACCAGTAAGGCAGTAACAGAAATAATCAGGACCAAGTCTAACAGAGATATATACGAGCATATATACTATTCCTAAAGAAAGGTATTTAGCCTAACAAATCTAGGCAAGAACGCTAATGATAATTCAGTAGCTCCTCACAAATAACTGCTGAAGCAATCATAATTTACAATAAATAGGACCACTGATATGAATATATCAACGCAGGTGCACGAATTACTAGGCCAAGCAACAATGTTAAGAGCCTACTGTGTTTAGTAGACCAACACCTATAAGAAACTAAAGATGCTTCACACCTCAGACTGATTTGATTCCTAGATTGTAGAAATGTTTCTAAATTGTTAACATTTGTCGAACCAAAAAATTTGCCTGTCAGGTAAACACTAGCACTGAAATGAGCAGGCTATGTCTATAAGACAAGGTGCACCAAGCTAACTAAAGGAAGCACCAAAGGGAGTTATGATAGACCTAACTCCATTCAGTAGAAACCAGATCCTTTGGCAAATTTAAATAAGAAACCAATAAAGATATAGATTCACCACATTTTTACACGATAACACATCAGTAGAGGTAACAGGCTCCTCGACATTTTACCTTACAATTCGCATTAAGAGGGCATTGATTTCCTTTCGAAAAGAAATAGGCACCTGTCCCTTCACTTCATTCAACTCTTGCAAAGAAAATAAAAAGATCAAAAGAAAATGCACTACTCAAAAAGAGAAAATAAGATAAGATATCACTATTATCTAATTGGTTATTGATTACAAGGCAACAGTTTATAATACTTCATAGTTACAAGTGTCAGAGGTGAAACTTGGTGTATGCAAGGCCAGACCTTCAAACGAACTTCAAGTGCATTAGATCTGCACCTTATATTGATAGAATATGACAGTTCTGATAGAGAGCTAACCCTGTCATTTGAACACTAGCTGCATGGAATTTAGGTACTTTTCTATTCCCGTTTGATCCCTTGCCTGTTATAGAACACAATAAGCTGTCACCGCACACCAAGTAGATGGGATACTTCTACGTCCAGTGTGACACCTCACCTTGGGACATGTTTACTCACTTAAAAACTGTCATTTGCAGCAAGACTGGTCTGGTTTCAGATCAGCCAAAAAGGCCATGATCTCCTATGCTGCCTTGCTCTTTCATCTATTGCTCCACAAGGGGATCAGGACTCTTCATGTATTACTTGATCCTCCTGTATGTCCAAGAATGTAATATTCAGCTATATCATTAATAAAACCTTTAGTTTAGGCATTTCGAGTTTAGAAATCAAATAATAAAGTAACTAGTACCTGTCCTGTTCATTCAAAGCAGGAAAAGTTAGCATGAATTCCTTCGTCTTGGGCAGAGGAACTTCACGGAACCAGTCATGGTTCAAGGCATCATCAGCAGATATGCGCTGCATAAATGGAATAGGTTATTGAGGACATGCAAAATGTGTACAGGAGAATCAGGTGGTGCACTAGAGAATGTATATTACCTTCTTAGGGTCATACATCAGCAACCTATTTAGTAGGTCAAACCCAGCTTCTGACAACGTCAAGCCTCCCGTGAAGGATACAACTGGAAATTTGTCCCTTAATCTATTGTACCTGATGTAGCAAATGTAGCAAATCAAAAGTAAGACCTCCATGAAATTGAACCACAACATTCAAAACAAAAAAAGGTAGCTATAAAGATTGGTTGCCACTTACGATCGCTTTACGAAGTTGCCTTTGCCACCTCTCCTCATTGGGTGTGCCGAGAATCCTAAATATCTAGAGTAGAAGTTAATTGCCATTAGAATTCAGTGACGTAGTTATAACAAACAAAATATAGTAGATCACACACCATATGTCCATATACCTTATCAAGTTGATCTATCTCAGACTTCCCAGTAAAGAGTGGCTCTTTTGACAAGAGTTCTGCCATTATGCAACCTAATGACCACATATCAATAGCAGTAGAATACTCCTTTGCTCCTAATAGTAGTTCCGGAGCCCTGTAATTATGAGGAGCAAACAATGAGTTATGATTGTACATGTGAGAATGTCAAGTCAATCGTGATGTAAAAATGCATGGGACATTTGAGAAATCTTATGCTGGCTGGTAACGTACCTATACCACAAAGTCTCAACTGGTTGTGTGTAAGGTTTTAGCAGGCTGCCATATTGATGAGAGAGCCCAAAATCACATATTTTCAACTCACCACGGTTATTCAAGAGGAGATTCGATGTCTTGAGATCCCTACAAAGCAACACTGACATTATTAAATACAAAAAGAAAGCATAGAACCCATTTAGTGTTATGCAGGACATCAATGAATAAGATCAGTAGTTGGTCATTACCTGTGAAGTACCCAATTGTCATGAAGATACTTCACGCCCTCGAGCAGCTGAAGCATCAAACATTTGACCTCACTTTGGGTATATGGTTGCTTCATCGTCTCCATGACACCCTTAAGGTCATGCTCCATGTACTCCATCACCATAAAAGTATCATCATCATGACCACCAACAACTACTTCCTTGACATCCACAATTGAAGGGTGTTCAAAGGATAGAAGGATATTGATTTCTCTAAGAGAAGTCAACGGGAAACCTTCCCGTCCCTTTTCCTTATCCACCTTGACCTTCTTCAATGCAACTATCTCACCAGTTTTCTTGTCCCTCACCCTAAATACAACTCCACATGTACCTTCATTGATTGTGTTGATCCTCTCAAACTCATCAATACTCCTACAACCCTGAAGCATGTTAAAGCACCTACGTGATGGTCGTACAGCCTCAGGTGTTACAGATCTATGCATATCACTCCTGGAACAAGTATCCAGCGAACCAACAGAAGAATTAATATCCTCTTTTTCAACATCCATGCAGCCACCACCGTCTACATCCATATTACAGTTTTCACTATCCATCGAGTTTGACGAACTTGAGGAAGGTCTTCTTGATGTTTTACTGCCCAACACTTCTCCCAGCTCTGGGCTTATGACTTTCTTAGTGGATTTCTGCTCAGGCAAACGAGCAGGTGACACACTTTTCTTCTTCTTGGGAACAATCACCTCTTCCTGCTCTTCATCAGCATCCGCCACCTGGAAGTAAAAATGTTTCTCGTTGCACAATCCTCTTCCTCCTCTGTAATCCCAACCCTCCTTTTAGAATCATTTGGAACCACCAAAACTTCTGAATTCATTGGTGACCCACCAGCTGCAGACACAGGGGTCATGTCTGACACAGGAGACGGCGAAGAAAGAGGGAGCTCCGTAGCAAAGGCATCAGGCCCTCTCCTGCTCCACACCTCATCTCTTGCCTGCAGCTTTGAAACATTGCCATCGTGGATTCCAGGCGAGTGTTTCCTCTTCTTGCTTGGTGGCAGTGCACCTCCATCTCCATCCCTGCGGACCCCTAGAACCCCATCCTGCCTCAGCACCGGTGGGCGCCCACCAGACTCTGACCCGCTATCACTTGAGACCTCACCAGGCTCCTTATCGTCCTTCCTTCTAGATGAAGGTCGGCTCCTCGATGGTGGATACAGCGAGCGGTGGTGGCTGTGCCCGTTGGACACCTCATGGTCCCTGCTGCCATCGTGGCGACGTTCCGAGTCGCGGTCATGGCTCGGGCGGTGGTACTCCTTGCTCCTCCTGGACCGCTCTAGGTTGAGCTCCCGCCTCCTGGACACATCGTGGTAGTGGCTCCTATAACCACCGTGTTGCGCCGCAACCATGGAGCGCAGGCAAGAATTCCCCCGAAACAGAATCAATCCAAAGCAAACCCCAAAAATCGAGGCCGAATTCGACGACAAACCCTAGATCCCACACCAGAAACAGAAAATCCAAGAAAAAACTGGGATCGAATTGGGGGAATCAGAGGAACTAACACTCTGCTTTCAGCGACTTCGCTCTCGTCGAAACCCGATAAGCTAATTGGAAGGGGGCGGCGCGGGACGCCGGACGTGGATCGTGCGATGCGGTGAGCGGCGGAGAATGCGGGTTGGGGGCTGCGGCTGGAAGCAGGTAGGTGACGCAAATAAAGGCAAAAGGGACTGACGAGCAAAAACCTGTCCACTCGGCATTGTTTATCGTTTGGTTGCTGGAGATACCGCGTCAGACTAGGGACTTGTTTAGTTCCACCAAATTCACTATGCAGAATTCCTATTCCTTGTCACATCAAAATGCCGACACATGCATGGAGTATTAAATATAGATGAAATCAAAAACTAATTGCATAGTTTTATTGTACTTTGTGAGACAAACATTTTAAGCCTAATTAGTCAAAGTTTGAACAATTTTTACCAAATACAAACGAAATACTATAGGAATTCCGCTACAGGAATTTCAGCCCCAATTTGGGGATCTAAACAAGGCCTAGGGCCTTGTTTAGTTGAGGCCAGAATTGGCATTCTGCATAGTGCCGCGTCAAATCAGCGCATTGTAGCATTTCATTTGTATTTGGTAAAAATTATCCAAACTTTGACTAATTAGGCTCAAAATGTTTGTCTCGCAAAGTACAATAAAACTGTGCAATTAGTTTTTGGTTTTATCTACATTTAGTACTTCATGCATATGCCAGCGTTTTAATGTGACGAGGAATAGAAATTCTGCATAGTGAATTTGATGGCAAAATTTGGCATCTAAACAAGGCCTAGGGTTGCAAGCGGCCAGTGTATGGCATGTGGCATCGTGATGTTGCGAACTTGGTCTGGTCCAAGTTGTCAGTGAGGTTAGAGCGGGTAACGGGTAATGACAGACACGTCTGGGGATCAGACGGTCGGAAGGAAACTCCATTTTGCCGACTTCGACGTGGGAGGCTTTTTTTCATGTGTGCCGTTATAAAAGATTCACTCAACCTCTATGTCACCAGAAAGTTAAATCCGACTTGTGTATCCAACTCCATCTTCGTTTTTTCTATGTGCCACTCCATCCGAGTTCTGTCAAGTTTTGGCCGTTTAGGTGCCCTGACGTGCGGGATTGGGCTGGTAAAATGTCGTTCCTGCACTCTTGCCTGGCTATCAAGTTGTCCCCACCTGGCCCGGTCCTCTCACTCTCAGTCTCCTCTCTCTCTTTCACCTGTTCACTCTCCTCTCCTCTCCTCTCGCTCTGAGACGGCGGCAGCGGCGAAACCCTAGCGGCCACGGTTCCAGCGGCGGAGAGGAAAAGAATACCGGAGCTTGTGGATCTGCATGGCTTAGGCACCTTGGATCCAGAGGCTCATGGCGGACGGAGCGGTGAAAAAGGGCCTCAGCGCGCGGCCTGATTCGGCGGATTCAGTCGGGTGAGTCCAATGCTCCTCCTCCCCCTGCTTGTCTTGAGTGTTCGTGAGGCCGCCCTACCTCCCTTCCGGCGGGACCCCTCGTCCTATATACTGCCTGAGGTTGAAGAACTTCCTTGCTGACAACTTTTCTATCCAGAGCCAGCGGCGGCATTCTGTTCGTGCGTAGAGCGAGGAAGACGAAAGGCAAGCGAAGGGGTACTTGTTGTTGGGTTTCCTAAAATGGACTTGAATGCATTGTGCATGGCCCAAGAGTTTATAGCCCAGGGGCCATGTGCAGGTCGATGTCAAATTCCACATGAAGCAAACTCGTCTACTTTTTTAATTTAGTTCGTCTAATTTAACAGTTGCAAAAAAGCGGTATATTCCTTGCTGCAAATTTAATTTGTCCAGTACAAGTTCAATAGCTCATTTGTTGTTGGGTTGTTGTAGAAAATGAGTACAGAAAATACAGACAAGGTGTGATTACTATATCTGAACATCATAATAATTGCAGGTTGTCTATCATTTTGTGTTTGTATTGTTTGACGTATGGTAAATTATATAGGCTATGGAAATTTGTTTCTTATATGCTTTTTAACAAGAGTAATGTAACACCTCTGGTGTTATATTAACTAAAATATGTCATTCATCATATGCATTGCAAAGCATTCATGTTTAAGTCAATCTTGATGTGCATCAACTAAAACAAGTTTACATTTCATAGGTTGAATGTGTTTCTGGAATGTTTTGTCACATGAAATAGTAAAACCCTACTTTTGAATATCATCTCAAATACTTAGTTTATATTCTATGTACTTGAGGTGTAAACCGTGTTTACACTAGTGTCAAGCATAGTGTATAAATCTAAGTCCAACCCTTAAAAGTGATTTCCATATTTGAAGTTGAATTTGGATTTCAAAGCTTATTCCCAAGTTTTGCCATTCAAATTTAAATTCAAATTGGAAAGTTATAAAATATTTTTCAAAAGTCAACTTGGTCAACCAAGGGTGGCATTGGGTCATTGATCTAAAAATGTCCTTGGATGATGTTTGTGATCACTAATGACCAACCAATTAATTTAGAAACCAAATCGAATTTGAGTTCTGTATCAAAAAACCCTTTATTTCAAAATCTGGTTTTATCCCCTTTTCTATAATTCAAAATCTATAAGGAACTTGGAGATACTCTAAAAAATAGTTTGTAGATCTTGATAAGAGCTACAAAGTTGGTATTTAAAGTTTTTCAAGTTTCCAAAAGGAATTTCAAATGAATTTGAAAATATAGTTTTTTAGCAATTGTTCCCTTTTTTATTTTAAAACCATAATTCAAAAATTATGCATAATTTGAGAAAACTTTGTATAGGAAAAATGTTTGGTTTGAAAATTTGAGCATTTCATAGTTTTGGATATTTTTCAAGTTTTATTAAAAAATCAAAAGTAATTTTAAATATTGTTTTCTAGGGTTTTATTCCCCTTTTGAATTTGAATTCATATTTCAAAAACTAAGCAGAATTTGAAAATGTTTATTAAAGTAAAGATATAGCTCTTGAAAAGTTATGAAAATGATATTTTGGGATATTTTCAAGTTCCTATGTAATTTCTAGAGTAATTGCAAATTTTCAAAAATAACCTAATCTGCTACAGTACCGGGACCTATGAGCAGCCGCCATCGCCGGCTTCTCAAGCCGCGCCGCCGTTCACCGCCGCACATGCCACCCTGCCGTGGTCGCCAGCTCGCCCCTGAACACTCGAAGCTTCACCATCGTCGTGTCGCCCGTCCATGCTTCGCCCCTGCCCTATAAATACCGGTCGGTCGTCGTCGATTCTCTTCTTTTTCTTCCTTCTGCTCACCGCCGACGACCTTGCTCCGTCGCCCAAATTCGCCACCGTCGCTCCATCTCTGCCCTCTTTGTCTTGCCTGAAGCTATACCTTGACCTTGCGCTTCTTCTGAGCCAGCTAGTGCCCGCCCTCATTGCCCGTAGCGCCCGCACGTCGTCATCTTCCTCGCGGCCGGTCACCGAACCGTCGCGAGCTTTCTTGCCATCCACCACCATCAAGGTTGAAAACATATTTCCTTTAACCCTCTCATCATGTTCTCCATCTTCTCCTGCCCCTTATGCATAGCTTGGTCGACTTGATGGTGCACAGGACCGCCGAAACGCCATCCGTGCCGCCGGAGCACCGCCGCCGCCATCACCGCCGCTGTTCGTAGCTCGACTCTGCCACTCCGAGCCTTCATCAACGTGCGCACCGTGACCATGGTGAGCTCCTACATCTTTTGGTGCCTTCAATTTCTTCTATACCACGCCGTAATCGCGGTCACCGTAGCTCATCGACGGCGCGACCTTGCCAGCGCCGCCGCGCGCGTAGCCGTCTGAGCTAGAGGCCAGCGATAGCTTCATTTTCTGTAGCGTGTTTGCGTTGTTGCCTTGCACATATCTGTGCACTCGCCATCACCAAAAATAGCTCCGGTGAGCTTGGCCGCCGCGCCCGAGCTCCATCGTGCCGCCATGACCGCCGACGAGCCTGCTGCCCCTGCTCCACCGCTGCATTAGCTAGCTAATCTTGTTCGCGGTGTCAAGCTGAGCATGTAGGACCAAACCCCGTCGCCGAAGACCTCGCCACCGGCGAGCTAGCCGCCGGTCAAGCGCCGTCGTCGTCGGGTCAACGCGGGGGGAGAAACAGGATTTTCTTTTTCTTTTTCCAGAAAATGATTTAAATATTGTTTTCTTTAGAAAATCATAGTAATTCATGTATAGCTCCAAAAATTTTAAAATTTTTTATGTATGCTCTTTATGATGTCATATACCTAAAAAAATATGAAATGCCAAATTTGAGTAATTTTTTCATAGGTTAAAATTAGCTCTTTTAATTGAAAAATGCACCTTTAATGATTTTTAATAAATAAAATAATTTTCTTTTATTTCTAAAATTTGTTTTGCCATCTATTTAGGCTAATAGCTTTTTAAAATAAAATTTTGAGCTCAATTAGACAACTTTAATTTTATGCCTTTATTTTAATGCTTTTAATTAATTAATTAACCCCTTTAATCATGTTTAATCATTATAAGGTTATTTGACTTTGGGATTGCTTGATGACCTTGGGTCATTAATCCTAATGACCTTTGGTACTTTAATTAATTGTTTGTGCTTATCTTAATCATGTTATTAGGGCTTAATCAATGTTATTTTATGTGGTTAATGAACTTCGCTAATGAAGTAGTTAATCTTAATGAACTTAGTAAGTAAGTTTTGTTGGCTTGCAACTTTATCGTGAAGGAAAGTTGTATTCAAGCCTTTAATTTGGTCATACATCCATCAAGCATCATGTTTACTTTTCAATCATGTCGAATCATATCATATTATCGTGTAGTCTCCGTTAACAAAGAATTTAACGTTGTCGCACCAGATTTGAAGGAAGAGAAGACTCAGGAGTTGGGAGTTGATCCAGAGTCAAAAATCATCTACTCCGAGCATCAAGGCAAGCCCTGGATGCATTCAAACCCTACCTTTATTTTATAAAAGTTTATCGCTTCAGTTATGTTATGTTGCATTAAGTTATATGAGTTGAGTGATAACCCACCAATTGCATTACCTGTCTTATTTCCATATTCCTTGATACCTGATGTTGGAAAATGCGTAGTTATGCTTAGCCCTGCTTAATTAGTAGGTTTTCAAAAAGAAAAGAATGAAAAAAGATGAGGATAGCTTTACTTGTTGGAATCATGATGATAGTTAATAAATCGAGTCCGAACGGGTAACTTGTATTGGGAAAGGAGTCCCTCTGTAGTGTTTCTGTCTATTGATGCCCTAGGTCCCGTGTCGATGGTGAACTGGTGATATCGAGAAACTAGAAATCCACATGCATGAAGTGACATATTAAGGGTTGGAGCCTAGGTATGTCATGGAGTGATATATAGTGGGGCTAGAGTTTCCACATATTTCATAGTGTGTTATACTATGGGTTTAAGTTCCCATGTATATCGGTACACTGGGTCGCAGTGCTCATGTGTATCATGTGGTGATATATTGCTGCGGTTGTTATCCCGGTATATCTTTGGTCTGGTATGTATTTTGGTTGGAGCCTCTTGCATATCAAGATCTAGGTCCCAGCTAGGTATGAAAATGGATTCGAATCGCCGTTGCTTCTCGGAGAAGAAGACTCGATCATTGTTCATCATCGTAGTAACAACTTGAATGATGTTTAAGGTTAAGAATGAAGTTGGTTGGTAATATCAAGCTAGAGAAAGATAACTTTACTTTTCGTCAAAGCTTTTCTGCAAAAATCCTTAACTCTGCAAGCCTTACCTTGTCCCTCTAGCCTACATTTCCTAAGTCTTCACCTCTCTTTTTCGTCGGGTCAGTCTTGTTGAGTACTTCTGTACTCAGGGTTTGTTGAACCCTTGTTGCAGGTGAGCTTCATGGGCAGGAGTGCTTTGCATCCTGCTGCATGACAGTCGTTGCGGAGAGTGACAACGAGTAGGATGTCTGGCTCTTGGGCAGAGCATGTCTCCAAGGTTTTGTAATAAGTTATGTTGCTACTCCACTGCTCTTATGGTTGTAATAATTAAAAACATATGGTTTGTAAGTTTAAACTAAATGGTTTGTAAACTTATGTTATTATAATCCTTCTGCTATTTTACTCTGATAATATCTTATATGTATAAAGCTGTTGTAATACTGCAATGTCTCTTTGTAATGATTGATCCTGCTCGAAGAATCGTGGATGATTCAGGATTTATCCGACAGATCTTATAAGTCATATGGAACACATTCATGGTTATTTGGAGTCTGTTTAAACAATAATAATGCATGTGGGCCATATGATTTAGGAGGATCTGCCACAAGTAACCATCTTTTATTTTTATATAATATTTATTTACTAAATTATTGTTTATATATAATTGTTCACTGATAAAAATATGGTATAAATTTTTGGCTGGGTCCGCCACTATTTGTTGTTCATTTCTTTGGATTGCTCTTTAGTGCTGTGCGTTCGTAGTGTTGATTCCGCCTTCCTTGGTCATCTGTAGACTGGACGAAGATAGTAGGTTCAAATTAGAATGTCGGATTGTTGCCCACAATTGTCGTGCTGACTGGTATGGTTTTGACAAACTTGTGGATGCTGACCGCACGCACTTCGCAGAGCTTGTTGCAATTGTGGACAAGTTTCCATAATCTTATGGTGACATTATGAGAATGTTTTACTGGTACTTGGATAGTAAGGTCAACGTCCAAGTCAGCACTGACCAAAAATTGCTTGAGATGTTTGCTAAACACAGGCCCTCGAAATGCTGCTTCATCAACCTTTCTTATCACAACCCAAATACTGAACCCCCTCCCTAAGATTCCTAGTTGGGATTGTGTTAGTAGTGTGCAATCAGTTGAAACCCCAATCACCCTTGTTGTGCCATGTCCAAGCTTTGCACAACATAGCCAGAGCACACAAAATGCACCTGCAGCTCTAGATGATGATTTTCTGGTTAACCCACACCCCGACAATGAGTATGGTGGTATTGATGATGAAGCCTTATATATTGATATTGTCCCCAAGCAGCCCCCACCCCCTCCCAGTGATGATGATAGTTCTAATGATGAATCATACTATGAGAGTGACGATGAACCTTTGGCCCATGATGATACTTTAGAAGAGGACAAGGATGAAATGGTGGAAGATAGAGCCCCTGAACCTATGCCTAATCAATTTTATGACAAGAAGAACCCCCCACGACAGTAGGCACTGTGTACTCCAACATGGCTGCTTTTAAGATTGCATTAGCTTCCCATTGTGTTAGACTGAACACCAATATGACATTGAAAAGGCTGATCCAGGGAGGTATAGGGTGAGCTGTGTATTCAAGAAAGATGGATGCCCATGGAGAGTTCATGCCTCTACTCTGTCAGATAAAGTGACAGTTCCGGTAATGTGTCCTTTATTTGTCATCAATTTTCATCATTTGTTATCATTTATCATCATTTAGTTTCATTAGCCATGGTCTTGGTTGTTTGGCAGATAAAAAAGAACCCAGCTGACAATAATTGCCAGAGCAAGAGGAGGGAGGAAATCTGTGTAGGGTCACGCAGTTCTGGGTGTGTCATGCTGTGGTTGATTGGCTGAAAGAAGATGAAAATCTTAGAATCAAAGAGCTGAGGAAGAGGATCAAGGTAGAGTGGAAGGTTGAGGTGCCTTACAGGAGGATGTACAAAGGTAAAAATCTTGCCATGGATCAGATTTATGGACCTTGGGACAAAAGTTTCAATAATCTGTTTAGACTTAAGGCACAGTTAGATAAATCATGTCCTGGTTTATTTCTTGTTATTGATCACCACACAGTCAACAATAGAGTCAGGTTCAATAGGCTATTCTTTGCAACGAAACCATGTGTTGATGGATTCCTTAGAGCATGTAGACCATATCTGGCAGTAGATAGCACCTTTTTGACAGGTAGATTCAGGGGGCAGTTGTGCATAGCTTGTGCAGTGGATGGACACAATTGGATGTACCCAGTAGCAGTAGGGGTAATTGACTCAAAAACTAATGAAAACTGGGTCTGGTTCATGGAGAGGTTAAAAGAGGCAATAAGATTTCCAGAAGGCCTATGCTTCAGTACAGACTGTGGTCAGGCAATGATGAATGGGGTTAGTGAGGTGTTTTGAGGAGCTGAACATAGAGAGTGTATGTATCATCTTGTGTAGAATTTCAAGAAGAGGTATAGTGGCAAGGTATTTGATGACCACTTATGGGCTGCATCATACTCATGGAGTGCTTACATGTTCAACAAGCATTACATTGCCATGGTTGATGCAAAACCAGAGGCCATGAAGTATCTTTTGGACACACACAAGAAACTTGGAGCAGACATCAGTACAGGACAGGTTCAAAAGTGGACTATGTGACTAATAATTTAGCAGAATCATTCAACAATTGGATCAAGATTGAGAAGGGAAAGAATCTAGATGATTTGCTGGACACCATAAGGTAAAAGATCTTGATCAAGTGGAATCAAAGAAAGAGGGTTGCCAACCAGTTTCAAGGGAAGATTTTGCCACACATTGTGAAAAATTAAGGGAAGACAGTTACAACCTAGACATTGAAGTTATCACAGCCTCACCTGAGGGTGTAGCAGAACTTTGTGCTAAGGGAGGGGACATTGAAGCATATAGGTTTGTGGTCAACTTGCCTTAAAGAACTTGCACTTGTTACAAATGGCAGGGTACAGGAATCTCCTACAAACATGCCATTGTATTCATTACCTCAATTCCAGGTGCCAAAGTAGAGGACTCTGTAGATGAATACTACTCTGTGAAGAAATTCAAACAAGCATATGAGGGTACCATCCCTTGTATTCCTGACAAGAGCATGTGGCCACCAGCTACTCATGACTTCTTCATGCACCCTCCCTTGCTTAAGTCTAGAGGAGGGGAGGCACAAGAATAGGATGAAATCAGCTCTGGAGGGAGGGAGCAGCAAGAAGGGGAGTCATGAGTGTCCCATATGTCATCAGAGAGGTCATCATTGGTACACCTGTAAGAATGGCAATCCAGAAGACATAGCAGCAATACAGGCTAAGAGGTACATATAGTTTCTTAGTACTTTGCTTTTCCATTACTCATGACTTCTTCATGCATTTTCATTACACTTGTCCTATGCAGGGGTCCACCCAAGAAAAGGCAAAAGAAGGCAGCATTAACAGCAGCAAGCATCAACAGTGAGACTAGCATAGTGGTGGCTCCATGTGTCATGCAGTACCCACACAATGAGGCAGTACTCAATGCTACACATAAGAAAAGACAGAGAAAATCATCTTCTTCATCTAAAAGGGGGTCAGCATCAGCATCAGCTACAAGTAACAAGTATGTGTACCAACTATCCATTTTCTGGTTCCACTAAATTACCCACACAACTAACAAGTGTGGTTTTCTCCATAGGTCTAGAACTGGTTCCAATGATCCAGTTCCACTGCAAATAATTTACAGGGCACCATATCATGAAGACTCTGCAGCCACCATCCAGACCACACCAAGGAGGAAGGTGGCAGTAGCAAAGAAGCTTGCAAGTTGAAGTTACAGCACCTACAAGCCCTGCTTCAAATACCAGAAGCAAGAAGAAGTTGCAAGTTGATTGAACAGGTGTTGATGCCTTTCTGTTGGGAAAAGGTGCTTCTTTTACTTCTGTGGCCATGTGAAACCCGGGATGATGGCTGACTTTTGGGGAGAACTACTTCTTTTGCTACTGTGATGATGTAAAACTTGTGAACATGCTACTGTGATGAACCTCTAGCTGTGATGCTACTTGTGAACTTGTAACTGTGATGCTACCTTCTGGCTGTTTACTGTTAAATTGTAGATGAACTTTGATGAGAACTCTAGTTGCTATGTGATGTGGTTATGTAAAACTTGTCATGTTATGCGTGATGAAAATGTGCTGCTATTGTCATTGGAACTGCTATCTGTGATTTCTATGAGTTGCTGTAACATTCCAGAAATATTATTGAACTGCTGCCAATACCACCTGCTTTGATATTAAAAAAAACATCACCTGCTTTGGCGCCAACACCCTTCTCTTTTGGCGCCAAAACACACCCTGCCAACACCTCCCGAAGGGCACACAAGGAAAACCACCAAGTTCACTGACCTTGTCAGGCCTGAGGGCATCGACGTCTTTTCCCTGCCTCGTTTGACACCGTGAACAGCTAAAATGGACGAAGTGACATACAGGAAAAAATAAAGATGAAGTTGGATACACAGGTCAGATCCAACTTTTCGGTGACATAGAGGTTAGATGAATCTTTTATAATGGCACATAGAAAAAAGCCTCTCGATGTGAGACATGGTCTCAATGGGTCTGGTTTTGACCAAATATTACCGGCATGTCCGTATTCAGATTCAGATGTAGGCCATCCGTGTTTGCATATTTTTTTTACTTAACCAAAATGCATAGAATATGCTTAGTAAAATTAAAAATAAATATGCTTTGGAATGGGAAAACAAAACATGAAATATGAACAATATAAAATAAAAAATGTACGTCACGATGTATAAGGAGTAGTTGTAAAAACGTGAGGACGTTGAAAATCATGGGAAAAAAAACTCACAAATTTGTGGTGACAATATAACTAATAGATGTCCAAAAACTAAATTGAACTATGTAAGATCAAAACCAAAATAACCAGAACTAAAATGCAAGTTACAATTGGTTCTATAAGTAACCGAATTTAGTTTTATTATTTTGGTTTCTAATTCAGTTAACTGAACGATCCAGAAAGCCCCAAAAGGCATAAGGGCAGCAAGTGTATCGGTTGAGCATCTTCAACAGTATCAACTCATATTTTGCCACGCCATCAAAGAGATAGTAAATCAACAAGTCTCTCCAACAATACTATAACTTAGACATGTCACATGTATTCCGTTTCGCTCATTGTTCCTCCCTGTCACACGACATGAAAGTGGCCTTTGCTCGCCTCGTGCTGCCGCTACCACTACTTGCCGAAGGTTGTCTTCCACAACATCACCTGTGATCTAATGTTTCCCTCTGGCATGAGAAGATCAGAGAAGTCGCATTTGAAACGCGGCAGAATCCGAAAGGAGTGTACAAACACGAAGAAAGCATGGGTCCACTGGTTAGCATGGAAAAATGCTTCGCAGAAGCACAACCATTCAAGGTACACATGTCTCTTCCAGGCCCTTTTAGTAGTTTGTTTTAGTAATAGAGAAAAAAACAAGAGACAAAAAAAAAAGATGATCTAGATGAGCACGAGTGACGATCAAACAATGCCGCAATTCTTGCTCACACATTGGAAGGAAGCGAGAGTTAACAGTCATGGTGGAGTGGGGGTGTGGTTATATCTAGTCATTAAAGTACGATCTCTATATCAAGAATGATGATGCTGTGAATTTGAAAAGATAATTTACGAGAAACACAGTATACGCACTATCATTTATTAATTAAAAAAACATTAGAAATGACAACCAGATTTGATGACTACAAATTTATCAATATGAACATTTGTGGCTACGAAGTTACAGTCGTTTGCTTCCCTTTTCTATTTTCAGTCAAATGTAATAAAATATGCCGGTCGGCACAGAATTCCCGTTTTTCAACAAATTTTGACATCGAATTGGACGGATACAGCATATCAACAAATTTTGATATCGAATTGGACGGCTACAGCATATCCGCTCGAGATCCTCTCTACGAGAGCAGAGCACCCACTGACCCACCACTCGTCCTCGCTTCCCACTATCCAACTGTCCTCTGCCATCTTTCTTTTTATTATACGGGAGATATGGTCTTCACTTTTGACGCGTTGAATCTTTAATTTACCACTGTCGGTGAAGAAGATATAAAATGTACTCTATATGTTCTTTATTGATTTCTGCAGATAAATAAAAACAGCTGTCTACAACTCTACGGCCGTGTGCCTGTGGCTGTGTGCATCAGAAACCGCTCGGCTGAAACACAAGGACGCGAGCCGCGTCCCAACCGGCCACGTCCCAACCGTGGCGTCAATTCGGCTAGGACTTGTCCAGTCCAGTGACTGAAACTCTGAACAGTGAACAGCACCCGTGTCGACTGCGGTGCCACACCGCACGCCTCCTCTAGTCTGCAGTCTCCGTCGTCGTCACAGACAACGGAAAAAGAATTCCTCGGCTACGCTACGTATCGATCGATGCCTGGAAAAACACGGTCCTGGCTCATCTGCACGTGCGTGCACGGGCTCGCCTTCGCCAATCAGCTAGCTGCACATGAGCGGCAGCTTGAGCGAGAACACGGACGACGACGACGGCAGGTGCCCGGTCCGCCTCAGCACGTCCGCCCTGTCGCCGACACGCGCGGCGCGCCGGTTCAGCTTGGCCTCCGCCTGCGCGCGCTTCTCCCTGGCCGCCGCCTGCGCCGACGCCAGCTTGCTCGCCGTCTTCTCATGCGCCCGCCGCTTCATCCTCTCCGCCTTGGCCTGCACAGCGAAACGAAACAATTGCCCGTCTCAATTTCTACACTGATGAAACAGAAACATATGGCCATGATCATTGTAGTACCTCCGTCGTCTTCATCTGCAGCTCCGCCTTTTGCCGTCGCCGGTTTTCCCAGGCCTGTATTTTCATCTCCTCGCGCCGGTACCTGCGACATGGGCGCGTCGGCGACGTCGTCAGCACGCACACCGTACAGTACAAGCTGCGAAAAGGCGCGTGCACTTGGCATTGCGACGTGGGGACTCATCGGTGAGTCAGAGGCAACAGGCAACGCACACCGGCAGTGCTCGGTGCTCGCATACTGTTACCGTGGCAGTGGCGTCTGTTGCCGCCTTTGCGTCACATGGTTCAGCTTCAGCAACGTGCGGAGGAGAAAGCGCGCACGCATTGGCATTTGGTAGCCGACAAAAACGAGAGACGGCGGTCACCTCACCTAGCCATGTGCTTGGCGCGCTCGGCGGCGTCCCACGCCGTCGCGGGCGACACGGCCGTCGTCGTCGTCGGCGCACCGGGCGCCGCTTCCTTGCGCTCCTGGGCGTCGGCGCACTCGAAGCCCGCGCCGCGTTCCGCTCTCTCTAGCCCCGGTGGCGATTCGCCGCCGTCCGTTGAGGAATCCGGTCGGCGCCCCGCCTTGGACGGCGCCGGTGCCGGTGCCGGTGCCGGTACGGCAGCGCGCGGGGTGTTGGCCCTGGACGGCTCCTTGCTCCCGACCGGCGTCGTCTCCGTGCCGATGTCCCGCAGCGAGAGGCACCGCGGCGGATGCCCGTACGCCAGGACGGAGTCCACCCTCTTGGTCTCGGACTCGGCCTCCGGCTCGGCGAGCCCCAGCGCCGCGGGCAGGGCGGCGCCGTCCGCGGCACTCCACGAGTGCCGCCCCTTCTGCGACGCTAACGGCAGCAGGAGGCGGTCGTCCGCGCAGGAGCTCCGGCGCCGGTCGTCGTCGTTCGCCCGGGAGGAGGAGAGCCAGCGCTGGGCGTCATCCCACTTGGACGGCCTCGGCTTCGCCGCCTTGACGTAGCAGGCCAGCAGCCCCCTCCCGCTGCCCGCGTCGTAGCTTAGGCTCATCATCCCCTGAGACGATCTCCTCATCTCTGCTCTGAGAACTGCACAGGAACACGAAGCGAAGACCGGGCACACAGCGCAGACGCAAGAACGGGCAATGCAAGAAGAACGGAGATCGGAGGCTGCACCAAAGCTTGGTGGACCTTGGACTTGGAGACCAGACGCCGCCGGACCGGGACGCGAAATAAGAAGAGATCGCGAAGCCGTACGGGACGAGATAGCTGGAAGGCACACAGAGAGAGTGGTAGAGAGACACAGAGAAGGCACTGAATGAAGTGATGGCCATGGCGCGGTGACTGCTGCTCGTCTGCTCCTCTGCGTGGGGAGCCAGCAACCAGAAAAGCCTGAGGCTGGGGCTCATGATTGGCCGACACTGTGCAACGCATGGACGGACGGCCAGGCGCCATCCACCACATGACCGCGTCGGCGCGTCTCAAGGGTCAAAGCGGCCTCGCCGGCAAATCCGGACGTGCGTGGACGACCAAGAGCGAGCACACGCACGCACTCCATCGCTTCCGTCGCCATCACCGAGCACCATAGCACAGAAAAAGTTGTGGCGTCCAGAAAACATGCCGCCGCTGGACATGGGATCCATGTTTCGCTGCGCACTGCGTGGTGGCGCACGAGCGGCGAGCGGGGCAGGCTTCGCTTTGAGATTCGGGCGGCGCCTGCAGCGTGTTTATTGGTAGCAGGGCGAGGACGACGTCACTGATCCGGCGGAGGGGGCCGTGGCCATGGGGGCTCTCGAGGTAGCACCGCGTGCGCGTATGGGAGCGAGCATGTGGTTTTGTTCCTCCGGCGTGCTAGAATCCGAGGCGCTGGCCTGACGGCCATGTGCGCGGGTAGGTCGCGGATCGGCCGCCGTGGTCCGGCCGGCTAGACTAGATTTGTTTGGTTGCTTGATGCTTGATGCTTGATGCTTGATGGGTCCTTGGTCCATACACATACACCATCAGCCGGCGCTTTTCAATTTTGGGGAAATGCCGATTAGCTTGTTGTGGTGCTAGTTCTCATTGCCTGTAGACTATTCTTCTCTCACTATTCCTCACCTGATTCACCTGATTCATCTGATTCTGAAGCCGAAACAAACACACCATTTATCTAAACACAAAAGATCTTATCTAACCATCCAGAAAACCAGCACTATGTATATCATAGTAACAAGCAGTTATGTTTTTGGAGCAACCAAGTGCGAAGTTCTCCAACTGATGTCAATAATAGAGTGAAGAGGGTGCCTCAAGAACATTACGGAAGGCCACACCTAACAAGGACATGCCTACATTGCCTGAATATTGACACAATCTTCCCACGGTACAAAAAATCAATTAGATGACTCCTGGGAATTCTTTATGAATAAATAGCAGAAAGAAATCTAACTGCAGATCTCAACCGTCAATGGCTTTGGCAGCGCACGTAATTCCACCCTGTTGCCGAATTTGACACACTGCACGATAGCTCAGCGACAATCGTACGAGTAAAGCTTCAATGCTACTAGCACCGTATTTTGATCACGAGACCAACGGCAATGACACACATAAAGTGGTACCTGCTATTCCTTCCGTAACCACATGAGAAACCAATTAAAATCAGTAGTAGCAACAAACTACGATAGGCCATGTGTGTATTTTGCGGCAGAGGCGTAGAATTTCCAGGGCACAATTTTGGCCCAACAGAGCCCAACTCCTCACTGTACGGGCTAGTTTTGGCTACAGATTGAAAGCCTGGAAGTCCGGAAATAAAAAGTTTTGGTCCATATTTGTGCTCGAACTTTTTTTATTAATAAATTTATTTTTTTAAAAAATTACAAAATTAGTCTCCATTTTTAAAAAATTGTAGGAATAGGCCACCAGTCGCCCGTTGGAAGGGCGAAGAGGGCCATGTCGCCCGACCAGTGGGCGACTTGGCCGTGCACTGGCATGGGTGGGCCCCACGTCGCCCGGACGATGGGCGACGTGGCCCATGTCGCCCGGCCAGTGGGCGACGTGGCCCATGTCGCCCGGCCAGTGGGCGACTTGGCCCATGTCGCCCGACCACGGGGCGACGTGGCGCCGCTATATATAACGCGGCCGGCCGCGGCCGGCCGCTGCCGGCTGGGAGAAGAGAACAGGAGAGGAGAGGAGAGGAGAAGAGAAGAGAAGAGAAGAGAAGAGAAGAGAAGAGGAAGAGGAAGAGGAAGAGGAAGAGGAAGAGAAAGGAAGAGGAAGAGGAAGAGGAAGAGAAGAGAAGAGAAGAGAAGAGGAGGAAGAGGAAGAGGAAGAGGAGAAGAGGAAAATTTTCGGTAAGTAAAAAAATAATTTTATATATAATTATTTAATGTGTGTTATATTAATTGTTAGATAATATAATTAGCAGTTAAGCGATTAATATTATATTTCGGTAGTATTATTTATATTTTTATTTTATATATATTGTTAAATTAAATAGTTATAGTTGAAATAATATTAGTAATATATTACTAAAAAGGTATTTTAGCTGAAATTTTTAGATTACACAGATGTCGGAGAAGTTAGGATTTCAAATTTATTATGGAGAAGGAGAAATTATTCAAGGTGTACACGGGGTTGATCTGTCAGGATTT